>JARYHS010013631.1:91553776-91577492 GCA_031002005.1 Vandiemenella viatica
AAAAACTAACTATATTTCACCTTAATGTATCGCTCGGAAGCAGAAACATAATGAAAAATTACCCGTTCGTTTCGTTAAAAGAGATTCATGCAAAACGTACTGGTCAGATTTTGATATGGTTTTGGAATATGTACAACACATTCTCCTAGGAGAAAAAAGTGGGTTTCATTTTGAGAAAAGCAGATGAATTATGAAAATATGTTCGATAATTAATTTTAACTACTGATCGCCCTGTGCTCAAAATTCCACCGTAATTCATTAAATAATTTAGCTTCTTTTGTAAAAGAGTAATAATCATTGCATACATTTTTTTTAAAAAAATTGTTCTATTACATTTGCTGCGAGCATAGATATGTTATATACTGTTTACATTGATGTCGTTGGCTGTGAGCGTGTAGCAACACGTCATTAGCTTGTGTCGTTTGCCTTAATTCCGTTTAATACCTATAAAATTAAAAAAAATTAATGTAATAGTTGAAAAAACATAATTAACAGCACTTATTTGTATTTCTTTTTTGATACAATTTTATTAGAATGTTCACGAAATTTATAATTGACAGCAGTGTGAACATTATAAAAATGTAATTGCTCATAACCTGGCGAGTTACCATTTGAAGCAGTCATCGGAGCTGATCTGTGATTAAAGCAATATATATATATATATATATATATATATATATATATATATATATATATATATATATATATATATATATATATATATATACACTCCACGCGTGACTGTATCGGAAATTTTAGCTTCTGAACTAACCATAAAAATAATGAATTGTATCTACGGATGTTTTAAAAAAATTTAATTTGAATTTATTCCATCATATAATAATTTAAAATATTCGCTTTGTCTTAAGGCCGGTAATACTGTTTCACCCTTATGACAACATGAAGTGAATGCAGTGCTTTCACCTCGAATGACTTCCGATTCAAAATGTTTTGCATTGCAAAACTTGCATTGTAAATGCATTAATCCACAGTTAACTATTAAAATTTCTCGGAATGACATCTAGAGCGCATTTAAATGTATCGATCAAAATAATTTCATCATTTTGTGTATTATTCTCAC
Organism: Vandiemenella viatica; assembly: GCA_031002005.1. NCBI lineage: Eukaryota > Metazoa > Arthropoda > Insecta > Orthoptera > Morabidae > Vandiemenella > Vandiemenella viatica. The sequence goes on from JARYHS010013631.1 coordinate 91,554,858, forward strand.
TATTTAAATTTGGTTTATTATCATTTTGAATTTAAATATTAAAATGTACTCACTTTTTTTAACTACCAATCGAATTTACTTTTTGGCAGAAATCATTAGACGAGACTAAAGTCAATCAAACTATCCATCAGGATGTATAATTCTCTATAATATAGAAAATATTCCTTTTATAACTTCAAAGATTGATCTCTGTGGTGTTTGGTCAAACAAAACAGAGTATCTTAATGCTGGGAATACGCGTCAGATAGTGGGCTCCGATTCGATGTACGCACATACACGGGTGCGAATTTAGTTTTTATTTAATAATGTATTTGTAACACATATATTAACTATGTTTATTATTTTTTTTTCTTTACTTTTTGACCAAAGACCACTAGAGTACTTTATAAACTTGTCATTGGCCGAATCGCTAATGCCATTAAAAAACCAATTCAACGTAAACAATATTTTATTTTATTTAATTTAATGTATTTCTAACACATTACACATAAAATTGAGCTTCCTGCACTTCTTCTCCATATAAATTTTAACTGTGCCAAATCGCACACTCTTCCGTGCGTACAATATTCTTAAAGTAGGTTATCCGAGGTTTTCGCTTCATGTTTAATATATACAGTGGAACCTCAGCAGATCGAACTTCAAGGGAGACGCGTAAAAAATCGAGTTATAGAGGTTTCGACTTATAAAGAGCTTTTAACTTAGAGCGGTTTTTATAGGTAAATGCTCGACTTGCAGAGATTATAATACTATCCGACTTAATTTTGAGTTACATTGGTAAAATAAATAAAAATTCGTGTTACGGAATTAATGTTTATTCTCAACTTAAACATAACTTTTTTTTTTATTTGCAGGTAACATAACATGCCTTTTCTTGTAATAGTGGTCCAGCAACACTAATGTTTTGTTTTCGTCTCTGCTTAAACGATTTAAGTAAGCATTCTTCCAAGTTGGGAAATTCTATAATGCATTGGTTTTTGTAGTACAAATTTTGACCGCTTTCTTTTTTTTATAATTTCTGATTCATTTTTTATTATTGTTGACTCATCGGTAAGCCAAATTCATCAGCAAAATTTTCCATCTTTTTACAGTTCCTTACAGCTTCGAGCACTTCTAACTTTTCAGAGAGACTCAAAGTTTTCAATTTACGTATTGATGTCAGTCGTAATAATCGGTATTCATTTCTTTGAAAAAATTTGCAAAAAAACCTATTTCTTGCACACTCCTAAAACTTACTTCTAAGAAAGTATTTCCGGCAATATTCTTAAAATCGGTACCAGAGTTATTTTGTCTTCCAGCTATAGAGGTTATTAATTTTAAATCATCGAGTTGTAGAGGTAGTAGACTCAAACATTGATATGTTTGAGATACAGAGGTCAAGTCAAGTAAATTCTAATTATTTCAGATTTCCAGTACTGGAGGTTTTTGGGCTTGAAGGGAAAGGAACAAAGGTTTGTTTCGAGCTGTAGAGGTTTTCAACTTATCGAGGTTCTACTGTAGATATTTATTTGAACATGGCTCTCGCAAAAAGGAACCGATCATAATCTGATGGTCTTTCGGGTAATGTACTGACATAGTCCCGGGAGTAGGAATTAGGATATAGTATATATCATTTTGGTGTTACGTCAACATGGTGACAAATTATGATTAAAGTGTCCTCAAAATTAGCACTCATTTCTCTTTCTGGAGGAAACTTTAAGTTTCGTTAGTAGTATTTCGTACGGTATACCAGTGAATAAGCCTGCTATTTTTTATGATCACTGTAATCCTAATGTTAACGATCACTCAGTATTTGCTATTAACAGGATAGTTATGATATCAACGTGGTTATAATTGATCCACCTCTTAAGATACTAAGGTCCACTAAATTATTTTTCTCTAAACGTAGTCTGTAAATCCTCTGAAAAATCAAGTGAAGTTGAAAGATAGAGATTCAAGTACCGTATTCCACACCTGATTGAATATGAAATAATTCCTGACAGATTCTTAGAACACTTATTGTGACAATACAGGACAGGTGATGTTTTGATCACCGCGATCCTGAATTTATCAATGGATTGGCTCTAACCAAGGGAATTCACTAGCTAAAGTGCCACTGCCCGAAGAATAGTAAATCAAAACAGACTTCTCACTCTATGGCATTAATATCTAATATTTGCTAAAGATATCATAACGAGATTCTTGGAAGATATTCTTAACCCACGATTACTCAGTGTTCTTAAGTGTACATATAAATGCAACACAGATAAATTTTACTTTTATATGTTTTCAGAGGAATAGAGAATTTGACATGGTAATAAAAGACGTATCAATAGCTTCATCATTTCCTCTTCGTTGGTGTTGATGTTTTCGGGCGCGTCGACGAAGAAGTCATTAGTGTATTTTCTCTTCTCCCGCTAAGCAGGTAATTCTTTGACAAAAGTAATACGTTCCACGAAACAAAAAAAATTAAATCCTACAGGTATCAACAACCCTTTCTGGCGCTTCCGGTTATTATGGTAACTGATTTTCATTCTGCTTTCAACAACACTGTATACGGTAACAGCCATCAAGTACTCAGATAATAACTGACTCCCATAATTAATAACTTCCTAGAATAGTCCCACAATTGCGGTGCTGGAACGTGATATTGCATAATGTAATAAAAAGTATATTTTCATAAAGGTAAATGGCGTTGAGAAGCTGTAGACCATTATTTTGGAATAGGATGAAACCGTGTTGAGTAATTGCTCACTATCCAACTAGAAATGTGTTTAGGAAACAAAGTGGTTAACATTCCACATCATCGGTTTATGAGAAGTTATTCATATGAATCTCTAGAGTGGATTTTGTGAAAGATATATCGGATTAAACGGATAATAGAGGAAAACTGGTAGTGTGGTCCGAGATCTATCCAAGGGATCTGGCGTAGTAAGCAGTAAAATAACGACGAACAACGTCAAATTCCCGTGAGTCAACTCGAATATATCTGTCCTTAAGAAGTAGGAAGAAGAGATGCAGGGTTAAAAATGTGTTTTCAGGAGTGTCACAGTATAGTGTACTGTTGATCAGTATAATGAATTATAACCAATTTACAGTCAGAAGGTATGTTGTTTTCAGATGACATATTGCTATATAAATGGATGAAAATCGGATAGGATGATAAAGAGCTATGTCTCAGGATGGAACGAAGAAAATAACAAAAGAAGTCAGTTCATTAGGTGCAAAGACAAAAAAAAAATGCAATTATCTTGACGCACCATTCAATAGCTCTCTTGGATCCTTAGTGTCCAGTTGTTAGCTGAGGTAGCACATTGCTTTCTGATTGCGTGATGAGAAAGGTAGTACTCTATAATTACCAGATAAAACCCACTCAAGACTGGGATTAATGACACAGTTCACAAGTTGATTTATTTCTTGCACATGGATGCATCAATTTTCCCCAAATTAAATTTATAATTAACTATAGATACTTCATATTTCAAAATACTGCAGACTCCTAACAGGCCAATAGTTAGCAATATTTTATGGAAGGAAAGAGAGCATCATAAGCATAAATTGAAACTTTCAGGCATAAAGGAACAGGTGTGGTAAAAGTAGTCAATTACTGGAATTGGTTATCAATAGTAGGAAATTTATAGTAAAAATACACATTATTTAAATTTAATTTTACTGTGTTAGAACATAAACAAACTCCCTACTTACTAATTTTAGCATTTCACGAATATTTATTTTAACTGCTTTCATTGTTTCAGGTAAATTGTGCATCATATCCACCAATAATTTATTCTATTTTCCAATTCTACTATCCACAAAAAAAAAACCTCCCGCTTCGCCTGAAATCAAGTGGTAGTTTTTGCTCAAGTTCATCTGTTTCCTTAAACATAGTCCACATATTTCTGTGTGAAATGTCTATGAAGGCAACATTACCAATCTATATTTTAATTGACATCCAGCATTCTCTAGACCACTGTTTCTCAAAGTGGGGTACGCGAACCCCTGAGGGTTCGCCAGTTGATCGTAGGGGATTCGCGACGAGATTTACGTGATGGCGGACTCATTGTTGTCCATTGTTGTTCATCATTGCTAGATCAGAGTTTTTTGTCAAGGGGGTTCGCCAGCGCCTGTAAAATTTTATAGGGCTACGTGGAGTCTAAAAGTTTGAGAAACATTGCTCTAAACTCAACTTCTATCTTCTAGTGATTCCCGATCAAGCTCCTTTACCATATCGACAACTGATTATATTCCGCAGCTATTTCGCCAAACAAATCTGGCTGCCGTATTGCGCACTACCTCGAAATGCTGTATTAGATACACATAATCTAGGTGTCATACTACCTCAGAACACTCAAGCAATGGTCTAAACATCTCTCATCAGCTCATCATCCTCTCCAGTAAATACTCCGCGTTTTCGATTCAGTGAAGGCAATGATTTAGTTCAACAAAGAGGACAATTATATAACCAACTGTATTAAAACGAAATATGCGCAACCTGTAAGTGTGACTGCACTCTTCGGGGAGGTACAACGGGACGAGCTTCGAGCCCTGATTTTCTCGTACTAGCCATCTTGATTGCGGGTTATAGGCGGTTTCTCGAAATCATTAAGCCGATTGTTGGGACGGTCTCCAAACTCTGCTTCATAAACTACAAATTTCACAAACAAAATTACACTTGTCATATACAGAACGTAGTTACACATTTCATGGACAGATGCCGGCTAAATCCCAACACGTCGCATCCTGAAAAAGCCGACGCAACAATAGCGGGATAAGTTTGAAAAAAAGTGACATTTGAGCACAGTATAGAATAAGTGTTTTGATGCAGGTTTAAAATAAATTCTAGAATGAATTCATTAGAAGTAACAGGGTACTTAATAGTACCCTGTTACTTCATGCTAATATTCAGTATTAAAGTAGTTGAGCCTTCTAAAATAATTCGATGCCAATTACTCGTCCTATACTACAACTATTACAAACATATTATTTGGTAAAATAATATTCCTATATCATCTCATTTAATGTATAAAGACGATATAGAAGATTTCTTTTTTTGTTTTCACGAATTTAAGCCGAGAACGTTAGAGATAGTGGCTTCGAATATACGTAAGGCAATCCAGATTTCTATTTTTCTCATGGTTTCGTGAAATAAAACCAGGCGAATACAAGAATGGTTCCTTCAAAAGGCATTTACCAAATATTTTCCAGTTCCTTGCCCCAAGCCTATCCAGATCTATCCAGATTCTAATGAGCTTGACGTCAACGATTAATAAAGCCTTAACCCAAAAACATTTTTAAAAAATCAACAAAGTTAAATTCACAGATCACGGATATGTATTCACAGTTGTAATAATTAAGAGCATGAATATAGTATTAATCAATTTATTACTGTTGAAACTTTTTGCTTCAAATCTAGTAACAAACATTTGCGCTTGTTATGCAGGTGATAAATTATCCAGCCTAGAACGCTGAGTAAAAGGGTAACTCCTCTCTATTTTTTTTTTTTTTTTCTGTTATAGTTCACAGATGAAGAGTACACTGATACGACTAAAATTACTGTGAAACACAAAATAAACGTTTCCTGTATAAGATAATAGATGGCGAAAATGCAGAGCAAATCCATTAAAATGAATTGAAGCAGTCAGGTGCAGCCTCCTCCGTTTTAATGGGCGATGTTGTTTAAACTGCTCGAGAACTGAAGAGCAGTAAGAGACGAGGAAACACAAAAAACGATGAGGAAACAGTAGAGAAACTTTTGAGATCTCGATGTAGCTCTTCAGCTACAATTGACATAAGCAACTGGAACGAGTGTGAAAATGGACTAAAGCACATTCCACTAATACAGAGGTTCTGCAACAATCCTTGAGAAGTAGCTGTATGAAGACTGAAGTGTTTAATTAATGAGGCACTTTGATTGCTTACGACAGCTTCAGAGGAGCTTAGGTGTTTCTGGTTACGTGACGATCAACAGTACCAGTTACTATGTTTAAACATTAGCTGTAGCCCTTATTTATATATATTCACAAATGAGGGGTATTTTTTAATGGAATTGAGTCACCACGGACTGAACGATAACAACCAGTCTCACTGATATTTGCTAAGCTTGCTTCCAAATAGGCTACTGACAGTATTTCTTCAACTACCGATCAGTGCCTTATTTTACTCTTCCGATCAAAACTGTTCGATCAGCCGTTAACGTTCAGGTCTGGAATTATGACAGACCTATATTTTGCAATACATGACTTCGCGAAATCATATTATGCGATGTTACGGCAACAAATTCTACGGCCGATTCCTTGACCTCCTTCCAGTCCCTGGTGGATAATCACAAATTTGATTTAGAAACCTTAAATGCATACTATATGAAGTGGAGACTTGGTCTAAATCCGATGAAGAAAGAAGTATGCAACAGAATAGCACATCAGCAGCTCAAAGTGAACTTCTGCCACCAAAGAGTGAAATATAATTTCTATCCTAAATATCTTGGTATCGCCTTAGACCGTTCCTTAACATTCAAAGAACACCTGGAAAAGTCAGAAACTTAAAAAACGGGACAACATAGTGAAGAAGCTAGCTGGTACTTCGTGGGTTGCTGATGCTGACTCACTACGTACAACCGCCCTCACCATGGTTTACCCTGTTGCTGAGTACTGTGCTCCTGTGTGGTAACGTAGTGCTCATACTAGAAAAATCGACGTTCATAACGCTAATAACTAGCACACTAAAATCCACTCAAGTCCCCTGGTTATAAATCATCAGCAATATACCAACTCCAGAGGCAAGACGCCAAGAATCAAAGGCACGTGAGTGGATAAAATTGCATCAACCTGACCATCCATAGGATCTCCCAATCCACGAGGCCTTAAACGGCCTACTCTCCACTTTTCTTAAATCCAGAAATCCAGTAAGGTATAATATATTTGACAAGAAAAATGGCGACAACGCTGAAAATCTGCATCTGTGAAAATATCAAGCTATTGAAGATCCTAAAACTAGACTTCCGGGATTTTATGAAGAAGAACCAGTGGGTCAAACTAAACCGCCTAAGAACAACCCACGGCAAATGCAACGCCATGCTCCGTAAGTGGAGACTTCAGGATTCTCCTGTCTGTGACTGCGGAGCTCCTTCCCATAGTGTGGAGCATATCACCAAGGAATGGCCTCTGAGGAAGTACGATGGACCATTTCAATATGTTTTTAGTGCTATAACTTCCTTCATCGCATGGCCGCAACAAATGGACATCAATTTGCGAATACTACCAACGTTCTTGTCGTTGCATACATTGCATATATTTATCTGTATAATTAATTTAGCTGCTTAGCCAAACGACAAATAAATAAATAATCACGAATTCTACGATCCTTTGAAAGCTCCATCTGACGGAAAGTCTTTTTGATGCTATAATAATAATAATAATAATTCCGTGTGGTCGGAATGATCCAGTGACAGCGTTTTTATTGGCTGCGTATTGCGCCCCTGCCATAGCAGCCTTAACCTAACCCGAAAATCCTATCTGGTACAGGGGACCTACAGTTTAACGTGGAATCCGAACCACGGAAGCGTTCTGGCGTACTTCACATTACACAGTAAGCTGTGCTAGAGGCGAAGGCCGGGTTAATGGCCTATGAAAATCCTCGCCTAGACAGGGATTCGAACCGAGGACCTTACGCTCCCCAATCAGACATCTTAACCACTGTAACACCAGAGCGCTCTTTCTGATGCTGACAGAAGCTTTACCCTAATTTTCATCTAAAAACTACACAAACCACACACAACACAGCTCTTATACCATTAATAGGAAGATAGCGACACAAACGGTCCCCCATTTCTTAGTAAGAAACCACATAGGCCAAACGAGAAATTAGTTTTTTTTAAGCATGTCAGCATGGAAAGTGGTTTTCAAGTAAGTGCTAACGTCAGATGACTGTAATAACTCACAAAAAAGGAGGTCCCTTTATACGGGGAAAAGATAGACAGAAATTTCATACTCAATAACAATAAGTGGTAAAATGTTAAGGTTGAAATAAACGAAGAACAATCTGGAAATCATTTAGTTGTTAATTCACTCGTTTGTTGATCACATTTACTGTGGGAACAAAACTATTTTTAACCCTAACCCACTTCCAAATGCCTTATTGTGCAAACTATTTTCTTATTCAACAGTGACAAAAGGGATGGGTGTGGCTTCAAGTTCCCACAAATTATAGGTTCCCAGCGTGGGGGGATTACCTCCCATCCGTGGCGTGCAATGACATGGGGGAGGGGGAGCGTTTAGTGGGGTGCGAGCTTGCTTAGCTGCCCGTGTGGATGATATCCTAGCTCTACCCCGTCTTCCTCTGCGTTGTTAGGGGGCATCCACAAATTACGTGAGGTGTTTTTCCGGATTTCTGGACCCCCCCTCCCCCCTGGTGAGATCTGGTGAGATTTCGCCGGACCCCCCCCTCCCCCTATTTCACCTCACGTAATTTATGGATGCCCCCTTAGTACTGACAAGGGGCAACTTTGACCTCGAACGCTCGGAAACGCACGAAAACATGTTTATAATAACAAGCGACCATAAACAAAACTCCGCACTTGTCTTCTAGCGCCATTAAAGAGCCAAGTAAAGAGCCTATTCTAGTGTGATTCCTGGTCGGGTGATACAGATCGTACCCTTCTAGACGCAACTTTTCCAAACAAACATATTATGCTGAACCCCTTGATGTTTGCTTCCTTCGGCAATGGAAGCTCTATATCAGAAGGATTAATGATTTGTAAGACAACAATCTGCCAAACAACAAGTGAAGACACATGATCGTTATTTCATCATGAAACTTCATTCAGTGAATTATAGTCAATTTGCTGCACCTACGTACAAGCCTATGTTGCAGTACACTTAGCGAAACCCAGGTTATGGCATCGACATATCAACATCATCATTTCAAAATGTAATTTGTGTGGCTTTTGATATTGAACTGCGTGAATGCGAGACTGATTTGGAATATGATAACGTGGCTTTAGAAAAGTGTGCTCATTGTTATGTTCCACACTGTTTTAACCACTTCATCGGAATCCCGCATCTGCACTTTGAGGATTAATATAAGCAGTATCAGGTATGTGGTACTGCTGTATATGCCGGTTGTGCGCTATATTAAGTACTTTACGCAAAGAGTTTTTGGCACTGTTGATTGAAAATGTAATGATACACTGGCGACATTGAATTACGTATAATTTCCTTCATATGGTGCCGATATCTTTTTACTTTGTTTCTCTGTATTAAAATGTTACTTGAGATAGAATGAAACGTTTTGCATGGAAATGATACACACCACTGTTTTGTTTATGATCGCTTGTTATTCTAAACATGTTTTCGTGCGGTTCCGAGCGTTCGAGGTCGAAGGCGTCCCTTGTAAGAAGTAATAATTTACTTTTTTAATATATAAAATTGTGGGAAGGTGGGCGATTTTTTGTTTTGGTGGAAGGCGGCGTTGTAAGAAAAACTTTGGGAACCTCTATACTAAGCTAGAAACTCATGGAATCTTAACGCCTGTAAGATTTAACCAGCTTGTTGTCAATATAGTATCGGGCAATAAACAGTTAGGGAAAAACTGGGATTGGCGGCAGCTTGTGGGAAGAAAGGGTAGGTAATGGAAACGGTGAAGTTTGGTACTGATTACATTAATGGGGAACTCTGCCCCTTCACTCTTTGTGAGAGAGATGAAATACTCGGAAAATCGAAACTTTGTCACCAGATCGTATGGCTACATGAATTTGGTTAGTTTACCCCTTCATCTTTACAGCAATGAAACATAAAACTGATATAACTGAACCTTCACTGTGTAGCAGAATGACCAAATATGGGTCATTCCGTACATTTTTATTTATATTATTTTGTATATTTTTATATATAAAAAGAATAAGAAAGGAATTATCGGAGAGGATTGTCAGTGTGTTTGTGGGACCTGAGCTAGACGCGCCAGAGTGTCGCGACAGGCCGGCGGCTGCCAGGGACAATGGACACCAGCTACCCCTTTCTCACGCAGTTGGTCAAGCGTATAATCCCTTGGCTCCGGGGAAACCGTACACTGGGGGTGAATAAACTATCCAAGCCCCAGGTCTACGGACGGGCAGTTTGGAGGCTATCCCGAGTTCGCACGAATCGAAAAAGACAAGGTTCGCCTATCGTGACAGCCGGAAGGAGGAGCTTGAAAATGGCAGGACCAATAGAGAGAGACTATCCTTTACATTTTGTAATGCCGGTGTATTTTTTTCTCTATGTAAACCACGAGCGACGGGAGGAGGCTTTTTCCGGCGGACGCTGGAGGGACTGGACTCCGAGCCTTCAGACTGGAAGGAGCGGATCTTCCGAGGTTGGAGATCGCTCCGTCTTGGCATCGAACCTGAGGGTCAATAAGCGTGTCTTGTACAGTGAGGTCACTGTGCACGCATCCAGTACGCTTGCTGACGGACGCGGTGCATTGTCCGCTATAGCCAAGGGGCTATAGTAATTCCGCCGTCGCGGGAAATACATCGCCGTCACGGTAATAATTCTACAAGTGCAGTGTGGTACTTTTATTCAGTCATTAAGTACAGCCCTGTAACGACCACTGAATGATTAGGAGTTCTCGCACCCCCAAATATTGAGCTAGCTGGGGCAGACTTTCTTAAAGCCACACTTGGTGGATAATTTAAATTATCCTGGCGCCCGGCATTTGAGATCGGATACAGTTAATGTCAATACTGTGTTTGATTTATGGTTCCCGATCATTGTGAAGGGAACTTTCATTTAAAAATCAAGTGTGTAGCTTCCTTGCTTGCCAATTAACATTGGGAGTTTGTTTCAAGATTAATTTTAAAAGTGGTTGTGTTTTAATGCTTTGTTTATTTGTTATTATGTGTTGGCAATTGTAAGAAGAGGGTTTGCATAGTTCTTTTTATAATATTTCAATGTGTCAATGTTAACGATAAATAAGCCTCGCCTGTACGCCATTATGAGTACCCAATAAATTAGCAGCCTAGGGTTTCTTTTAATTATAAAAAGAAGTAAAAGGTTTTCACCCTTACCTCCCCACGGCGTAAACCGCCACAACTGGTGAAGTAATAAACAACAACGTTTTGAAATTAAAGGCCTTGGCGTTAGCTAACATGGGTAGGTAGACAATTTCCTTCCAAACGGTCCTCTGCTACCGATAATCGATATAACGTCCGTGTAATGGTCAGAAATTCCTGGATGTAACTACTTTACGTTCCGACAGGATCTACGGCAGGTTTCCAATGTTTTCCGATAAGGAGCGCAGAGAGGATATGTGATTCGAGAATTTCAGCTGATTTATCTGTTGAAATACGTCTTGAGATTGGCATTTCATCTCATTTGGCTGTGCAACCTAGTGGAAGCGAAGGCAGAAGTAACGTAAGTTAACAATCATTCGATGCCTGTTTTTAAAAATAGCATAATTTTTTTTCTCGGATCTCAGAAAACGTCTAATAACCGTGGTCATTTCGAAAAGAATTGGTTATAACTTTTTTTCCCTCCTTAACATAAACAGCAACTCCACGCCAGTTAAATGGAAATTCTTCGAACTTAAGGCAGAATTTTGTTACTGACAAAGATGACTAAATCTCACTAACGCAATGGAAATTATTTTCAAGGCAATTGTGTGTTCTGGCACGAGACTTCCATTCAGAAATTACTACTGGATAGTTTTACGCACTACATATGCAGGCATGCAGCAAGACTCAAAACTTGTCATTAATTACTGCAAAAGTAATTTCGCACTTTGGTTAATACATTTATAATTCGATCTACTCTTTTTGTTTATGAATGACGCCTGGTAAGTCTAATGGAGGATCAAGACTAAGGGGGCGTACATTCATTACGTGAGGTATTTTTCCTAAATTCCGATCCCCTCCCGTAGTGAGGTGGTGATATTTGTTTGGAGCCCCTCCCTATGATGACGTGAGATTTTGATTGTTAGTGACGTAGGTAAAGAAATTGTAAAGTTTCAGCTGTGAAAAGAAATGAGACAATTCATTTCTGGCTATAATGAAATAAAACACAGTCATTTTATACGGTGCCGCATAATGAAAAACCCTGCAAACTTTGAAAAAGCAAAATTATAATTTAAGAAGACATGATCGATGAGACAGGAATGTAACCTGTAGCTTCAAGACTGAAATAAACTGTTTCCCAGCACTGGTACTCAGAGTATGTTCCGTTCACATGACGCACTATGTAAACACTATTCCAACAAAGCATAAATACTTAAGGAACTGTACTCATCCCATCACTGAGTGTTTCTTTACTAATCATTACTGGTATCGCGTTGCAAATCAGTATTAAGGTGTTTTACGTGCAGGAAAAGAGAACTACAAAATCAAAGCTTACCTTGAAAACTTCTTTCAAGAACCACACTCAAAATAAGATATGCAATTTTAGAGACGCCAATAATAAGCGAGTCGTTTATATTGGAGCTGCATGCCAGCGGTTGTTTACCTGCAACAAAATTCACTTCATTACATCCGTGGTTTGGACATGATAGTTACGAACATTATATAAAAGCAGTGATTTTAAGAAATATAAACTACTTCGTGTCACAAAACAGTCTGCTCTAACATGCTTTCAGTATTTTTCATCATCTCATAATCAACGCCAATTAAATCCGCCATACTGTGGTCTGATAATTTCTCGTCTTCGAACACAGTGATTATTTAATTCTTTAATAATAGATAAATTTAAAGAATCTCGGTAGCATTATTTGCAATTGTTGTAAGGAATTGTGATAACAGATTTTCGCGGAATTTCATATTTGATAGGTTTCAACAGTTACCACAGCGCAGCAACATCCCTCCTAACTCAAGATATACTTGTTCCTGCATTCTCAAATTCAAAGCACATGCATCTTACCGTTTGGTCGACTCCGGCAATGTAGTGGCAAGTGCGCCAGGCTTTCGTTACATGGCTTGTTGAACCGAGTCTGACCTAGTGTATTGGTGGCTTTCCCTAAGGCCTCGTATCCACTTGAGCACACTCAGGCGAATGAGCCGCTCATTCATTTGAGCGTGCTCGTTCGAGCGTGCTCAAGGAAAAAGAAATTTTGGTCGAACGAGCCTGGTGCCAGTGCTCAGAAAACGCTCGGCTAGTGACGTGTCGTCACGCGTAGCTGCGGCCTTTATTATTATCCATACAATGTAAAAACAGAGAAGAAAATTATCAAGTTGATGGATTAGAGAAAGTCATCGTCTGCGAAGAAATTATGTTAATAATTTAATTCGCGAATTTACTTTGAAAGATGACAATGAGCTATTTCAAATCTTTACGAGATCGATTTCGAACATTAGTTGGACCTCATATTAAAATGCACGATACGCCTATGCGTGAGGCGACCCCACCAGAAGATAAAATTTATAATAACTTTGTGTAAGGGTTTGGGAGAGACTATACTAGTCTTTTCCAACCAAATGTCAACCTCTCCTTCACGTGGTGCACCCTGTTTGCACGGACGAGGCTCTGGCGACTGAAAGATTCCCGGTATAAGGAGTCACCCACTGCTTGCCAACGGCCTCTGAAAGGAGGGCGGAAGAGCGGGGAGCGGTTCAGGGCACCCTCTTGCCCTTGGGGTTGGAAACGGCCCCTAAAGGCGGATGAATCAGAAATGATCAACGGCATGGGGATGCAGAAGGCAACGGGAAACCACTGCATTAAAGACCCAAAGGGTATCCCGAGGACATGTAATCCTCTCAAATTACATATATCATGATGGCTTCTTCCTGGGTAAAATATTCCGGAGGTAAAATAGTCCCCCAATCGGATCTCCGGGTGGGGACTGCTCAGGGAGGAGTCATCAGAATGGATAGAAACATTCTACGAGTCGGAGCGTGGAATGTTAGAAGTCTGAATAGGGCAGGTAGGTTAGAAAACTTAAAAAGGGAGATGGAACAACTTAAGTTAGATGTTGTTGGGATTAGTGAGATTAAATGGAAGGACGCACAGGATTTCTGGTCTGGGGAACACAGGATAATTAGCACACAAGCTGTCAATGGAGTCACTGGTGTAGGATTTGTAATGAACAAGAAAGTAGGGAAACGGGTGAGTTATTATGAACAGTTTAGTGACAGGATTATTTTGATGAGGTTAGAAACTAAGCCCGTCCCAACCACATTAGTACAAGTATATATGCCAACGTCACAGGAAGATGACGAAGAAATAGAAAAAATATACGCTGAAATTGAAGAATTAATCCAATATGTGAAAGGGGAGGAAAATCTAATAATCATGGGTGATTGGAATGCAATAGTGGGAGAAGGAAAAGAGGGGAATACTGTAGGAAGTTTTGGTCTAGGAGAAAGAAATGAGCGAGGAAGCAGGTTGCTAGAATTTTGTGAAAGATATAAGCTAGTAGTGGCGAACACACTGTTTAAGAACCATGCAAGAAGAATATACACCTGGAAACGTCCTGGGGATACAGGCAGATATCAGCTAGATTATATCATGGTCAAACAGAGATTCAGGAATCAAGTTCTAGACTGTAAAGCGTACCCAGGAGCAGACATAGACTCGGACCATAATTTGATAGTAATGAAGTGCAGGCTGAAATTCAAGCGAATAAGGAAGCAGCATAAGCAGAACAGACTGGAAGTGAATAAACTGAAACAATCTAGCACAAGAGAAAAATTTGCAGAAATGGTAGACTTAGGTCTAAGAATTAACTGTGAAAGGAGCTCAACCGAGGACGAATGGAATGCATTAAAGACCGAAATAATGAAAGCTGGCAAAGAAACCTTATGCTTTAGGGAACAAGCTGCCCGAAAACCTTGGATCACAGAAGAAATTTTGCAGCTGATCGATCAGAGGAGAAGGTACAAAAATGCTCAGGATGAAGCAGGAAAAGAGCAGTACAGGCAATTTAGAAATCAAATAAATAGGAAATGCAAAATAGCAAAAGAAAAATGGCTACAAGAAAAGTGTGAAGAAGTAGAAAAGGAAATGGTTGCAGGAAAAGTAGATCTTGCATATAGAAAGATCAAACAGAATTTTGGAGAAATGAAGAAAAGAGGTATGAAAATTAAAGCTGCCGATGGGAAACCTCTTTTAAGGTTGTAACGAACGCGTCTTGTGACCGCTAGTTACATTAATAAACTATATGTTTATTATTTAAAATGTGGAATATTTTAGTGGTCATTTGGGCGCAGTGTACAAGTGTAGAGCGGCAGATCTGTGGAATGCCAGCAGGCCGGTTCCTAGAATTAGCGAGGGGAGAATAGTGTGTGCCTAATGGAGGGGAGATTGGTGCGTGCCAGGTAGACAAACAGGGTGATCGGCGAAAGTTTTCTGTTTTTGCATGTGGCACGACGAACGAGGGAAGAGATATTCGATGCCGGCCGGCCAGCACGTTCGGACGATGTGATTTCTGGACGGTCTATTCGTGAGTGGGACTGTTGCTGCTACCTGGATCCGGACACCCGCTATGTTGTTTGAGCAGATGAGCTCAGGCAAAGGACGACATCTGAGGAACTGTGCTACACTGGTCCATAGCAGAGAAGACCGTCATCCAATGTGTGGCGGCAGACATGTACATTCGGTAATTATACATCGCCAATGAAGGACACTGTGCTAGCTAGACTTTCAAGTTCATAGCATTGCCCAGCTACGACCCTGCAGATAAGAACTCTCATAGCCCGGAGCAAACATCTCTTTCAGAAGTGAAGTCAAAATGTTGACTTCGTTTACTGTTTAATTTTTGTGTATTTTATATAAAATACCCTGGCGCCCACAAAAGGACAACTGATTATTTTAAAATAATTTTGTTATATATGTCATGTGATTAATTGAAATAAAACCATTTGTGATTTATCGTATAAAGTATTCACGCAAGTTCTACCTTTCATGATAATAAAATAAAATAATAAAAGTAATTATAATTTTAAATCAGGTAATGAAGTCAGAACGTTACAATGGCGAACCAAGTGGGGCTTTTCGATTATTAATTGCAAAAATTAATTATGCTATGAACGAAAGACAGCACTATGTCCTTGGCAACTTTCTTATTTTGTAGATAGAAAGAAGTTTTGTGTTACTTTGCGTAGTTAATGCATGTATAAATTCATGTTGTACTTGGTGATCTTAGATGCAAGTTGGATTTGCAATAAGATCAGATAAATTTATTTTGTGTGCATTGCGTGTGTTAAATAATAATTATCTTGTGTGACATGGGAATGTGCAATGGGTTTTGTCCAACGCACTCAAATTCTGTTGTATTACGGCGTTGATAATTGTGATGCTTTCTTTATGGCAATTGCAAGTAGTTGTCGAAATATTTGTGTGCATTTCGAGCCATATGTCCAGGGTAACGATATTCTTTCATATTTAAACCATTTTTCCGCGAAGGTATTTGAGGAGTAAATTCTTCTTGTAATTTTCCATTGAAATTATAGAATGTGCTGTGTAATGTTCTTTGGGTTTGATTTTAATGTGCAATCGCGGATTTTATTTGCAGATTAGTGTAAAGTCTTTCTGATGGTGTGTTTTGCAATCCTTATTTCTTTTCTTTGTTGTGTATTGGAATATTCTTTGTGTGTCAACGTAATAGTTGAAAATAGCGTGAAGTTTTAAAGTAATGCGCTTGAGATCCAGTACCATTATTAACATGTCGTAAGAAATCGTGGAAGGGTCAAATTTATCACAGGAGCCAGTACCCACTGATTCAAACACGGATCGTATCGGGGAAGACAATAATGTCGCAGAAATAGCGTATTCCACCCAATCACCCGTTGAATTAAGGCAGGAGAATTTTGAAAATTTTCAGAATACCTCCAACATGAGTGCGAAAAAAGTCTCGGTGATTCCTGCATTGCAGACTCAGCAACACCAGATGAACGATATAGCTGCTTTATTAATGGAGAAATTTTCACAATTATCTGCTCAATTTACAACACAATTTCAAGAATCCAATGAAAAATTGTCTGAACTCTCAGTGCAAATGTCTAGTAAAATCGAGAGTCTTGAAAGAAAACAAGAAATGGCTCACAAAAGAATTGAAGAGCAATTTGCTACTTTTCGCGGAGAAATTGGCCGAGAAATAAATGATTTTAAAAAGGAAATTAGCTCTGAGATTACTCTTTTAAGCAAAGTCCAGACGGAGTTAAAGTCTTCTTGCAATGTACTTGAGACGACTAACAATGAAATTTGCCGTAAGGTAGAAGCGAATAAAAGTTCAATTGAACAAATGCGCACAGAAAACAGTGAAAATTTAGGTCAGATTTCTGAGTTTGCTCATTCAATAAAAGATGGTGTTGAAGAAAATTTAGGTAAAATAAGATCCGAAGTTGGAGACCTTAAGAATTCCGTGGGAGAAATGGAGGAAAGTCATAAGAATCTAGAAACATCACAGCGTAACCTTGCTGCCGAAACGGAGGTAAAATTACGTAATTTGGAACGGAAACTAACCGAAAGGAATAACTCTGCTAGCAACAATGAACAATGTCAAGCTAGTTGTGCTCAGCTGTTTTCGGGAAATATAGAGTTAAAGCTGCCTAGATTTGGTTCCAAGGGGGGAATAAATCCGAAAGCTTACCTCGAAAACCTTGAAAGATACTTTCAAATTAAATCTGTTCCGGACTCGGCAAAACTTTTAATCATTAGCCAGTCATTTTTTGAACAGGATCGTTCATGGCTAAAGGTAGCATGTACTCCAGATATGTCGTACACACAATTTAAGGAATTGTTTTTAAGTACTTTCTGGTCAGCAAAAATTCAAAACCAAGCTAGGACGCGATTTTTCCAAGGAAAATACGAGCCTAAACCTGGTGATTCAATGGAGAGGTATGTGGAACGGCTAGTCGTAAAAAGTCGTTATTTCGACACAGTGATGCCAGACGCGGAGTTCATTGATGTAATCAGCTCACATTTCAGCCCGGGGGTTCAAGAACACATCTCGCCTGTATATGTAAAGAATGTCACTGATTTATTAGAAACACTGCGGAATCTAGATGCCATAGGACAACGAGCGAGCCGTGAACAGTGCGCGGAAAATGTGCAGGACAATCGCTCTAATTCTCATGGATACTTCCGGCCAAATAATCAGAATAACGGGCAAAGTTAAAATAACAGTAGTAACCCTAAGGGAGGTAAAAATTGGAAGCAAGCCCAATATGGCGATAAGAAACCGTGGAAGACTGATGGTCAGCGGGATGGTCACGGGCAAACACGCGGGGGTTCGCCGGAGATGAATGCTATTCTAACCGTCGATCCCGGCAATAACATTCAGAACGAAAGTGAATATGAATTGAGAGTTGGTGCAGCACGCGAGACATCGCAGGGTGACCAATAAAAGCAATAATATATATAGTCCATGCACGGTGAAAAGGATAATCTCAGTTAACAGTCACTTATTCACTTATGGAACCAATGACTTTAACCCTATAATTCACGAAACTTGAAAGAGTATTCTGATGATCACAAAGTTTTGGTACAGTCGCGCGAGGATCATTTGGTGCAACTTGTTTATCTTGATAGTGATGATGGGCATATATGTGCCGGAAAAGGATAAAAACTTTCATAGATAATATTTTGGGAGTTGATTTCTGGCAGACAGAAGGATTCCAATACGTTGGGGTACATTTACAGATAAATTTCTGGAACTTCACAGATGTTGTGTGGCATATCAAATCACCAAGTAGCCAAGGGAAAAGGATCTCCGAGGTACTAGGTAGATAATATTTTATTTTGTTTTGTTTATAAGGAATTACGCGAATCAGCATTCCATGAACAAAATTCCTTTATGCCATGGAGCAAATGTACTTATAACGTTGTCTTGGGAAATCGGGAAGTATACTGAGACGGCATCCGCGTACACTTGATCGAGATCATGTTAATTTAAAAATCACGCGAGGTCTGTAACAAGCGGAGATAAAAGGGGATGTAATTGTCATTTTTATACTAAAAGGATGGTGGCGGAAATCCATTACAAATACTTTGCTTCGCGGTGACATAGTAAGAATGTTTGGAACAATCTTGCATTGCTTTGGACAACCCTGCACTTCATAGATGATGACGTCACTGCTTAAAAGTTTTATTATTATTATTCAGATAGGATATGTTCTCTACCAGTTTTATTCATTCATTATATATTAAGATTGTGTTATCCTATGTGTTGAATATCTATGATGATCACTACTTATGATGTATTGCACTATATTTATTAAGAATGGTGTGTAAGTTAAATTTTCAATTTGATATAAAATGTTATTGTGTTAGAACATCTATATCACTACAATAATTTGTTACTTATAAGGTTACATTTGAAATGGTTATATTATGTATTTAAGGCTTGCACAAATCTACCCACAATCAGGGATGGGAGTAAGAAAAGTCTATGTACAAAGTAGCCAAGGGACATATGTTCGGTTGAATATTCATGTCGGTGGAACTTGTGATGGAATAGGTTAGAATAGGTTAGAATAGGTTACCAGATTTATAATTACTGCTAAATTAATGGACGAGGAAGGAAAATTTGTATATTTCTTATTGTGAAAATTTAAATAAAACTAGTTTATTTAAATTTGCCGAACTAGGGGGAATATGTAACGAACGCGTCTTGTGGCCGCTAGTTACATTAATAAACTATATGTTTATTATTTAAAATGTGGAATATTTTAGTGGTCATTTGGACGCAGTGTACAAGTGTAGAGCGGCAGATCTGTGGAATGCCAGCAGGCCGGTTCCTAGAATTAGCGAGGGGAGAATAGTGTGTGCCTAATGGAGGGGAGATTGGTGCGTGCCAGGTAGACAAACAGGGTGATCGGCGAAAGTTTTCTGTTTTGCATGTGGCACGACGAACGAGGGAAGAGATATTCGATGCCGGCCGGCCAGCACGTTCGGACGATGTGATTTCTGGACGGTCTATTCGTGAGTGGGACTGTTGCTGCTACCTGGATCCGGACACCCGCTATGTTGTTTGAGCAGATGAGCTCAGGCAAAGGACGACATCTGAGGAACTGTGCTACACTGGTCCATAGCAGAGAAGACCGTCATCCAATGTGTGGCGGCAGACATGTACATTCGGTAATTATACATCGCCAATGAAGGACACTGTGCTAGCTAGACTTTCAAGTTCATAGCATTGCCCAGCTACGACCCTGCAGATAAGAACTCTCATAGCCCGGAGCAAACATCTCTTTCAGAAGTGAAGTCAAAATGTTGACTTCGTTTACTGTTTAATTTTTGTGTATTTTATATAAAATACCCTGGCGCCCACAAAAGGACAACTGATTATTTTAAAATAATTTTGTTACATATGTCATGTGATTAATTGAAATAAAACCATTTGTGATTTATCGTATAAAGTATTCACGCAAGTTCTACCTTTCATGATAATAAAATAAAATAATAAAAGTAATTATAATTTTAAATCAGGTAATGAAGTCAGAACGTTACAAGGTCAGAAGATAGAGCTAACCGATGGAAGGAATACATTGAGAAACTGTATGTTAGGGACGACTTGAACAATAGTGTATTGGAAAAGGAAGGCGATGTCGACATGGATGACATAGGAGATCCTGTTTTGAGGACAGAATTTAATAAAGCTCTGAATGACTTGAAAGCAAATAAGGCAGTTGGAATTGATGAGATCCCTGCAGAACTTCTTAAATCTCTAGGAGAGGAAGGAATCGAAAGATTATTCAAGCTGATATCAAAAAGTTATGAAACAGGAGAAATTCCAACTGATTTTAATAAAAATATCATTTTCACACTTCCAAAGAAAGCACAAGCTGACAAATGTGAGAATTATCGCACAATTAGTCTAACATCACATGCTTCAAAATTACTGACCAGAATAATATACAGAAGGATGGAAAGGGTAGTAGAAGAGGTAGTAGATGAAGATCAGTTTGGGTTTAGGAAAAATCGCGGTACAAGGGAAGCAATTCTGTCTTTAAGATTAATACTTGAAGGGCGGATCAAGAAAAACAAAGATACTTTTATGGCATTTGTTGATTTAGAAAAAGCTTTTGATAATGTTAGGTGGGACAAGATGTTCAAAATTTTAAAGAAGTCAGGTCTAAAGTATCGAGATAGAAGAATCCTCTATAAACTATATAAGA
Source organism: Vandiemenella viatica (assembly GCA_031002005.1). Taxonomy (NCBI): domain Eukaryota; kingdom Metazoa; phylum Arthropoda; class Insecta; order Orthoptera; family Morabidae; genus Vandiemenella; species Vandiemenella viatica. The sequence goes on from JARYHS010013631.1 coordinate 91,575,910, forward strand.
ATCAAGTGGCTGTGATAAAAGTAGAGAATCATGAGAGACATGCATCAGTTAAAAAGGGTGTGAGACAAGGTTGTAGTCTATCCCCGTTAATATTCAACTTGTATGTAGAAGAAGCAATGAAGAAAGTCAAAGAAAAATTTCCATGTGGCATAAGTTTTCAGGGAGAAAAAATCAGTATGCTACGATTTGCTGACGACATTGTCTTATTAGCAGAGAGGGCTGAGGATATTGAGAAGTTATTGAATGGCATGAACAAAATACTGAAGGAAGATTTTGGACTAAATATAAATCAAAGTAAAACAAAAGTGATGAAATGTAGCAGAAATGACACCAATACTAGCAGATTAAATACAAAAATAGGATCTGATGCAATAGGAGAAGTGAGTGAGTTCTGTTACTTGGGAAGCAAAATTACAATCGATGGCCGAAGCAGGAATGGTGTTAAAAGCAGAATAGCACTAGCGAAAATAGCCTTCATGAAAAAGAGAAACCTTTTAGTTTCAAATATTGATCTAGGAATTAGAAAGAACTTCTTAAAACTCTATGTGTGGAGCACAGCACTTTACGGTAGCGAAACATGGACTTTAGGAATACCGGAAAGAAAGAAACTTGAAGCATTTGAAATGTGGTGCTACAGAAGAATGCTGAATATTAGGTGGACAGACAAAGTAAGAAATGAACGAGTTTTAGAAATGATGGGTGAGAAAAGAAGTTTATGGAAGAAGCTTACAGGAAGAAGAGACAGGCTGGTAGGTCATATTTTGAGACATGCTGGATTGGTTAATTTGTTAGTGGAGGGAACAGTTGAAGGTAAGAACTGTAGAGGAAGACAGAGATTAGAATATATGAAGCAGATAATTGAGGACGTGGATTGTAAGGGGTATGTAGAAATGAAGAGGTTAGCACAGGATAGGAAGGGATGGAGGATTGCATCAAACCAGTCTAAAGACTGACGACAGCAAAAAAAAAAAAAGATTCGTATCCTCAGGAAGTCCCTACACAAGCCTGCAGATATGTTCAAAGTATATAAACAAAGTATCATCAGTTTAGTACGGGTAGTCTGTGATGGCACTATTGAATCACTCCTAAATTATATGAAGGCTGGTACCTATTTTTAATTTGTGTTTACAAATATAGATTTAAAGGTTATTTTTATGTTTTTTAAGTATGGCATTGATTTCATTTTTTAATAAAATTAGTAAAACAATTATATTGCCTGGCACAAAATCAATATGATTTTAGGCAATTAGGATCTGAATTTCGTAACATCAAATTCAATCAAAATCCGTTCAGCTGTGAGAAATACTATTAAAAAAGACTTACCACTTCCCGTTATAGAAGTTCTCTTCTGTTTTAATCGTTTCCCCTGAATGACCCTAGCTGGCTTGTTTTTTTTTCTTTACATCATCAATACTAAAGTTTAATATCTCGCTGATTTCATGCCATGCACCTTATTTTTTAGTTCAATTATAATACTGGCGCTATCCCATAACACCCTCTTGATTCATACGCATCAATTAGACTTGTTTCATTGTCCCACGTGCTCGCGCTCATTGTAGAAACCGCCAAATACCGTCCACACT
>JARYHS010013631.1:91578492-91801801 GCA_031002005.1 Vandiemenella viatica
TGGAAAAATGTCGGAAGTACTTAAAATTAATTTAAAAAGACACGAGAAACGCAGTATTATGAACACAGCTTAGGACATTTCTGGATATTTTTTTATTTTTTTAATCTTACAGCGTCTCACGTCAGAAGTCATAGAAGGGTAGTTTAGACGCCCAAGTGTTGTCACTTGTCTCCGAAATGCTTAAGTCTGTTCCGTGAGGAAAGCTTATATTTTTGTGTTCTTTTTGGGGCAGCAATATGGTACCGTCGCAGCTGTAATCTATGCGACTACGAAAACCATCTAAAAATTGCAATCGGCACAGTTGGTACGCCACCCACAAGGTTTCAACGTAAGCCCTTTTTACCTCCACTATCTAGTACGTAGGAGCTTTAATGCATACGATAGCACTATCGGGTTTTTATGTCAACCAATCTACAGTTACAGGAAAGCTGTTCAAAACTTGTCGTACAGCCTGTGGTAAAGGTTCTTAATGTTCCTATGAAATATATCCGCCGTGAGCGGAGGCAGATGGTTTTACGGCATGCTGTGAATTATTACTGAGCAGGTTGGAGAAGTCAGACACGGAACACGTTCCTGGCCTGCTGGCTGTAAACAAGTAGCTTCAACTTCCGCCGTTTGTTCTTTATTGCTGATGTTAATTTAATATCATTTATGTTTATTTTGACGTTTGGCTTGTGAGACCATACAGCCAGCAACAATACAGAGTAATTTTGTAGGTGTATGTGAATCATATTTCACAGTAAGTACTTTCCCAGACCACAGTATGAATATTAAAAAAAAAATCCCTAGGCAGTAACCTAACCGTCGATCCCTATTGGTACATAGGCAAGGCAGTAACCTAGTCACTCCGGTACTGAGGCCGGTAAACGTTGAACACACCTGACGAACAAATTATCAACGTGAAAAAATCATTCACAGTGTCGAGAAAATACTTAATGAATATAGAGAAGGATTAAAACAGCATTGTTTGGGTTGCGTAAAGGATTGTGCACTAAATGCTATAATCATGATATAGCACTTTTTTGTTTAAAAGAATTGAACGTATTTTGTGGAATACTGAAATAGTTTAGACTATTACCCATTTAATATTGGCGTATGCTTCATAGTGACTATGAAGACTAGTACGAATAACACGTGAAAATTCTTACGCTTGTAGTTATTTATACAACTCTGGTTAGTCATTTTCGATATTAGCCATTAGAGTATTATCTGCAATGGTAATCCTTTCTTACCGGTTACTTAAATCCTGAGAACAGTTTTTTCGACACAGTGAGAGTGTACGACAATATTGTCTTTGGAAGAAGTTTCCATCGAAAGTTCTAGAACATTGCAAAGGCTTCCGACAGATATTTCTCGAACTTTAACAATACTTAAACAATTAAAAACAATCAGAATTAATACATCATCATTTACAATCATTACGAAATGCTCAGAAATGAAAATTAAAGATTCTTAAAATAAAATTATCCCCATAAATTATTTTAAACTGTAGTAAATCATCCGTTAAACATAGTAGCTCACCTTAAAACTTGGAATTACAAACATTTAAGCAATTCTCTTGCATAGTTCTGTCCTTAAACATATTAAATGGTATTTACATAATTTCTTTTCATAAAACGAAGTCCATTTACACTGATTTACAGTAAATTGCAAGACAAACATCATATTCAATCAAACTATAGCTTGCTAAAAATGGTTCATAAAACACAATTCCATTTAAAGTTTAGGTTTGAGGGTTGTTACACTATCATATAACCGTTCTGATTGGGGAGTTCCTTTATGAATGTTTATTTTAATTGGTTCCTACCTTTGTACAGTGCATCGCCGTAGACTAACGGAACATATTCGCTTCAAGAATATATGGAATTTGGCTTTTACACACACACACACACACACACACACACACACATCTTCTCTGACTTAATTCATATAATCAGCATGCATGGAACATTCATCTCAAAACGTTTTTTACTGTCAAAGCGCAGTACAATAAAAGACAAACATAACAATTAAAACCACCCATGCCATAGACTGGAATCGATCCAGTGACCCCACGCTAATGGGGTCGGAAACACAAGTTTTCACAACACCACATAGTAAATTAATAACAGACTCGTCGCATTTTTAGCCTGGAGTAGTTTGACAGCTTCAGTTTTCTTTTCAATAATTACTTCATGCCACCTAAGCAAACTAGGTAATCGTATGTGGTGAATGGTAACTATAGTTAAATACGCAATCCCATACATGGAAAAATCTTGGCGTGTTTCGTATACACCGATTAAGCTTTGCCAGAGAGAAAGGCTACTAAAAATTCTAGTGAAGACCTATTTCTAACTGCAAAACCTGTGATTCCCACTCAGGCACATATACACAAAGGCAACACAACTTATAATTATTTTACTCAAAGGTTTGTTACAGTAACTATACTCAATTTAATGTGTTCTCTACAAGTCTAATAATTTCTGTTTATTTATTTAAATTTAACTAATCAATAAATTTTTTTTGTGTCACTTTTGGTCATCTGTGAGGTTTGTTTTGTTTTGTTTGTTTTTTATCCTTAAGATCTGCCTCATCAATGTTTTCATGATGTAGTTGCGTCTTAATAGGTAATAACATAATATCATGCGGTCACCGTGACTTATGACAGAGTTCTTAGGGGGCGTCCATTAATTACGTGAGGTGTTTTCCGGAAATCTGAACACCCCTTCCCCCCATGGTGCGATTTTGAGAGATCCGGTCGGACCCCCCCCCCCCCTGAGGTGAGACTTAAAAGGGAAAATCACTCCTCCCCATGCATGCTGACGGCCTCGTAATATTTTTAGGTCTCATTTTTCTCAAGGGCAGTTAGAACCCCCTTAACACTGGAATCGACGTAGTTTGTAGACCTGTAGATCTTTAGATATTTAGACCTTTTTTTTAGCTCTACAAGAAATTAAAAAAAATATGATGTGAGATTTCTATCGACACCCCCCCCCCACTATATCACCCACGTGATTAATGGATACTCCGTTACCACGTGCGCAACCATCCCTATTGTTGCCGCCTATACTAACACGGTGATCTTACAGGTTATAGGGGGCCTACAAGATTAAGCTGGAATCTTAACCACAGAAACAATTCGCCTTATTTCCCAAAAACAAAGACCACTTTTCCACGAGTACAACAGCAAAAATGTGATAATTTCGTGTGGACTTAACGACCTAGTGGCAGAGTTTCTTGCCAGATGCGTTCCGTTTAACCTACCCGGGAAAGGGCACCTACAGCTTAATGTGAATTTCGAGTCATGGAGCGTACTTCACATTAAAATACAAAGAATTTCCAGAAAAAGAGGTCACTTTTAAGACCAGTAAAAATTTCAGCCTCTACCGGGATTCAAACCCGTGTCATCTCGCTCTCCCGTCACGTGTCTTAAGCAACTCAGCCATCAGCCCCACTGGCCAGAGGTGAAAGACGGGTTATGGAGCTATAAAATCCCAACGTAGACCAGGACTCCAACTGGGATCATCCTCAATCAGACCAAAGAGTCAGCAGATCACTCTATCTTAATAAGATACTTATCGATTCATTCATTTTTTTCTGTGACTTCTTCCACAAAGTTAGTATTTCATCCATCTTTCTCATAATGTATCTATTCGTTATCCTTCCAACGATTTTTTTACTTTTGTTGGCAACACAACTACAATACATTCATTAGTCTCTATTCTTCAGTTTCAGTTATCTTCGTCTCAGTGGTATGAAGTAATATCACACTAATCGTTTGAGAAAGTTTATCCGGATTATACTTTCAGATATTAATAGTATTTCTTACTGAAATATGCCTTGGCCTGGCTTATGCTACTAACTATCTTTGCTTTTCATTTCCCATCTGTTCTTGTTTCTTCCTGGTTAGCTAAATTCGTTTGCAGTTCTCACAGGTTTACCATTCTACATATTCTCTCTGTATGCTCACTTTTTGCAATGATCTTGCGTTTCCTCTCTGTTTATTCTCTTGTTATTCGTTGTTTTTAACATTCTCTGAAGTTTCTGTCGCAAATTCAATACCATCTTAAATTTTTGTTTCATTTATTTCAATTCCTTCCTTGTTTTTATTCCAACGTCCTCCTATTTTATCCATTTGTTTCTGTATGAACAGGTGAGTTTCACTGATTTCCATATCTTAACTCTCTCTTATATTTTTCACATATCACCACTGCTTTCCTAGCTTTATACAAACTCCGGATTGTCCTTCTTTCCTTAAAATTTATTACTATCTCTATTAGAACGTGAAGAAGATTTTTTCATTTTCCCGCAAACCTTAATCCAAATAAATTTTCTTACGACGGAATTTTATCTACTTCCGTGGTCTAAATGACTTCTCCAACATATGTTGGCCAGCCATTTGCTCCTTTTTTTAGCACACAGTAACCACCCATGACTTTTTTTTTCCAGAGATCAGTGTTGTAAAAGACTTGTTGTATCCTATCATTTTACGTGCAGTGATGAAGAGCTGTGGAAACAGGTGGCGGAATGGAATTTCGCGCTCTTGCCAAAACACGCTGAAACAGAATATCCTAGGGGGAAGCTGACACGCAACGTGAAATATGAGGATATCGAAATGCAACAGTGTGGTAGTTTTTTTATTCTACTGCATGGCGTGGCAGATATTGGTTAAAAGAAGCAGTTTAATACGTATGAAAGAAAAGAGAATACGTTAAAGCAATTCAGTTCAACTGTTCACATAGATCTTCATTTGGCATATACTTTGACGATTTATAAGCAACGTAACTCAATTCAACTTTCAGAAAAAAACGAAAAACATAGCGTGAATCAAATCTCTTATCTACATCTACATCTATACTCTGCAAATCACAAATACTGTGGGTGGCAGAGGGTGCTAAGCACCAGTCTTAATTCAGTGCATTCCAATCCCGAACAGAACGAGGAAAGAAGGAATACATAAATGAATCAGTACGGCATCTTATTTCTCGAATCTTATCCCTCCTGTCATTGCGCCCTAAATAGTTTGGCGGAAGAAGTATTTGGTTGCACTCGTAAATTAAAGATTCTCGCATATTCTCCAACAAATTCAAACGAAAACGACGTCGTCTGTCCGCCAAACAATCCCAGCCTAACCCACGTATCAGCTCTGTGACACTTACGTAAGGACTGTAACTAGCAGTCACTAATCTAGCGGCTCTTTTCTGTACTTTCTCTAACGTGTCAAGCAATCCCTTGCGATACGGATCGCAAATTCCACAACAGTATTCCATATGTGGACGCACTAGTGTTTTGTACGCTATTTCCTTTGTATGAGCATCACAACTTCTCAAAATATGACCTATAAATCGTAGTTTAGAATTAGCCTACGAAGTTATGTGCAAGTATCATTTCATGTTGCTTTGAACTGTTACGCCTAGATACTTCAGGGAATCCACAGTGTCAACAACTGAATTTTTAACTTTGTACTCGTGAGCAAACGGGGTATTTTTGTTGCTTATTTGCTTGCATTGCCTTACACTTTTTGCTGTTAAGTGTAAGCTGCCATTTACGGCACAATTCCGAAATAACATCCAGATCGTGCTGAATTTCTAAGCAATCGTCAGAGCACCTTATAAATAAGTGCATCATCAGCAAAAAATCGCATCCTGCAATTAACGTTGTCACCGAGATGGTTTATAAAAATTAAGAAAAGAAGTGGTCCTATTACACTTCCTTGAGAAACACCCGAAGTAACATCTAGCTTAGAAGGGGCTTCCCCGTCAACAACGACATACTGTGACCGACCAGTTAGAAAATCGAGTATCCATTCGCAAATCTGATCAGATATACCATACGCTCGAATCTTCGCTAAAAGTCGGTTGTGTGGAACAGAGTCAAAAGCTTTCTGAAAATCCATGAAAATAGCATCAACTTGTGATCCTACATCAATAACTTTCATTACAACATGCGAAAATAAAACCAGTTGCGTTTCACACGATCGGTTCTTCCGAATTCCGAGTTGGTTTGCTGTAAGGAACTCGTTAGACGTTAGAGCATATGACATGCTCCAGAATTCTACTGCAAACAGATGTTAGACATATGGGTCGATAATCTCCTTTCTTGAAAACGGGAATCACCTGCGCTGTTTTACAGTCAGAAGGTACTTTTGTTTCTTCTAAAGATTTACGAAATATATCTGACAGAAATGGTTCTATTTCTTCCGCGTATTCCGAAAATACTCTTACTGGTATACCATCGGGACCCGGCGCTTTCCCCCACTAATAATAAAAATAATATCAGGATTAGAACAATTTCGTATTATTTATAAGTTGTGAGTAGATTTGAGTTCTCTGGTCTCGCATTCTGGAGAAAGCGGATTCGAATCTTCGCCCGGCAATCCAGAATTCGGTTTTCCATGGATTTCCGAAATCACTTCAAACGAATGCTGGCATAGCTTGTATCGTATTGTATATGAGTAAGATAAATGCTGTGAGACAGACATCTTCTCGTAACTTTGATGTTTCCTAGTTTGTAGCAGTTTACATAAGTTTATCAAAAAAGAATTAGAGTTTCTGAAAAGAGTTAACCCATTCACTTATGTGATAAGTTTTAGTATGTAATTTTTGTCAGATGAATGAAATCGACACAAATTCCATGATACGGAAACTGTCATTATATTTGTCGTGCACTGCTTCTCTTCGACAGACCGAACAGAAAATACCGAGCAGTTACTAAAATAATACTGAAAAGGTCAGGGTTCGTTGACGGTCAGCCCAAATTTGGCGGACGGTAATGTGCTATATCAGATGATCTTAAGCGCACCGATCTAAACATTTAAAAGCCTTGAACAGCTATATCCCACACGTTGAAAGAAATGTGAAAGTATATTTTCTTATATACAGCAAATGGAAGAAATACATCACACCCGTACAGCAAAACTCAAAACTGTGTCCAATTGACTATGGGCTTGAACAGCTATATCCCACACGTTAAAAGAAATGTGAGAGTATATTTACTTATATACAGCAAATGGAAAAAATACATCACACCCGTATAGCAAAACTCAAAACTAAGTCCAGTTGACTATGGGAGCGAAATATTTAGTGTCGAGGCCAAGCATGTTCCCTTCGCTCGATAGTCCGGGATTTTATAAGTTAATATAAACAGTACGGTACCAATGAAGGTCGCACCCCTCGCTTCGACTTGTCATATTATGAAATGAAAGCAACTGCTAGCTCACCTAAATGTTAGTTTCAAAGGATTTTCCAATAACAACATTATTGGGTTTTTTTAATAAATTTTCGTCACTTAGAATTTTTTTTAGTTATCCGTGTATTTTTCTTCTCAATTGTTCACCAGAGCACATAAAGCCCTGATTACAAGTGTTAGTTGTAGCGACATACACTGAAATACGAAAAGTCAAGGAAAATCTCCTAATATCATTTGTGACCAAAATTTACCCGGCTAAATGCAACAAACCGACATGGAATTGAGTCAACAAGCCATCGGAAGTCGCCCAAAGATATATTCACGCTTGTTTCCTCTACAGCCATTCGTAATTTCGAAAATGTTTTGCCAATGCAGGACGTTACGCACGAACTGACCTTTCGAACATTCCCCAGATATGTTCATCTACATATATACTCTGCAATTCACAAAACTGTGGGTGGCAGAGGGTGCTCAGCACCAAACCTAATCTCTTTGTTGTGCATTCAAATCGCTAATGGTACGAGGAAGAAAAGAATTCATCTAAGAATCAGTGCGGCACCTTATTTCTCTAATTTTATCTTTCCTGTCATTCCGACCCAAATAGGTTGGTGGACGAAGTATTTCACTACACTCGTAAGTGAAAGTGGGAGTACGCATGTTTACCAATAAGTTTATACGAAACGTGCGTCGTCTATCTACCAGAGACTCCCCATGTTCGATTCATGTGTAGTAATCTAGGTGGCCAAATCATTGATTGGAATGGTCCAGTCTGTTCTTCAAACAAGTCGCGAATGGTTGACATCCCGGATAAATCCATCATTGTTTGGGAACATGAAGGCCACAAATGCCAGGAAATTGTTTCCACGTAGCTGAACATAATCGTTTCAGTCAATGTTCGGTTCAGTTTGACCAGAGCTTCGAGATCAGCCCATACCAAGATGGAGTCACCACCAGCTTGCACAGTGCCTTCCTGATATAACCTTGGTCCATAGCTCTGTGTCACACTTGAACCCTCACATCAGTTCTTGCCAACTGAAATCGTCATTTATCTGACCAAGCACCAATGGCCCCACAGACATATTCAAGTGCCCAGGATTGGCCCTGTACAGGACGGCGTTTTGTTAGTACAGCCACCTGAGGTGGTCTTTTGCTGCCATATCCCATCAACGTCAAATTTCGCTGCTATTATTCAGTGTTGCCTTTCTGTCAACAATGATACGTCGTTGGTCTCGGTTATTAAGTAAACGTGGTAAGCCAATGCGTTGTCTATGGTGGGAGCTATTGCCGAAAAATATAGTCACGACACACTTGTGTCGCTGTGGATCGACGAATGTTGATTAAGAGATTTACTCAGGATACGAAATGGGAAGCACGATTTCAAAAACCAATCCACGGAATTATTAAACACGGAGAAAAGTCTTTTCGTGCGAATATATAACTTGCAGCTCGAACCTGCATCCTCCTGATTGCGAGGATTGAGCGATAACAATTTATTCAGCGAGCTCAGCTTGTCCAATTAGTCGTCCAATTTGCATTGACAGATTAATTTGTTTTAATCCTGCTTGATTTTATTCACCATTTATTTTTAACTCCAGCAACCATAAATAAAAATTTATTTTGAGAAACTAACTGTTGTTTGATATCGCGCCAAAACACCAGCTATAATTCTGGCGATACAATTTCCCCAATTTCTTTTAATGAAACAACTACAATGAAGGAGTTGATTACAACGCCTTCCTTGAGATAATAATAGTTCACATGACATAAAACTCGTCATTCATTAGAAGGAAATCCTTACCGTGAGATAGTACATAGCTGGATTGTCTTACACAGTGAATCACATCGGCAACATTATCAGAGCATCAACGGAATTGATGATTTATGAAAACTGCTACTAATAGTTTCCGAAGTTCAGTGGAACAAGTTGCCTGCCCGGTATTCACATGGTTCATGTACACTTGTCAGACTTTATCTCATGTCTCTACAGATGTGACATTACCTCTGTGAGCGTGTGCGCAGGTGTCAGAATTCCATGATATACGACCAGAAGGCGAGCAACTGATTGCTGTCTGCCATGAGCGGAGATACAGCAGGCGACGGATTACTTCACGGATGTAGACTGCCTCAGATCGAGGCAATACTAAACATTGCACACTGTGTACAAACATCAAAAACAGCACAAATGAAAAACTTAGTAAACAGATAGCTATAGATCGTAAAGTCGAATCTGTGGATAGAACCATTCCAGGTATACGTAAAGTTTCACAACTAGCGTATCATACTACTTTCATGTTTGTTCAAATTGCACCGCCATGAAGGAATAAGACGAATGAAATGAAACTTAGAGAAAATGTAAAGCAGGGTTTGACACTCAAATGATTTGAGAGTTATAATGAATGGCACATAGTGCCCTTGAGTTTTTATTCTTGTTTTTCTTTTTCTTTTTTGTTTATCACTTTATGCTTTTTCAACGTCGATACCATTAGAGACGAGAAAGGACTGTAAACAAAGAAGGGGAAGAAATTCGTCCATAGCCTTACTGAAGGAATCATCCCGACATTAACATAGAGCGATTTGGGGAAACCATGGAAAGCCGTAATCTGGATGGCCGGATTACGAATCGAACCTGCGTTCTACTGATTCCGATTCCATAGCTTTACTACTCAACCATCAGGCAGCCTGTAGTGCGCTTGAAGTACACTGAATGTAGCGTAGCGTCTTCTACAACTGTGAACGTTTCATGGTTCATCGTCGTCAATGCTTTCCATATCAGCAAGGCACGGAGTTTGAAGTCGGATGAATGATAGGCCTAAATGAATTAGTCCAGTAACGGGGTAGTTCTCACTTGCATCACATCACGTAGAAGATTTTTTTTTCTTATCTTGCATATATTGGTGAGAGTATGCAGAAACCAAGTTTTCGACCTCCAACACCCTCGGCACAATTTTCTGTGGCCAAAAAACCTAAAAATTTGGGTACTTTTTTCAGTTTTTTCATCTATAACTCCATCCTGATAAGTCCTATCAAGAATATTCTATTTTCAATTTGAAAGAGGACAAAATTTCCTACAACTTTCGTATTACAAACTTTTTTCTGAACTCAAAATAAGCGAGCTACAGTTCTTTGAAAATCAGCCAAATTTCACACTTTTCCTAAAAGTTGAGTTTTTACCTACTTTGCAGCTCAAAATGACCTTAAACCCCTGTATATATAACCGATATATATGTATTTCTGTATGACATAGTATATATGTACTATACTTTGATTAATGATGGTCCATTCAATAATCATATAGCATTGTTGGCCGGGAGATCCCGAAGGATTGTTCGGCCGCCAGGTTACAGTGTTATGGATAGGCCGCGCAGTGCGCTTCTTGTGGCTATCTAACCTGACCAAGTACTAGTACCGCATATAGGGAACCTACAGCTTAAGGTGGAATCCAAACCACAGAGTCGTTCTGGCTTACTTCATATTACACAGCAAGCTGTGGCAGAGGTAAAGGTCGGGTCAATGGCCTTTGAAAATCATTGCTGAGACCGGGATTTCGATCTCCAGTCAGACGCCTTGAGCTACCAGATCGCTCTATTACTGAAGATAATAGAGCGAACAACAATGCATAATGTTATGACGCAAAGTTATAAAGTCATAATAATTTCGAAATAAGTTAAAAAAATGGTCATAAATAAATTTCTTTTCCGTTTGGATTGTCCCGGCTTATCAATGAATTGTGTCTCTTTCATCCATTGCATCAGGAACAGCTTCCTCGAGGTCGAAGAAATCTTCCTCTCCTTCATCTACTACATTCCAGGAACGCTTTCACGAGGCAGGCGAGAGCAATTTTTGCAAGCAGCTGAACAATGCAGTCCTGATTAGCGACAGCTGCATGGAGGAGAACAAGGTTTCTGGAAGGAATATGATACAACCTTCGAAGTAAACTCAAGTGCATCGTCTTTTATTATTGTTTTTTTATGACTTTACGCCTCGTCGACGTCGAGTTCATTAGTGGCACGATGGGACTGGGGACAAGGAACGTGAAGGATTTCGGCCATGGCCTTTTGAAGGAAGCATCCCGGCATTCGGCTGGAGTGATTTGAGGAAACCATGGAAAACCCAAATCTGGATGCTTGGACGGGAATTCGAACCGACGTCCTCCTGAATGCATTTATTATTGTAACTGTAATAAGACTGGACGAGCCTTTCCTTCATCCTCACGGCAATGGGTACGTTTCTCGACCCAACCAACCTTTACTTGGTGGTACGTGCATATTGAGTGAAACGTTGCCGCATCTGATTTTGGTGGCAACCGTGCTAGTCTGAATGCATTTTTTGGGCAGATTTCTTAATCATTTCATATCTGAGCCTTCCAATGTTCCACAAGCAATTTTTCCGTACCGTTCCAAGATGATCTGTTCCCCTGCGTGTTCTCCAAATGTTCTCTGGAGGCTAGAGTTCTGAGAAGTTAGCATGCATGTTACTTTCAGATATGGTTGGTATTGAATCATGCAGTAGAAGTTTTCTTTCCCATAGCCGAAATATGCTGATATTGTATCACATCCAGCAAATGCATGGATGAAGAGGATGTGTGTGGGTTCAAACTCGTGGTACCAAAGCCCATTAGCAAAATGAGAAAGCCAATATACTCACTTAGAATCATCACACTGTCGAATTTTGCTGCTTGGGAAATTGCTGCGTCAACGATCAATCCAGCAGCATCTTGTTTTGCCTGTTGATCTTGGATGCCTCCTTTTTCAGTTTTTGCATTAGTATCAACATTACACAGTTCTTGCTGCTCTCATTTGCTGCGTCACTGTAGCACTTGTTTCCTCACTGAAAATGATGCCTGCTGAAGTATCTGATGTTTTCAAACTACAAATCATTTCAGATGACTTTATTCCTCTCTGCGCAGCATAACTTCGGTATCCGTCAAATATAACTGTGATGTTGGATCTATAGTTCGTTGTCAAATAGGCTTCATATTTTCCACAGAAGCAGCCAAGGTATTTACTACTATGCCACATAACCTTATGCAGGAGGAATCATCCGTGCATAGCAAAAATTTTTGTGTTGGGTGTTGTATCTTGAAGAGATTTAAATGCTTCATATAGCGACAATTGTTGTACGGAACAAATTCAAATGGAACACATTGTTTCAATCCATTAAAACGGAAAAGAAATGGATTTATGACTAATTTTTGACTTATTATGACTTAATTTTGACTGCATAAATAAACTTTGTGCCATAACATTATGTTTTCAGTTTTGCAAATCCGTTTTTCAAACTGGTACAAATACCATCAGGTAATAGAACGAAATGGTAGCTCAGTGGTTAAGGTATCTGACTGAAGATCGAAATCCCGTTCTCAGCAGTAATTTTCAAAGGCCATTAACCCGAGCTTTACCTCTGCCACAGCTTGCTGTGTAATATGGAGAAAGCCAGAACGATTCTGTGGTTTTAATTCCACCTTAAGCTGTAGGTTCCCTATATGCGGTACTAGTACTTGGTCAGGTTAGATAGCCACAAGAAGCGCACTGCGCGGCCTATCCATAACACTGTAACCTGGCGGCCGAACAATCCTTCGGGATCTCCCGGCCAACAATGCTATATGATTATTGAATGGACCATCAGTAATCAAAGTATAGTACATATATATACTATGTCATACAGAAATACATATATATCGGTTATATATACAGGGGTTTCAGGTCATTTTGAGCTGCAAATTAGGTAAAAACCCAACTTTTAGGAAAAGTGTGAAATTTGGCTGATTTTCGAAGAACTGTAGCTCGCTTAATTTTGAGTTTAGAAAAAAGTTTGTAATACGAAAGTTGTAGGAAATTTTGTCCTCTTTCAAATTGAAAATAGAATATTTCTTGATAGGACTTATCAGGAAGGAGTTATAGACGAAAAACTGAAAAAAGTACCCAAATTTTGATGTTTTTTGGCCACAGAAAATTGTGCCGAGGGTGCTGGAGGTCGAAAACTTGGTTTCTGCATACTCTCACCAATATATACAAGATAAAAAAAAAAATCTTCTACGTGATGTGATGGTGAGACCCCCTTTTTACGACCCCGTTACTGGGACTAAATGGATATTTTGAGTGTCAACAGGGTATAGTAGGTTAAGTGTCCGACTATTGCAGATTTAGAACTGCTTCCTTAAGATGCCAGAACTCGTTCATCACGAAGACCCTTACTAAAGGATGCCCGCAAGTTTCAGTTTGCGGTCCCATATTCTGGGATATATGGATGGAACCAGTGATTGAACTATTACAAAGATTACCTGAACTTCTAGGTCTAATAGCTTTTGCTGATGACCTTTTACTACTCGTGGAAGGAGCAACAAGAGCAGAAATTGAGTACAATAATAATCTAGTACTTAACTGCCTCAAGCCAATGGTGCAGTAAAGTCAAGCTGAGTTTAGCACCACATAAAACAACATTATGTCGCTCAAGGAGCAAGCTGACTAGAAAACTACTATAAGAATCGACGGTAAATCAATTCGTAGAAACCCAGTGTGCAGTTACTTAGGCATTCAATTGGATGAACGTTTAAACTTCGAAGCCCACTTAGAGAAGACAATAGCAAGAGCAGTGGCGGTCATGAATAAAATCATTAATATTGGCCAACGAAAATTCACTGTTCCAGTCCAAACAATAAGACTATACCATGAAGCAATTTTATCCTCTTTAGTGGGCTACTCAGCAAGTGTGTGGGTAAAGCATCTAAGAAAAACTAAAACAAAAATAGCGAGTCAGACGTATCCAACGAGGAATACTTTTAAGATTGACAGGAGCATACAGAACCGTGGCAACAAATTCATTAACCGTTGCCATTGGTGTATGGCCACTGGACCTTGAGTAAGGAAACTGGGTGCCATATACTGGCTCAGAAAAGGGAAACAAGATAAGGTAGCAGAAATTTTAGGCAGCGAAGCAACATGGGAGATGCACATTCGGAAGCTTCTATTGGCGGAATGGCAACAAGAATGGAACAACAGTGAAACAGGTCGAAGAGCATATGATATGTTCCCATCCGTAGAGGACAGGTTAAAGTTGAAGTACCTTCAAACCCTCTCCCGGAATGGTACACTACATTACAGGTCACGGGCCATACAATAGCTGGCTCCGAAGTCGAAATATTGTGGACTCAGACAGGTGCGAATGTGGTGAAGAGAGTACGCCGGAGCACGTGGTAGGGGAGTGTGAAACAACAGACAGTTTGAGAGAACACCAACAAGCTCGGCTGCAAGGTAGGAGAATATTTGACATACTGCGAGACGAAAGTTTGTGGCATTTGCTGGACGAGGCAGCTGATCTAGCCTCAAAATTTTGGAAGGAGAAATTTATAAACAGGAAAAATGCCGAGCGAAATCAAAGGCCACAGATAGCAGAAGAGGAGGGAACAATGATGCTAGAAGTTTGACTTTCACCAATACCGGATTGACGGAAGATATCCTACGACAATGAGCAACATTAATCGTCGGAGGAACTTCAGTGTGCTCCAGAGAGGCCGTCTTCTGAGCGACAGCTGGGGCCGTCTTCGTATTCCAGGAGGTCAACTCTTGATGGCCGGGGCGGCTGACTTTGCTGCCGGTTCCAGGAGACTCTACTTTCGGAGCGCACTCAACACCAAGAAAAATGAACATTAGTGGACCGAAGTGCGGCTGTGACAATTGGTGGTGGTAATAGTAGTATTAGTAGTAGGAGCAATGATATTAGTAGTAGTAGTAGTAGTAGTAGTAATGTTAGTAGTAATATTAGGGACAATAGCAGTAGTAGTAGTGATGTAGTACCCATTCTGTTTAATAACAGTAGATGTAATAGATATTGGAAATTTAATCAAAATTTTCTTAGATTCATTGTTTATATGTTAATACGTTATGTATATATAGGATAAAATATATGTACATGTCAAATAATGGAAATAAGGGCCCAGATTAGATACTAGGTGCTGGGCTATGTTGCATATGAAAAATAAAATAGGTTAAGTGTCAGTTTGATTTTTATACAGTATAAACCGCTAATTACAACGACTTCTGAGAAGCAACGAAGATTAGAAACCTGCGCCCACATAGACTTGCAAAAGACGTGATCAATTTTGCTCATCTATGCTCAATTCAGCTGTACAACGTTCTTTCGGATAGTACAGTATCGCATTTACTTCTCTAACAAACTGTGGAGGCTTGTAGGTAAGAACTTTGAGAGATCTTCCTGATACCAGCTCGGACAGTGGCGGGAAACACTCGGTCAGCAAGTAGAGCCCGCCCGCTCATTAAACGGCACACAGAACAGTAATGACGAGGTACGGAAACTGGCGAGCAGACCACCTCATTAACACATCATTACAACAAACACGTGCAATGCAGCTACACGGGTAATATAATGGGTGTTCGCTAACAATATAATCATACACAAACCTGAAATACCATCTTGAGCTTATCAAGTATTATAATCAGACTAGCTGATGCTCAAGACTTCGTTAGTGATTGTAAAGAATTTTGATTGACAGTTACCGACATGTGACCACCATACTGCACGATGGGAGGCTCGAGGCTAATACCACAAACATCAATGACCTGCCCAGGGTATTTATGGCTGTAAAGTGAAATATAGGGACACAAATGTCTTTGGTTGAAATATAAATTGCCCACCGTAGACCAATTTCAAACACCATATCTCTCACACCACAATAGCTCCCGACATGACACTACCATGGTGCATAGTGGGAGACTTGAGATTAATACCATACAAAATCACCAGTGGACTGCGATGGGTAGTTTTGGCCGTAGAGAGAAATATAGTGACACACATGTCTATTTTCTATCTGGTCCACCACTTTCAACCACCATATCTACCACAACCCCACAGCTATCGACTTGCAATCGCCATAGTGCACGATGGAATACTCGAGCTACTACCACACAAAAACGCCCGTGGTTTGCACTTGGTAGTTCTGACTGCAATGTGAAATATAGGGACACACACGTCTTTGGTAGAAACAGGAAAATGCCCTACGTCGCCCACTTTCAATCACCATATCTCCCCCACCCCCATAGCTTCCGACATCTAATCACCATAGTACACGATAGGAGACACGATACCACTACCACACACAAACACCAATGGTCTATCCTATGTAGTTGTGGCAGGAAAATAAGTATAAGGATACACAAGTCTTTGATCAAAATATGAAAATGCCATGCATCGACCATTTTTAACCATCATATCTCCCACACCCCAACAATTATCAGCATTCGGCCAACGTTGTGGATGGCAGGAAACTCCATGCTACTTTCACACACAAAGACCAGTGATCTGTGCTAGGTATTGGTGGCTGAAAAGTGAAATATAGGGAAACACACGTCCATATATATATATATATATGTGTGTGTGTGTGTGTGTGTGTGTAAGATTAGCAGCAGAGGTCTGAATTTATACAGAGCCGGTTGAAAATAAAAGACTTCAGTATATTCTATTTTTTTTTAATAAAAGTACTGCTCTCTACGTCTATACCTTGGTTGTCATAATGTTCAAAGAACTGAAACTACCATTGCACATTATCTTGTGTCATGGACTAAACAGTCTTAATGCACAGTAAGGTAGAGAAGCACATGTGCTCGTAACAACCTAGTGGCATTTCGCCCCTGCGTAGCCGCCTTGACTCAACCAGGTAATTCTATTGGGCACAGGGTACCTACAGTTTCACATCGAATCTAAATTACAGAAGCGTTCTGGCACATTTAACAATACACAAGAAGCTGTGCAGGTTGGGTTAAGGGCCTTTGAAAATCCCCAATGAGACAGTGATTTGATCGTGGGACCTTTCAATCTGCACTCAGACTGCTTAACCACTGAGCCACCAGACCGCTCGCTATATGATTGAGTATAATCACTCTAACTGATACGAGAAACACAAAATTTCTATTTTTTTTTTTTTTTTTTTACAGTGGAGACTATTAATATCTTCATTATTAAATTGAAGTATTGACGCAGAATATCTGTGGCGAAGTCAGGCGAGTTTGACGTTACTTTTAGGCCCTATAATTACTGGTTAATATTTGGTTATAACCAGCTTGATTTTCAGTTTGTCCTATATCTACGATAATTGGTGAAGCGTGCTTATTCAAAGGATCTGGTCCATTGTCCTTAATTTAGTCTGAGAGCTTTTGGATGCCTAAGCCGGGACCACACGCCATAATTAACTTACGTTCTGTAGATGATTGGTTCGAGATAAGTGTTGAATACCACCGTTTTCATTCGATGATGAGATTACAATACACTAATTTTCATCTTAATGTTTCAAACAGAACTTATGTAATAGGCCAGAAAATAGTCATTGGAATATACAAACTCACTAGGGCTGTTGATAAAATATCGATATATCGATATATCGATATTTTTTAAAGAAAATATCGATATTTATGAGTGATATTTTTTAGGACGATATATCGATATATCGATATTGAAATCTGGATATCGGACTCCGATATTTTTTAAAAATAAATGGTTATTTTCCTGGTAGAATATTCCAAGTTATTATTGGAGGGAAAACGATTACCTGTGTTGCACATGCAATACATTTTCATAGATAGAATTTTAAGAAACAATGAACGATACGAGCACATGGAGAAGCAGGGCCGCCGTAAGGGGGCGTGCCAGGCAGCATATTATTTAGCGGGCGACCTCCTTTTTTTTTTAGCTCAACAGCTGCTACGGGCGGTCGGCGGCGACACTGGGGATGGCAACAATGGGGGCGGCAATCTCACAGTTTTTTGACCCGTTTCGGAAATTTCCTAGATCCACCACTGGCTGTAGTTGGACAGGGGGCGGCATAATCGCTATTGCACGCGGGCGCTCAAACAGCTAGCGGCGGGCCTGTGGAGAAGTAAAAAACAAAGGTAATATAACTCATTCAATATTCATTAGAATTCTTGTCTGGACATTTTGAAAAGTTTTTTAAAATTTGTCTTCAATCAATGCAGAAGTATTAGCATTAAGAAACTAATCGTAATGTACCAGGTATGGGTAGGGTTGCCAGAAAGCCGGAAAATCCGGGAATGTCCCGGAATTTTGTGTCTGATCTCGTGTTCAGGAATTATGCGTTACTGTCCCGGAATTTCCGTATACTAGTTTTTTTCTCAAACTCAGTTCACCACGGTGGTCATGAGGCCAAGCCAAGTATCCCATGCTTGCAGCGGGAGGATGGAATGTCCCTTAAATCAGAGGAATTGAAACTGACAGGAAAAATACTCTTTGAATTTTCTGGGAATTTGAAAATTCTAGATGCAGTTAACATTAACTTCCTTTATACAGAGTTCACATGTCTGAAACGTGTTTTTCAGGTCCTTACAAAAGACTTTCCAAACGATAAAATCTAGGCCAATTTCTTTAGAACAAGCGTTTTTAATGATTTTGAATATTTTTTTAAAAAAATAGTTGGTTTTGTTTTGTCAATTCCAACAAGCAATGACTTTTACGAGACAAGTTTTAGTCCGTTGAGTAATTTATGAAATAAGAGGGAAACAGAACGTTCATGGATTCGATCAAAGCTGAACTGCAAACTCAATCAGTTTTGAAGACTGTTGCTGAGAAATTTTATCTGTTTTGCAAAGCAGTGACGGAGAAATATTTATGAAAATGGCAAAATCTAGTATTAAATGTTTTAAAAGTAGATGATTAAGATCTATTTGGATTGATGTTGATTTTGATTTAGCAAAAGATAGATGCTAATTTTTTATTTGTTGATAAAACATGATGTTGATTTTCTGCCTAATTTTAATTAATGAGCCTAACAGAAGTGTTCAGTTTTGGTTTAATATTTTTGAGATTTTGATTAATAATACCCGATGTGGATTTTGTACCAAAGTAAAAAATTCCTAACGAGGTGGTCAATTTTTGTTTTAAGTTTAGTATTTTTCCTTTTGATTCATAATACCTGATATTTACTTTCTACCATAGTTTAATTAATAAAGTTAAAAGAGGTGCTATATATACGTTAGATAACATATTTACCTAAAATAGAATTTTTTATTAATTTGCATTTTTGTTCACTCTTTAAACATACCGCTAAAATACTTTTTAGACCCAGAAATGTCCCGGAAATTATAAGCCTGTATCTGGCACTCCACAGTTAAATATTTCGCGTGAATTGGATACGGTTCTTGTTCCATACCAACAGAAGTATTGAGCTCCAAAATTATGTTACAGCCAGTTTTGTTATATCACTTACGAATTTATTAAGATAAGAAATTGAAAAAAAGAATCTACCACTTTTGGATTGCCTTTACAAAGCGCTATGCTAAAAACTTATTATCATAGATTGGTGCATTTAAAAAACCTTAACGCCAAGGGAACTGCCTTGACAGTAGCGGCTCTAGGATTTTTCCAAGCCGGGGAAAAACTGAGATTGCCGCCTCTTCAAACATCGTTGCCAGCCTGACCCCGAGAATCGCCTCCTTGATTGTTGGCCAAACGCATTGATGTCGCCACTTTAACTGTTTGCCAAACGCATTGTTGGACACGATATTATCGCCCAGAGCAAGTACCCCGGTTTGCCCCCACCCCTCGCCCTAAATCCTGCATTCCACCTAGAATCTCAGCTTTAAAAAATTGTATTATGGTAAAGCGTTATCCATTTGCGAAGCAATATCAAAGAAGGGGAAATTTTCAATTAATGTAGGGAGTTCTCCATTCATAGTAGAAGAAACAACGGGAAAAACATGAGTTCATGCTCTTGAAAAGTATGTCCAATGAAGTTTCTGACATGAGTTTTGGTGCAAAATTTTACTTCATTCACCACCTTAGTTTGGAATGTTTTTTGGATCTGAAACTCTTTTAAATAACTATGACGTTCTCTCATCATAATTCTATGCAACATCCAGTTGTCCTAGAAAATGGTAATTTGGTACACATACTTGGTTTCATCCCCATAGTATAAGAAAAGTTCCTGTGTTTTTTCAATGCCAATCTAAAAGCTGAAACGTCAAGAGAAAATTTGTAGGTTAATTGCTTTCTTCTTGATGAGGCTATATGCCTTGAATTTCAGTTTTGCACAAAGATCAGGAGCATAAAAAACACAATTAATTTTACTTTGTTACTACATTTAATTTGGAAGTTATTGGTAGTCCTACACCGATGGTAACAATGCAGACACGGCGAAGCTCGCACAGAACGAATCGGACTCGAGCCCGTTGTTTTACATGAGCGTGCGTTGTCGAGGAAAGTATTTTGATATGGAAATTGGATGCAAGCAGGAATATTGATAAATTCGGATACACAATCTATGCTAAGGTGCAAACATTTGGTCCAAAAAAGTAAGAAGACTCAGAATAAGCTATCAACCTACAAAATGAAATTAAATTCCACATAAAACAATACTTGTAAAAAAGTGACTTGGTCACTATGCAAACTCTGATAATAGAACATCAACATAAATAAATGCCTCTACAATGTTGTATTATTGAGCTTTTAAACTCACAAAAGCCAAGATTTCCCTCGATGCTCTTTCTGGATTCACAAGTCTTCGAGTAAATCATAAACATTCTGCCTTTCCTTTTAGTAAAGTATTAGTATAATTGCTAAATCACAATTTTTTAAAAAAATATTCATCCGTGACGTCATGAAAAACTATTTTTTTTTTGAGAAAATCAAAACTTGATTCAGAAAAATATCTCACAACTCTTCATCATTAAATAGCCACAAGACTTCGCCCTTTTTTAAAATGATTTGTTTTTGTAACATTGTTTTTATATAATGGGGTCGATATATCGATACTTTTTCTTCGATATATCGAACCCGATATAAATATTTTTTAAAATATCGATATATCGAAAATCCGTTATTTTTTAAAATATCAACAGACCTAAAACCCACTGCAAACATATTTCCTCTACAAAACCTAACTCTAGAATTTATAAGCATGTTGTGTTTAAACTACCTGCGAGAGGAAGCATGTTGTGGAGCTGTTAACAGTGAGACCGATAACATTACAGGGACTTAAACATCCTTTTGTATGTTAGCCTATCACGTAAAATTTAATGGAAAGATTTTAACGAAGCTGCAAAGAGTGATAACTAATGTCAATGGTTAGGATAGAGGAAACTAATTATGTAGATTAATGACATACTAGCTAGAAGCCAAAACAGTACCAAACTTAAATTTTGAAATTTTTGTCTCTGTCAACGCAACAAGCAAAAATACCAGGTAACATGTCGGTTACTACATAAAAATTGTTCTCGGGTGACCAGCCGAGTTAATGGAGTGTTGTAATTACACTTACAATTACACAATATTTCGGTGATCTAGTCGCTGTCGCCATCTTCACCAGAAGTGTAAGTGTAATTAGAACACTCCTCTAACTCGGCTATTCACCCGAGAATAATTTTTATAGTCTCAGCGCCTAGAAAAACTGCGTTCTTATGTATATGGGATACTGTGTAACTATATTAGTAGCATAGCTTGAAGTATAAAAAAAACTCTCACGTTGGGAGTGAGGTAATTTATAGTTTTCAATATTAATTAATCATTATTATTAATACAGGTCTATACCAAAAGTAGTAGGACTGATTTAAAAAAAAAAAAATATTGAAGATATCTTTACAATTCCTTAATTATATTCGAAATAGCACCCTTAGGCAGCTACAAACCAAAAATTATGCTGCTGCCATTGGCGATACGCCTTCTGGAAGTCAGATTCGAGGATGCTGTTGAGAGCCCTCGTCGATGCTGCTTGAATGTCCTGGATTGAGTCAAACCACTGTTCCTTCAGCTGCCAGTTCATCAGTGGGAATAAAAATAAAAGTCAGTTGGAGCCAGACTGGGACTGTAGGCGGGATGCAGCAACGTGGCAATGCTGAATTGGGTTAACAGTTGCCTTCTTCATCCTCCCGTCCAATGGAGGCTCGCATGAGCAAATCAATGATCAAGACAATGCCGATGGTGTTTTTTGACCGTCGCGGGGTGATTCATAAGGAGTTCGTTTCCCCTGTGGAAACTGTCAATTCGAACTTTTACGTGCAAGTGCCAGCCCGCCTGCGAGACCGAGTGAATCGCGTCCGACCAGTCATCTCCGCCAACTGGACTCTGCATCACGACAATGCGCCGTGCCAAGGCGTGCCGTCATGAGGCAACTATTGCCCCGATTCGGCGTTGCCGCGTTGCTGCACCCCGCCTACAGTCCTCATCTGGCTCCATCTGACTTTTCTTACTCACATGGATGAAAAAGCAGCTAAAGGAACAGCGGTTTGACTCAATCCAGGACGTTGAAGCAGCATCGACGAGGGCTCTCAACAGCGTCCCCGAAACTGACTTCTAGAAGGCGTATGGCCAATGGTAGCAGCGTAATTTTTGGCGTGTAGCTGCCTAAGGGTACTATTTCGAATAGGATTAAGAAATTGTAAAGATATCTTCAATAATTTTTTTTTTAAATCAGTCCTACTACTTTTGGTATATACCATGTAGATAATTAACTAAGGATACACTAATCAGCAAAACATTACGACCACCTGTTTATTAGCCTGTTAGTTCATCTTTGGAGTGCAATACAGCAGCGATTCGGCGTAGCATGGATTTGAATAATCCTTGCTAGGTTTCCGGAAGAGTCTGGCACCAGATATCTACGCATAGGTCACGTAATTTCCTTAAATTACGGGTCGGTGGTTTGTGGGCGTGGCACTTGGGAGCGAGCATCTTGGAACCGGCGAGGCTGGTCGGCTGTTTGCGTGCTACCATAGTGAGTATCTATGCAGAGTGGTTGAAGGACGGTGAAACCACGACCGGGCGACAAAGTGGTGGACGTCCACGCCTCATCACAGAACGTGGAGGTCGCAGACTTGCCCACTCTGTAAAGCGGGATAGGCGGTGATCTGTGGCAGATCTGACAGCAGAGTGTGCTCCGAAACAATTGTGCCTGCATCAGAATTGTACTCTGCTGTTAGATGTGCCCTCTTATCCCAGCCGCATACACAGACAAACAATGTGCCAGGGGAAATAATGAACTCAGCGTTAGGCACTTAGAGATATGTTAAACAACATGTGGTTCAGTCTCCTGAGTTCGGCAAACAGATACCACTACAGACTTTATAATCATTGTAATTATATGGAAAGTAAAGAATTCTACAATCACTTTTTTTTTTTTTTTTGGAAAGAACCATTCTGGTATTCGCCTGGATTGATTTAAGGCAACTATGGTGAACCAAAATGGTGGCGCCAGTAATATCCCTTTGACGAGTGAGGAAAATCTTTAGTAGAGCTCGGAATTGTCACTGTTTCGTTCGTTTCAGAGCTGGTCTGAGTCTGGCTATACCCATAGTCGTGGATATTTCGTGCGAAGGTGAGTTCTTTGAGTGTTAAGTGATTGGTTGGAGGTCAATGAAAATTTCGTGTTTCCCAGTGTTAAACATTTGACAGCAAAATCTTCGCAAACCTGTAAAATCTCCAAGTGAAAATCAGTGACGAGCAACTACAGAATAAATTCTGCGCAACAGAAACAACTGAAAGTTGTTCAGCTCTGAAGCATAGAGACTGAGAACGTTTGAAACCTGCCAGTGTCTTTCATCGATAAGAGAAACTTGGCTCTTGCAAGATTTTCAAGTAACGAAAGAGAAATTGCAAAGTGTGTTTTCGGTAGCGTGGAAATTGACAACTGGGAAGAAAGTGACAACGCTTTCCGAGAAGGTAAGCGGTGGGCACCCTTACTTAAGGAATATTTCAGACGGGGACAACCATTCCATTTCACACGAAAGCCTAGTACAGCTGCGGTTAATATGACGTTCTAAAGTCTTCTCCACAACAAACTCCATCAAGCAGTTCGCAAAAAAATATTTTGTCCCTGGAAAACCTTGAATCAGCTGCGGCCCGGTTTATTTTGTTCATTTTTATCACTTTTTTAATGAAATTCGTGGAATGTGGGAGTTTATATATACGGTCTGGCTAAAAATTAGGAAACTGATTACTGTTACTTCTACTTATTACAAATACTTTGTTGGTGAAGAAACGTTCTTAAAAAATTAGACGATTAGTCATCTTTTTGTTATACCATTAGCGACAGCGTGATGATTCTCAAATAATTATTCTTTCTCCGATCAAGAGATTCTTTTTTTTTTTTTTTTTCTCGAGTTACATTGCCTGCAGTTTTCTGCGCGTGATTAAAGTGATATTATTCTGCAGTTGATCGTGACTGATTTTCACTTGGAGATTTTGCAGGTTGTGTATGGTGTATGGACTGAAGTAGGCCCATCAACTATCTCTTGATCTGTAATGTAGATGTACTCCCAAACTTGTTTATGTATGTAATGACGTTAGTACCTAGGGTGCACGACTAAATTAAAATACCCAAACCATTGCAGTAGCTCAGTTGACACATGTCATTCTCTTTATCAGTAATCATGCTTCCTTACATTTCCTTACATTTTGACAGTATCTATAGGCGTTATCAAAGATACTGAACAACAAACAAGTCTTAACGTAGTCATTGTAAATGTGTTTGAGTTTCATATCGTCTGGTTTAAAGTGTACAATTACATTTTCGCTGTCTCTGCGACCTTTTTCGGTATCCAGTTTTATGTCTGTTACATGTAGAATGAATCTTTATGATAACGTCGCTACTAGGTTACTAATTTGTAAATGTGAGAACTGTCAGGAGTGGTGTTGTAATACAAAAGCCAAGCATAAAAAGAGATTAATTATGGTAAAAATCTGCACATTCCTCAAACGTCATTATTGTCTCAAATTCATCGTTGTTCTGCATAGTTACAGACGAAAAAATCTGAATCTGGAGCAAACTAACCCCCGCTGTGGGGCAGGCCATTAAACATGTGTTGGACAAATATGAGGTCGTTTAATATCTTGCAGACAGCTAGGAGATCGTTTAACACGTGGCGGACCGCCCGGCATATTGTCAATCTACCCCCTAGAGGTGGGCAAAGTGACTCACTAAAAAGTGCGGTGTTCATTTGATCACTCCACGAAAAGAACTAATTCTTTTGAACAGTTCACTAGCTCAGTTTTATTTGAGTTTTTTTTTAGGTCTCACCCCTCAGAATCCGGTTACACCCCCACTTTTCGATTAAATACCCCCCTTCAATCCACTTTGATGCAATTAGTATCACTTTTAATGGGCGACTGCTCACTCGTTCTTTTAAATGAATTGCCCTAAAGCAGCGGTTCCCAACCTTTATTGGTACACGACCCACTTTCAAGTAAAAAAATTTTCGCGACCCACCTAATATGAGAGTCTTATCTATTATCAGAATGGGAACTGTTGTATGACCTCGATACTCTATCGACTATCCTATTCTACGAAAAGGCAAATTTTCAAACAAAGGATATACTATCAACAAAAACAAGGATTGATAATACATAAAATAACAAACATATTATAGACCTGAAGGCGGCTGCACAGACCATCACCTCATCATGTTGACTGCTGACATTCCATGATTAGAATTAACGCTATCAGCATATTAAAATACAACTGATCTTCCAATCGCTTTTTGGTGGAAACCACCTTCAGACGACCTGATTTTAGTGGTTGATTGGTAGATTTATGATTGTGTTTTACTTCACCCAAATGTATGAAAATATGGATGACTGGGAGTACGAAAACAGAATGGTAAAATTATCAGTCACCCACTAAAATGGGTTTTGTAGGTGTTTCCCACCAAGATATGACTTGGCACATCAGGGTAATTTTAATTTGCAAATCGAGTTGTAACTAATCCTGGAATTTCAGCCGTCAACTCAATGAGGCGATGCTTTTTGCAGAAGCCTCCCATTTTTTTTTTACAAAGGTAATGAATAATACGTTTAATCATTATAAAAACACAACTTTACAATCATTGAGATTTCTGGCACTGGTGTTTACTGATGAGGGTATCGATATTAGTGCTAACACTGATTAATTTTAACCTTAAGTCACTTTCTACACAAAGTTTATTTCTGTATTTTGTTTTTCAAAAACATTAAGATATATTTTGGTGGCAAAAACCTCGATTTTTTCGCGACCTACCAAAACACACGCAGTGACCCACCAGTGGATCGCGACCCATAGGTTGGAACCGCTGCTCTAAAGAACTGATTCACTCACGAACGACCCATCTCTACTACTCCCTGGAGCGCGGCGCCTTTGTATCTAGAAAGCCTGAATAATACAGGGCGTTCGCCGGAAAACGCAACCCTCCCAGTCTGTTGCCGTCGGCAACTTGCTCGGACAGCGGTGCCAGCAGTTTCCGCCACGCGGCACCGTGAATCACCGCACTGTTTAACACCTCCGCTGCCCCAACAGTGCAGTGCAGTGACCCTTACATTGTTAAGAACGGTTTCTTTGCATTGTAGCTAGTTTGTGACTTCAGTCTCTTATTAATCAGTGTTGTGAATAAACGTTTCTTTGCGGTTTGGCTGGTTTGGGGCTTCATACTCTTACTAATCTGTACCGTGTTTGAGTGTGAGTAAAATTATGGTACGTTACAGTTTGCAACAAAGAATATTTCTCTACGATACATATGTGAAGAAGAAGTCGTTTAAAAAGTGTCGCAGTAAATTTCGTCGCGAATATCCTGGCGCTTTACTGCCAGCTAAATCAACAATTCTGCGTCTGGTTAAAAAAGTAAGAGAAACGGGTTCATTTTTTAACAAAAAGAGACTGTCGGTCAACCGTATTCTCACAGAGGAGAAAATTGACGATATCGCTTTTCGACTAGAACAGTCACCCAAAAAATCATTAAGTCAGTTAGGGCAGCGTGTGTCTCGAAATATGTTCAGAAGATGTGAAATGTGCATTACACAAGAGTGTCAACACTTCCAGCATCTTTTATAAGGTAAGCTAATGAATTACGTCACATTTAAATGCTTAGCACATACAAGTTTATGAAATAGTCCGCGGCCGACGGTCGAACAATGCCGGGAGCTGAACGCTCGCTCGCGACGACCACAGCCAGTTGCTGCTCCGTTGAGCAGAGTAGGGTGGAGTGTGTTGTCGCTAGACATTTACTCCAGCTTCATTTTGATGGGACATTTCTTCACTGAAGGTTTGTCGTTGCTTTTGGCTGTCGATGTTTTCTTGTGATGATGGGTGCCGCCGCGACCTTCTTCCTCAGAAGTGGTAGGCCGCATTTGGTGTCGTTTCATTAGTGCTGCCTCAGGGGGGCAGAGGTGTCTTCTTTTGATGTGAGGTGATTTACAAGCCTTGTGAGAAGGGCGATGAGCGAATCCAACCTTTCTTCTTTCTGGACTGAAGATTGACGGGTGGTGTGCTCGCATGATTTTCTGCCGGTGATCTTCTGCCTGGGTTGATTCTTTGGTGGACGCCGTCTGGTGTAATCAGCGTTTTGAACAGTCGTCTCCGCTGGGACGGCCCTGTTCTGTTGTCTGGAGCTGCTGAACTTCCGGCGCTCCTCGGACCGTGTGGTAGCAGTAGGGCAGACATCGCTTACTTGGCGGCTTGTTGCGGGCTGTGTATGTGACCTGCTACTTCGTTGAGGATTCTTCCTGCTGCGTTGCTGCTTCCATGCTCGGCAGCCGCGATAAGAAGCAGCGTGTGAAGAGCCGCAATTGCAACAAACAGCGTCCTCGCGACGCTGGTTGCATTCTGCGACATAATGACCACCTCCACAACGAACGCATCTTGCTGGCTTTGTACATTCACTGGCTAGATGCCGGAATTCTTGGCACCTGTAGCACTGAACCAGCTTGCGTGGCTGCAGTTTTGCTGTAGATTTCTGCGAAGAGGTGCCGGCCTTCTTCGTCCTGGGGCAGGAGAGTGTGACTTCATAAGATATGGAGTCCTGCTGCAACATCTGGATGGCGGCTTCGAAGTCTTCAGGGCAGGACAGCAAGATCTTCAGTCCCAGATGGTCTGGCCAGCTAAATACAGGAAGCTTCATGGTACTCTGCATCTGAGCCAGTAAGATGCAGTAGTTCCCTGCATAGCTGACAGTGATCGGTGGTACTGGGCCTACTTGTGCAGCAGGGTAGATTACTGGAGCTGATGAGTCAGGCACGCCGTTTGGAGAAGGCGATGGTGAAGATGGTTGTGTGGGCCTTATCGGCGTCATCTTGAAGTTGCGGTACGTCTTTGGGTCGTAGCTGTAGATCTGGAACCTTCTTTTGGTGTCTTCAACATATTCCTCCCAGACGAAGTCGCTGGCCAGTGGGGTTGGAAACACAAGTGCCTCCGGCCACGCCTCGTCTCCTCCAGCAGGGCGATACTTATTGACCAGGTGTCGGTGGTCACGGCTAGTCAGGGCCTTCTTGAAGGTGGCAGCGTCGCAGGTGGGAACCCGCCAGCTGAACTGAAGGCCGTCAAGGATGACTGAGATAGCGAAACACCATTTCTCAGGGTTGCCTCTTGCAAGACGTCTTTTCCAAGCTTTAAAGGACCAGTCTTCTGGTCTGACTTCTTCTACTACACGTTCAGTGGCCCCTGGTGGAAGGTGGGAGGCCTCCGCCAAGAAGCCAACTTCACGCGGGAAGGCGCCGGGTGGTTTGAATTTCTTCCTCCGTTTTGCCTTCTTGGTTGCAGCAAGCTTCACGGGCGACTCGGAGGCGCTACTGGAAGCTGTAGTGTCTGCCTTAGTGACAGCAGATAGGCACGAACGAGTAGACTTGGCTGCACCAGTCTGCACAGGCGACGTGGATGCCATCTTCAGTAGTGACGCTCACTCGCCGCGAGCAGTTTCTTCCTTGTAGCGCTAACAGTGGGTTGCGTTTCCCGGCGAACGCCCTGTACCTACTAATTCCCACACCTAGTCTGACGTGGCTTTTTCCTTGACGCCCGGTCTCCTTCCACCTGACGTGGATTTTGCCTTTACACTCTTCCCCCTCTGCCCATCGTGTAGAATGTAGATTTTTCCTTATTAATTACAGAAGACATTTTCTGCTGTTGTCTCTTACTAGAATGTCGTTAAAATTATTGCGTAAGTATTGAACACGACCTATATTTGCTTTATAAACTTTTATGTAATTAAAAATATTCTGAATGAAATGTTGATCCTAGCCACTCCTGGAAGTGATTAATCAATAGGAAAAACCTCTTTCTCACGTAAAATTATTGATTGAAGTGTTACTAAAAGCATTCTCCCCATCTCGTTCATAATTCCTGATTAACTGATAAAATATAACGAACTATACCTGCGACGTAAGATAAAAAAAAATTGTACCCAAAGATTGAAAAACATCTTTGATCCACCGGCTGCACAAAAAAAATCAGTAGGAAGATTGATGACAACTACAGAGGAATTTCCTTGCTTCCGGTAACATACAAAATTCTCTCACTTGCCATCCTGGAGAGATTAGAATCCCAATTTGGGCACCAAATAGGGGAATATCAACGGGGCTTCAGAAAAAATCGCTCAACAGCGGAACAGATCCACAACCTCAAGACGATCATCAAATACTATACACTCAGGTGTGTCAGTTTTTGTGGACTTTAAGAAAGCTTATGACTCGATAGATCGGGAAGTGCTTCTGAACATCCTTAATGAATTTGGAGTTGGCCTGAAGTTATTGGCTATAATTAGATCCACACTGACAAACACAAAATCAAAAGTTAAGTTTTTAGGATGTCTGTCATACCCTTTTGAAGTTGCAACTGGAGTCAGGCAAGGTGACGGTCTGTCTCCATTACTTTTTAACTGTGTTCACGAAAAGATCATTCGGACCTGGCGAGCAAAGTTAAAGGAAATTTACTACAGCCCATCAAGAATAGGAACTAAATCTAAAACTAAATCACAATAGACACTCTGGCTTTTGCCGATGACATCACTATCGTATCAGATGACTTAGAAACTGCTGGGATCCAAATTGATTTGCTGAAGGAAATTGCTGATCAAACCGGTTTACAGATATCTTTTGAGAAAACGAAATTAATTACTAACATCAAGGATGCGCCACCGAAACTTCAAACCAAATACGGGGACATTAATCAAGTGGAAAAATTTAAGTACCTTGGTTAGATTATTATTAAAAATGGAATGGACAAAGAAGCTATTCGGGAAAGGATTCGCAAACTAGAAATAGCCTACCAAACTTCACGAGAGGTCTACAATAAAAAATTTCTTTCACAAAATACTAAAATACGAGAAACCAGTAGTTTTGTATGCAGCTGAAACCTTGTTCCTGAATGCCGATAAAGGACTTCTGGGAGAACTGGAGAAAAATTATTAGAGGAATTCTTGGTTCCAACTTTAAGAATGGCGTCCATCAAAAGAAATCCAACAAAGAAGTCTACAGTAAAATAGAGAAAATCACTGAAACAATCCGCAAAAGACGGGCTCGGTTCTATGGCCACCTCAAACGGATGGAGGAGAACAGACTAACAAAAAGAAATCTTTAATTTATTTGATTCCAGACCCAAAACTGTAATGCCCTGGTTCGTAAATATTAAAGAAGATCTTCATTTGATGGGGCTAGAACCAGAAGATGCTTTCAGCAGAGATATGTTTCGGAAGAAGTTAATGACAAGTGAGACAAGCCGAGACGAACACTCCAATGGAAGACGCGGTACACTCTGGACAGAGGCGCGCAAACAGACGCATTCAAAACGAATGAAGAAGTTCTGGGCGCAAAAGAAGAAGAAACTCGCTGCCAAATGCACAAAGGCTTAACGTGGTCCTAGTTGGCCTCAACGAATAAATAATAAATATAATATAAAAATTGGCAGTCATTGTGGACTACCGACATACGTGAGAACCTAAAACTATGATTATTATACGCGCAACACGTCAAAGTCCTACTTATAGCTGCGGATATACTATTAAAATTAGCATGTCGGTGATGCGAACTCATAAGGTTTTACCCATCCAATAATCGCGCAACGCGCCGAAAGAGGTTTTCACTTCAAAAAATAAAAAGTCTAACTTACTCCATAACCCGAAGTTTGTCGAATCTTTCAGAAGGAGATGTACCAAACTATTGTGTCAGAGGCAGGAAGGTCAATGCCTTTCTCCAGGGGCCTACAGTTTAACGTGGGATCAGAACCATGGAACGTCCCGGCTGAGCTCATATAAACAAATACAGCTCCTAAAATTTCCTGCTCACCACGGGATTTGAACCCGCCACCGTATAGAGCATATATGGGCAACCCCCGGCCCCCGGGCCGGATCCGGCCCTCCACCAACTTCAGTCCGGCCCGCGAGAGATTCAGAAATTTCAAATAACGCTTCAAACTCAAGTCTCCCATTAATTTTCATCTGATTTTTCTATCTGTTTTTGTTAATTTGCTTTTTGTATGTTTGATTATCCTATTGTAATTCTAGTAAATAAAAAAATGTGTGAATTTTTATCGCCTTTTTATTCACTACTATCTACTTCTTTCTTACCTACGGCCCGCGACCTGATCAAGTCCGGCCCGCGACCTGATTAAGTCCCGAAATTACGCCCTCAGCTAAGCAAAGGTTGCCCATACCTGGTATAGAGAAACTTTCGGAAGTAAACGCCTTGACTGCTACGCTACCAGACCGCCTTGATTTGAAGTTGGACTATACGTTTGCTACGTACTTTCAAAATCGGATAAAAACTATGAATAGTGCTCTTGATTTTTTTTGCGTGTCTTGCAGTGCCACAAAACGGTGTGTGTGTGCGTACTTCCGTCTTGCATTACGTCTTCTTAGTAAAGAATGACTGATATTAGACTACTGCTGCGTGACTTTCTAACTGAATTTATTGACTTATACAGACAAAATGAATGTCTGTGGAAAATCAAAAGTACAGATTATTTAAACAGAAAAAAAGTGCTGCATATGATATACTTATCAATAAATTGAAAGAAGTTGATGAACACGCAAATAAAGAAACTGTTATTAAAAAATTGAATTAATTAAGAACTTGTTTTCGGAAGGCACAAAAGACATATAATGAATCGCGTAGATCTGGGTCTGGTATCGAAAACATCGAAAAGCCAAGTTTGTGGTATTTCGAAAAGTTGTTGTCTCTTACTAATCAAGAAACGACAGGATGGCATAGACAACATTGAAGACACAACTGCGGGTTAAGTTAATGAGCTATCTAAAAAATATAATTTTATTGGCAAACACAATTAGGTACATAGTTACAGTATACGTATAAAATGCCAAATTATACTTGCTGAAGTTTTAGTACTATGAAAAGAGCCCAAAATGGGTTCTTTATTTTGAGAAGGTTAGTATAGGTTTTAATAGGCATAAACAATGTTATCTTGCCAACGAACCTTTCCTTCACCGTTAAAATATTCCAAAAAAAGGTTCTAGCAACAATTCATTTAGTAAATTGATGTGACTAAATTGTGCTCGCTTTAATAACCACTGTTTTGACCATTTCTGTCTAATTCTGCTCCTTTTTTTCTTTATAACTATCAGAACAATAGCCGCAGCAACAACTAATTTCTGTGTGTCAGCCATATTGACATTTAGCAAGTGACAGCAAAATGAAGTAGTAGACGGAGTGTGTGTGGGCTTGACTGTGTTCCGTCAAATGTTCCGTCTTGCATTACAACTTGAGACTGTACAAGCAAAACTATCGACAAGCATGAGTGTGTGTTCCAGGCTTAACGCGCCTGTAGAAGTTTTCAATTAAAAAACTAAGAAGAGCTGCATTTTTTTGTTTTCTTTCTACATTTCCAAAGAATGATTCTTGATCCCGCCTGAAAGATTTTGATAGATGATTGACGCTGTTTTGGATACTGAAACAAGCTGGAAAAACATTTCTGATAGGCCTCGTAATATTTTCGTTGTACAGCGTCAATCATACGACATTTTAAAATTGAAATAACCCTTCAGCGAACACCATAACTAAAGATGCACTGAATTTCACCTGAACAAAATTATAATTATTTCATCAACGAGCTATGCGGTGACAGGCGGACGATCCGAATCAAAACAGCTTGTTTTCAAATCAATACGAACTTTCACTGGCGAGTAAAATCCCGTGTGATATCTGTAAGTGTATTCCAGTCTAGGTACTAGGTGCCTGATGTTTTACGGCGCGTAATATGCTCCGTCGCGTTTCGGTTAAATCAAATGCACCAACCCCATGTGACCCGAAGAGTATTACTTCAAGTCACAGGCATAGGGTATCTCAAATAGGGAGATAATTAAATGATGAAATAAATTTGTATACACTGTTGTGTATTCTGAATCATGTTCTAATGGTGACAAATAAAATATCCCCCCCTTCCCCACGTAACCCAGCGTAGCTTTCTAACAACCAGGACATCCCCCTCCTCCCCTCTTAAACCGAACAGCGTAGTATGTGGACTTTCCCTTAGCTCCGCCGTCTTCCTCTGATACGAAAACATTTGTAGTGCTCAGCTGACCGACAGATGTAATGTTGTGTGTTTCTGTTAACAACTCCACAACAGGCTCTGTTTCTCCCGCAGGCAGTTTTTGTACTATCTTCTTATAAAATTTAGAGTTAACCATGAAATACTAATTTTATAAGCAACAATCTTCATTAGAAGTTTCTGTAATTTTGTGAAACATTTAGATATGAATTTGAGAGCTAAATGTGGAAATATCGCGTATTCACAACGCAATCCGACGGTACAAAAGTGAAGACTACATTGCATTGCAGAAGTGTGCTTCATGGTCGTACTCAAACACAAAAATCTTCTGAATTAGTTGGAGTTTCAAGGGGTACTATAAACAAATGAAGCGCCAAGTGTGTTTAATACAAATGTGTACCACCTAAATTTAGACGGAGATGAGCAATTCCACAAAGTAGGGCGAAAAAAAAAAAAAAAACTGAGTTGCTCCTCTGATATTTTCATACGAAGGTATATTGTTGATAGTTTACGCATTAACTGGCAGGACAACTCTAAAATTCAATGTACAGGAAGTCGCGTGCACTCCTAGTTATAAAAAGAAATTTGAATCAAACTTACTGCATTAGAAATATTTATTCATCCATCCTAACCATATAAATTGAGATGTAGTACTATTTAAGGGGATATTTTCTCTTGCAAATTATGTTTTAGTTGCAGAGAATAAGTGTTGCGAAGGTAAAGACAGAAAACACGTGAAATTAAAGCGATTGGAATCATTCAATAGTCATTCTAAGAAGCACCGTTTCAATGTTGACTTCATTTTACGGAACGTAAAATAATTTAAGAGTTCATTGATTCTGGAATTAGATCGACTGATGAAGCACTCGCATTTGTTTTTAGATCTATAATTTCTATGAATCTACTTCCATTGAATTGCTGTACAATCTTAAAGAAGTACCCAACTACACAACGTAATACCATGTTCCCCGTCATACCTAGCGTGAAGCGCTTCGGTGTCGCCACATAGGCTTCCCTTTTATTTATGGCTTTAGGGTTCGACGTCGGGATTATTAGACCTTGGAATGAACAGCCAAGGATCGGGAAGGAATTCAGCTACAACCTTTCTAAAGAACCATCCTGAGATTGGTCCGGATTGGTTTAGTGAAACCACGGGAAATGAAGTATGGATGGCTGAGTGGGGATTAAAACCATAAACGAATATATCACTATCATTACGTAACTGTAGGACTTTACCGAGCGTGGTGGGCGAGCGGTAAACGCTCTGGCCTCGCATTCGGGAGGACGCCGGTTCGATTCCCCGTCCGGGCATCCAGATTTGGGTTTTCCATGATTTCCCCCAAATCACTCCAGGCGAATGCCGGGATGCTTCCTTCAAAAGGCCATGACCGAATTCCTTCCCGTTCCTTGTCCCATATCCCATCACGTCTCTAATCACCTCGACGTCGACGAGGCGTAAAGCAATAAGCAAAAAAAGAAAAAAAAGGGGTAGGACTTTGCATAGAAGTAGACAAATCTAAACGGAGGAAGACAGAAGCTGACGTAAACAAGTTATTCAGTGACATCTATGGTTGAAAATGAAGGTTTACGCTACAAGTGTGACCTTTTTAAGCGGCTGGAAACCCAAGAAGAGTTTATTTATACTTGGTGTTGTCTATGTTGGTTTTTACTTTAGGTATCCAGTAATGAATCATTCATTTCCTTCACTTGAAAGTAGTATGCCATGACTGTAAAATACTACCAAGTGATGCTTAATGGAACGAAACGAGTCGGGGAATGACACAGAGGTGAAGAAATAACAGAAACGACAATTAGCATTTTACTTTACGTTTCTCATTGTCTTTTCGAGAAAAGAACTTCGATAGTTTGAACTCTACTGTCATTAAAGGACTAAACAGATCACGGGAGCGACAATGGTCATTGGGTTATCTGCGTTCGCTGACGATTTGCAAAACTCAATACAGGATACCATAGAAATGCTAACATTTTCATATTAATCTTCGGAACTTAACTTCAAACACTTAGATGCAGAAATATATCCAATAGTGCAGTTCTACGGATCACAATTAACTGATCGACAGAGGGTGATATTACCGTAGTTAGCTTCCGCTTTTTGCTTACCTAATATGAAGATATCGAGTCGATTATCTCATTTATTTGACTTAGTTTGGTTTGTCTTATCTTTACCTGATGAGATGACGAAAGAGGGCCAACACATTCGTTCTAATAAATTTTGCAGATTTTTTATCATCTCGTCAAAACATTGGAACCTTGTCTTAGCACCGATGATCGTGACTATTCGCGCAATTCCTCTAGAAACTATATCACAGCGTTTCCGTAACCCCTCTTGATGGAGAGCCCAAACAACAACACTGCGTTTATTTGTTTGCAGCTGATGCGGTAGCGAGGGAATGACGAATAAATTGTAGCCCAGATTTGTCTTCCTGTGTACAATGTCCTACTATTACGTGATGAGACCACTATATATTCTTTTATGGTCAACATGGAAATATGATTAGCGCTGCCGCGGAAATAGTGAAAGACAAAAGCCAAACAGTTATTCAGTGGCATCTATGGTTGAAAATGAGGGCTAAGATAGACGGCTTCGAAATATCCCACAAGTTTGACTTTTTATGTGGCTGGAAGCCCTAGAATTTATTTATTTACAACGCCATAGAAAACATAGATCTTACAACGCCGTGAATATTAAAGAAACTTCGAAGGAATTTCACTACAGTATTCAGAAGTTAAATGTAGGAATAATAATGAGGTGAATGAGTGCAAATGAAGGTCATTGCAAACCTCAGTCAAGACACAGCCTCTAGAAAGAAAATTAAGTAGATCCCTGAACAATGTACAAGTGCAAACAATGCGAAAATAGTTTATATATATATATACAGGGTGAGACATTTAAAATTGTTGGAATATTTCGCAAAGTACAAATCGGATTAAAAAAATTTGTAATAAAAGTTGTTCACCTCGAAGAGGGACATCCATTAACATAACGCTCCGCCCCCCTGCACCACCCCCGGGGGCGGGAGGGGGGCGACTTTGAAATCTTTAATAGGAACCCCTATTTTTTATTGCAGATTTGGATTCTCCGTGAAAAATATGTATCTTTTGTATGAAACTTGTTTTCTTTTCATGATAGATGGCGCTGTAATCGGCAAAAATGAAACTGAGTTGAACATTTCTTAGGCACATTAGATGGCATGCTTGTTATAACAGTTCTACCAAATTGCGGTTCTCTTTATTTTTAATTTAGAAAAATGATTTTTGTTCATGGTTTTATTAGCCCTTCCTGTTGCTGAATACGGTTTTGGTATTTTGGTCGTCGGAGGATTGGGAAAAAAATAAGGATGGCAAAACATTTAGCCACAACAATTTAGGTGAGGCAATGGCTGCAGGAAAACCGAATTTGCACGTTGACAACTGACATAAAATGCAGTATGTACTAGTAGTGGATGAAGCTTTTCCCCTTTCGAGATAAGGTCTATTTCAGGATATCAGATAAAATGAAAATAAGAGAAATAAACTTTCAAATACAGGCTCAATAAACTATGGAGGGTGATCGATAACCGCTTTGGTGTTATAGGTAGAAGATTTCAAATCTATGAAAGAAGAATGTCGGTGTTTCCTAATAAGATAAATAAAGTAATACTAGCTACGTGCTGCATTTATAACCTTAACGATATCTGATTTGGATTGCAGAAGATAAGAACGATAATGACAACAAAGATATTTCAATATTTGACTTACACAGGTTTATAGGTTACATCAGAAATCATTAAGATTTGGAATAATTTCACAAAATATTTTTAAACAATTAGGTTAATTGGTAACAGGAAGCTTTACAAGCGGGATTCAAAGAAAGTGATAGAAAATCATAATACACACGTAAAATAAATATATAAAAATACGAAACATAGCATTACACCTGGTTGTTTTAACTAGTTTCCCATTTCATCCCAAAATATTTTTATTTTTTTTGGTTGTATTTTGGGTCTTGTAAATCATAAAAGTCTTTGAAAGTCATTAGTAATGAGATGCAGTGCTCTTTATCCATTACGTTTGAATAGTTTAAGTTGAATCATACAAACAAAGAACAAGTGAGCATGAACTAGAAATTTTATAATTTTTTCATCTTTATTAAAGTTCATGAAGTAATTAAATTTTCATATTGTAATTACTTATATTTTTTCAAAAATCATCCACCATTCTGCATGGATATTTGCAGCCAGTTTCGTTGAAGGAATGCAGTTAATTCACAGAAATAGGAACATACAAGTTACAAAAATCAGTCAGTGGTGTTGGAACTCCTATAGCAAATCTGCGACTGAGCGCATGGAGGCGCACAGGAGGGAAAAAAAACCTAGGGAAGCGATCCAGCAATGCGATGTGACGTGGCCCGCCCCACCCCGGCTCGACCCGCCTGTGGTGTGCGTTAGGGGGCGTCCATAAATTACGTGAGGTGTGTAGTGATCAGGGTCACTCCATAGTTTGTTGTGAATGGCAAGAGTGGCTGGATGAGACAGGGTATGCCACCTATTGACAGAATGTTGAGGTGTGTTCTTTCTTTCCATGGCGGTCAAACGGCGGTGGTTGACCAGTGGCTGAATGCCTGATTGGCCAATGGAATTTTGCCCGCCAAAAGAGACAAAAGGTTGCGTC
Organism: Vandiemenella viatica; assembly: GCA_031002005.1. Taxonomy (NCBI): domain Eukaryota; kingdom Metazoa; phylum Arthropoda; class Insecta; order Orthoptera; family Morabidae; genus Vandiemenella; species Vandiemenella viatica. The sequence continues at coordinate 91,616,582 of JARYHS010013631.1, forward strand.
GGTCGCCGGAAGAAGAGGGACAGTGAGCCATAGGTGGCGGGACAAGCGACACCTCTGTTCCACCTCTCTGTGGATCCAGACCAAGAAGCGGTGTAAAGTTATGAGTATAAGTGTGGTTTTCAGCGGGAAATAGTGCAGTGGTTAAACTTAAAGTTTAACTAAGTTTATGGTTGCTTGGCACCGCGGTTGGACCTCTTGATCGACTAAGGATGGTGGTTCAGTCCATCTACACAATATCATACAATTGAGAAGGTGAATATAACATTACCACTGAATTGTTGAGGAATCAAGACTCCAGTAAACGTTCCTGGGTGAAGCGATTCACCAGATAAGAAGTTCTCATGTCCAGTAAAATTGTTTATAATGAGCTAGTCGGACAATTTGTCTTGAGTCAACAGCGTGTAAACATAAGTCTCATGTAGGGTGGCACCCATGGTATCAAATGTTGTTATTTTTGATAATTATAAAAAAGGAAGATGAATGTTAGATTTTTATAATTCAATTCATCAAGTTTCATATGTGAAAATAAGTGTCTAGTTATGTTTGTGAATCTTTTGTTCAGAGCAAATTTGACCCATTCCCCGCAAAAATGAGATGCTTATGAAATATCAATGTAAGAAGAATTGATCTAATATTAAAATTAATGTGAATGTAAAATATTAAATTTCCATAATTATCATTGCTATTTAAGCACAGAGACGGTCGGACCGTTACATATGGCGCCCAACGTGGGGCTTATCGAAATTTGATCCAAAAACAATTCAGTGATTTTTTTTTCTTTCTGATTTGTAAGTGTATTTTATCATAATTTTCAATTTGCAGCCTGATGAGTGTGAACGAGATGCAGCCATGCCTTTTGTTATCATGTTCAAATGAATGCTGCTTACTAATTTAATTTTCAGAGGAGCAGAACGAAATATTATTTGTCCATGTTTGAAATTATGATTTTAATTGGATATGCTTATCTAAATGATTTTTTCTGTATCCATGTGTCATGTTGTGTTAAATGTGTTTTCATGTTTCTCTGTGATTTCCTCATGGTGGTATAACGGCGTTGCCATTCTTTGATTTGATGGGTGGTCCTGAAATACAGTTTTCGTTAGAGGAGTTTAAAAAGAAAGCTTTGAATCATTTGATTATTGGGTGGAGTTAAATGGTTTGGGGTAATGTTAAATTGAAAAACAGTGTTCTTTTGGTAAAAAAAAAAAAAAAAAAAAAAAAAAAAAAAAAAAAAATTATGCGTAACCTCTTTTGAGTCCGAGCTAAAATTCTGAGTGATAAGTGCTTAGTCAGCATCAAAATAAATAAATAAATGAGTAAAATGGCGGGACAGGGTGAAGCAGAAGTAAATTCATACGTGCGAACTGAAGTAGATCCCACAAGTATGACACACGACACTTACAGTAGACCAATAGAAATCACACAGGTCCCCTCAAATCAGTCCATTTTACCAGGCCATATGCGATCAATGATGAAAATATTGTTAGATGGTGTGAATGCTCAGATAAATACTTTTACTGAACAGATAAACGCTCGTTTCAATGCTGTCAATGAGGGACAAGAGCAACTTCGATCACAATTGATAGGAGGACAGAAGGAGTTAGGTGTCAAGTTAGGGAACCAACTTCAAAATTTTAAATGTGAAATGAAAGAAAATTTCGAAAATTTCAAGAAAGATGTTCGGGAAGAAATTCAGAGCGTGAACACTGTGAATGACAATCTAATGTCAAAGTGTGAAAAATTAGAAGTAGCTAGGGATAACGCTGAAATACAAATTACAGACACCCGTAAAGAGGTCGATAATCTTGCAAAGGATACGGAAAAGAGGACGGCAAATTTGTCAAAAGAGGTAAATGAGATCAGAGAAAGGACTACAAATAGATTATCAGAGATAAATGGACACATAAAACAAATTGATAACAAAATTTCTTCACTAAAAGAAGATGGCAAAGATCTGAGGGAAACACACATTTCTTTTCGGGCAGATATTATGTCAAAATACACAGGGATAGAGGAGGTTGTTGCTACACTTAAGAATGGTCAAAAGGATCAGGGTACTTGCACATATAGGTGTGTAACAACAAAACAAGTGCATATTGAGTTGTATTTTCCAAAATTTGGTTTAAAGATGGGAAATATTAATAAAATACCAGAAATTGTAATTTGGCCGAACAGTCACGATGCAGTTGTTCTGATTGTGGAACTTGCAAATAAATTTGATGCAGCGGTAATACCGTTTTATGAAGGAACGTGTGTGCCTGAAACAATTCATGTTCCATACAATGAGACTAGGATGATTTTATCACTTGATATGTCTCATATGAATCGAATGCCATGGTCAAACAAAAGCAATTCGTTGATGTGTAAGGAATATGGTGTTTTTGCTCTGTATTTGAAAAGAGTGCCGTGGAATCAAGATTTTGTATCACGCTATAACACAATACCAACTGATTTGATTAACTTCCAAAGCGCAAACACTGCTCGTAATAAACTCCTCAAAAGATTATGTAGAGCAGACATTAATAGAATAATGTTTGGTAAAGGAAGATTGCACAGTGTTCTTGTTGCAAAGACAAGAAAACAGTTTGTTTCCATCATTCTGCAAAAAGAACGGAAGATTTTTCGCAGGTGTGTTTGGCATGCATCGGTCCCTTTCGCTAATGATCTGTCGGCCAGATGGCGCGCAGGCGACCTTGAGGGGGTTAGGGAATTCTACCTGAAGTGTTATTTCCTAGTAGTACCCTACAGCTGTAGCAATTTGTCGCGTGAATACGTGTTGGCGAAAATAAACGGAGTGGGCTCCTGGAAAAGGAAATTTAAATGGTTCTATTGTTCGGGTGAATATTATTGCATGTTGCCAAAAACCGAAAAGCTTGCTGATATAAAGTCGACGAACTTAATATAAGCATGTCAGGGAGACGGATTGGTTCACTGAATTAAATAGACTTTACTCATAAAAAGGAGCCGATTTTGCTATGATTACGGTATATGATTTCGGTACAGAAGTTTGATGTAAAATTAAGGTGTATCGTAGAAATAAGTTAACTTTATGAATTTAGCTCGCTGAAAACGTAGTAGCGTACCCAAGCATGTAAATATTAAGAAGCGTCTAAGGAGCACTATTTGGAACAATGTTTATAGAATAGTGGTAAATAAGATGTCGGAAGCTGAAGAATATTGAAAAATCTAACACCCGATGTATTTATAGGGAATCTTCTATTAGAAGTGACGGTATTGCAATAATGAGAACTTGAAACATTTGTTAAATCCGAATCTAAGTGGAATAATCATTTTTGTTTTAAAAGTAATGGAAAGATTTGACAACGTTAGCGTGGAAATGTCATGAACCGTTTATAAGATAGTAGAGCCATGGAAAATTTTATATTGGACAAACTGGTATGTACGCTCGTATACAGGGTTAGTGGAAGAGTAATTACAGCGATTGTACGCCAATTTATTCGTCGAGTTTAAAGTTTAATTGATTATGACGAAGTTGTTGTGGTGCGTGTTCTCGTTGGCCGTGATTCGTAAGACCAGAGACCGTCATAATAAGCGCCATGATGCGTTTAAATATTTTGTTTTGCGACAATCCTGTGATGTAACTTTAACTTTGTCTTTGTTATAATACCCCATGTAGTATACGAAAAGCGACAACAGTTTGCGTAGTTGAAAGATTAGTATCAATTGGATTACATGGTTCGTTGACAAAGGTATGATAAACATAGGGGTATTACATGAATGTGATTAAGTGAATAATGATTTTGACTACACATGAGTTCTACGCCCAAGTAGATTTACACATTTTGACTTTGTTTTCAAGTGGGTTCCATCACTTCTACTGGCCAATAATTAATGATGACAGTCGGGATGTTGGCTTGGTAAAAATAGTATTCAGGTACTTTCAATTATTGCAAGATTAAGGACGGTTTAACGAGGATTTTAATTAGATAAATCAAACTACATAATATTTAATAACAATGTTGTATCATGTTGTTTTCGTTGATGTTACTAGATGAGAGTGAAGATAATTGGCGACTATGCCTTACTAGTAGAGTTGATTACAATGATTATAACAGTAGAGGCTATGGTACGAATTAGGAGCTATGATTAATTGTTCTTTGCAGAGTTACAAAGTTGTTAGTTAAACGTAACTGAAAGCATTACATTGTTTAAAGATAGAAGTAGGGTAGAACAATTCAATACCACTCTGAATATGTGAATAAGTAATTACCATGCACAATTAGATGGTATAGTGACAATTTAATAAAAAAAAAAGAAACCACTATTTGCAAGGTAACAATTAAATAATTTTTTTTAATACTGAATGACAGTTCATTTTAATGATTATTGTTAATATATTTTCTTGCATCAATGAAGATGTATTTCTGTTTATATGTCCAATACATGTTAATGTTAATTGTTATGCAGTGACATTTGAGGGATGTCTGATGTATAAGATTTCATATGTATATTTTAATATGTTTACAATTAGTATACTGATTGTTAGTCATTAATTAGAAAAATTGCATGAGTGAGAGAATGAATGACATATGAAGTTGTGACATCAAGGCTAATCAATAATAAAATACACTTTCAGAAGTGAATAATTAAAAAAAATTAGCTTACAATAACGTAATAGGGTGATGGGACAGATTCGCACTTTTGCTATTTAATTTACGTGTTATATTTCAATTTGTATTTGATTAAAATAACTTGGAGACCTACATTGAGACAAATCAAAAAACATTCACAAACACATCAGGAATAGTGACTAAAAAAAAAAAAGGAGCTCAAAGGGACATGAGAAAAGAATAGTGCGGATGTTTGAGACAAAGATGATTATAAAATTTTGGTTCAACCGTAACAGTGGTTGCGGTCAACCGAAAATTTAACTTGGATGGGGTGTAATGTAGTGATCAGGGTCACTCCATAGTTTGTTGTGAATGGCAAGAGTGGCTGGATGAGACAGGGTATGCCACCTATTGACAGAATGTTGAGGTGTGTTCTTTCTTTCCATGGCGGTCAAACGGCGGTGGTTGACCAGTGGCTGAATGCCTGATTGGCCAATGGAATTTCGCCCGCCAAAAGAGACAAAAGGTTGCGTCGGTCGCCGGAAGAAGAGGGACAGTGAGCCATAGGTGGCGGGACAAGCGACACCTCTGTGCCACCTCTCTGTGGATCCAGACCAAGAAGCGGTGTAAAGTTATGAGTATAAGTGTGGTTTTCAGCGGGAAATAGTGCAGTGGTTAAACTTAAAGTTTAACTAAGTTTATGGTTGCTTGGCACCGCGGTTGGACCTCTTGATCGACTAAGGATGGTGGTTCAGTCCATCTACACAATATCATACAATTGAGAAGGTGAATATAACATTACCACTGAATTGTTGAGGAATCAAGACTCCAGTAAACGTTCCTGGGTGAAGCGATTCACCAGATAAGAAGTTCTCATGTCCAGTAAAATTGTTTATAATGAACTAGTCGGACAATTTGTCTTGAGTCAACAGCGTGTAAACATAAGTCTCATGTAGGGTGGCACCCATGGTATCAAATGTTGTTATTTTTGATAATTATAAAAAAAGGAAGATGAATGTTAGATTTTTATAATTCAATTCATCAAGTTTCATATGTGAAAATAAATGTCTAGTTATGTTTGTGAATCTTTTGTTCAGAGCAAATTTGACCCCTTCCCCGCAAAAATGAGATGCTTATGAAATATCAATGTAAGAAGAATTGATCTAATATTAAAATTAATGTGAATATAAAATATTAAATTTCCATAATTATCATTGCTATTTAAGCACAGAGACGGTCGGACCGTCACAGGTGAAATATGGGGGGGGGGTCCGGCGAAATCTCAACAAGGGGGAGGGGGTCAGCGGAAATCTCACATGAGGTTTTGGAAATTTTGTTTGGACTGTAGAACTAAAAAAAGGTCTACTAAACACGCGAAAGTCGATTTTTGGGGAGCTTTTCGGCCTAATGTGGGGGTGTAACCGGCTTCTCAAAAAGTTGCGAGGGCGATTTCAGAGGGGGGGGGGAGGCTCCGGAAATCCCTTACCTCATTAGAATCAGTGTAAGCGATTGCCGACGCATTTATGTGACGCGATGCGGCCCGCCCTAGTGTGCGCGTACCTTAAGAAGACCTGGTCGGCCACTGCGATGTCCATGATGGGATATTATGCTGGAAATATTCACGGCACGCTATTTACAACGTGAAACAAGTGTGACATTTATTACCACTCCCATCTGTTTTATTTAGCTACTGGTTAATTTTTATTATTATTACTACTACTGTGTTATTATTGTTGTTTTAACTGTAAATTTTTGTGTAAAAGATTGTAATCAGATGTATTACGTGTTTCCATAGATAGTATTTAGTTGTAGCAATCGGGGTAGCATTAGTTTAGTCTGTAAGTATGTATATAGAGTATCTCTGGTCAGTTGTGTTCGTGCGGTGAAGGTAGATCACCGAGCGAGAGAGACAGATGTTATTATTAGACTGCGCAAGTAATAATAATTTGTAGGAGTAATGTAAAAGTGTAATGTCGTGGCTGATTGAAAGCAATATTAAATTTAACGTGTGTTATCAGAACGATGTATTTTTTATACAGATATGATAGGGTATATTTCAGATACTATAGTGATATAAAAACTTAAACTGTCGGCTTGCTAGTGTGACAGTTGGTTATAGGGGCAAACCACCCAAAACAAGCTGTACCTTTTTCAATTTTGAGTCCAATTATGTTAATAAAGCCATTAGTTTAGGACGGACGTATTAATGCAAGGAATAAGTAGGAATATTTCGCAGTTGACTCAGTCTTCCAGGATCCAAATACAAACGGGGGGAGTTCGCACAAACAATGTTTAATTCACAAACAATTTCTGTATTGGAATGACCCATAAGCATAGTGTCAACTATCAAACCGCGTTGAAAGCCTGTTGTTGTGTTGCCATAACCACGTCAGAAGACTTTTCATACGACTCACTAGAGTACAAATGACAGCCCCGATACTGCTTGGCTCATTTATAAGTTTCTAACGTGGTGCTACCACAATCTGGATATTCGCTTCTTCCTGTCACGTTTTTCAATTCAGTGAATATCTTTATAACTCACTTTTCGATAAAATATCTGATGGCCGTATAAATCACGCAGTTGGATCTTAGACTATAGGCCACTGAGCGTGTCGCACAATAATAAAGGTGCGTCCATAAATTACGTAGCTCTATTTTGGCCTGCTGGGGACCTCCCCCCTCCACCCCCCCCAACGTAATCCGACGTGGCTTTTGCCTCTGCTCTTATCGCCCCACTTCCTCTGCGTGACACGTAGCTTTATTCCCTACTGATTTCAGAAGACATTTTGTACTTTTTTCTCTTGTCAGGCTACCGCAAATTACATACGGAGATAGTAAAATGACTGAAATATATATTCACATGCTGTTGTGTGTTCTGAACCTTATTTTAATTGTGTAAATGATAGGTATGAAAAGCTACATGGCTTGGCTAGGAATTCCCCCTCCCTCCGCCGTCGCCATATGTTGCCCAGCGTAGATTTCCATTTAACCCCTCCCCCCCTTTTTTTTAGACCGAGCCACATAGTTTATGGACGCTCCCTAATTCTTCCCACTGGACTCGAACGAGCTGGCTCCATATCGAGTGCCAGACTGTCTTCGCGATTACAGTCTTTAGGTGAGTTGCTGTTCAAAACTACGCTGAATTCTATTCTCTGTCCACGGATCTTGTGATGCGACAACTTCGACAGTTCGCGTATGTTGGTCGATACACGTGCAGGCTAACATCAGGCCTCTGTCGCAACTTCTTCTGCTGTCTTCTCTGGCGTTTACTACACTGCTCAGGATGCTTTAAAAACAATTTCCGTCAGCCCGCAGACATTGATGCTCTTATTGTAATCTAGTTATTGGGTTAAGGATGCTTAAGGATAATATAATAATCCACTGCCAAGCGGGAAATTGAATCTTACTGGCATCTCATGATGTGAAATTTCAGTAGAAGTAAATTGTTGCTTCAAAATGTTGTTTGTAAAGTAAAATTACACCCAATGGCTAGAAGAACAATGAAAGCGCAAGCAGCTTAGCGTTAGCAGAAAGCACTTACTTAAAGTGCTACAACCCACGGACAGCTCAAAAAGAAATTTTTAAGTTTGTCTCGGTAAAGTGTTTTTATGAAACTGTACTTCATACTCAAAAAATAAAACTGAAGAACTGAATGTGGTACTACAGAAGGACATCGAAAATTAAGTTGTTGGATGTCGTACAAATGGAGGATGTGCTGAAGACGATTAGCGAAATAAATAATTTGTGACAGTATCCAACAAAAAGTAGAGAAATAATGATGGGGTTATAATTTAGAACACTGTGTGGATTATCTTAATAAATATACTTATGAAGTTAATAACTGTGGAGGGAAAAAATGAGGCAATTGGTTGAGTTTGTAACATGACGCGCTGTCGCCACGTTACAAGGTGCATTTTTATTATATACGTCATACTGTTAGAGTAATTTACATAAATCTTGGGCGACCACCTAAATAGATTTTTGTTGTAATTTTATAAAGTACGCAAGATTACAAGTGAGGACTGTAATGAAATGGTGAACATACAGTGTATCTTGGTAAAGCGAATATTAAAGAATTATTGAGCTGTGTAGGCTTGAAGCTAATCTTGGTCTTCCCGAACCATGGCGACAAGAAGTCGTGGATTTGGGGTTTGCCGCACCACACACTCTGCTCCCTGGGGATGGGCGGTCAACAAGGTCACTCACCGGGCGGGAAATGCCTGCCGCCCGAACACAGAGTCGTCCCCGAACGAAGCCGAATATGTCCGACCTCTGTTAGATACGCTGGGCAAATCACATATCGGGGATATCACGTGACATTAGGTGCCGACCTGAAGATCCAATCCAAATGAGCGTATAAATCCTGGGAATTTCTGTCATATGTGAGCTTCGAGACTACAAGGGGCGGAGCGAGAAGTTTCCTCGCGAGAGAGAAGAGCGACGAGTTTCAATTTGATCTTCGAGTCCATTCTATGCGAGTTTAGTCTGAGGTGGACTTGGAAAGTTGGCTTCTCTCGCCAACTACCGTTGTACGATTTCTGGCTGCCAGCTTGCCTTGCTGGAGCAAGCTTATCACGGCAACACAGTCGGTAATGCGAAGACGCGCATTGTCAGACCAGAGATGCCTGTAGCCGCCTTGTGAGATAGCCCCACATACCGTGGGTCCGCTCCAATCACCGCAGACATCAGACGCAGAACTACAAAGGTAACTTATTACGACCAAGCCATCTGATTGTGCATTCCGTGAAACAGAACCCTTAAACGACTTTGAGAGGATAGATCCATGTTCTCCCTTTGTAATTGTAAAAACCCCTGAGCTAGCGGCATAATTTGCCAGAACTAGTTATTTTCGAATGATATATTGTTCATTCGTGGCGCCCATGATTTTCTTTTCTTACTGTAAAGTCACAGTATTATGATACCTTTGTCTGAGGTCGTCATAACTTGTTTCTTTATTGTTTTCAAATGTCATTATTTATTGCATTTTAATTCTGAGATGGATTTAATAGTAAATATACAATTGCTTGCTTGCTATGACGGCTAATTGTACCTCTGAGCGTTGCTTTTATGATTTTGCCAATTTGTGTTGATATTAACGGTAAATTCGCTCAGACTTTTAATCACCAATGTTAAGAAAATAAATGTCATATTGCGACAATTTTTCCTAAATTCCAACTAACATCGAGATTCTTGTAAAATTAAATAATTTTCACTCCTTCATAAAAATTAAAATTGAAAATCCCCTTTTATTAATCATAAAGGTATGAGAGATAATTATAACGTAGTTTGCCCACCAAGGCACCCACTACAAGTTCACACGTCATAATGGATACATATGGATGAATTCTGTATAAAACCAGTCGAAATAGCGATGAAAAAAATAAGAATCTACTATCTAAGTTTAAATTAATTTTTGGCATTCCTTCTTGTCAAAATAATAATAATAATCTTTTCTTTTGATATTCTACGGCTCATCGAATTGAGAAAATATGAAAAAGGAAGTGAATTTCTCGTCCTAAGAAACTTGGCATTCAAATTCTGAGAGACAAGTAAAAGTTATTAATAGGTGTCGAATCGAGTGCATTAACCAAATCAATTTATCTGCTGTCAGTGGTGTTTTTAAGGTTACTGGCAAGTGATAGGTTGAGGCAGAATCTGGTCCAGTGATGGGGCAAACTGTCTGCTGTAGATCCCCCCCTCCCCTTTTCCCTCCACCTGATTGATGACGTCCGCACACATCCATCAGCGCTCGACCTCTCCACAACAGCCTGACTGAAATTAATTTTCTAACAACGGCTCCTTTTTGCATAATGTAGCTCGACTAATGTTCCTGTCTCGCGAAGAACATTAAATTTAAACAGTAAATAGTTCTTTCTCTGTTGCTTCCGCGAAAGAATCTCATATACCACGAAGTAATTTATTTTCCTGTAATTATACAGGGCGTTCGCCGGGAAACGCAACCCACTGTTAGAGCTACAAGGAAGAAACTGCTCCCGGCGAGCGAGCGGTCAGCTTCCGGCATTGTTCGACCGTCGGCCGCGGACTATTTCATAATAATTACGCATCATAAACTTCATAAACTTGTATGTGCTAAGCATTTAAATGTGACGTAATTCATTAGCTTACCTTATAAAAGATGCTGGAAGTGTTGACCCTCTTGTGTAATGCACATTCACATCTTCTGAACATATTTCGAGACACACGCTGCCCTAACTGACTTAATGATTTTTTGGGTGACTGTTCTAGTCGAAAAGCGATATCGTCAATTTTATCCTCTGTGAGAATACGGTTGACCGACAGTCTCTTTTTGTTAAAAAATGAACCCGTTTCTCTTACTTTTTTAACCAGACGCAGAATTGTTGATTTAGCTGGCAGTAAAGCGCCAGGAAATTCGCGACGAAATTTACTGCGACACTTTTTAAACGACTTCTTCTTCACATATGTATCGTAGAGAAATATTCTTTGTTGCAAACTGTAACGTACCATAATTTTACTCACACTCAAACACGGTACAGATTAGTAAGAGTATGAAGCCCCAAACCAGCCAAACCGCAAAGAAACGTTTATTCACAACACTGTTGGGGCAGCGGAGGGGTTAAACAGTGCGGTGATTCACGGTGCCGTGTGGCGGGAGCTGCTGGCTTCACTGACCGAGCAAGTTGCCGACGGCAACAGACTGGGAGGGTAGCGTTTTCCGGCGAACGCCCTGTACTTTCATACTGCCATCACCCAATAAAGAGATAACTTTACAACTGTATTTTAACGCTGTGTATTGCTTTGAACCAATAAGGGACTGTGTCTGTTGATCTATAAGCAGATGTTAGATAGTTCGTGTCCCTGGAACACACTATTTCCATTCACCGGACTGTTAAATCTCAAAACTTCCCCGTATTACTTTGGGTATGAAGGAATTTGACACTCTTGATATTCTTTCATTCATGGATTGGGGAAGCAAAGTTGGCGGCACATGGGATCCCCTCACACTATACTTAACTCACACCAGACACAGAGCCGGAACTACTGTGTGGGGGGGGTGGGGGGGGGGGGTAAAAACCGAAAATGGATGATAATCTGGCGGCGGCTAAATTGGAGGTGGCGACAATGGGGCGGCAGTCTCACAGTTTTTGCCCCGGTTAGGAAAATTCCTACAGCCGCCACTGACCTGACACAGTACTGCAGAGAAGTTAAAAATAAGCCACGACAGTTAAATTTCCTCGAAGAGTTGCTGGAAAGGGGTTACATCCTCAATCATATCAAACCATTGTATGGCATTGTTGGGCGTGAAATACCGAAGGACTATTCAGCCGACAAGTCACAGTTTTTTTGAGTGACCGCGCAATGCTCCTTTTATCATGGCTGATTAACCTAATCCGGTAATCCTGCCGGCTATACGGGACTTACAACATACCATGGAATCCGAACCACGGAAGGGTTCAGGTGTAGTTCACATTACACAACAAACGGTTCCAGAAATGAAGGTTTGGTGAAGATCCTTTGGAAATCGCAGTAGAGCACTGGATTCGAACAGGTTGTCTTTCGATCTCCAGTTAAGACGCCTTAACCACTGAATCACTGTACTGCTCTATACCCTCAATGGTTAACGCACACGCTTGGGGCATCCGGACGTGACATCCACACTTGCCTTTACAGCGTTCGTTAGAGCAGAGGTACGCGATTAAATTCTGTGTGAAACTCGGTAAATCTGCGACAGAGACGTTTGATATGATCAAGCACGCTTACCCAGATGTTGCTTTAGCAAGAAGTGGTGTGTTTCGGTGGCACCAGGCCTTTTTGGAGGGCCGGGAAGAGGTCGCCGATGAAGACCGTGCTGGAAGACCTTCGACTTCGACAAACACCGACAATGTGACTCGTGTGCGCAAAGTTTTGAACGCAGACCGTCGACTAAGTATTCGTTTAATTGCCCAGATGTTAAATTTACCAAAATCTGTGGTTCATGACATTGTGACGGAGCATTTGAACATGCGCAAGGTGTGCGCGAAGATGGTCCCAAAAGTGCTCACTGACGACCAGAAATTGCGGCGAGTGGAAATGTGCCAAGAAAATTTGAACATGTGTGAAAGTGACCCCCAATTTTTGAATAACGTAATCACAGGTGACGAATCATGGATCTTTGAGTATGATCCCGAGACAAAGAGGCAATCTTCCGAGTGGCACACGCCGGCGTCTCCTCGCCCAAAAAAGGGAAGAATGAGCAAATCCAAAGTGAAAACGATGCTCATTGTCTTTTTTGACATCAAAGGCATCGTCCACCATGAATTTGTTCCTCCTGGACAAACCGTCAACGCCAAGTTTTATGTGGAAGTGCTCAAGAGACTCAAACGAAGGGTCAATCGGGTCCGACAAGACATCGCAGCCGACTGGAAGTTGCACCACGACAACGCCCCGGCTCACACCGCCTTTCTTGTGAACAGCTACCTGACTAAGGCCGGCATTCCAACGCTTCCGCAGCCGCCCTACAGCCCAGATGTGGCTCCCCCGGACTTTTTTTTGTTTCCTCGCCTGAAAAGGCCGATGAAAGGCAAGCATTTTGAGACGACAGAGGGGATCCAAGCAGCATGCACCGCGGCTATTCCGGAGAATGCCTTCCGTGACGCCTTCAATGCTTGGAAATCGCGTTGGCAGCGCTGCATCGACGCAGAAGGAGCCTATTTTGAAAGTTTCTAAAGAATTGTAACGATTGGCTCAATAAATTTTTTTAAATCGACTCAGTCCTATTACTTTCCGGACAAACCCTGTATTACTAGCGATGAAACGGATAGCTGTTACCGGTATCCGACCATCCTACAAGCCGGATAGTCGGATATTCGGCAGCCGAATATCCGGCTGATCATTGTTATTTGAAGTAAGGAAAAATAAAAATGTCATCAGTAAAGTAAGAATCGCCTATTTAAGAATGTTTTGATATAAATAACGGCAGTAATTTTGGATTTTGAATTACTTTTCGTGGGGCACGTTTCGACGCGAAGTTTGAACCATTTAGTTTTTGTATTTCTGGACTTAAGGAAAACACAATGACGTATTTTTTGCTGTCTTCGACCAGATACCTCTGCCATGACAAACCATTTGAAAATGAAACATTAGTAAACATTCATAAAATGAGGAAAGCTACAGCTGCTATCGTGCCTATACCATACTGACTTTAGCCATCTCCGGGACAAATTTGTCTTCGATATTTAAAGATAAGTAATTGACTATATCAGCGGTTCCCAATTTTTTTGGCCATGGAACCCTAATTGATCATACATTTCTTGGCGGATCCCCATTTTTACAAGCGTAAGCTGAAAAACCATTCTGGCATCGGTAAGTTGTCACAAACGGAAGCGATACCCTTCTCACGGTGCGGTTATGACTCTTATCAACGAACATTTTATTTAAATCTCGGACGGAACTCGGAACCCCAGGGTTCCACGGACCACCATTTGGGAACCACTGGACTATATCACAATCGTTTTAAAAGAAATTACTTTGGGATGTATCCGACGGGATAGTAAATATTGGCAGGATAGGCCGGATACCGGATAGTTGCGGGATATCCGTTTCATCTCTATTCATTAAACCTCGTCCTAATAATCAAGGTGATATTGGTTTCCGTAAGAAAATATAATCTTCATCCTTTAGTCATGCAATCTTCATACAAGCAGCATTTGCTTACTGTGTCATCAAATGTGATATCACGAAAATCCTTGCATGGATATGGATAGAAGCTCATCAACATAACAGTAATATTCCAAAATCAACTCTGCTGGCCGAAAAAATTTATTTAAGCAAAATTTCGAAAGGAATGACACAGAATAGCAGTTACCTCACTCCGAGTATCTGCTTTCCATAACAGTTCTTTTGACAATTTTCTTTTCTTTCTTTTTAACAAAAGTGCCATTGTGGAACATAACAATTATACGAGTTGTCTAGTAACCCAGTGAATACATCTACATATATATACTCTGCAATTCACAAAATTGTGTGTGGCAGAGGGTGCTCAGCACCAAAGCTAATCTCTTTGCTGTGCATTCCAATCTCTAATAGTACGAGGGAAAAAAGAATTCATATAAGAATCAGTCCGGCACCTTATTTCTCTAATTTTATCTTTCCTGTCCTTCCGACTCAAATAGCTTGGTGGAAGAAGTATTTCACTACACTCAAAAGTGAAAGTGGGAATACGCATGTTTACCAATAAGTTTAAACGAAACGTGTGTCATCTATCTACCAGAGACTCCCAACCTAGTCTACTAATCAGTTCTGTGACGCTTTCATAAGGACTGTAGCAAGCGGTCACGAATCGAGCGGCTCTTCTCTTTACTTTCTCTATACTTTCGATTAACCCCTTACGAAACGGGTCCCAAATGGCACAACAATAATCCAAATGTGGACGCACAAGAAATTTGTACACTATCTCCTTTGTTTGTTCATTACAATTTTTCAAGATCGACCTATGAATCGCAGCCTAGAATTTGCTCTACCTACTAACGAATTAATGTGTATGTCCCATTTCATGTTCCTTTGTACTGTTACTCCCAAATATTTCATAGAATCGACCATATCAATAACTGTAATGTTTAACTCGTATTTCTGAACAATTGGATTCTTTTTGTTAGTTATACTCATTGTCTTGCACTTTTACAATTTAGAGTAAGTTGCCACTCAGCGCACCAAGCCAAAATAACATCCAGATCGCGCTGAATTTCTAAGCAATCGGCCAAATTTCTTACTTCCCTATAAATAACCGTATCATCAGCCAACAATCTAAAAAGGCTTTTCACTTTGTCTCCGAGATCGTTTATAAAAATTAAGAAAAGAATGAGACGTGCAATTGGAAATCGAAAGATCCATGATTCGAATCCCGATCTCGACTGGGATTTTCATAGGCCCTTCACCTTAGACACAGATTCCGTGGTTAGGATTCCAGGTTAAACTTTAGGTCCCCTATACCCGGTAGGATTACCGGGATGAGTTTAGGCGGCAACTATAGCGGTGAATTGCGCAGCCAGTAAAAACTGTCATCAGGTCATTACATTCAAACAAGGCCTTACCTTTAACTTATTTACAAAACCGACAATGCCTTAGAGCGATTCGAAACAATAATTGATAACCCGTCAGCTTCGCTGACAACTCTCATCTCACTAAGGAAGATTGCTCGTTCAGTTTACGCTACAAAATCTCAGAGACAAAATCGTACTTCGAACGAAAGGGCGAGAAATGCTTAGCGAAGCGAATGACTAATATAACGTATTATCGGTTAGTCTAGTTTGCGTCATGGTTGCCGTACTGTTCTAAATAAGGCATACGCGCTAAAATGAAATTGAAAAGTCTATCGCCGCATACGGAAACGTTCTCAGTCAAATACAAACATCAGCATGTGTCATACACAAATCGAAAACTTCCTACTGATTCACTTAACGACCGGTGAGACTTGCACTCCAAAGTACAGCTTTGAAGTGAGTCATTTCCGTTTAACTACACTTATATGAGAAGCTAACGCATCTAACACTGAACCTTACGTTCAAAGTATGAATCATCTCTCTCTTTATTCTCTACGTTCATGAACCAAGATAGAGCTCCAACTTTAAAGCAGCTGGATTAAAATATTAGTAGTATCAATGATGCTTCTCAATGGTATTCTTTTTAAACATATAGTCAAGAAGTATGTTAGTACTAATTATACAACAGACGATCTTACATCACGCTAAACTCATACGAATCTCATTTTAAATGATAAAATGACGCCAAGTCAAGAAGTATGTTAGTAGTAATTATACAACAGACGATCTTACATCACGCCAAACTCATACGAATCTCACTTTAAATGATAAAATGACGCCAATGCAACGGTTTTTATAGCTTTATTGCTATACGCGTTTCGCCTCTCATCGAGGCATCTTCAGCAACGAATCTATTTTAAAATTTACATTGGATTTACAACTTATTATTGTATAATGTTTGTCATAATTCTAAATTGATACATTTTCTGATTATTTACACTTACTATTTACATTAGTGGTTTTCAGATTCGTAACCACACATCTCTGCTTTTTCTCCAAAGCATGTTTCCTTTTCCGCCATTTGTCTTAGCTGTGTCTATTACGAATCACTTGTTTTTGGTGGCCATCTTTTCTTAATGTCAAAGGTGGTGGTGCGCTGACAGCGCCAGTTTTGAAATTACGTGGGAGCTTGATGTTATGTTATTTTGTTTCCAATTTTATGTAAGTGTGTTAATGCAAAATGTGGAAAAATGGCCTACAACACTGCATTTTCATCCGAATCTGTTGATCATAAGCCATACTTAATTTTTTTGCCGAACGTTTAATTTCCGCCACGAGCTTGTCCAAGCACTTTTAATCTACTTATGGTACTATTAACTTTCTGAATTAAAACTTATTTTGAGAAACATTTGCAACATACTTGTATTTAGGAAAAACATCTCAATCAAAAATGTCGGTTTTAGAGAGTGAATCGAAGTGCAGGTTTCGCGTATCTGATTATAATTACAAACAATTACCATAAGCGGTTCGTGCCTCCCGCAGTTATAGACCCGCACTCAAATTATCCTAACAGATATGGATATAGTGGGTCAGATAGAATTTGCTTGGCTCAAAAAATAAATACAGGACATGTTTACAGGCTAGCCAGTGGACTCCACTTTGCGTTCCATTGACAGCAAAAAGGTGTTGCCGTTCGCGTCGCTAAATGGCTCCTGGCATGTACTTCGTCTCAATTAAATAATTAAAATCACTATGTACTAACGGTCTTGACGTCATGCAATCATTACTTTTATTTTATCGCAATGCGCTTCATACTCTCATTGCGTATTTCTTCTGCCCTAAACTGCTTTTATTTTTTTATGTGGACTCCTTTCTATTGGAAAGCTTCAAATTCTACGATATTTATTCTCGTATGACCGTTTTTACTTCAGCTTAACAACGAATTTATGTTTTTTGATTTAAATAATGAAACAATCTTTTTGCTACCCTTTTTCACTTCTCTCAATCTTAGTGTCTATAAAACGCAATTCTCTCCTGCTCCTTCGTATTACTGTTGTTAATACAATTTCGATCGTGGGTAATATGATGCCCTGTTGTGTAGATGCTGAGAGAAAATTACCATGATGACAAAAATTGTCTTCAGAGATTTTTGCCCAAATCAAACCGGCCTTAATGAATATCTAATGGAATATCTACTCGTTAAGCTCTCGGTTATTTAGGCGAACCATTTACAGATCACTAGAGACTGGATTAGATGCAATTGCATGTTTGCATATGCATTTGCATATTAAGCCCATTTTCACTGGTTATTGCATATTTTACATAAAACCAAGTGATGATGCATACTTTCGCTATATTTATAGTATTTTTTGGTAGTGTTCGTAGTTAATAAATAAAATCTTTCATTGTAGCCGGCAAACCTACTAGCAGCACAGCTCTTAGTCTGTGGCTACTCGCTAAAGAACTACGTCCCACGTTTAGGAATGTAAATAAACTGATTTAATCAACAAAGCGTTTCTTAAGGCACGTTATCATAATAATACCTATAAAAAATGCTAAATGTGTCTTTACCTCCGGAATTAGCAGTAACTCGATGCGCGACGTGGGTTGAAGCTGTACAGTTTTACAATGAACATTTAGAGGCCGTTAAAGTTGTAGTAAATGATTTTTATAGTGGAGAGGCTATGACAGTTTGACTGTACAAGGAAGCATTTAACAATTCTAGTATTAAAACCATAGCTGTGATTAGCACTCATTTTTCCTATATACCTGCGAGTATTAAAAAGCTTGAAACTCAAGGTTTGACGTTGACTGAATCTATTCAGTTAATGAATAAAATGCGCATTGCCAGAGGTATTCCTGTGTAAACTTAAAGTGAAGTTTGAAAATATTTTGAACAATAACTCACATTTTGAACCTTTGTGTCAAATTCATAGTTTTAGTGACGGGACGGGTGAAATTTTTCCAGAAACAATGATTGCTAGTACAGCACCTAATTTCAGATACTACCCAGTTACATCAGTGACTTATTAAAAAAATATTTTAAGAGGTCGAAGAAACAATCTTACTATTGAATATTATGAACAGTAGCCCATTGTTTACATTTACAAAACTAATACAAAAGGTTAAATAATTGTTAATTATCGAATTTAGAAATATGTTATTTAACTACTTAACTGCATGATGCTTTTGAAATAAAATATCTAAAAATTACTATTTTTATATTATATTGTTGCATATTTTGACACTTTTCATGCATATCTTAAGCATTTTTCATACATATTTGCATGCTTTTTGTGTTGCATATAATCTGGTCTCTACTGATCACTCTAAGATGACACTGTAATAACGTTAAACGCTGGCTCGTTCACCTCGACCTCCGTCATAAAATACGACAGTCAATTTCTTTACGAGCGGCACAACGAAAGGGCGTCGGAAATCTCTGCGCTCAGAAATAGGGCTCAGCAGGGAAGCGGGGGGGGGGGGGGGGAGTGTCGCCGGAGATTACAGCAACTTTGGCAGCGCCAGCTGTCCCGCAAACGGGCAAACAAATCCAATTAGGGAAGACTGGCTCCCGTTTAGGGATAGTCCGGGATGCGGGTGGTGTGTGGCAGGAGGGATATACTGCTTCCGAAAAATACACGATTATTCAAAAAGAAGCAGAAGATTTTGCATTTTTATTTCCTACAAACTATAACAGATACAATACGCTCCACATATCAATGTATAGAAGAGGATTCTAAGTTTTACTGTATACATTCAACACGCGGGCTGCGTGCGAAAGCACTTCGGATACGCTCAGCATCTTCAATTGAAGTTCGAAGACAACCAGTGCTTTTCCCTTTGCATAGCACCCATCTTCTCCGAATTTCCTGTTTCAGTCGTAAATCTGTGGCATTTTATTGAACTTAGGATGGAATGAACGGTACATATCAATAATGGTTTCGTTTTTTGTATACTATAGCACACTAAACGACTTTTCCTGTGATATCGCCATTTGCATGTAAACAGACAACAGCGCTGGTGACGGCAGCGAAAGGAACTAAACGGCGGGGTTAACAACCTTTGCACCTTATTCTATCCAGTGACGTATGACACGTGTTTGTATCTCTTACAGTTTGTGAGGAATAAAAATTTAAAATCTGCTCCTTATTTTTTGATAACCCTGTAGTTAATTTTCTTTCCGTCAATGCCTGTGACTGTTCATATTTCCAAAGAATTAACTACAGCTATTATAAACGATGTGGCTGTATACAGTTAAAACTTAACTCGATCTTCTGTCACTGCTAGAAGCTCGTTTAACTTTGAACATTTATTTGCAATTAGCACCTACACGTTCCACCACCGAAGCCACTAATGACCCAGACGTCGACGCGCTATAAGGCCACAACAACAACAACAACACCAACACCATGACGGCGTCGAGTGCGGGCTATCCGTTTTTCAACCCCAGGTAATGAATAAATTTCCCAACAGCAACAGAAAGCTGATGGACAACAGTTCATAATCATCACATTGTGTACTTTAAGTCGTGTAAAATCTCAACCCTCTCTGCACTGCGAATACGTCACGGGCATTCGACAAAGTTGGAAGTTGTGTAAAGGAGAGCTGCTATATTTGTTTGTGGAAATTATCGCAGGACCCAGTCACTAACCGATATGTTAAAGGGGCTGGAGTGGGAGTCATCAGTGGAAAGGATTAGTGTGAAGATCGTACTGGGAATGTACAGGGCATATGTTGGTGATGGGGCTTGCAGGGATATTTGTCAAAGAATTAGGAACAGTGCATGGAAGGGGAAAGGCGACAATGACTACAAATTGGCGCTCGATTTCATTCATAAAGGAGTGGAAAATTATTCTTTTGTTGTTAAGGGTTTCAGGGGTTGGAACAAATTACCAAGTGAAGTGATGAATAATTTACCAAAAAACGCTTAAAGAATTAAAAATTAAAATTAGTAAATCGCAAAAGAAATGGGGGAGGAATTAACACTCTAATTATAAAAGAAAACTTTAAAAATAATATAAAAAGGGGTAATATGACAGTTAAATTAATAATAATAATACTCTCAATCCTAGAATAAGTTTCCAATTAGTATTAAATAATTTTTTATATTACTTAGCATGAACGCATGGTATAGAAAGGTAGGTAGTAAAGATAAAGTGGTAGTAACGACCTGGTCACAGGGTTTTTATTGGCTCCGCAATCCGCTCCTATCGTAGCGGGTAATCTTACCGGTTATAGGGGACCTACAGTTTAACGTGGAATCCAAACAACGGTAGCGTTATGGCGTACTTCACATTACACCGCATGATGTGACAGAGGTGAAGGTCGGGTTAAGTGCCGTAAAATCCCTGCTCTGACAGGGATTCTAACCGGGAACCTTTCCATCTCCAGTAAGAAAAACGCCTTAACCACCAGACCGCTCCTACTAGTCAGTCTTCGACATAGTGGAAGAAGTCCCTGATATGTGATATACGATTAACTGGCTGTTCCTTAATAAGCTGGTCAGCAATCCGACAAGTCGTGAACAGTAGTTGCTTGATTACAACTGCATACAACGATTCCATAAAATGAGCCTCTCCGCTCCATCAAAGAACTGAAGAGAAAATAAAAACAAAACTACAAAGAAGCAGCAATAAATAAAACTTAACTCTTCTCTGTTTGTCCTTTGCGGATCGAAACTGAACAGGTAACAAGTTCATCTCAATAATGTAGCTACCGAAGCAATATGATTGTTTTTACGCCACAGGAAGTCTTGCAAACTTTATGTTTTTCTTCAGTTTTTTCTTCAGTTTTTTTTTATCTTGTTTGTATTTATCATGCAGATGCTTCCGAGAGCACCCAACAACTGCAGAAGCTGAACTCGTTACCCAACTTTTCCCGAGATATTTCCTCTCCTCTAAACTTTTCCACTAAACTCGCAATCTGTTGCTTTTTAAGAAAAATTTGTTCACTGACCTGAAAATTCTTCACAAACTTTAAATTTCTATTACGTAAATAAACAACGCTCGTCATCGTTTTGCACTAGGGGTTTATTTTTCGTTACTTTAGTGCAGACAGATGACTGTAGGCACTCAGCATGAAGGAAATCGCCTATGGCCCTTATAAATATAACATCCCTGTAGGAGTAACTTCGGGAAACTATGGAAAATAGATATCAGGATCAACAGGACCAGGATCGGAATCGTCCGATCCTGAGACGAAACCTAAACGGTCAAACCACTTAACTGCAAGGCTCGGTTAGTATTTATCAATAAGTTTTCTTTGCTTAATCTCAATTCGCAATGGTTAAATTTAAACAAGATTTAATTTAAACATAATTACGAGACCGTCTGAAGAGTTCTTCGCTTCTATCGTACAAGCTGAGGCTATCGGCAAACAATGAAACTTGAAAATAACGAAAACTGGGGTGTCACCATTCTTTAAAAATATATTAGTTTTTTGCTAGAAGACAGAATTCTTTTGAAACACAAACACCTTCAGTAATTTAATGCACTTTGATGTTAACAGAAAAAGCAAAATTCTCGATGTATGGTGGCTATTCAGTCATCTTTGTTACAAGTTTTATAGAGTCTTCAGATGTTTATTGTCCAAGGTTTCAGTCTGCGCTGTTGAAATCATTTGAGACAACCTTAGAACGAAGATTGTTTTGTTTTGACACGTGATTGGCAACAAATTTGATGGAACGTTGCGCCCATATAAAACACAACGGGCAAATAGATGCCAAAAGATCTGAAGACGGTGTACTTAGTTATTTAATGTAATGAAAGAATTTACAAAACCAGAAAAAGAATTCCAGTTGATTGCACGTATCCTTTCTGGCGTCAAATATTGTTATAGGTTTAAAATGCAAATGACGGTACTGGACAGTGACCGCAATGTTAAATATTTTAAAGTTAAATTTCTGTAATATTTGGATACGGTAGTGTTTCACATGTCTTGAGGTCTCACTGCCTCCATCGTATTAAGGAAATCTGATTCATTCCAAGCGAAAAGCACAAAGCTGAATTGAAGTGGGTCTCACTTTCAATTTGATGCTAATAGCAAGTTGAAGACCAAGTGTGGTGGGTGAACGGTAGTGCTCCGGCCTTGCATCTGGTAGGATGTGGGTTCGAATCCCCGTCCGGCCATCGGTATTTAGGTTTTCCATACTTTCCCCAAATCACTCTGTGCGAATGCCGGGATGCTTCCATCAAAAAGGCCATGAGCGAAATCCTTCCCGTTTCTTGTCCCCAGTCCTTTTCCGCCTCTAATGACCTCGAAAAGGCGTAAAGCAAAAAAAAAAAAAACAATAGCTAGTTGATGAGTAAGTTCTTAATGTTTGTTTTTGTATTTTTCTAACACTGCGATTGTACGAGTCCGTTTATATTTTTTCTGAGACTATCATTTTGCGGAACTTGAGAAACTTATCACCATCTGATAGCTAGAAGAGTTCGAATGACCAAGCTCATAATTCCTAAAACTTGAGAATTTATTCAGTATCGGGGAAACTGTCTACGAAATGTGTAATTTGTGTTTTGCGTAATAAGCATATTTTTGTTTATGAAATATGTTCGCGGAACCCGGGATTTTAATCTAGGCCCATTTTACCTCCCGAATATAATTTGGTTGCGCATTAACACATGCAGCATCACTGGCGGGCAATTAGTGTATGAAACATTCATACTGAGAAGTTTACCCAATAACACCGAAAAACGCTCACAAATGATTAAAAACGTAGCAATCAAATATCGCCTGAGACAGCTTCCCAGTGAGAGTGCATTGAGAGATGGGCGGCAGACGGAATTCCTGTCGGCTTTCCACTCAGCCTGATGAGCCCTTCCGTCTTCTGGGAGCTTCTGGCGACAAAAGGCATCTGATACAATGGCGGCGCTGGTCATTGGCAGCCTGCGAACTGTGCCCAGGGGTACGGGGGTTCATTCCGTGCGCAGACTAGCGCGACAACTACGTGCTGGAAACGTCCAAGTCTCTAGAGGACGCCCCAAAACTAGAACCCGGTGCAACTTTCTATGTGTTTAAATAAGAAATAACACCAGCCAAGCGACTAGCTCTCCAGCCTCGCTTTATGAGTGTCGAATCAGGTATATGTCAGGTTTTTATCAAATAAAACGTTGTATCCACGTCGTGGTGTCTAAATTATTTACTGGAACTTAATAAAATGCGTTGAACTTAGGAGACTGCTCACCTCAATAAATCGGCAACCTTCGGCGAATATCGGTAATGCCCGAAGTGTTTAGTTTTACTGCCTACCACCACAGAGCAGCTTGTATAATCAGCAAAAGTCAAATAAATAACTTCATTGACTTATTTGTATTTATACTGTTACAAGGAAATGCAAATTTCAAATAAATAAATAGATTTTATTTTATTTCCGTGGGTCTGGATGATGTTAGTTTTACTGCCTGGCACCACAGCGCTGTTTGGCTAATCATCAAAATTCAAGTGAATAACTGTATTGACTTTGCTTGCGTTTATACAGTCAAAAGGAAATTTAAATTTCAAATAAATAATTGAATTTGATTTTATTTACACTTACATTGTTAAAAGAATGTGTAATTGTCTGTTATGTAGCAGAGATAAAAATTATAATAGGAGACAGAGATATAAAAAAAAATAATGTGACATTCGTTTAAATAAAATGTTTACGCTGTTTTCTGTGTAGCAGTTATTGAAACGAAATGACAACATAACCTAAGATTTTTTTAACAGAAGATAACAAAGGGGGAAGTTTATTAAAATCAAGAGAAAGTTTAGACGAAACCTAAGTATTTACGAAACATATCAATCAAATGAATGGTAGTTATTTGTCATTGAAATAAAACTTTAATTAAAAACTTTTTTGTAACAACAAAAATTTCCGTCAAATCAAATCAAATGGAGTTATTTAAAAACATCCTTGCCAAATCTCCTAAAATATATCAGATAAAGTTAACTAACATCACGAAAAATAAAAAAAGATAATAATTAATTGTTATTCGTTTTTCCTTAGGAACTTTTCCAGAACAAATTCTCATTATCACCGTAGGTAACGCCGGTCATTTTCAACGGGCTTTTAAACTAGTATTACAATTACCAAGTCACAACAATTTTATAAGTTAAGACAAAAGTTTTCAGCCAAGGAGAAGGCAAGTATATCTAACGAACACTTTTCTAAGACAAAAACCTCCTGAAAAAGAGCTGCATATTGAGATGTATACGCATACAGCAATGAAAAATCGTGGAATATACTGCATTAGACAATCGGCATAAGGAACCAGACTTCGGAACAGCGTAAAATATATTCGTCTAAATTTGTGTTATAAATAAATCGTAGTATATATCTGAAACTGTATTTAAGATTATAATCGTTTCCGCAACACATTGTTAGCAGCTGTCGTTAACGGTGATGGGAAACCTAATAGCCTATGGTCATGCATACAGGTGGCATAGCCCTGTTGAAAGAGCGAGTGGTCACAAGTAATGCATTTGGAGATAACCGATAGAACAACTAGACCAATCCGCGCACCCAATATAGCCTATTGTCAAATTTGTACCAGGTAAAGAATAAAGAGCTACCGTCGTGTGGTGCTGACATCTGCCACGATCAATCAAGAAGCTCAGTAGTTACGCCTAGTCCGCCTGTCGTATTGCTTGCCGTTACTCTCTTCAAATAGCCGAAGATCGAAACTATAATATCTACGCTCCCGATTGTGAAAATAGCACAATCTGAAGGAATGGTCTGAATCACTACAAAATCGGAGGATGTGTATAACAACCCAACCGTATTAAGAGATTAATATTGCCGACAGATGGCGTGCACGTAGGCCCATCAGCGTCATCTTTTGTGTGACTGTACCGGTAAGTGTTAAGCCCCGCGCAGTGGGTACAGAGCAGTCTGATGAAATAGAAACGTGTAAGAAGTCCAGGTACGCCTCTTCGACCCCAAACCATGCAATATCAGGTGTGAGTGAATTCGAACATCGCAGTGTGATTGGTCTCCAAGAAATGAGTTTGTCGTATTCCTCCCCCCCTTCCCCTTCTACATTTTGGTCCAGCATCTAAGGCTAAATTTCGCCACTACGTTTTCTACAGTAATAACAATATTATATATATAAATCACAATAACTGTAATGGAAAAATTGTTCAGGAAATAGGTGACAGTTTTTGG
Organism: Vandiemenella viatica; assembly: GCA_031002005.1. Lineage (NCBI taxonomy): Eukaryota > Metazoa > Arthropoda > Insecta > Orthoptera > Morabidae > Vandiemenella > Vandiemenella viatica. The sequence goes on from JARYHS010013631.1 coordinate 91,642,297, forward strand.
TGCTGTGACAGGGTACGCTGCTACAACACTGATCTGTGTGTGGAAACTGTAGATTTAAGACGGCTGGATGACCGCCATCTTGTCCGGATGCCGTAACCGACAGAACAGCTTCGTCCACAGCGTTGGCTCGGCGCTGGAGTACTGCACCGGGTGTGGACATGTCTGCGTCGACGGCCGCTGAGCGCTGGACTGTTGGTACTCTGTCACTGTATCTCCTTTCGTTGACCAGAAACCACCGACGCCTCGGACAGCACTGGGCAAGTGAATGCCGTCACTGGAGTTCTGAGTGGCAAATGTAGTGTTATCGGAGTCCCGCTTCAACTTGTTCTACAGTGATGGCCGGGAATGCGTTAAACGCTACTGTGGTGAACGCAATCGGATAGACTTCACTGTTGAGAGGCTTAGTAGACAAACGCCAAGTGTGATGGTTAGGGGTTCCATTGGCATTAACATGCGATTTAGCTTCCTATGTATAGAGGGCAATCTGAAAAGCAACTGCTACATCTGGGAGGTTTTAGAGACCGAAGGACAGCCACTCCTGCAGGCATCTCCATAAAGCCATAATTTAGTAGGACAATCGTCTGCCACATCTGGTGAGGAATGTGAAAACCGTCATCGAAGAACCACGGGCACCACTGCTTCTCCGACCTGATTTTCGCCTGACATGTCACCCATCTAACATGTTCGGAATATGGAAGGTCGGTGGCACCTTTTTTATTCTGGTCTTCCTGCAAACACTGTTGATTCTACAAATCGCGTGGTAATGTTTCCCAGCAGCTAGCTCTGATTCCTTGGCACGACATCTAGAGACTCAAATTGCACGACAGGACAACTTTCCACCGGTCAAAGTGTATGTATAGTTCTGTAATTCTAATCATTTGTGCATTTTCTCTCATCTGTGGACTAAATTTCATTGTAATCACGTGTCTTTTTATTGGTGTTGCAATATTCATGATTAATAGTGTCTTAATAAATTGCTGAGTAAACTCTTAGCATACGTTCGTATTTCAGCGAGATCAGGTCACGCGATGGTGGCCTTGAACCAAAAACTGTTTTTTTGTTTTTGTTATTTTTTTTCCTAAAATCCAATTTTTCCGTTCTTAGATTCTGTGCAGTTCATTTTTGGCTTAAACCGACATTTAACAAGTTCTAAGAGCAAACTCTGGATCAGTCTGCTAACTGGGAACTATTTTAGAACCGTGACCATACCCAAAATACATTCACAGACCTTCTTTCAACCAAACATTTTTTTTTCTGTTCTCACGTAATAACTCACTGAGCTAACGTTTCTGATGTCAGGTTCTGTGAAACTAAATGATAACAAATGGTAAATTCTTAGAGGGTGTTAAAAACAGATATTAGTTATAATAGTAATGAAAGTTATCCCAACTAATGGCTTGCATGTGTTGAGAGAGGAGAATTACGCCGTACTCGTCTTAATAGCACGCGTTTCCATGGTTTCCCCAAATCACTCCAGGCGAATGCCGGGATGCTTCCTTAAAGAAGGCCGTGGCCGAATTCCTTCCCGTTCCTTGTCCCCAGTCCCATCCCGCATCTAATGACCTTAGCCGCCGACGTCATCATCGACAAACGGAGTGTTTAGCTCACAATTGGCTGACCATTTCCAAGATTAGTGGTAGCGCAAATTTAGCGACCAACGATAGTTTAGCTCACATTTGGCTATGACTGTCAGGTTAGCTCATAAGGTATCAGTTTAAAATCATAGAACGCGGTAAGGTAAGTCAGAGAAAATTTTATATTCGCTTCATGAAGGGAACTAGATTATAATTAATTAATTTAATTTAATTGCAATGGAGCACAGGCTCCGGTGGCAATATCCCTACACACCTATCTTCCCCCTATCCTGCACCCACCTACATTTGCCCTCTACAAATTTTATCTTTAAATTCCTTCAAAGTTTTCGGTAAATTATTCATCATTTCTCTTGGTAACTCATTCCAATCCCTGACACCCTTACCTAAAAAAGAGAATCTTCCCACACCCTTGTGCCTGAAATCAAGTGCCAGCTTGTGGTCATGGTCATCTTTTCCCTTCCATGCACTACTTTTCATACCTATTGCAATATCTTTCCATGCCTCATCACCAGTATATGCCCTGTACACTCCCATGACCCTCCTCATTCTCCTCCTGTCTTGCAATGAATCCCATTCCAGCCCCTTTATCATATCCGTCACTGATTGCATTCTGCGATAATTTCCAGAAACAAATCTAGCAGCCTTTTTTTGCACCCTCTCCAACTCCTGTATTTGATACGTAAAATGAGGGCCCCATACTACACTACCATATTCGAGCAATGGTCTGACCAAAGTTTTGTAACACAATTCCTTGACTTCTCTCGTACATCCCCTCATCACTCTCTCCAACAAGTGCAGAACATTGAAACCTTTTCCTACCACCTGTCCTATGTGTCCTGCCCAGTTAAGTTTGTTATCAAAAGTAATTCCAAGATATTTGCATTTCAAGTCTTCAGCAAGCAATTCTTTCCCCACCTTATATTCATAATTAACCTTTTGTTTTTTATTTGTGTATCTAATAAGCTGACTCTTCTTTGCATTTATCTTCATTCCATGTTTACCAATCCAATTAGATATCCTGTCCCGATCACCCATGCAACTGTTTACAATCCTCTATCGTTTTGATTCTTTTATACAGCATTATGTCATCTGCAAACAATCTAATTTCAGACAGTAAACAATCAACACAATTATTCATTAGAATAATGAATAGCAATGGTCCCAATACGCTACCCTGTGGCACTCCCATTTTTACTTCCACTTCTTTTGATACTACATTTCCTACCCTAACTTTCTGTTTTCTACCTTTTAAAAATTCTTCGACCCAGCAAATGACTTTCTTATCCACTCCAATGGTTTTTACCTTATTTACTACCATTTTATGGCTTACTCTGTCAAACGCCTTAGACAGATCTAGTGCTACACTATCAATTTGGCCTCCCTTGTCCATTTCATCTGAAATATCTTGCATATATCCCACCAACTGAGATTCGCATGAATATCCTTGCCTGAAACCATGTTGCCTGCTTGAAAACCAATTACGTTCCTCACATATATTTCTGATGTGGTTGCATATCAATCTTTCCAAATGCACAATAGTTGAAGAAAATTTTGTATTGGTTACACTCGCCCCATCAAATAATTACAAAGAAGTTTGTTTCAATAAAAAAATCATTTTACGATACAATATTGTTAAACTGTATTCATTATCACTTTCCGTGAAATCTCAGTCAGAGAAAGCATTAATTTAACTGACTCTGTAAACTCTGCCGTTATAAAATTTTAAGTATAAAGTTAACATTGCTTGTTACGGCATTTCCTGCGGCCATAATTAGTGAACTCAGTACTGTAATTAATATCTCGCTCATTATATTCCCACAAAGTGCTCTAACAAAGGCAACTTGCGTTGTTCCTCGAGTAACGGACACGTTTTCATCAAAACTAATATAAACTTCTCTGCATTTACCGGAAGAGATATTATTTATACAAACGTAGCTTTGCTCAGGCTCTGTATATTGTTGACTGTGATCCTTTTAATTTTATAGGCATTGGATTGTGTGTTACTTAATTAATTAATGGAATATCGTCGCAGAACCAGCTCGATCGCTATTGATCCCTCCCTACACCATAAATTATTATTAGTTTTCTACATATTTTACCAAGTACAGGATTAAAAACAGCGGAAAAACACAGTGGGCTTACCCACTGGGCTTGATTAAAAAAAAAAAAACAATTCAAAGTATTATCATGAATATATAACAGTGGCACAATCTTTTCATGTAAGAAGTTTTAAAAATCAACCGACCTTTTTCTTTATGGTTCTGTTTTTACTAGATGTAACTTATGCCTTTTTTTCATTCTTCTATTAACAGAAAAAAATCTCAAACATGAAAATTTGATCCAACAGTAACAAAAAAAAATTTTATATGAAAGGTCTTCTCGGATAAAAGTTTTCTTCTTGAGTTTTCTCTTAACAGATTTCTTACGTACATGGGGAAACACTGCAACCGGACAGTTACAAATAAAACGCATTATTTAGTTTTGAGCTAAATTATTTAAACAATGATTTTTTTTTATATTCATAACTCAAAATACTATCTTCTTAATATTTTTTATGATTTTTAAGCTTTAAGGTGAAACGTTAAATTGTTTAATCTTATCGGAGAATAATAATATTTCCTCAAGTTTTAATCAAGTAATAATGAAAACAGCATATCCGTCTTGAGTGAAACCTGTGATGTTAGAGCTTCGGTGCAAGGCTGGTATGTAGTTACTCTTCACGAACCGGAAGCAGCTGTGTTCTTTAATTAAACCAAAGCTAGGAATGTCGTACGCGGTAAGAACAGCAAGATTAAATGTCAGGAGTCTTGAGGCGTTTATTGTGCTCCTAACAATGCAAGGCGAAGAGAATAGTGAATCACTTTTATTTGATCTCTGAAATACTCTTTGAAGATGTATCTACATTCCAGTTTCAATCATACTGATTTTGTAAAGTATACTTTTACATATATGAAACTTTTCTTTTATTCTCAATGGAATTAGTTTTCTTAATCACGTCCGTTCATCATGGGCGCCGGGAGGGGGGTGCAAGGGGGGTGCACTTGCACCCCCCTGACATCCCGGGTCGCCGTCTGGGCAGTAGTAGAGCTAAAAAAAAAAAAAGGTCGCCCGGAAATTTTTGGGCCGATAGGGGGGGGGGGGCACCAATGCAGCCCTGGTGCACCCCCCTAGAAGCAATCCTGCCGGCGCCCATGCCGTTCATTACTGTAATAAACGTAATTCGTTTAAAACATTAGCCCCAAAACCCTTATTTCATGTAGACCACTTTCCGAATTATTTTTGTAGCCACAGACCGCCTGCTGTCTAAAATTGAATTTTCCTAAACTTGATAACGTCAAATTTATTTTTCACTTCTGACAACGTGGTGTTTTCTGTAATAAGTTTTGTTGAGTGAATTACTGTTAAAAAAAGTACTTCCTATTTTTACTAAGACTTTTATTGAAACAATCTAACTGAAAAATTATTTTTGTGTTAATTAAAAAATGATGGAGCACACTAACACTTGCCAGTGATGGGATTCTAATAAAAACTTTTTAAAAATCATTAATTATACTATAAAATTAAAATTCTTCTTAAAATTCAAAATAAAAGGGAATGAATATTTTGATCTAGTACGAAATAAATCAGAACTTGGTAAAATTATTATTATTAGCTTTCAATAAAACTTTAATTATCAAAACAAACCCAAAAAATTTAAATAATGCTGTTAATAGATCGGCTAAAGCTGATTCTCTGATAATAATTGCTTAGTATTTGGCTTCAAATGAGTGAGGTATAGTCTCAGATCTCCACATTCAGTTATTTGTATCCTGTTCCCTTTTTTTAATATATAAAAAAATTACTGGTTACTGCGCAAAATCCATTTTGATGAGGTATGAAGATGGAAAATCTATTAGAAACCTTTCTTGTGATTGTCCAGAACGCAGCATAAGCAACAGGTATATATTTTTTAAGCCAGAACTGCTGAAACCCTTTTTTGAGCAACATCTCAAGTTCTTTTCGTAGTGCAATATTAGAGTCTGCGATAACCCAGTACGGTATTTCCAAAGCCAAAACATTAAGAAATGTTTGTAAAGGATATTAAAATATTAACAATTGCCAAATAGTCTTCGTCCTGGATGTTTGATGACTTGGAGAACAAGGAAAGTTCCTGCCTTCCAGTGTTTAGCTTCAACAGATTAATTATGACAAGAAAAACTGAAATAATGGTTTTTGTTTTTATTAAATTCTGACTTTTCCTCTTGAAATGCAAGTTAACCACACTAAATTTAGAATAAACCTGTTAAATAAGCAACGTTTGGTTTCCTTTTCATCTGTACTAATAAGTTTAAATTACTTTAGAAAATGACTGAATTATTGATAACTGTGGGTGGACTGACATAGATCCTCTGTAACTGGAAATCTATTACTTTGGAACTCATTGGTATAATATTATTACTAAACGTGGAAGAAGTGGAATAGACAATGAAACTAGATTCTTTGAGATGTAACCGAAGTAGGGAAAAGTAAAGTTCACCATGAATTAACACTGAAAAGAACAAACTTGAATGTAGATTAACTAATTCAAAAACCGTGTTCTTCGAAAAATAAAACCTTTTCAAACTTAAATCTAATAAAATTTGTAAGTTTGGAACGCAACTTTGTGTAAGTGGTCACAAAGAATGAAAATAGGAACTTATGCAATGTGGTGCTTTAAAAAGATGTTTGAACCCAAATGTGCAGATAAATTACGAGATGAACCTGTTTGGGAAATAATGAGCTGCGAAGAAAGTTTAAGGAGTTTTTAGATGAAACACGGAAATGAGAAGTGGGTCATACTGTATGTAATACAAGAGGTATTTGGTTAATTTCTTAGGGATGTAACCATTTGAGGCAAGAACTGTAACGGGTAGAGAAGGTTATACTAAACGAATAAGATAAATAATATATGGTGCATATGTTGATACTTACAGACTAACTCAATATAAGAAACGATGAAAAGTTTAATAAACCAGTCAAGAGACGAATGCCAAAAACAAAGCTTTACCTAATGTTACATAACTCTCAAACTTATGTAACTTAGAAATTAATTTAAGAGAAATCACTTTAAAGAAGAATGTAATCAATAATTCTTTGTAACAACAGAACAATCGAATAATACAGGCAAGTTTTGAGTTTACAGTTTCAGGATGGGACACATTTACAGCGCTAACTAGCGGTAAAACTGAGAAACCAGTTCACCGTCTGGGACATGGGCGCTATCTGGTGGCGAGACGTAAAAATAACTGCCAGTAGACGCAATCAAACGGAAATAACGAATTTTCGATGGTAACTAACCGTGTAAAAACACGGCGACCTACAAAAGGCGGTCAGTGCCCTATGGCATTTATCACAGGAGTCAATATGCTTCCGGGTTTTTACACGTTTTATAAACCTAAAAAAAAAACGCCTGATACCGAAAGTGTTCATAAAATATACAACCGCAAAACGTTCTCTGGTATTACCTACGATTTCTGTTTATTAAGGTGCAAACAAAAGTATACTTAGGATCTGCTTCTAGCTGATATTTTTAAAGCGTTATAACTTTGTCACAATATTTGTATACAAGAAACATTAAAAAAAATCGACTGATGCAGTAGCAATGTTCAAAAATTGCAAAAGCAGAAGGAAACACAGTTTCAGACACATCTATCGAAATTCAAGAATTTGTTGTGATTACGTAAAAATTTCGCCAAACTTGGTAAAAATGTTTATTTAACGGTAGTGAAACTTCTGTTCGTAAAGACATTCTTCAAAATAATGTATTTTGTTTTACTGCTAACTAAAACCGACACCCATTGTCATGTGAAAGTATTTTTATAATATGTTTACGTCATGTAAAATATGTACTTAACTTTCTTCCGTTTCACACACTTCACTCATAAGTAATCTAATGCTTACAATGATGTATACGTATCCATACGTCAAAATTAAAATTAGCTTGCGTATCTTTAACAGCTTGATGGCAGAATTTAAACTTGTTCTAGTTCACAGTTAACCTGCAAGGTACCTACAGTTTAATGAACAATGCAAACAGAGAGTCTTAGCGCGTTTCACACCAACAAGACAAAACTTTATCAGTAATCAAGGCTAGATTTTGAAAAATTATAGTTTAAAAAGTTAAAACACGCTAAATGGTTAAAAATAATCTTTAAATATAAAGATTTTGTTTAACCGCGATAGGACGTCCCACAATTCAGAACATATTATTTTTATGAAAAAGAATTATGTCACTGATTAAAAAATTGAATTTAATATGCAAAAAGCGTGGAATGCTGGATATCAATTGTCTTTTTTTTCGTTAGCTGTCTGTAAAAATAGAGTAATTGTGAAAAGTATGTAAAGAGCTTTTTTACATTGAATTTAATTTTTTAATCTGTGACTTCAGTGTTACTTTAAACGTATTCATAAAAATAATTTATACTGAATTGTGGGATGTCCTATCGCTGGTAAACAAAATTTAAAGATTATTTTTAACCTTTTAGTTCACATTGCTACAAAAACGTGTTTTTAGTTTTTTAAACTATAATTTTTTTTTAAAATTTTTGGTTCAGAGTGTCACATAAGTATCTTCCTTACTGATTGCTTTTTATTCACCCATCTGTCTTTGCAACTGACAGTTAAATGGTCAACCCTATCAGAAGCCCAATAGCAGGGTAAATGTGGAAGACTACTCTTCTATAATAATTCGAACTAATTCAAAATGATGTTTCTAATACTAACTATTTAACATCACTTTAAGAAACTGCAGGCGCTGTCGTAGCTGCTTGTATGAAAGTATCGACAAATGCGGATGTGATAAAAGTTGAGCAACAAAACCACTTTTCTGTTGCTACTGTCAAAGTAATGAGAATACCGGGTTATAGCTGTGAAAAGATTGTACTGTTAAACGTTCTTAATACATGTGCAAAATTAGATTAAATGCATATGGTGCTGTTGACCGGGAAATCTCAAAAAGGTTTGGCCCCCAAATGAAGACTTCTCGAATTGTAGGGGATGTGCACTAATGTCGTGGCTACATTTACCTAGCTCGGCAATCCCATCAGGTATAGTTTATCTGCAGTTTAACCAAGGGGATGCGGAAAATGGGTGAAAATGAGACACATCTGTCATAAGATGGCTAAGCAACTTTTCTGTTCTTACGGTAAAAGCAAAGAGAATACTCAGACATAGGTTGAAATTATTGTATTGTCATGAGTTCTTAATATGTGTGAAAAAATTCACACAATTGGGACTTTTTGAAGTGGGTGAAAACTAAACTGAAATTTTTCATTACTTTCAATCACTCTTAAGTTGTTACTGTATTCTCATTGGTTGTTAATAAGCGTGTGCAAAATTTCAAACGTTCGGACCTCAGGAAGTAGGTGAACACTGAAATGAACAACCATTTTTCTGTTGTTACTGTCAATGTAACAAGAATAGCAGGACGTTGCTATGAGATGATTGTATTGTTGTAGGTTCTTAATACGTGCGCAATATTTCAAAGTAATGAGAATAACAGAATATAGATATGAAATTATTGTATTGTAATCACTTCTCAATACATGAGCAAAATTTCAAACAATTCGGACATCTCGAATTAGGTTAAAATTCAATTGCAAAATTCTATCACATTCAACAATTTTTCTGTTGTTACTGTCAAAGTAATGAGAATAGCAGAACATAACTATGAAATTATTGGATTGTCGCCGGTTCTTAATACGTGCGCGAAATTCCAAACAGCTCGGACATCTGGAAGTTGATGAAAATTGAGTTGAAAGATTCTGTTACATTAATACATACATACGTACAAACAGGTCAAGCTAATGTAAAGCGTGTAGAATAGCGTTTTACAAATATCAACTGTATTGAATCAGAAAATTTTCAAAGTACCCTCGTAGGACGAAGTAGAAACAATTTTGTATAGAAAATCATATATATATTATTTCTATAAGGTTTTTTTTTTGTCACAAGCCTTTATCTCCCTTCATATTTAACCGAAATCAATTAATGAGGTGTCATTTTAAAGCTTATGGTCTCCACTTTGTCCACATCATATTTTAAGAAAGGAATTTTTTGGAATTCGACCCTTAAAGGGCAAAAATGTCAAGATTTCTAAAATGCAGGTTATTGTTTTAGGAGTCATTTATCTCCCTGGATACTTATCTAAAACCGTTCAATGAAGTATCATTTTAAAGATTAAGATCTCCGCTTTGCTGACATCATATATTAAGACAGGAATTTTTCGGAATTCGACCCTTAAAGGGCAAAAGTCCCAATTTTTCTGCAACGCGTTTTTGTGTCACAAGCCATTTACCTCCCTTGATATCTAACCGATGTAGATAAATTAGATATCATATTAAAGATTAAGGTCTCCGCCATGGTAACATTATATTTTAAGAAAGGAATTATTCGTAATTCGACTCTTAAATGGCAAAAATGTCAATATTTCTAAAATGCGTTTTTTGTGTCTCGAGCCATTTATCTCCCTGGATATCTAACTGAAATCAATAAATGAAGTAGGATTATGAACAGTAGTGTCTCAGCGTTGGTGACATCATAAATTAAGAAAGAATTTTTTTGGAATTCGACCCTTAAAGGGAAAAAGTATCAATGGTTCTACAACGTATTTTTGTGTCACGAGTCATTTATCTCCCCTGATATCTAAAAGATATAGATAAATGAGGTATCATATTAAAGATTAAGATCTCAGCTGTGGTAACATTATATTTTAAGAAGGGAATTTCTCGTAAGTTGACCCTTACAGGGCAAAGATGTTAATGTTTCTAAAATGAGTTTTTTCTGTCTCGATCCATTTATCTCCTTGGTTTTCTAACCGAAATCGATAAATGAAGTAGGATTATGAACAGTAATATCTCAGCCTTGGTGGCATCATATATTAAGAAAGATTTTGTTTGTTTGTAATTCAACCCTTAAAAGGGAAATGTTTAAGTGGTTCTACAGAGCAGTTTTGTGTCACGAGCTATTTATCTCCATTAATATCTAACCGAAATAGATAACTGGGGTACCATTCTAAAAATTAAGGCCTCTGCTGTGGTCACGTCACATTTTAAGAAAGGGAATTTCTGAATCGAATCCTTAAAGGGCAAATATATCAGTATTTCTAAAATTCGTTTTTTGTGTCTGGAGTAGGTAATTAAACGAGACTGCAATCATGATACTAAAAGAGTTAATTTATTTAACCACACGCATGACCGATATTAGGGAGTAGCCTGTCATTTACCGCCAGTATACACGTTATTACAAAGTGGTGCTCGATTCTGTGTCGATTATGGTAGACGAACTCATGACATGAATTTCCGCAGTCCTTTAACATGACGTTCATGTATAAACTTGGCTTTTGTTATTTATCCACCGAGCGTGGTGAGTGATCGGTTAACGCTCTGGCCTCGCATTCGGGAAGATGCCGATTCGAATCCCCATCCGGGCATCCATATTTGGGTTTTCCATGGTTTCCCCACATCACTCGAGGCGAATGCCGGGATGCTTCCTTCAAAAAGGCCATGACCGGATTCCTTCCCATTCCTTGTCCCCAATCCCATCCCGCCTGTAATGACATCGACGTTGACGAGGCATAAAGCCAAAAAATCTTATTTACCAACCCATCACAGCAGTGGCGTAGCTAGGTCAACAAGGGCCCCGGTGAAAAAAATTTATTTTGGGCCCTCAGGCCAGACGGGCTTTTTTTTGCTTTGTGTGCTGGTAGGGGCCCCCTGAACTGAGGATGGGGGCCCTTGAATTGTTCTTTAGGGGCCCCTGAGCAGTGGTTGGGGCCCCCCCTGAGCAGCGAGGGCCCTTAGTAGGGGCTCCTGTGTTCTCAGGAGTCCCTTAGACGACGGTAGAGCTAAAAAAAAAAGGTCGCCAGTTTGCCGTGAAGGCTCGTGGGCCCTCTAAACTGCGCTTGAGGGCCCCTAGAAGTGCGCTTAGGGGCCCCTTGAGGTATGCTTGGGCCCCCCCCTGAGCGTGAGGGCCCCGGTGCACTGCACCGTCTAGCCCCATAGTAGCAACGCCCCTGCTGATCACAGTTCTTCTGATTGGCTTGTGGCGGTTCTAGGGTTTTATTAAGAGAAATAAGAGCCCATTTGAAGCTTTTTAGATCACGTTTAGTGGTTTGAGCACAAGGCACAAAATTGAAATTAGAGCTAGGGAAAAAGTTGCACTATAGGTCTTCTGTGCAAGAACCATTTCTTATGCACTCCCCAACGTTGTTGCATCAGAAGGAGAAATTTAGACAGGTGGTATAAATACTTGAGACGTCGTAGAAGGGCTGCCTTTCATCATTTATCAGGAGAGGAGTGTACATGTTTGCATGAGGCCTTTCATCAGTTGCCAGCAGTGGAGTGTGTGCCTTTGCTGGTTTAGGGAAAGGGCTTGTGTGCGGCTGTTTGCTGAATTTAACTAAATGGAGCATAGGTTGGTCGCTCGCCGTTTTTTTTTTTTTTGTTTTTTTTCACGAGGACATCAGTACTAGTTGTTTCGTAAAGGGCAAGGGAGATTGCCGTGTCAGGAAATGAGGACATCCAAGTAGTCACTCTGAAGGTAGGTTTGTTCGTCGAAGGCAAAGAGCCGTGTTTAAATGAGACCGAGAGAGGTCATTATTGATTCAGGGATTCGGGTGTACCAAAATTGTTATTGGGCACGACTAAGATTCAGTGAAGCCTTAAAATGCACAAGTATTGCTGTTTACAGTTATCCTTTAAGCTACTCAGGTTAATAAGCGGCCAACTGGCCACTGCGTGTTTCGGAAGAGAATGTGTATATTGTTTATCGTGCACTATATGTAAAAAGAGTGTTAGGGATTTTAACTAACGGAAACCACATGTCAATAATTACTGAGAAAAATACCGGTTAATGAAAGAATCGAATGTTGAAGAAACATTAAAAATGTGACTGTAACAGACAAGTAATTTAAAAATGCGAGTTTAAGGAAAAAATTATGAGGAATTATTTCCTGTATGCGGTGAGTCTTCGGGGGAAAAAACTGTATTACCGGTCGGTGAGTCAAAATAAAAAGAAACAGTGCGTTAAAAGATAAGCAGTGTAGATTTATTTCTGACTAATGTATCGTAATTTAATTAGTTTTGAGATCCTTTCTGACCTTTTACTAAGATTCAGAGGAAGTTTTTTTTTTTATGGCATTCGGCTACTGGGCCATACAGCCAGCTCAATGTGATTTGTTGCTATCAATGACACAAGGACACTACAACACGGACAAGACATTCACAGACAACACTTAACACCCATGCCCTCGGCCGGACTCGAACCGGCGACCTTCGGTATGCGGAGCTAGCACTCTAGCCCCTCAGAGGAAGGTTGGGAATGACCATTGTATTGAAGGCGGATGACGAGGTTCAGAACTCATTTTACGCTAACAATGTAATGCGCAGTTGAACCCCACGTCAAGAAGAGTTTGAATTAGTTAAATGAACCTGTGTTATCTGAAAGGTTTTCACTTTAAGCTATATGTCCAGCTATGATAATGAGAGGTATTTTCACCGCTCGTGTGCACGGTACTCTAGGTCTATACCGTTGAAAGTATTACGTCTGCTTCATCACCTCTTAAAGTTAAAAACCCTTATTCTAATATCATATATTTAGTTAGTTTCTTCAAGAATATCATTTTGAATACTGACAAGAAACACCTTTGACCTCGAACGCTCGGAGCCACGCGAAATAGAATAACCAGCGATCATAAACAAAACAGTGGTGTGTGTCATTTCCAAACAGAACTCCACACTTGTCATGTAACAGATGAAAAGATACTATTGTTGTGTGATTCCTGGTCAAGTCTTACAGATCGTACCCTTCTAGATGCAACTTTTGCAAACAAAGATGTTATGATGAAGACATTGGCACAGAAAACAACAAGATATTGCCAACCCCTTGATGTTTTCTTCTTTCGGCAATATAAGCTCTATATCAGAAGGATTACTGATTTTGTAAGACTAAAACGTGCCAAATCACAAGTGAAGATACATGATCGTTATTTCATAATTAAACTTCATTCTCTGATTTACAACCAATTTGCTGCACCTAGGTATAAGCCTATGTTGCAATACGTTTGGCGAAAGCCAGTTTATGACATTGACATAACAACATCATTATTTGAAAATGTAATTAGTGTGACTCTTAACACTGCACTGCGTGAATGCGAAAGTGATTTGGAATGTGATAACGTGGTTTTAGCGAGGTGTGCGCGTTGTTCTCTTCCACTTTCTTTTAACCTCTTCATCGAAATTCAATCGCATTTGAACGTTGAGGACTAATACGAGGGTCGTCTCAAAAGTAAGTTACACTTTAAAAAAAAAAAAAAAAAAAAATAACGCCCAGATTTTGTTTAAAAGGTTATATTTGTGAAACTACATATATTAGTTATTTTTCTACATAATCTCCTTGAATTTCAATACATTTTTGGTATCGTGGTAAAAGTTTTTTTAATCAAGCGTCATACCATTCTGCCGCCAAACTGTTTAGCCATGTCTGAACTTCTTCTTTGAGAGTTTCTTCGTTTGCGAAGCGTCTTCCCCCAAGGTGTTGTTTCAGCTGTGGAAACAGATGATAGTCGCTTGGAGCGAGATCAGGGGAGTATGGTGGGTGTCCGAAAACATCCCATCGAAACTCTTCAAGCAGGTCTTGAGTTTGACGAGCAGAGTGTGGACGAGCGTTGTCGTGGAACAAAAACACTGTTTTCATCAACTTTCCCCTCCTTCGGTTCTGGATCGCCCTCCTGAGTTTCTTTAACACCTCACAATAGCGTTCAGCTGTTATCGTTGTCCCACGTGGCAGGTAGTCGATCAGCAATACCCCCTTCGAATCCCAGAAGACCGTCGCCATCACCTTCCCAGCTGATTCCACAACTTTCGACTTTTTTGGAGTTTGCTCGTCCTTCCCTTTCCACACCATGCTTTGTCTTTTGGTTTCAGGCGTCCAGTGATGGATCCAAGTTTCATCCCCGGTCACAATTCGGTCGAATAGGCCATCTCCTTCATCCTCAAAAACCTGCAGAAATTGAAGAGCAGCGTCAACTATCTGCTCTTTGTGGTGGTCTGAAAGGAGCCGTGGAACCCACCTTGCACACACTTTGGACAGATGCAGATCATCAGAAATGATTCTGTGAAGCGATGCACGGCTAATTTCAACATTAGGCGGGAGTTGTGAATGAATGTCGTCGAGCGTAAGGCGACGATTGGCGTCGACGACTCTTCGGACTTCTTCGACAATGTTCGGGGCCCGTGATGTGGATGGGCGGCCGATTCGTTGTTCGTCTTGTGTTATTGTCCTGCCTTCAATAAATGATTGGCGCCAACGAGAAACCATTGGCCTCGACATAACGTTTTCACCGTACACACTGCACAACTCACGGTGAATTTCAGTTGCATTTTTATTTTTTGCCGTTAAAAAACGAATCACACTGCGTACTTCGCAATCGGCGGTAGGAGTTAGTGGTAGCTCCATAGTGGCTTGATCGCAACTGACAAATGAGTCATGGCGGCCTCTTAGGAATTTTACAGTGCTGCCCCCACACCCGGACGAAAGTTCCCTGCGAATCCCAGACGTCTCCTGCCAACTGCGCGGATATAAAAAAATAGTGTAACTTACTTTTGAGACAAGCCTCGTATAAGCACTATCAGCTGTGTGGCACTGCTGTATATGCGTGTTTTGCGCTATATTAAGTACTTTAAGCAGAGAGTTTTTGGCACTGTTGATTGAAAATGTAATACTAAATTAACATCATTGAATTACGTATAATTTTCTTCATATGGTACTGATATCTTGTTACTTCGTTTCTCTCTATTTAAATGTTAATTGAGGTAGAATACAACGTTTTGCAAGGAAATCACACCCCACTGTTTTGTTTATTTTAAGCATGTTTTCGTGCGGTTACGAGCGTTCGAGGTCAAAATGAATCTTTTTTTTTAATAATAAAATTATTTCTGGAGAGCGTGGGAATATCAAAGATTGTCCTTCTCCCATACACCGACGGAAAACTAAATCAGTCATTAGATTACACAAACAGTATTAATATTTAAATAATAATGTTTAGATAATAATTTATTATCTTTGCAAAATAATCAAAAAATAAATATTTAACATACTGCTGATTTTCCTTGCGTGTCCATTGAGAAAAAAAGATTTTTCTCTTGCCACTGTTTCTGTACGTCAAGAGTGCTGTTATTTGTTGATAAGTTCCTGGTAATCTTTGAAAACTTAATTGTATTTGTAAGTTCTTATGTGTGACATTTTTCTCAAATTTTTGATGGTTTGACGGCTTCTTCTACAACAAATATATTATTACGATGGCGCTTGTATGCACTTCTGTTTCGTTAATATCTGTGAAATAATACTTTAGACTACTTACTGAACGACTGATGCAGGTTAGTTCTTGTTTCCTAGCACCAAGCAGTGCTATCATCGGAACCTTAGTTTCTTTTTTTATTAGGCTCTAGATTTAAGTAGCACTTATCTTTGAGTGAACCACATAGTATTTTTTCGACTTTTGACCTGAAACATTACTGTACTTTATTTATCAAACAATTTACATGACTAATGATTCACTATGTAACAGATAATCAAGCTGTCGTGAGTTTATTATCAGGATACTTTAATTCAGTAGCCACAGTGCAATAATTTAATTCCCTAAGCTGTGTCATGCTTATAGAATTGCAATTTACAGTCTGGCCAACCGCAACATATACGTAACGAATTAGCCACTCAATTGTTAGCATACAATCACCACAGGCTCAGATCGTTGGGCGTAATAATTCAAAATCTCATTGCTAATCAAACTTGACGAATTCTGTGCCGTTGCACCGCTGTTTGATTTTCAGCTTCAGCACAGCGTGTGATGCGATTATATGAATATTCAATCTGCTGCGTCAAAACATCAGATAACACGAAAAGAGTCGCCTATGACATCATGAATAAGAGCGCTCATTACCGGAAAATTTCATTACTGCGAAACGTAATGACTGAAATGGAGTTGTTCCTAACAAGTACCAATCTGTACACGAGAAAGCAGGCGCGGACAGTGCTGCCAGTTCTACGGATTTTTATAAAAAGTTAGGATTTTCGGATTTTGTTAAACTATCTACGGATTTTTGTTACTTTTTATTATTTGTTGATTTTTCCTTATATTCGTATTTTGTTAAACTTTGAGGGTATAGTGTTAATGTTTTACAGAATTGTCAATAATTGTGAATCCTTTCCTTGCAACAGCTCGTGTGAACAAACAATTGAAATGAAAATAAGCTCATATTTTGTTTGATTATACATTTTATAGATCTTAAAAGACAGTAATACAGAACTATACGGCGCACCCTTTATACACGGTGACACGCTCGTTGCCACGGCTTTTTAGCATTTTCTGTTACAAAGCATGTGCTAAATTTAATGTCTGTCAAAAAAGAGAATGTATAGTCCTTTAAAAAAAAAAAATAAAAAAATAAAAAAAAAAAAAAAAAAAAGAGATAGAGAGAAAGTAGGCACAGAAGCAGCAGTGATGAAATTGAGGGTGTATAAGATATTTCCTACTTTTAGTTACAAAGTAAAATATTATTTGTATTTCGAATTTTAATGTCCCGGAAATAAAAATTGTTCTTAATTTTACTCTCTCTTCAATAATTATTATTTCATTCTTTCAGTTGGCGAGTCTCCGGATTTTTGTAGCCAATCAACAAAATTTTAGCGGCCATCCCCAGATATTCAAACCCAAGTGACAGGCAGCACTGGGCACGGATCTATAATAAGTAAGCCCCGGATTTTTAGGATCTAAAAATCTAAATTTAGGTTTATTCAATTCATGTTTTAGGCTTTTATAGGAATTTAAAATTCTAATTTAGGAATTTACACATTTTTAAGGGAAATAAATTTAAAATGCACAATATATATAATGCCATTGTGTTAAAAACATTGTGACTTTATAATACAGTGCCAAGTACTACTTTAAAACTTCAACATCACATTGATCGTTCACATAAAATTACGCAACATAATTTTCTATACATTGTGTCTTTATAGTGGACTTTAAAACCACTCATTTAAAACTTCTAACATGACACTGTCATAGATACAACTGGGAATGGTGCCTGGCCGGATAGCCCAGGTGACATTAACGTTGTAGAAGAAGAAAAGGACATGTTTGAGAAAGAAGCGGCCGTGGTGTGTCGATTTTTTTTTACTTATGGCTTTACGCCTCGTCGGGATGGGAGTGGGGAAAAGGAACGGGAAGGAATTCGGCCATGGCCTTTTGAGAAGCATCCCGGCATTCGACGGAGTAATTTGGGAAACCATGAAAAACCCAAATCTGAAAGCCCGGACGGGGATTCGAACCGGCGTGCTCCCGAATGGGAGACCACAGCGTAAGCCGCTAACACACCATTCTCGGTGTCGTGTCAATAAGGTACTGCTTCTAAATTTGCCTGGAGGTGAAAAGGAAAACTACGGAAAACCACTTCAGAAAAGCCGACGGTGGAGTTCGAACCCATAACGTCTCCTGAGTCCAGATTACTACCACACTGCTCGTACAACTGAGCTAATCCGGTCGGTCATATGTTTTATTTAAGTAATAAAATTACAATCTGACTGGGTCAAGTACATCGAATTAGGTCCTTTTAGAATCCGAAAATCGAATTAGGTCATTTTAGGTCATAGCATAGAAATTAGGTTGTTTTAGGTCCTATTAAATTTACGAATATTACTAGTTTATACAAAAGAGGAAAAAGAAAATTAAAATTTCGAGAATATTGCGGAAGGAACAAAATAAGTTCCAACCTAAGAATCCGGGCCTTAATAATAAGCTACAACGGACAAGTTCGTTTCATGTTATTTCGCATTTTGTAGATGTTGGTGTTATTGAATCAGTGCATAGAGTTTATTAATGATTCGACTAATCAAAGAATGAAATAATGGCTGTCCCTGTCCGAGGCAATGATGCCCTAAGGGATAGTATTCATGGATTCAAAGCTTGATATAATCATTCATGATCCTTCCATACTATCAAGTTCAATGCAAATTCTTCAGTTTCCTTTCTGGTCTACTTTGTAAACTATATCTACAAAAAATTACCAAAGTATTGGAGTAGCAAGTAAGCTGATCGTAAAATCAAAACCGTAGTGGAGTGATGAGATTATTTTATCATAATTTAAATTGCCGTTTAGAATCTTTATTTGTGGCACAATTACTATTTATCTATCACAATAATTAATTACGAAAATAAGTAGTAATCAAGCAATACTTTCTCCAAAAATGTAATTATGAATATAATTTTTCAATAAGGTTTTACTTTTTATTTTGATATCGACAATCCCTGTCACTTATCGGAACCATAAAGGATGAAGTAACCTAAGTCATACTGTCGCGTGTATTAAGCCAGGCGGAAGCTATTATTGCGACAAACACCTTTTGGATTCGTCCCGACAACCACCAACTGATCGGCATGATCAGCTCTCTGTGATATCATGTCGAGAAGATTATGTTAAACATTGGTTTACAAGTTGTAGTTAGTAAAAAGAGCTCTACAAAAAAATATAGACTGCCTTCTGTTAGTATTATGGCAAACATCTGAATGAACACTTAGCATATTTCATATAGATTTATTCTTATATATTATTTAGTGATCAGGTTGCTTTGAAGGAAACACATAGCGGATACAGTTATCGGTTATTTATTGGTGAACAGCTATGGAGGAACAAACACTGCTACAAACACTTCAGATAAAGACGTTATTTCGTAAACACAAATAATGCAAGATGGCGACACTGTTGGCATTGAGTGATATAGGTGCTAAAGCTTGGAATCGGCCTAAAGAGTCTGTTGGGAGGAGGGAGTGACTTTCGATGGAATAGTTCCTAATTTAATGCAATCATGAAATTCTTGTATTGCTCAGAATGGAATATACCGGGTAGTAATAATCAAACTTCCCCTATTTAACACGTAACAACGCGGAAACTATTTACCATACGAATACCAAAATTGATAGCATTAATGTCCAGTGTATGGGGTGCACGATTTCACAGTGCCACCGTCCAGACACAACTATGGCCACCAGGTGCCGTGATCATCGACTGCTTCTCCGAAACACATTTGGAAACGATCGAATTATCAGCCGATGCTTGGCCGGCACGATCACCTTACCTCACTCCCTGTGATTTCTGGTTGTGGGGCTACCTGAAGGACAGGGTTTACCAGGGGAACATTCACACTTGGGCTGATCTGAAGCGCAGTATATCAAGAGAGGTAGCCAGCATACCTACGGAAATGCTTCATTCTGCTGTGCAGAATACAATACTGCGCTTTCAGACAGGGCCGGATTAAGACAGCGCGGGGCCCGTAGCAAATGTGAAGAAGAGGCCCTTGATTTTTGCCGCCCGGGGGGAAATTGTAGAGCAAAAAAAAAAGGTCACCCATCTAGGCTAGGTGCGGGGCCCCCCTAAGAGGCGCGAGGCCCCCTAGAAGGAGCGAGGTCGGTAGCATTTGCTACCGCCTGCTACGTGGTCAATCCGGTACTGCTTTCAGACTCTTCTGGACACTGATGGGCGCCATGTTGAGCCCCTTTTGTAGCAATAATGGTACCGGTATATAATGGAATGTTGTACCGTAGCAGCACATTAAAAGTGTTTCAA
The DNA here is from genome assembly GCA_031002005.1 of Vandiemenella viatica. Classification (NCBI taxonomy): domain Eukaryota; kingdom Metazoa; phylum Arthropoda; class Insecta; order Orthoptera; family Morabidae; genus Vandiemenella; species Vandiemenella viatica. The sequence goes on from JARYHS010013631.1 coordinate 91,662,530, forward strand.
TTGAATTGATTCTGCATTATTTCTCTTCCCCATGTCCTTGACATTAATGCTACCAAGTTTGGTATTTGTACAGTAATTAGTTTCCATGTTATAACGTGTTAAATAGGGAAAGTTTAATTATAACCACCCGGTATATATAGCAAGCAGCAGATTACCTCAGCGTAGTGATGTGAGCCTGCAAGGTGTTGAACGCAACTACTGGGATACTACGCTCTCTGGCCAGGCGAGAGCGATTCCTTAGTGGAGGGATGAAACTGGCTCCTGATTCGTTAGTTGAGATTTTAGTAATAGAACGAACTCGGATTGGCTATTGATGACGTCTACGAGGTACAAGGGTGGGGTTAGAGTAGAGCTTTGCTTAGCAGCTTGGTAGCTGGTGGTGGTTCTCATGACCTTCAAACACTGGTTCAGCTCCCACCGGTAGGGTAGCTGTAAGGAGTTTTTAGCAATGTCACACGAGTGTCGTGGTTGAAAAGACTCGGCAGAGCATCCTGTCGCTACAGTTACAGGCTGGGAAACAGCTCTGAACTTCTCGCGACTACTACGAACGATATGAAATAAAGGCTTAACGCTATTGTTATATCCAAGAAAAGCGATCATATGGCATTACATTTGTCTTTCTACGTGATTAAAGTCATGTAAATGTATACTTCCACGTAGCTGGTACCAGGACTTAAACACAAATATTGTGAAGTTAAGCATCACCGTCTCAACATCAGTGAGCGCTGTATTATACCTAAATGATTTGACTTTGCAAAATATTTAATGGGAACCAAAATTGAAATTTGAACTTGAAATCTGATAAGTAATTTCAAATAAATTTTCCTGATTAACTAAAGGTAATGGTTTTAATCTGAATATTCTGATATAATCGTATTAAACGTAAAGTTTACTCTGCGAGAGCATTTCCACATTAAAATACTTGTTAGCTGAGGTTGGTGTTGTCCGGAGCCTGCCACGAGTTAGTTGGGCTGACTAGCCTCGATGCTAGAGTAAAGTTTCATAATCCACGGCTTGACAAGCAGGTAGGAGAGATGGTAATGTACGATTTCTATTCAGCAGATTTTGTTGGAAAGTCTAGGTTTATGATCAAACTTTTTCATAGCGGATAAGAATTGTAAGAACACGACACTCTAGATGGTTCATTGGACCCTCGGATGGGGTCATTAAACTTGGTGGCCTTTTTGGTATCTTTTGGAAGAGTAACTATGAATCGACCGCCATCTACTCTCACCGACAACACAGTATTTGTCTCGTTAATCTACAGGGTGATACAAAAAGGTACGGCCAAACTTTCAGGAAACATTCCTCACACACAAACAAGGAAAATATGTTATGTGGACATGACTCCGGAAACGCCTACTTTCCATGTTAGAGCTCATATTGTGGACGGCTGTGATACAATACGCCATTCTCCAGGGCTGCATCAGCGCATCAGGGATTCCATGCGACGGAGGGTGGATGCATGTAACCTCGCTAACGGAGGACATTTTGAACATTTCGTGTAACAAAGTGTTTGAAGTCAAGCTGGTACGTTCTGTTGCTGTGTGTTTCCATTCCATGTTTAATGTGATTTGAAGAGAAGTAATAAAATGAGCTCTAACATGGAAAGTAAGCGTTTCCGGACACATGTCCACATAACATATTTTCCTTGTTTGTGTGTGAGGAATGTTTCCTGAAAGTTTGGCCGTACCTTTTTGTAACACCCTGTATACACACAATAACACTTGCGAACACTTTCACGCTAAGAAGCGCAAGGAGGAACTGTCCGTTACAACTCCCAGTGAATTTGCTGTATGTGCTACTCTCCAATCCATATTAACCCCCTAAGATCATCCCGATACAGTCTTTTACATATCCTCTTTAATTAAGTGCGTCGTCTGGAGACTGCGCTCACCACGATACATCGGCGACATTCGACGAGTCCCGATAATGCCCGAAGTGTTAGTTACAGTAACCTCCACCACAGCGCTGCTTGGCTAATCATAAAATTCAAGTGAATTACTGTATTCATTTTATTTATGTTTATAGTGTTAAAAGGAAGTATAAATTTAAGATAAATAATTGAGTTAGATATTTTGCCCTTATAGTTTTAAAACAAAGAGTAATTGCGATGCCAGATAAAATTTAACTATCTGGCACTGAAGTAACTGCACAAAAATACTAAGAGCAGGAGTAAAAAAAATTTAATGCGAGGCAGTCGTATATTAACAAATTACAATGGTAGATTCGTTTAAATTTACATGTTGCATTTTGTTAATTTACGACAGCTAGATGCAGAAATTCATGCAAGGAGAAGGGCATTCAATGTTTACGCTATATTCTCTGTAGCAGTTGTAAGAACTAGGTTACACCATAAGCTAACAATTTTTTTTTTTTTGACAGAAGAAACAATGAAGTTTATCAAAAACGCAGAGAAGGTTAACACGAAACGCACGTAATTGCGAAAACATATCAATCAAATAAATAACAGTTATCCATTTTGGAAATTATATTTCCGTCAGTTAAAGTAAAATTAATTTATTTTAAAAAAATCCTAGCTACATATTCCAAAAATCTAATCGGAGTAAGGCACTCGTATCACCAAAAATATCATAAAAATTATTGTTATTCGTTTTTCCTTACAAACTTTTCGAGAATGAGTTCCCGCCAGTACCATAGGTGATACAAGTCGTTTTTGAATTGATGAGAAATATAGTTTAAAATTTAAATTATATTTTATATTCATAAGTAGATTGGTTTTAGTACTTACAACAAATGATACGAATCTTTACATCCATTTTTCATCTTTAGCCTCCTGCATTTTACTTATATTCTGTTTGCATTGCTGCATTATATTTCGCAAACAGAAAATAGTTGTAGCAAAACGGACATAGAATAAACTCACATTTGCGCAAATTGTGAGCTGAAATAGCCAGCTTGTTCCTGTGTGGCATAAATGTAAATCCAGTTCAGCTCGCGTGGTTTAGGCACGTAAGGCTTCTCCATTTACAGAATGAGGTACTCAAATGAAGGCACTTTCAATTTATGACGGTTTCGTATAAAAACACCCTTTCCACGCAACGCGCATTCCTACGCAAGGCCGATGTAGACGTGCTGTCAAAGGGATGTTCAGATGATAACATCAAACTTTATTATTCTACAAATTGTGCAATGCATTTAATATTAACTTATTCTACAGTTTCGGAGCCTGATAAAAACAAAAAGAAAGAAGAGTAGTTAGATTTAGTACAATTCAGATAGATAATTTGGTTTACTTTGCAGAAAAACGAACTACAATTTTTTGTATATATGACTAGCGTTTAATAGGAAGAGGCAATTATTAACTGGGAAAGTAGATACAGCACAGAGGAAAAGAGTTGGCAAATTTTTTTATATGGAGTGTGGCTCTTTATGGGGCAGAGACGAGGACGCTGAAGCGAGAATATTAAAAACCGATAGAAGAGTTTGAGATGTAAAGAGAATTGAGAGAATAATCTGGATGGAATAGTGGGTAATGTTGAAGCGCTGGAATGGTTTGTTAAAAGGAGGAAACTACTCGAAATCATAAAAAGAACTGGATGGGACACTTGCTAAAGAGGGGAGTGCTTGTTAAAGACGTCTTGGAGGGACTAGTTTGTGGAAGGAGAGTGAGAGAAAGAAGGAGGTTCAAGATCACAGATAACATCAAAGAAAACGGCAACTACATGCGCATGAAGAGGAAGCCGAAAGACAGGAGAACATGTAGAGCAGTCTTGTGAAAACCTGCCTTAAGGCAGAACATTAGTGAAGATATATCACAAATGCTAGATATGTGTGCCCTTTGATACTGCGCATTAATATACACTGTAGCCTGTTTCTCCCCATACACGACGCAACATCTGAGAGGTCGTAATAAAAAATGAAAGACTGAAGCACTTACGTAATTATATCCAAACTGTGGTTTGCAGTATGTCCAGTTCCCTGTCAGCCTGTGTATTCTATTTCCTAGGGCTCTGCCGGAAAACTTCCGCCACCGTTAGCTTCAGACGTCGCTTTCCTTTCGAAAGCACTCGAGTTCCACAAACAGTGCGTACCTTTGCGAAGGGAATTGTCGGAGAGTTGATCGTTCCTAAATCATGTCCGAAAGTGACGTTGGACAATATAGGTATCAGATGGAGTTTGATGAAATTCTAGAGTGGCGAAACCGTATATGGCGGACGATACAGAACAAAATTATGATACTTCCTCAATCCATCCGTGAAACAATCGCAGTTGCATGTTTAATATTTAGCGTGCAGTAAATTCACTGAACACCTAAAATCATTTGTATCAACCTGATATAGATTCATCGGCTGTCAGAGTCCCCACTCCAATCTTGCACTGTTTCAGTGACATTCCTTGTCCGGCGGATTCATACACAACCTGCCATCATTTTAGCCCTTCGGCAGGAAATCACATTTATCGCCACTGTTGGGTCGAGTCTGTTAAACACAGATGTAGTTTCACAGAGGAACCTCCACATACGGTGACCACCACATGACCAAACCAATACATCATCAAAACCGCCATTGCACAAGGCAGGGCTCTAAAGGGTGACCCATACAACGCTTGATCAGCACGCTAACCACTTAGCTGCTTGGGGCACCAACTAGTAATCTTATAAATTATTGGAAGTTCAACTAATTATAAAATGAAACTCATATGTCTTACAGACCAAAGTTCACTCCTCGAGATTTCTACACAATTGTTTCGCTAACATGAGACTAATCCCAAGAAGATAAGCAGAGATCGTTTCAGTCTTTGCTACAATCGTTCTATCGATTTTGGGAGAATGTACGAGGGTTGAATGTTAAATAATGCCTCCACCATCATAACTCCGCAACAGATGGCAGCACTGGTTTTCGGCAGGTCCAGGCTTGTTCTGTAGACTCTCCTCTACAGCTCCGGTTGGCGGGAAGATTTAACATTGAACGGTTGTAGTGTTACAGTGTAAAGTATGGGACCCTGCGCAGACGGTCGGTCAATGCGATTTAAGCAAAGTGCAGTCATTGAATTCTTGACAGCAGAAGGTGTCACCCCAAAGGAGATTCATCAAAGAATGCACGCTGTTTATGGTGATTGTATCGATGTGAGTACTGTGCGTCACTGGGCGAGTAAGTTTAAAGATGTTGAGGTGTGAACATCTGACTTGCGTGACAAACAAAGAGTTGGACGTCATGTGACACCAACCACCCAGTTTCACAAACAAAAAGTTGACAGACTGATTCAGGACGATCATCGTATCACTCAGAGAGAAATTGCAAGAATAATCGGCATTTCACAAGAACGTGTTGGCACATTATTGTTTTGCTTGGCTATCGGAAGATCTGTGCACAATGGGTACCTCGGACAGTGACGCCTGAAATGAAAGCGAACAGAGTTGAAATTTGCCAGGAACTCCTCTCGTGTTACGAAAATGAAGATGATGTCTTTCTCCATTCAATTGTGACAGGAGACAAAACATGGGTACACCATTACGACACGGAGACGAAACGCCAGTCTATGGAATATCGACACAGAAAAAGAAATCCAAAACACAGCCCTCAGCTGGAAAAATCATGGCAACAGTGTTCTAGGACGCAGAAGGTGTTATCCATGTTGATTTCCTCGAATGTGGGACAATAAATTCAGAGCGTTACATCACAATGCTGCGAACTTTGAAACGACGGATAACATGGGTCCGAAAGGAAAAGGGAAATATTTTCCTGCAGCACGACACACCACACATTTCACGTGCCACCACAGCAGAACTTCATAGGTTGAATCTCACCACCGTACGGCATCCTCCATATAGTCCAGATTTGGCACCGTCTGACTTCCATCTGTTCCCGATAATGAAAGAAGTTCTGCAGGGACATCATTACGCTTCTGATGAAGATGTTGAGAGAACTGTGAGACTGTGGTTGCAGAAACAGAGTGTCGACTTCTTCCGTGACGGCTTCAGGAAACTGGTTCATCTTTGGCAGAAATGTATCCAATTGTCTGGTGATTATGTGGAAAAGTGAATATTGGTGAATAAATAAGACATTCTAAAGATTATTTCTGTGTTTAATTTATTAAAATATTCCCATTCAGTTCCGAGTTATGACCTTGGAGACATTATTTATCAATCAGCCCTCGTATGTTGTGCCCTATTATCTACTCACAAATAGGTTTAATAAAAGTTTTCTCGATATAATAGTTGATGGATCGTTCACGAGATTTAAATTAAAAAGTGTAGGCTCCTATATCTTAAAGTACGTATTGTTTGTGTCAGACTTTACGCCTTATAACGCAGGTCCAACATCAGTATGAATACAACTGTTAAATATAAGGAAGTGATAAAAAAAAGGATTTTTAGGCATATGGAGCAGGCGTTAGTGCTGATGAAACGATAAAGCTGACGTAAATGCAGTGTTTTCCTGAGTCATTTGCTTTGATATTTTGCCTGTGGTGTCTGTTGGTGGCGGGCCGTTTCTGCGCTGCGGTAATTGCGACCTTGTTCATTAGGGGGTGTGAATACAAGTCCTTTGTGGGACGCCTGTCTCTAACTGGACAAGGATAATTACTCAGACACCCCACTGTTTCATTCCGGGAAATACAGACCACCGAATTAAACATAAAACGAATAAGTTCTTACACTAGGGCCCTAACCAGCGCAGTACACTATATGGCATATGATAAACCTTTTGAAATTTTGCGTTTAGTTATTTCTCTTTCTGTCATTAATAAAAACTCACTGAGAAATCAAATAATGCTTTGTTCTTGGTTCTCGTATTGTACACATATTAAAATAATGCCTTGTATACGAAAATTTCGGTTCACGGCACGCGAATTGCGGAATTTGCTTTATCGAACAGATCATCTTATCTTCTGCAAGTCATTTCTGGACTCCTCTAGCAATATAGATGCTTTAATCTATCTCAAACTTGCTTTTTGAACAAACTTATTCGATAATAAGCATTTTTGTTCCTCATTACTAGCACAAAATATTCAAAAGGTTTATTTTTTACTGTTTAGAGGAAGGAATAGGCAAGAAAAAAAACTTTTAAATCGATACGGTATTAAAATTGTAAAACACTAGAGAACTGTTATTAATTCTCTGAAAATCTCTTAAAAAATCTGAGAAAGATATTAGATTTAGCAAAGAAGTTGTAATGGACGACACAACGCTCAAACGGAAAATTTTAGAAGATAAAACAATTATTGTTTTTTTTTTTTTAATTCCTGCAGCTGCGTGGTCTAAACCGTTGAAATCGAATCTTGTGGATGTGTGATTAACGCTATGGCCTGACATTCGAGAAGACATATGTTTGATCTCCGGTCTAGTTACGACTTTCCGTGGCTTCACCAAATCACGCCGGGTGAATGCGTGGTAGTTTTTTTTTTAAAAAAAGGTCTTGCCTAATTTCCTTCCTGTTCCTTGTTATCAGTCCTCTCCCTGCTCTAACGAATTTAATGTAAGTGAGTCGGAAGGATCCCAGCAATGAGAAGAGGAAGCACAGAATTCGAGCACCCTAATTAATTAACCCTGCAGAGAGATGTATCAAAAGGAAGAGGCACTGTAAGACAAACCACAGACTGTGTGCCTTAATTAATGAGTAAACACATTTTAAACCACTTGCTTCTTAAAAATCTTGATAGTTGGATTTTAAACACTGAAGTTGCTCCTCATAAGCCATTCCATCACAGTAGACATCATGACTAGTATTTTGTCGGATGATGTTGTAAGTGTAAAAACAGCCATTATTTAGAGATTCTTATGGTCACACTTTAAATAATTCTGACACGAAATTACAAAGCAGAGAGGCGACTTCGTAAACGTTACTGCTCCAAAATTAAGTAAAGATTAGGCAAAAAGAAACGTTCCAATATCTTTTTCGTTTATGCTTCATATGAAGATTTTCATCTATTTAGCAAGACAGTGATTTAAAAATAGTGTGTACAATAAACTACCAGAATTTTCCCAGAACATTTCCGGAATTGTAAGGGTAATTACAATATTTGCGTGTTCTAAAACTGAACTGTCCACCCTACGCAACAAACTTGCAGGAAGTTCGAGCTGCAAACTGACAAACTATATTACCAACTCATCAATCTTGGGAGAGAAAAAAGTAATTCAAGCTTTTATATAAAGCAAATTGTGCGAACTATCCAGTCAAGAGGGTTTGAAGTTGGGTCACTTACATGTAATATTTACAAAAATTTGTTTTTATGGAATTTGCTGGTATTATCAACTAAAAGTAGACAATTTTATTCCAATGTACTTATTTATTCTCAACTGAATACACGTTTTGTTGTCAGGAAAATATATTATCATTATTTTTCTGTCTCAATAGGTTCAATAAACGATATATGAAAACAATATGTTCCATACACCGAACATAGTGGTTAATGCAGTATGAGGTTCGTTCGATCCCTGGTATGGCGATTCATATACTGTTTTTTTTTTTTTTTTTTTTTTGTAGTTTCTTGAATTCGCTCCAGGAGACGTCCATAACAGTTCTTTTAAAAGGGCTATTGCAGAATTTCTTTCCAGTTACCACTCAGTCTTCATCCGGCTTTAATGCCTCAATGTTGTGGTGTGACAGCTTCACCCACAATGAGTATAATTAAATTGTTATTAATTATATTCATAATTTTACTAATTATATTCAATTTTATTAATTATATTCGATCTTGTGACGTGTAAATAGCGTAAATAATGGGGGTTGTCTCGATAGATTAAACATATGTTAAACCAGGGCAGCCAGAGGTAGAATTGTTGTAAATTTATTTTCTGTAAAACTCGTGGCTCAGTAAGGTGGTGAATATTGGAGGCTGGAAACTGCCATTTTCGAATGCTCGAGAGTGGGACAATGGGGGCCTCTCCGACCTGGCGGTGCCACAGCTTCACAACGGCTATCTTCCGTTAGGCGGGCGCTGACCTCACCCCACTCCGCTACTGCACTGAAGGCCAGGCAGAAAACGCGCGTAGGGATGCAGCGAATGCGAGGTGCGATATAATACACGTGACGACGGACATGTTTAGATAGCCAATCATGAACATTTATTGGGGTCCACAGTACTAATTCTAGGGAGTTTGTTACATGTGAAGTGGCGACTTTCCGAGGAAGAAGGAAGAAGCCATCTTAAGCAACACTTGCTGTCGGGACGAGTTGATGAACAGACGTGTCAGCCGACACGCTCTCGTCTGGTGATCATTGTCTGGTTGTGATCACACTCTTGCTTTGGGAAGCGAGAGGTTATATGGCATGCCTGCCATTATCTGGAAGTCGTTCTAATAACGCGGTCGTACCCGCTTATTTGGCTTCCACAGCTGCAGTGACATTGAGCATGTCACGCTACTTCACGGCGATGCTTTTATGGTAATGTACCGGATACAGACGGTCACTATTCATTGGGTTTTAACGGACTTGTGAACCCTTAAGCGGCACTGGGATAAGACTCTGCTCCCGCCACTAAATCACTGAGCTAGCTGATTTTATGTTTTACTGTAAATTTCAAGCATCTTGCTATTTGTAAATTCATTTTGATGCTTTTCTTTAACTTTATACGGCGCCCCTGGGATAATCCTTTGTTACAGTAAAATGTTAGCTTCAATTTGATGGCCTGTGTTGCCATGTTGTTCAATGTTAACTTTGCTGTTTTTATTTGTTGAAATATTTCATTCAATTTTTGTTTGCTTTCATCGGCGGATTGTAAACGTCGGGTATTGCTTGTTTTTGTTGGTCGAACTATGTTTAACGTAAAGTTAATTATTACCCGGCCTTGTAAAAGCCATAAGAATCAATAAATGGGATATTATTTTGTGTCTAATATTCATGGTTCTGGTTCCTTTTAGCTCCCCTTTATATTATTTTAAATGCATTTTCATTTTTTCAGATTTATTATTAATAATTCCCCCCTCCCCTTTTTCCGCCTTTATTGTATTTACTACAATGTCGAAGCGACGTAAAGGCGTAACAAAAAACGTTTTACTAATAATAATTTAAGAAACTACAAAACGTAACTTTAAGTTTGTTATCAATTCACTTGGCTGCGGAACTAAACGTATATAGAATTTTCACGGTGTCAAAAATGCAATATGTGTGTTTTTCTTAACTGGCAGACCAATAATGGAATTAAACAGAGAAATTTTCTTACATTCGTGGAATTTTACTGGTCTAGCCAACTATACAGAAAACTTAGAACCATGCAATACATTGAATCAGAAGTATCCACTCTTTCATGCTGAGACAGCGTCGAATCTATGATCGCAATAAATATCGTTAAAAATTTGCATTGTTGGTATTTCTCACTTTTCTGATTTTGTTGTGCAGATTTGAAATAACTTTGCCTCTGGGCTTTTTTTTTTTTTTTCAGTTAGGCATCACTGCTTTATTATGATGAATTGTTGCAACGGTTTGTGTGGGCTTGTTATGAAGTTATGTCGGCTTCAGTGACAGATGGAAAGAACACATTGTGTCATTGAGCGTTGAAGAGTTGGCGGAGGCACGAACTATGTCTCCAGGAAGGCCGATTTATAGCCTGGCCGTAAAGTCTGTTGACTTTCAGGTCAATATATCGGGAAAACGATACCGCGCCGGCATCTCGACTATGTAAGAGTGGAGCTCTTCAATCCGCTGGAGACAAAACGACTGACGCCGCCACAGCGACTCAGGTTGCAGCGTTCCTGCCCCCTAAAGGCGCGTGGTGGGCAGTATACGCCTTTCATCTTTTACCGCCTCGCGGTGGGTCTAGGCGCGCCGTCCCTTCTACAATATGCGGCAAAGATGAATGGCGTTCCCTACCACACGCCGAGGGGCGCGCCGTGGGAACGGAGCTTAATACAGACTCAAGGTTTAGTTTATGGAGGGAGCAGGGATTACAGTCAGAAGACGGAGCAAATTGAACAACGATCCTTACGACGCAGCAAGACAAGTCTGCCAAGACCGAGCGTGATGGGTGAGCGATAATGCTCTGGCCGCGCATTCGAGAGGACGCGGTTTCGAATCCCCGTCCGGGCATCCAGATTTGTTTTTTCCAAGGTGTCCCCAAGTCACTCCAGGCGAATGGCGGAATGCTTCCTTCAAAAGGCAATATCTGACTTCCTTCCCGTTCCTTACCCCAGTCCTATCCCGCCTCTAATCACCTCAACGACAACGAGAAGAAATCAAAAACAAAAATCAAAACAAAAAAAAACTTTTCCGAGGAAGGAAATGCAACGAGAAGCAGGGCTTGCCCAAATTACTCAACATACCCTAACCCTACAAACCATAATTAGCACTGTGAGACGCCCTGTTCAAGTAACTTGTTCTTTAAATTCAATGGTTGTATACGTTGTTGTTCATTCCGGTTTCAATTTAAATAAACCATTCCTTTCGATGATTGAATATTTAATAAATATCTGGACTATATTTTTATATTAAAAACTGTATTATTAATGTTTTCATCAATTTCATTTAAACACATTTATGGAATAATGGTGGGACATTGCCATTAACAAAGTTATTTCATATTTCCATATTTTAAATTTATCCCAGTCATTCCAAAAAGTTTAATTTGTACAAAATAAAAATCTGTAGTGAAAGTTTTACTTATCACACAAATACTTACTTTACAATGTTAATCTTAGACATTTCAGTATGCCGAAATTAGTAGAAGATAGAAAGAGATGAAGGATTGCATCAAGTCAGGCAAAAGGTAAATAAAAACAAAGAAAAAAAAATCACGGAACAAAAATTTTAGAATGTTTAACTTTCTAAAAATTTTCTTCTTCAAACTTTTTTTGGATTAGTAAGAAATAAGGTTGTTATTAGCGATTGTTTATTCTGTCAAGTGAGAATTGTAGGTTACGGATGGTTGCAGATGACTCGTGCTATACCAGTTCGAATGTGGCTTTGCGCATTAAATCGCCATTTCACGTGACTCGGGAGATTTCATTGGCGCAGTATCATATACCAGGCGCGGGGTACCAGTATTCCTGATTAGGGTTTTTACACCGATTTTCTGCAATCATTTAGGCGAAATTCTCACACTGTCCACTACCTTCACCTCATAAACTTTTTTTTTTTTTTTGTAACTGCTTTACGTCTCTTTTTAACATCGAGGTCTTTAGAGACGGGAAAGGATGGGGGCAAGGATGGGGGCAAGGATGGGGGCAAGGAATGGGATGGAATTCGGCCATGGCCTTTTGAAGGAAGCATCCCGGCATTTGCCTGGAGTGATTTGGGGAAACCATGGAAAACCCAAATCTGGATGCCCGGACGGGGATTCGAACCGCCGTCCTCCCGAATGCGAGGCGAGAACGCTAACCCACCTCATAAACCACATATTACTAAAATAAAAATACATTTATCATACAGAATATAGGTTATACGTTTCACAAACAGAAGACGACATCTAATTCCAACTGTTAGGATAATGGTCATCACTGCAAAATATCTTAATGAATATAGAATTAAAATTCATCAGGGGTATAACGAAACCGGTAAAAGTTTAAAGCGTTGATAACAACCAGACTTATATGCAGATTTGTTTCTTTAGCCTTCACTGGTATTTAGTTTGTATCACTTTATTCTTCACCCTTCTCTAGCATTAACTAATGCCACGAACTGACTTCCCAATTAAAAATCAGTATTATTAAGATTTCAGTCAGTATTTTAGTTTTTGATTTAACTATAATGTGAAATAAGTGTTATATAATGTTGAATTGTGTTAAGTGTAAATTATATTTTATGAACATCTAGTATCATGTAAGGCCATAATGTTACTAGACTAAATAAACATAGATATAAGCGGACAGGTAACTCAGTGGCTAAGGCGCTTGCTTTCAAAACAGCTGCTCCAGTTCCGGTTTCGAATCTTGCTAGGTGCAGGAATTTTGAGAGTTGCATTTGATCATATGAACTATTCCAGGACGATCCCTGGCTCTGATTCCACGCTAAACTGTAGGTCTCCCAGTTGTATCACGACGTGTACAAATCCACAGCCAAACAAAGACTTAACGTCGTCCTACTTAGCCCAAACAAATATACAGGGTGCACTAATCCAAGTACTGTTTTTACATGTGACACTGCTTATATGGCTGGCCTCTTCACAGCCAGCCAGCTTACGCGTTTTTTTAAACTGGTTGACCCTTTTACAGCCAACCAGTTAATGTATGTATTTTTATATTTTATTGCCTATTTTCAGTTTTATGTTTTACGTTGCTGTCTGCGTGCCGATCTCTTTACAGTCGGCCACGCAGACGGTATTTTAATTAGTATGCTAGTATTTTATTGTGCTGTCTCTGTGGCCGACCCCTTTACAGTCGGCCACACAAACGGCAATTTTGCCACGTTGTCACGCCTGGTTGTTGTTAGGGCGCTAATGACCCCGTCGTCGACGCGCCCTAAAACCCCAATAACAACAACAACAACAACTCCGGCCGAATCTCGAGATGGTCCCATCAAAAAGTTCATCACTTAGTTTCTTGTCGTTACTTGCCCCCTGTCTTTGTCCCGCTTCTAATTGTGTATCGCACTAACCAAAAGAATAAGACATCAACGCTTGATCACCACAACCCTCTATTTCGATAGTACAGAGCATATTTTCTCTAGATCACAATCAACCCTGCCTACTATCCACTGTGTCCTCACTTATGGCGACTTCCCACGGCCTGTGGTTTTGTAGGCCATTCCATGTAGCCGAACTGTACAGATCAGCTCTCGCCACAGGCTATCCCTCGCCACCTCACAGACACCTCCCCACTACATTGCTTCATGTCGTTTCAGCTACCAGGGCGTTTGATATTTACCAACTGGGCAACGGATAGAGGCGCGCCGTTCCTGCCAGCACAGGTGGCTCCGTTTCCAAGACCCGCAGTGGACAGCTGGACCGTCGCGTCCGGTAAATGCACGGGTCGTGGGAAGACACTATCAAGCCATTTGTCCTACTTGCCGAAGATTTAAATTGTACACCTACAGCACTGCAAGACTGCCTACGATTTGCCTCGCATTGCACCCCTAAATTTGTGATATCTACAGTTAAACATTCCATCCGAATAACCGACGGTCTAGGCGTGACTCTTACGATCAAAAATAATTTTTAAAAATCTTTGCCTCCTCCACGGAGATTTGAACCGGCGGCGACGATCCAAACATCAGTAAGCAAGCGCTTTAACCACTGAGCTACCTGACCGCTATATGGAAAGCCAGTACAGAGACCTACACATCCAGCGCGTCTGTCTATCGCCGTTCAGAAATTTTTCGACATTATAAGACAACATGTATTATTTATACAGATAATTTTTCAACCAATTGTAGACAGTATTTTTCTCCTTGTTTCAAAGGATAAGCGTGCAAACTTTCATCGAAATCGGATGAAAACTGTGGATTTGTATTAAGAACAAACAAACATACATACATTCACCTTTATATATATAGATATTTCCACCTCTGCATTCGTTTCCGCAAAACATCCGCGAATGTGAAGCACTGAACATCCTCATCCGCAGAGATGACTTCCTTTACAATCATAAATTAGAGTAAATAGACATTGATAAGTGATGTGGCTCACTGACTTTTCTTATACTCTTTAGTATTACGAGGAAGAGGGAACTTATTGGTGCAGGAATATTCCTAGCTTCCTAGCTGCCTCGCGGCTGGCGACACTCAACGATTTCCGTTCATGTTTGACGACAGAGACGGATGAGTTGGCGAGCGTTGGTGGCCAGAGGGAAGTTTGGACGGCTTAGCCGGACTTAACGCTCCGCTGGGCGGCTATCCCAGCTATCTGCACTCCAGAGCAGCACCATGCACTCAACAATGCCCTATTACTAAAGGAGGCCTTATGTTTCTATAATGGATTAGTTAAAAGCATTTCTCTACAAATTACGAATTTATCTGTCAGACAGTTATAGTTATGTATAAAATTCTGTTTAATTTTTGATACAATATTCTGTTGTAAGTATTTGGTTCGGTAGCTGTTAAGTTGGTAATTTTATAAGATTTCTGTATCTGTTAATAGCGGTATTATTTTCTAGTAAAGTTTTAAGTTAACGCAGATACTGTTTTGCACGTGCATGCTGACGTAATAACTATGACTGATATACTGTTTAAGTTGCTCGCTTGATATGATCCCTGGAACCATAATATTCATACTATAACAGTTTGAGTTAGTTGTTGTATATAATTTCTGCATTATATTTGCCCGCGATTTAATATACTTAAGTATTACCACGGAGTCATTCTTTTTTCTTAGAGATTCTCGCCCCATCGAGGTCATTAGAGATGGGATAGTATTGGATATGAGGAAAGGGAAGTATTTCAACCATGGCCTTTTTGAAACTACCGTACACGTTTTCGTTTGGAGTGGTTATGAGAAACCATGGAAAACCGAAATCTGGATGTTCGGACTGGGATTTGAACCCATGTCCTCGCGATTGCCAGTCCTGCGCGTTAACCAACACGCTAGGAGTAGTGGTACAAGCACGTGAGGTAGAAATTGTTGCATAGTAGTTGGATGTAGACAAATATAATATGGTAACGAGCTTACTAAATAATGTACTGTGGAATATAATGAATTGGTAGTTCGAATGAACTATTCTAGCACTTGTTCGTTTGATGGATAAACAGGGTGACAACTAGACTTGGCTAAAACGTTAATGCAGTGAAATGAAAATTGCCTATTAAAAATAAGGGTGACAAAATTTGACCATCTATTGTAAACGGCTTCATTGTTAGTTTGAAACAATCAGTCATTGGAAGATAGGAGGAGGGTGAAGAGAGTGCTGGGAGAGTACAAGGCATATGTTGCTATGAGACTTGGAAGGATATTGGTTGAAGAATTAGGAATGGTGCATGGAAGAAAAGAGGTGACCATGGGCACAAGGTGCCACTTGATTTCATGCATAAAGGAGTGGGAAAATGTTATTTTGTGGTTAAGGGTGTCAAATAACACTAAGTAAATGACAGAGAGATCTTGCAAATTTAACAGGATTGTAAATAATGAATAATTTATCAAAAACGCTGAAGAAATTTAAAATTAAAATTCGTAAATTACATATATAGATGGGTATTGGAACACTCAATATATAAGAATTTAAAAAAAATAATTACAAGTGGGAAATTAAATGACTATGGGAATTGACACCGGAGCGTGCGCTCCATTGCAATTAAATTAATAATAATAGATAATAATAACAAAGAAGCATTGTTTCTTTTTTGTGTGTGGTGCGAAATCCGTTATATAATAGTTTATTGCTTTGGACAGTGAACATTTTATTTCAGATTAATCACCGTATTTTAATGAAAATGTCTGTGGCCAATAGAATATCATCTGAGTTCAGGACAGGCAGTACTAATTACTCGTATAAATGGATGCAGTATAAATGGATGCAGTCTACAGAAACAGTACTTCATAATATCTGGTTTATTCTTGATGTGAATTAGTAGCTCCAGGGCAGTGCGTTGAATTTCAGTTCCTTAACACTTCGAATATATAAATTAACTTTCATAACACTAAGTAAATTATAGAGAGAGCTTGCAAATTTAACAGGATTATAAATAATTTTGTTTTTGTTGTACGAAAGGGAAAATGATTCAATTTTATTTAATGTACCATTCTTCGGAAACTGTATTATAAATTCAGTAGGGTCTAATTGACACTAATGAAGTTTATGAATTTTCATAAATTGTATACAAAATTTTGTGTGCATCAGTAAATGTGTGTGGATTTCATATAATCTTCTCGGGTGACTAGCCGAGTGTTTTCACACGATATTTCGGCGATCGGAACTCAGTCGCCATCTTCTGGTGAAGTAACCCTGCTCACCGAGAATATATTAATTCTCTACGCCGAGAGAATCATCGTTATTATGTCTGTGGATTTGTTTTGGATCATTTGCTGTTGATAATATTGGTTTTGAGACTGTCATAACTTACCTACACACATCTCACAGAGTTTTATGACATACGTCAAAAGTTAATGCGTTATATCTAAATTAATGTTGAGAAGCCTGGAGATGTTAGACTTCTTTTTCGGAATGAAAAACATCAATTTTTCATCGCCTCTGTGCATACAGATTTTTGTGAACACGTTGGTGGGAATACTGTATACTAGAGAGCCGACTTATATGAATAGGGTCATAACTTCATCGGATTTTATGATCCCTTTCACTGCTAATTGCAGGCGAGTGTGACAAGGGAACTGTTATGCAAGCGCGGAGAAGCTACTGCGCTGAAAAATCGAAACTAAATCAACCAGCATGCATAAAATCCTGTGTCTTTTAATACAAATAACACTAGAAACTAGATGTGCCCTCGACTTCGTCACGCGGGATTTGAGTTTTGTGTTGTTAGTATCCAACGTTTTAATCATGTTTGAGCGCCTAATTTGTTTCTACCTCTCCTTGAAACTACGACTAATTGGGAAAGTTTATGTTTGTTGATGACCCACAGGAACAATTCAGTATTGTTCAAAAGGCTTCTCTGCAAGTAAAATTTTAATGTGAAAAGCCGAACGCATCACTCGTGGCAAGTCTCTGCAACTGGGAGAAAGCTTCGCCGGACAATATTAACTGGATTCATGCAAATATGAGCTGACTCGGCCCATAAATACAGAAGTTAGACTCCAGCGCTATCTATCGGAATTAAACTTAACTCAAAACTTTACTCACCACCTCAGTAACATATAGTATGAATATGGCTTCCATAAGTCCATTTGGTTGTCAATGAAGATGCGGTTTACCCACGCACAATGGAAACGAAAATAATGCCAACAGCACGTACTAACCACGCCCAACATTGCTTAACTGCGGTGATCGGACGAGAACCGGTGTTTTCAACGTGGTATGGCCGTTCGCATAGTGTGTTACACTATGTTAAAGAAACTCCATTCTTGCAAATTTGTTGCCCAGCAACGTTCTGGCATTGAACATTGATGCTTAGCAACGACTTGCCTACCCACACATGTCTGCGAGGGCTTTCACGTAGGGAAGGGACTGGCTGGGTGACGCACATTATCGCCTATTCTCAAAATCAAGTGTGTTCACCTTGAAAGGGCCATTTGTTGTGCTCATTTAACAACGCTTTTTACTTGGAGCTTGTGTACTTCGTGGCTGATATCGCAAATGTGAACTTCCTTTCTACAAACCATACTTTATTATTTCCAATTACCTTCAACT
Source organism: Vandiemenella viatica (assembly GCA_031002005.1). Classification (NCBI taxonomy): domain Eukaryota; kingdom Metazoa; phylum Arthropoda; class Insecta; order Orthoptera; family Morabidae; genus Vandiemenella; species Vandiemenella viatica. The sequence goes on from JARYHS010013631.1 coordinate 91,680,657, forward strand.
GTTTGTGGCAGGAAATGGTAACAGAAATCCAATAATCATTCAGTAAGGATGGTATGGTAATCCCCTTTTCGACCTACTTACAAGAAAGTCGTAATCAGTTTACCGTGCATGTATATTTTGGTCCTGTTCAGGCGTATTGACGTAAAAGCTAAACGTATTTCTCTTTTGAAAGGGAATATTTTCGTTAAATTCTTTTCGTTTTTTTTTTTTTTTTTTTTTTTTTTTGCTTATGGCTTTACGCGTTATCGAAGTCGAGGTCACTAGGGGCGGGAAAAGAAGAATTCAGCCATGACCTTTGGAGAAACCATCCCGACATTTGCCTGAAGTGATTTGGAGAAACCATGGAAAACCCAAATCTGGATGGGTGGACAGGGACTCGAATCCACATTCTCCGGAATGCGACGCTAGAGCGTTACCGTTCAGTAAATTCTTTTAGGATCTAATCATATAGTGTGAATGTATGTCACCTCTCTACAGTAAATAACAATCGTAGCTGGAGTGAATTAGTAAACTAAATAACACAGACAGAACCTGGTAAGGTATATGTTATTGAGATGTGTGGAGGAGTTCAAAGGCAGGCTACAGATTTCGCACATAACAAACAGCGCAAAAAAGACAAAAACATTTTTTTAAAAAACAATAAAAACAGCTATCAAGCAATGCTAGTAATTATTGAATCTAAGCTAGCAACTGGCCTTCGTGTGGTTTATTTAGCACTTCGTTAATCTCCAAATCACACACTTTTTAAGCTCTTAACTCGATTTTGAGAAACAATTGTTTTTCCTTTAGCAAAAACATTTCTACCTAGATCTATGAGAGGCTTATTGAAATCACAGCCAGAAATTGGTTTTTGTTTTGTTTTCTTTTTCAAGTGTAATATCGTTGCACAATAGCATCAAAAATCTAGAATGTTATGATCAGCGGCAGAAGTGTTTGACTTAGTATCTGGTTCAGTAATTCAGCATGGGATAAAGATTAATGATAAAAGATTTAGGATATATTCGTAAGAAATTATTTTTTTGTCACCGTGCAGTAGAATTGCTTGTGAAGGTATATATAAACGCACTCAGGCAGGACACATTTTGGAAGTAGTAGGAGTAGGTTTCATAGGCTTGCAACTGTCGGGAAGGATTATAACAAGATTTTATAGGTAAGTAAAGGAACTGCAATAAAAAAGATGGACACACTCTTGTTCGAGCATAGTTGGGTAATGAGTAGAATTTCCAAACGTACTATGTTATATAGCATTGTTCTACCATTTTTGGTGCACTATATATTGTTAGAGAAATATACAGTATATGAAAAAATTATGTTTTGGCCAAGTAACAAATAATTATTTTTCGGCAACCCTAGTAGTGTGGGCCCCAAGCTGTGAACAAAAGAGGATGCAAAGAATGAAATTTACATATTTTTTGCGTAGATGATCATAGAACGGCATCAGTAACTGACATGATTAAAGAGCTGGTTTTGGAATCGTACGACAAGAGGCGACTAAAAACAATTCTGGGTGTATGTGAGGCACCACAAAGCTTGGACTGGAACAGTGCAATGTTTCACCGGTATGTGTATGACGATAAGGATACTATAAAGGTGTGTCTCAGATTTAACAGGATCCAAATTCAGAAAAGTCAGTCTCCAAAATCGAATAAGTCTTTGTAGTAATTGCCAAAGCTCCAACAAAATAATAACAATTATCATAACAAGAATAATGGTAACTGGAATATTTACAAAAAAGTTTTACAATAGTGACGGCAGATAAATTATCAGCCCGTAATTCAGATTATTAAAGAAAGAAATGTTAAAATAATTCAGATTAGTCGAGAAATAAGTGTTAAAATAAGTCCTTAATAATTTTACATGTCCAGTTATAAGCAAAAAATTCTTGCGTCAACCCGTTGCACAATTTAGTAGCAAAAATAAAAATAAAAAAATACGGAAAAATTAACACAACTAATGTAGGCCTACTAAAAATTAAAACATTACTTTTTAGGAAAATACGGGTAAGCGAAAATACCGTGCAATAATCAATTTAATAAGTCACGAAGAATATTATGAATGCCACTTGTTTATTATAGTTTTTTCGCGCAAGTTTACTCGTCGGCACCAATCCATATTATAAAGAAATTGAAATTACTGCACACATACTTGCAAACATATAATATTGAAGAATTTATTAACTTTCAGCCTAAGTACCAAACAAAATATTACTAGAAACGTTTACAATAGTTTCATCTTTTATAATAATTAAGAATGAATAAATAAACAAAATACACAATAATATAATTAACTCATTTTTATTCTTAACACGAATTATATTAACACAAAAATAAATACAACATAATCTTTTTAAAAAAAGTAAAGAACTGAATTCAGAAATGAAATACTAGATTATGATAAAATTTAATTTAAAAAAAGATGAGTAGGCATTTTATGTTGAGAAATACAAAGACCCCCAAACTGTGGCATGGTACCGCGGGCGGTATTGTCCAACGACCATGTATGCTGATTCACTGCTTTCGCTGATTCCGTACGTTCGTTGCCATCATATGCATTAAAAACGCCCATTCACACGAACAGCATATTCCTCTGTTCGCCTTGCTTTAAAAATGTTTCATCGTCAGTCTCTAACAAACGACTTATTCAGTCAGGTAACATTTGCTCGTTGATGTGTGTAACAAAAAAAATAAAAATAAAAAAAATAAATCCACACACCCAATAATCTACTTGGGAACCTTTAAGCTTTACGCCCATAGTTCTTTCACTTAATACAATTATTAATATCAATGCAATGGAGCACACGCTACGGTGGCAATTTCCTTAGTCATCTGATTACCCCTTTTTTATTTTATTTTTGTAATTGATATTATAATTTGAACGTTAAATTCATCCCCCACCTACATTTGCAATTTATGATTTCTATTTAAAATTTCTTCAGCGTATATGATACCTTATTCAGCACTTCACTAGGGTAATTTGTTCCGATCCTTGACACCCTTATCCACAAAAGAAAAATTTCCCACTCCTTTATGCATGAAATCGAGTGCCAGCTTCTGGTCATGGTCATCTTTTCGCTTCCATACACCATTCATAATTCTTCTACCAATATCCTTCCAAGCGCCATCCCCAACGTATGCCCTGTACATTCGCAGCACTATCTTCCCCCTCCTCCTTTCTTCCAGTAACTCCCAATCCAACTCCTTTATCATATCATTTACTGATTGGATCCTGCATTAATTTGCATAAAAGATCTAGGAGCTCTTCTCTGCACGCCCTCCAACTCATGTATTTGTAGTTGTTGCCTCAACCAGTGTATTGTAGACCAACGTCCATGTTACTCTTCATATTTATCGAACTTTTATGATCGTAGAATGTACGATCACACCTTACAATAAGAAATATTTGATACTCATTGCATGTAACTGAGGTACATACCTTGACATTATCCTCTTAACAACACAAACAAACAAAAATATTTCTTAGGCTTCCGCGTGACGAGATAAGATTTGAGAATACAAGGCTGCTGACGAGAGGAGATCCCAGTGGTGGCCTCGACGAGTGAAGGAGTCAGTAGAAAATCTAAAGAACAGCAAAAAGTATAACGAAGACAGCGTCGATAAACCACGTAGCTCCATTTTAGCCTCCTAAGAACCCCCCCTCTCCCCCACGTAACCCGACGTGCCTTTTGCCACCCCCCTCCTACCCCTCCGCGTGGCACGTAGCTTTTTTCCCTATTGATTTCAGAAGACATTTTGTACTGTTTTCTCTTGTCAGACCATCGTAAATTACATACGGAGAGAATTAAATGACGGAAATGTTAAATGTTGACATGCTGTTATGTGTTCTGTACCCTATTTTAACTGCTGTGACAAATAATATAAAAGAAAATCTACGTGGCTTGGCTGCCCGCCCTCCCCCCCTTTTCCCACGTAGCTCAGCGTAGCTTTCCAGCGAACCCCCCTCCCTCACTCCCTTGACCAAGCCACGTAGTTTATGGACGTTCACTTAGAATTGGTTGCTTCGGAAAGAATAATGTAGTATCTCTGTAGAAGGCTGCAGCAAGTCAGCGGAAAGCTGAACAATGAAAATAACACATTCCGGGTATTTTAAATTATTGTTAACAAAAAACAATATTTCACCTTAAATATCCTCGTTAGGAGACGAGCAAGTAAAGTTACATCAAACTTGGCGAGAGATGGGTATGTCACCATTAACATTGATATTCCTGCCCACGCCCCACCTTCCAGATCCAAGGAAATTTTGTTGGTACCCGTTATGAGATAATTTCGTAACCGTCACCATTCAGTAGTTGCAATTCGTAAACAAAACCTTGAAACTTGCTTTACACTAGTTTACGCTTACTTAAAAAGGTGTTTGTGATTTACAATTCTACTTCCAGCTATGTTCTTAGACAGAATTCGCAGTTATCCATTGTGGCCGGGTATTTTGTCACTAGATTCTTCTGATTAAAAACACTGGATAACTAAATTGCTTTTGAACTATAATAAACTAAGACTGAATGGAGTGAAAACTAAACGTTTGTGTGACAGATTGACGGAGGTGGAAAACGTGTTCAACAAGTACTGTAAGCTAGGATGTAAGAAAATAGTGCTGAAGTCTTGTCTGAAGGGTGCTCTGTTGCAATTTAATATTTCTTGCCTGAACTCAACAAAGAAATGGAATACTTTACCGTCAACATAAGACTTAATACTGACAGCAAACGAAAATTTCAACTTTTCTGTATTAAAAAAAACTCATGTTTTGTATAAGGATATTTATTCATTATCAGAAAATCATAGTGCAATTTACTATTTGATAATACACATTACATACTTCGGCAGCGAGAAGCAACCTCCGTTTCGTCGAATACGATTCACGCAACAATTTACAGTATTTTATGTGATTTTAATCACTGTTCATCCCACGGTATAAGGGGTAAAATTAAGTATATTTCACCCTCATGATACTTCAGGAAGCTGAAAACGACAGAAAACAGCATCTGACTATTTGCTTATTTCGTTGGATTATACAGATTTTGATGAGATTCCGGAAAATGCTAAGCCCATAATCCCAGGAATTGTGTAGGGTATATTTGATTTTGTGGAAAGCTGAGAAATAAAGAAAAGTTTCTGGTAAGTAGTTCAAAGTTTTCGCTGAACGCCATCCTCGCAACAACTATTAATCCAATTTTGACGACTTTAGATAGATGTACAGCCTACAACGGTTCACCTCTGTTACAAGCTATTTATGTTACCAAATTTTACTTACTTTATTTAATCACATACAGTTTCATACTTATAAATACAATTCAGTCTACTTTTATCTTTATCAGTTTTTTGTTCCTTTTTTACAGAAAGTGCACATTCTGCATCACCTATCGCATTTTAGACGACGACTGATCTAGCCTCTTCCGTTATAAACATTTTATCCGTTATACTTCCTTTACCTGTTTTACTCAACCATTTCTCGTTTACTTAAGAGAATGTTCAACTTTCTACCTAAATTAACCACTTCGACATACACTTGAATACTCATTTATTTTGTCATTCGTACATTCATCAAACCGCAATCGATACAGCGTTATTATAAATGATTGAAGAGATTTCACAAGTTTACTATAGCTACATTATTTGACATACTGTCACAAACCTTATAGTCATTTAAGATAAACTAAAAAAGCTTTTGTTGTCATATTACTAGTTGATTAGTGAAGTTCTTGCCACACTCGGTGCAGCATGTCCCCATCAATCTGCTCAAAGGCAATGTTGATGCCAGTTCACAGTTCTTGTCTGTTGTTGTAGAGGAGGCTAAAACACTGAATCTTTCAGATAACCTCTGTAATATCTAGTTGGCCGGGGTATTATTTTAATTTGAAAAACACCTTGTATGGTGCCAGCTTGCAAAAGTAGCAAAGTTAATTTATTTTAATTCAATAATATTCATAATGGGCTCTTCACATAACAATTCTCAGGGGATCACACAAAAGAAATGGGTTCACATTAAAAGAAAATGAATTTATTCATTAAGACAAAATTGTTGTCATTTCAAGATCACAAATGTATGGCAAACATATGATAGGCACCCAGGCTAATAGCTCTTTAATTCTGGCATGAGTCTCTCAGGGCAGTTTCCAGGGTTTTGAGATGTTGCAGAATGTCTCTATATCAGCAGGCGGTACACATTACCCGGCAGGACACTGGTCGGCGGCGGCGGCGGGCCAGGGTTTGACCAGCGCGTGTGGCTGATACACACAGCTATCTCCGTATATCACTTGTAGCAGCAGCCACTGCCCACGACCTTGCTCTCGGGCGTCCAGCAACGTTCTCCCACTCTCCCGACGACATAGAACATAGCAAAAGAAACACCTCGGAGGAGTAGATGCAATCCCCTCCATCCTCTCGCTGTCCCACACACTGTACCACATACGGCAAGCCCTCCAGAAAAAACAAAAATATCGCGAGAAGAGAGGGCGGTCTGTGTCCCGCGCCCCTTCGCCAAACCAAACATGTCTCTGGGGACAGGCGTCTGCCTTCCATCATCGACTGGCCCTCAGATACACACAGTGTCGGGCAGCACACCTCCGCGCCAGCGAGCCGACGTGCTCTGTAGGACATTACAACTTCAACTGCCACCTCCACAAAAATTTGAAATTTCCTATTTAAAGTTCAAATTTTTCATTCGGTCCATGTGATATGTCCTCTCACTTTGTCCCGAAACATTTCATCCTCACGCTCTTTAGCCAGAACTGTCTCTTCAACCTATCGTTTGCCCGAGTCATACAATACCTTGATAAAACCACCCATTTCGACACTTCCCTCTGCTGAAAAGTCATGCGGATTGTCTCCTTGGTCAACAACCACTGCAGTGACTGCTCGATCGTGCACTGCGCTTCGCTACGAGCATGAAACTCTCCCTGTGACATTCATTACAATGGGCATGGCGTAAATGATACCAGTTGGGTCCAGCCTATCTTATGGCTACAGATACAACTTAAACAGTACACAACATCTAAACCATAACACACAGTGTTCAGAAAAATACTTAATCCTAAGAAACTATAGTCTCAGAAAATACATCGTTGTGCCGTTGTCCAGCCTTTCTGATAGTTACAGATATTACATTAACAATACAATACATATAAAATACCAGCACATAGTGGCTAAAAAAATAATTAATTATACCAGATTGTGGCCTCACAAATCATTCTTCCTGTACTCTCTGTTAACAAAATTACAAATGAGAGTGCAAAAATGCAGAAGAATTAATATAAAAAAAAATCAGAAAGCCATCACATATAGGCTTTATCGTCCACAATGCCCATATAACCAAACAGAGAAAACCATTGTGTCCGAAAACAAGTGAGCAATGAATCAGGGCCACGCAGTAATGATTAAAAACCCACAACCAAACGAATATTTTCATTATAGACTACTTATAACCCTAAATACAGCCTTCATATCCATAAATACTTAAAATCTTCTAAATTTATCTGACAATAACTAAGCTTAAACGAGGGGTCGGCATATTCTCTTCATGCGTACACACTCCTTACAACTAACAGAATTTACAGTCGCAACGGTTCCCTGTAGAGCAGAACCGACTTCATAACAAACAGCCACCTTCACGCAGATGGTAAGGCGCCTGCCTCCAACCAGATGGAGCCCAGGTCCCTGCACCCCGGTGAAGTCAGGACACCCTCTGCCTCAGCTGACACGCCCAGTTTCAAAACTACCCACACTCTTACGCTTCGGCTCCTAATTCGAAAGCCATGGTTCATCGACCTATTCCTCATATCGACCACATGACCAAAGTCATAACAGACACTTTAGAGAACTTGGAGTACCACTACCTCAACGTTGTCCACCTTCACTAAGGTAGCCTTGCCACCTTGCGACCACAAACCTGCTCCATATCCCTTAATCTAAGAAAGTAAACTACTAGTATTCTACCAAATCTACAGCCTCATTAACCTATCGTAAAAAGACACTTTAAAATTCGCTTTCGCACTGAATAATGCGTACATAATCATAAGAAGTTCGTCGCCGTATCAAATACCTTTCGCCATATCTAACACCGAGAGGAAAAAACTATTCTTGGAGAAATCGCACGGGAAAACTTTAACAATGTATAACTCGCAGGCATCCTCATCTAAATTAAATCTCGCGTCATGTCTGGCGCCGAAAGAAATACCTCCACTTAAAAATCGAACTTCATTCCCTACCTTGCAAAACCACAATTTTCTCTAAAAAAATTCTCAAATGCTGAAGAAGTAAATCCGCTTGGACATAAGTAAGAATACCTTCACTAATGTGCAGTATTCAACGACAATCTCTACCTGGGATTTGCATTTCTCTATACTCTCACCTGTCATGAATTATCTCCTCAGAACGGCACAATTACTTTGCTAACAGACGACTCTCAAAACAAAGGAGTGATGTCAGGGAACGAGTTACCCGCTTGAGAAACATGATGCTGGTTTGACTTGGTGGAACCACATTATTCCCGCTATCATGTAAAAAATCCAGAGTGTACAAAACATCGTTATACCAGACTCGGCACACTTCCACCACCTCAAGCACAAATTAACGGAGCCCCAGGGCATAAATACCTTGTCCCTCATATGAACCTTCCACGACCTACTACCACCATATTAATTAAACGACAACCGGACTGCTTATGCGTCCTTGGCCTTCTATCCGTTGCCAACAGGAACGTCTGAAACCTTCCAATCCATGCACGTCCGTTGTCTCTTCACCTTAAACCCCTGTCCTCTGCACGAGGAAAACGCAAATACCACTTGGATCTCATCCACTGACTCCGTTACTCCAGTTCAAGTGCTCTCCATACATCAGTGCCACTCTGGCTACAACTAACTCTCAAAAATACCTTCCTTTATTTTTTTTTTAAACTCGACCAACGTCAAAACTTCCAAATCTCTGGAAAATTAGGTCCACCAAGTATTCAGCAACTTCCTCACAAGAGCAGCCAGAGAAGTTTAGCAAAGAAAAAGGACGTACCATCTCATAATCACTCCTACAATCGTTAATAACCATTTCCTTCTCACCTGACATCAATCATCGCATCTTAGCATTCTCCGCACAAAGTGACTGTTCTTCAATTCCATCCCATGTACCAAATCAATTCAACTGTTTTTATGGCTCAGGTAATCTTCAATAATTACAACCAAAATTCCCTCTTCTCGCATCTTTGAGATGCTACCAGAATTTACTTTCCGTCCATTAGGGAGAACCACATTTTTTTTTTTTTTTTCCGCAAACACACTTCTGCGAACTATCCACTATATGACACTAACATTATACGTATTTATTACCATAATTATTCTCCACTTCATATCCTTGGGTATGTCTGCGGTCCAAACCAAGTCTCCTTTTTTTTCGGCGAGGGGCTAAGCCTAGTTAGCTCCCGTTTTAAGCCTTCCGTGTACTACGCACATCCAAAACTCATACTTATCTCTGGCGTTTGTGCTTCGGAAATTCTCAGCAAATTCTTTCCTCTCGGCAATGTACACTGATTGACTGTGCATGAAGTTAGCACTAATTTCGCCTCTCAGTTCTCCGCAACAATCTCTCTCTTCGAAACCTCCCACATACGGCTCATAATCGCACCCCAGCTGCGTTTTGCTCACACAGTCACAAAAAAGCGTCCTGCTCAAAAGGTAGCATGCGTTCGGAAAACATCGCTCGCCGCTTAGCACCCTCTTGAGGCCTTCGGCCTGGAACAGATGTTCGGCATTTCTTCCCGCCTGTCCGAATATGCACAAATATCGCAGATCTCGTCTTTCGTGTCCGACAGTTGGCATTTTCGATGGTTTGGTCTGTCTGTCCGTTCTTACCGATTCCGAACACGCCGACATAAGGATGTCCCGCTGGTTATTTGTCTGTTTCATCGAAAAGCTCTCATGCGTTTCGCGCTCTGTTTTCAGCTTTGCAACGCTCACGCGAATTTGACTCATCTCTTCTCCGAGTTGGATCAAATCCGCACTGTGGCTCCTCTCAATTTCCACGACACGCGTTTCCAACATGTTACTCCTTTCTTCCGTCTCCTGACCTATTTCTGACGCGCGTCTTTGTACCTCCAACACCTGCTCCTTAGTACGGTCAACAGCACTGCTTAACGTTTTCTGCGCCATTTGTAGCGATTGCACCGAATCCTTAATTTCGCCTACCCTTTTTTCCATCGCGGCCGTCAATTCCTCCCTGAACGCCGACAATTGCTCATTAGTTTTCTTTTGTTCCTCGTTAATGGGACGCAGCAGTTGCTGTAACATTAGCAAAATATCTTGTGGCGTCACCATTTTGCTAGCGTGATTTTCCGGTGTCGATACAAACCGTTTGCTCGTTTCTGCGGTTGGAGGAAAACTAGTAAAGACTTATTTTCTGTCTGCTGAATGGTTTGCTCAACACTTCAAACCATGGCGTTGTCAACTAAATGATCGCAATTTCCCTCCATCGCGAATTCCCGCTCTTTTGGCTCTGACGGATTGTAATTTTAGGCCATTCCAGTAGATTTCCGGACCTCAATCTCATTCAGTAAAACTAGCAAGCACTAAAAGCAATAGAAAATTTAGAGACTACGTAAAACTAAAATTACACCATACTTTTCCCTCCACAATCCAATATTTATGACGGTATATTTCCGTGAAGCTTCGATAAATTCTCAAACGCACAATTATGGATGGAATGAACGCACCAAACTTTATTATGCAGCGCATAGATGCGCCGGGCTTTCGAAAAACATGATCCCCTTTCCAACAGTAAGCAGAAAAAATTTCCAAACACTATACCCATCACAGAGGACAGCCAAAAAGCAAGCAAAATTTTCCGACGCTGAGACGTTGTGAAAATCTTACCTACCTAGTTTCCAAACATTTTCCAACAACAGAATAAACATTAAAACTAACAAACAATTATAAACAAAAGGACAACTCGAACATAACCAAAGACAATCACTTTACACCTTCCTCCGCCATTGACCAACAATTTATGCAACGTCGTATTTTTTTTTTCATATACATCAACAACACATGAAACATAAACAAACAGCTGTTCAATATCACACACGTGAACAGATAATCACCTTGCTCGGGTTGCCCAGAGGAGTCCTATACTGTTACAAACAACAAATACTACACATACTCCATTTTATCATTATACATAGTATATGCTGGACCACTGCTATCACTGCCACACCGCAAAAATGCTGAAAAACACATAGAGAGTTCTACTCGCTAAAACGAAACGTTTGCAACATCTCAAACAGTCAGGCCACAGGTTGGGCGCCATGTTATAATGTCTCTTTGGCCGGGGTATTAGTTTTGACTCGAAAAACACCTTGTATGGTGCCAGCTTGCAAAAGTAGCAAAGTTAATTTATTTTAATTCAATAATATTCATAATGGGCTCTTCACATAACAATTCTCAGGGGATCACACAAAAGAAATGGGTTCACATTAAAAGAAAATGAATTTATTCATTAAGACAAAATTGTTGTCATTTCAAGATCACAAATGTATGGCAAACATATGATAGGCACCCAGGCTAATAGCTCTTTAATTCTGGCATGAGTCTCTCAGGGCAGTTTCCAGGGTTTTGAGATGTTGCAGAATGTCTCTATATCAGCAGGCGGTACACATTACCCGGCAGGACACTGGTCAGCGGCGGCGGCGGCGGCGGCGGGCCAGGGTTTGACCAGCGCGTGTGGCTGATACACACAGCTATCTCCGTATATCACTTGTAGCAGCAGCCACTGCCCACGACCTTGCTCTCGGGCGTCCAGCAACGTTCTCCCCTCTCCCGACGACATAGAACATAGCAAAAGAAACACCTCGGAGGAGTAGATGCAATCCCCTCCATCCTCTCGCTGTCCCACACACTGTACCACATACGGCAAGCCCTCCAGAAAAACAAAAATATCGCGAGAAGAGAGGGCGGTCTGTGTCCCGCGCCCCTTCGCCAAACCAAACATGTCTCTGGGGACAGGCGTCTGCCTTCCATCATATCCGACTGGCCCTCAGATACACACAGTGTCGGGCAGCACACCTCCGCGCCAGCGAGCCGACGTGCTCTGTAGGACATTACACCTCACACAAAAAAATCGTTTGGAGTTAGGCCGGGAGAGCGCGCAGGCTACGATAAGAATTGTTGATAATCATCTCCTTCATGACTGATCCATCGGTTTATCAATTTCCTGTTTAAGAATTCACGAAATTTGAAACGCGGCTGCAAAACTTTTTTTATATGACTTAATTTTGTTGACAGTATGTCAAATTATATAGCTTCAGGAAATTTGTGAAATCGCTTCAATCATTTATAATAACTCTGTGTATCCTTATATACAATTATACAACTCTTCACGGCCTTTTACCACCTCTCGTTCCACAGCATTTCCTTGTTATAGGATCTCCCGTAGCCCAATTTACTCCTTGCCTGTAAACGATTCTCGAGCACGGTACTTTAGTATTCGTGTAATCGTAGGCTTCCCTGGAAGAAGACCCCAGAATGAGGGTCGAAACGTCGGTTTTAAGAAACATGACGCGGCGCCACCCGGATAGGCAAGAATCTTTAGTATTCGTGTTTACATCATTTGTCTTAAATAATACAGTACATTAATATTTACAAACGTATTTCCAGCCTGACGTGATGTATGTCCGTTACAAGCCTATGGTCCCAGGAGTGAAACAGGGTGGTTTCATTCTGATATAATATAATCTGAGCGAGCGTGGTGGGTGAACGGTAACACTCTGGCCTCGCATTCGGAAGAGTGCGGGTACGAATCCTGTGTGGTTATTGTTTCTTCAAATCACTCCAGGCGAATGCCAGGATGGTTCCTTCAAAGGTCCATGGCCACATTCCGTCACGTTCTTTACTGCTGTCCTTTTCCACCTCTAATGACCTCGGCGAGGCGTAAAGCCATAGGCAAAAAAAACTATTCGAGGAATTGAGATAAACGTATCATAAATTAGTATCCATTATTCGTTAAATGCGATTTATACCGGAGATACTGGTCTGATTTTGGAGTTTCAATCTACGTCAAAATCATCGTCTGAGAAGTAAAAATTTTTTGGAGTGTCATTGTAAAATTGAGAAACTGAAATAAAAGAGCCCGCAAATTATTATTGTTCTTCTCGGATTATAAATATTTACGGAGTTACTTACCAACAGTATCGTATTATTCGGAAGTTAAAACCTGTATTCAACTATACATGGTACCGTTCCGAATGGTTTGGATCCCAATTCCTGATAGGATTAACTGGTATTTTAGATGGCTACTACAGAGAGTGACTTAGCAACAGGTATGGATATTATTTAGTTACATGTATAATGAAAAGTTATCAGACCCCGCCAGGGAAGGCGGAGAGAAAGTCTGTTGTTTACCTTTGCTTTACGCTGACGTTTGTACGAGGCGCGTCCAGAAAGTAAGTTCCGTTTGGTAATAAAATGAAATTGTACACAGATACAGAAGAAATTTTTATAGCACAAAATTCTACAACTCTTAAACTACTTTTCCACATAACTGCCGAAATTTTGCAGGCATTTGTCATAGCGTGGAACCAGGTTTTTTATACCTTCTTCATAGTTATCTGCCGCCTGTGTCTTCAACCAGCTGGAAACAGTTTCTTTCAGCTCGTCGTTATTGGTGAAGTGATGACCACCAAGGAAAGACTTAAAATGGAAGAACAGATGAAAGTCGCTAGGAGCGAGGTCAGGGCTGTACGGAGGATGGTGAAACACGTCCCAGCCAAATCCCTATACGAGGTTTTTCGTCACGTTTGCAGTGTGTGGTCGTGCGTTGTCGTGAAGCGAAACAACACCTTTTGACAGCAGTCCCCCGGCGCTTATTCTGAATTGCACGGCGCAATTTCCGAAGTGTCTCGCAATAAGCATCTGCTTTGATTGTTTGACCACGCGGTAAGAAGTCAATGAGTAGGATGCCTTTCCAGTCCCAGAACACTGTGCACATCATTTTCCGAAGTGTCATGATTTGCTTCGGCTTAACCTTTGGTGGGGATGAAGTGTGCCTCCGTTCCATTGATTGCCGCTTACTCTCAGGGGTGTCGTAAGAAACCCACGTTTCATCTCCTGTGACTATCCGTCTCAGAAATTCTTCGCCGCTTTCAGCATAACGGGTCAAAAACTCAAGTGCACTACCCATCCGTTGTGTTTTGTGTTGCTCAGTGAGAATCTTTGGTACCCAACGTGAGCAAAGTTTACGGAATTTCAGTTGTTTGGTAACAATTTCATGCATCAGTGATCGTGAAATTTGGGGGAAGTCCATAGCGAGATCACTAATTGTAAACCTACGGTTTTCCTGGATCTTGTCATCAATCGCGTGAACCAGTTCTTCTGTAACCAAAGGTGGACGCCCACTTCGTTCTTCATCGTGCACATCACTACGCCCGCCATTGAACTGTCGGACCCATCTTCTCACCATCGCATTTGGTCCGTAAACATCGCAAATTTGCCGATAAATTTCACTTGGTTTCACTTTTCTCGCATTCAGAAACCGAATCACAGACCTGATTTCACAGGCGGCGGGATTTTCAACCAACGCCGACATTTCAAACAAGCACAACAAAGCGTACGTAACTGACAGCGATCTCCAAATGGCGCACGTTCTTCCCCTTGATAATCATCGTCTACAGCGCATGTGCGGAACTGCAATCGCTGCGCTGTAGCGGAAATAAATTGAAACGGAACTTACTTTCTTGACGCGTCTCGTACATAGTTCTTTTTTATTGATACTACAAATCATCATTCGTTTGACTCATATCTTACTTTTAGAGTCGTGACACCTTTGGATTTTTCTCTGCATTTTCGATATTCTTCACTATGCAGTGACTGCAAATAACGAGGCCATATCGTCAGAGCGAGTAATTACCCATTTGTAAAATAAAAATCAAGTGAGCGAAGTGACCGGCAACAGTTACTGGTATGCAAGTACACTTTTCATTGCGATGAATTTCATATTATAAATCTTAAATACTCAAACAGCATCAATGATTACAAGCGATTCGAACCTATGAAATAAACACCGCAGAGCACCGAAAATGATGTAAAAAATTAGGAAAATTGTTTGACCGACTGACGAAAGTACATGTGGGCATTCTGAGAGAAGAATGTCACTTCCAAGGTTCAGAGTAGGGAGGTCTTGTATCATGACTTTATTGCTGCCTTGACTTACGAGTTCTGTGCCTCGATCATAGCAGGTGAATCGATTACTCGACAGAAAACAAATTTCAGACGTATACTTATGAATATGGGCTATTTATGCTGGTCAAAACGAATTACTCAATTCGCTATAAATACGATTGAAATTTTAAATTTCATTATTCTAAGTATGAAGAGGTGGAGATCTCTATAGGATTGTACGATATTGACAGCATGCCAAATACAGTCAACAAAGGTGATTTGCTGACAGCTCTAGTTCACATTTCGGTTTCAACAATAAACATTTCTTTCACAGACTAACACGCAGCTCACTAGCTAGCATCATTGACAGCTTGTACTTTAGGTTTAAATGTTTAGAAGTTATACGATTTGGTGGTCAATCGCATACTAGTACCACAATAATATAAGCATGATTATCACTGCAAAGGGGAATTTTATTCGTGTTACGACACATGAAACACAGAAATTTACTTCGGTAAATGAAGCGGGAAAGGCTTTGTTACTTAATTTGGCGAAATTACTACGTTTTACTAATTAAAAAAATATTATATAAAATTTATAAAAAATGTAGATTAGGTTAACGCCGCAGGCAAAGATATGAGTCCTTACTGGTAATATATATATATATATACACTTACGCGTTATAAACTATGTATATAATTCCCTAGTCTTTTTTATGTTCTTCTATTAACCAGGATATTTCAGGTGAAATGTTATGTTTTTATTTTTCAGGCAAAACGGTGGTCAACTTTATGCTCAAGTGGAAGGTCGGCTGTGGGCTCACCAGTTTCCCCTGTAGTTGAGAACCCATCCGCGAACATTTTCAGGAAAGTATTTGAAACGGAGCTGTTTTACAAGGCATGCCTAAAACCTCCAAAGTAGATCTGGTACGTCGATGACACCTTTGTCATCTAGCCTCACGCTATGAAGAATCTGCAAGAGTTCTTTCATCATTTGAATAGTGCCCACCCAAGAATCCAGTTCACCATGAAGCGGAAGAAAAAGGACAACTGTCGTTTTTCGATGTCCTGGTAAATAAGCGCGACGATGGACGTTGGGTCATACTGTGTACCGTAAGGTGACTCACATTATCTCGCGAAATATCTGCACGCCATGTCGCACCATCATACGGTAACGAAGAGGGGAGTACTTGCATCGTTGAACTTAACAACGAAGGGCAGTGACTCGGAAAGTCTGAAGGAAGAAATGGAGACTCTTACAAGGAATATTTCCGGTCAATGCCTACCGTGAATCCGACATCAGAAGGGTTTTAAGAACTAACAAATCTATGGAAGAAGTCAACTTATACCATGATACTAATTGGCCGATGAAATTTGACCGTCCGCCATACATACAAGGCATTACAGACTGTATTATAAAATTGTTAAGACGGGTGGAGGTGCGAACGGTGTATAAGGCTCACCGAAATCTTGTCAGCTCATTAAGATCTTTTACACCCACTCCAGCTTACAGGTCTTTATGAAATCCCCTGCAGTTTTGTTTACATCGGTGAAACGTATCGTACTGTCGCGGGGAGACTTGAACATATCCGCCACTGCAAACCAAACAGTAGCGACAATCAACCGTAGTTCGCCATGCCATCAACACTGGGCACGAAATAAAATTTTAGGACACAAGACTGCTGTGGAGTGAAGGAGGTAGCAGAAATTTTGAAGAATACGAACAAATCAACGAAGACAGCAGCCTGGTACTCTGCGACACATGCAGCTCGTTGCTATCGAAACAACAATAGTGTCTCTGACGAAGGCTGCAACGTGTCAGAGGGAAGCTTAGATTGGCAAATAAGTAACTCAGCATATCCGGAAAATCGGTATTTTTTCTGTAATTAATGGGATAGTTTCATTATATTTGTTTAAACTGTGTGCACTGGGTATCAAATCTCTCTTATTGTACAGTGTGATCACATATCCCACGGTCAAAAAGTTCAGTAAAATATGAAAAGTACACGAAATATGAATGCTGGGTCGTACTATACTGGTAGGAGGCAATTAGCGGAATAAATATGAGAGAAATGATTAAGACAAAATAAAGAAGTAATAAACAGTTCCCAAGACGCGAATATTAAGTGGTGTTGGCGATTATTTTGCTTCACATCATCCAGAAATATTGCCTAAATGAGCCAAGTCGTTTTTTACTTATGGACGTTAATACTCTCAGAAGGCCTGCAGAAGAAAACACTGTTCCTGTAAAAGTGTGAATGGAAGTTTTGAATCCTTTTGATGGTAACAAACGTACCAAATCATGGTGGAAGTGTTGAACTGACTTACCGGATCAATGTGCAATACCACCTGTGGCACAATGGTGCACTCTCGTTGCGCTTAAGGAATTGTTTTGCTTATCGTAAAACGGTCGATTATTCGCGATAACGTTTGCCCTGCAGTGTATACTCGATAATCTTTAAATGCAAATAATTATCGGATGCAAAATGATATTACTTTCAGCAAACGAAATTCAAAATCTGTTAATTACAATTCCCTACTTAGGAGACGAACACACACAAAATTCGACTAAGTAGATTGTTTACAGTATTTCGACTAAGCAGTGGTCTTCAATGCGCAGACAAGCATGATTGCATCGAATATGTAAAGAGACGGATATGTCACTGTTAATACGAAATTCCTGCCTACTCTACCCATCAGATCCACAGTAGTGTTGTTTAAGCCCTAGACAGTCACTATGGTGAAAGAGCACTTCGCCCTCCATCCCCCCAAAAATAATAAGAAGGCAAATGATATGCAGAGACTTAATTGTGATTCGAAATCTTGGTTCTAGTTGCGCTAGTGAAAATTCTCAGTAGTTGGACTAAAAGTTCTTATGTTATCTTCCACTGTGGTAGTTTGTTTTTTCACCAGATTCTAATTAACAGTAGTGAAGTTTAAAAATCGCTCAAGACTTTCGATCTAATACTGAATGACGTGAAAAATAAGCTTTTGTGTCGTAAGTTGATAGATGAGTAAAATGTGTTCGACAGATTTTGTAAGGTTACGTTCACGAAAAATATTGCTTTAAGTGTCTTCAAAAGATCTCCATTAAAGAATCTCGTCTGAATGATGCTGTATAGTAATTTAAACATTCTTGGCTGTATGCACCAAAGAAATAGAAAACCTAGCTATCTATAAACGTCTTCGTTTATGCACTTGCCATTTTTTTTTTTATTTCCGGAAATCCATACTAGAATAGGCAAAATATATTGATGTATCGAAATATCGATATTTTTCATAAAATAATATTTACCATCGATATTTTTATTCTCGATATATCAGAAATTGATATTTTAATTGGAGTGTCAGTTTTAACTACCAATTCGATATTTTTGTACGAACGCAAATCAGTAACCAATTTCATGTGTGGTACATAAATTGGATAACTATACGAACATATCTAATCTGAACTCTTCTTTAAAACAAAGTTAATTTAACGTAACTGAACTGTTTTTCATCAACAGTTATAAAGTTAAACAAGGTGTTAAGTTTTAACAAGTTTTCGTTAATGTCGTCATTTTTTGGTCAACAAATTTTAATGTTAACAATTAGATTATTTTTAAACAAGTTGAAGAATATTGATTAAGCATCCGTATTACGAAGTTAAGAGTTGGCGTAAATTTACAGCTTCTGTTGTCAATTGGTTTTTCCATTAACGAATGCGTTCATAAAGTATCTGATATGAGCCTCTTCTGTGTCGTCTGAGAGTGCAGTTAACTTGGCGGCACCAGATAATAGGAGTAGACTGACGGGGAAACACATAAAACAGTGTGTTCTACATCAGATGAATACTGGTTTGACTTATTTAAAAATAGATAATTAATAAAAGTTTTTGTAATTTCCAAATATGCCTTTAACTTTCCGAATTTCCTTAAAAATTGTGATATATTTTGGGATTATTTTTTGAAAATTACTGGTTTTAAGCAAAAATATCGACATATCGCAATTTTTCTATCAATATTGCTTGTAGATATCGATACCATATTAATCAATATATTTTTCATGTGCCCATTCATAATCGAAACAACTTTGTATATTTCGTGAAAAACAGTACTCAAAATTCTTTTATTTTTAATCGGTTTCCACAAAATTACTTAACACATTTTTTCGTAGTGAATTTACTTTGGTCAAATGAATATGTTGAAGAAGGTATAGCCTAGAGTAGCGAAATTGGGAGTTACTTGTGATTATACAACAGGTGGTAAATTTTTCAACTGCAAGAAGCAACTTACACACTATTCAAGCAAAGTCTATCCTGTGGATTTTCATTCTGTTTTTATCACTGTTCAGCCCAGGACCTTAGGAGAAAAATTAGGAATGATTCATCTTCATGCGACGTCGAGAAAATAAGAAAACAGCATATGACCTGCCACCATCTTGTTTCGTGGAACTTATTTCACGGAAAAAGTACTGACTGGATTTTGATAGGAGATAGAGCAGTGTACAACCTATGGTCAAAGGAGTCAAAACATGGGTGCTTTATTTGGACGTCGGCAACCTGATAAATTAAAAAAATAGTTTATATAACTTAGTATCCAATTTTCGTTGTATGCAAATCATGGAAGAAGTACCGATAAGATTTTGATGGAATTTCAATTTATTTATGGCCCGAGGAGTAAAATAAAATATATTTCATTTTTGTGTGGCGTCTTAAGTTTAGAAATTTAGATATAAATGACAGAAAATTAGTACCAGGCTAAAAGCAATTTTTCTTCTCGCATTTGAAATGTATACCGAGATACATACCATGGTATTTATCGATTTAAAAAAATTATATTCAAAAGAATACCAAAGGGGTTCCACAAAGATCGTATACCCCCCAAAATGCATAAGTTAAAAACAGTGAAACTACACGTTAAGCAACAAACCGTAGCATATATATATTCAACGCTCCGTGGTTTGGATTCCACGTTATCCTGTAGCTCCTTATTACCTCGTGGAGTTATTAGGTTAGTTTAAACGGCTACGGTAGGGGACGATTGAACAGCCGGTAAACTACTAAGCCACTGGGTCACTGACTGCACATACAAATATTATTTAGTAACAGTTATTCCAAAAAGTTACAGCCCCGTCAGAGGAGACGCAGATAAAAGCTAACAGAATAAGACTGATTTACCAATGATTTCCGCTGACGTTTGTGTATTGTGAGCTATGTTGACTTTTCTATTGAGACTGCAGATCAGCATCACACTTTTATCTGATATTTGAGAGTCGTGACACCTTTGGATTTCTCCCTGCATTTGCGAAATTCTTTACTGTCAATTAACTGTGATTAGTGTGATCATATCAACAGTGCGAGAAAAAAGCTGGCAAGAAGTGACTACTTTTCAGTGTATTTTTCCTATGTTTACCGAGCATGGTGGGTGGGTGGTTAACGCTCTGGCCACGCATTCGGGAGGACACATGTTCGAATCCCCTTCTGGACATCCAAATTTTGGTTTTCCATGGTTCCTTCCAGTTCCTTGTCCCCAGTCCCATCTCGCCTCTAAAGACCTCAACGTCGACGAGGCGTAAAGCCATAAGTAAAAAAAAAAAAAAAAAAAAAGTTCCTTTCGCTCTCGAGCCAACGAAGTATATATACTACCCTTATTGCTTTTTTTTTTTAACTGCTTTTTGTCTCTTTTTAATATCGAGGTCTTTAGAGACGGGAAATGATGGGGGGCAAGGATGGGGGCAAGGAATGGGAAGGAATTCGGCCATGGCCTTTTGAAGGAAGCATCCCGGCATTTGCCTGGAGTGATTTGGGGAAACCATGGAAAACCCAAATCTGGATGCCCGGACGGAGATTCGAACCGCCGTCCTCCCGAATGCGAAGCGAGAACGACCTTTATTGCATTTGTACGGTAAATAGGAGCTTTGTCTGAGTTATCCTCGTAAACAAATGGGACAAATATAAAGAAACAAAAATCAGCGGATAAACAAAAACTGGTGTGTGTAGCAGTGTGTAGTAATAGAAACTCCTCTGGAGGTAATATACCGTCTGACATTCTCACGTCGTTCCCAGAGGTGAAATTCATCTTAGAATCCTAAAATATTCAAACCGTTTCAAAGATTATAGGCGACATGAAGCCATTAAACACCAAAGCGCACCCATAGTGGTGTAAAAAAAACTAAGAAAAAGTTAAAGTCTAACTGACGAAAGTATATCACGTGGCCATTTGAAGAGAGAAGTGTCACTGCCAAAGTGTCTGAGTAATGACATTTTGAATTATGACATCTTTACTTCCCTGACCAATTTTTTTATTTTTTTTAAATAAAAATGTCATTTGGCAACGGAGGCCATACAGCCAGCTCAATGTAATTATTATTGCTTTTAGTGTATAAGTGGTCATCCAGTAGATATATTGCATTTTTTCCAATTTATGGACGCCACAGGACGGACAGGACATTCACACAGACACACAACACTTAAACATCCATGCCCGCGGCCGGATTCGAACCGGCGGCCTTCGGCACGCGGAGCTAGCACTCTAGCCCCTGCGCTACCGAGGCCGGTGACTCACAAGTTGTCAGTCTCGATTATTACATAGAAATAAATTTACGAAACGTGTCATGAATCTAGAAATTTTCTGACAGTGTTATAGATACGAACATCGCCAGTAGAAATTACTCGGATAATAGATAATAAAACGAAGACGAAAGTCATGGTAAGTGGTAACGACAAAGACTGTAAAGTGAAAAATAAAATGAATGGAGAAACATTGAAGAGTTTACATGAATTCTGCTACCTACAAAGTAAAAAAGACGTACGAAGCAAGAAGGAGATAAAATGTTGGATTACTAAATCGAAAATAGCTTTCAGCAAAAATAAACTAATATTTAGAACAAATAACATCAGCTGTATGACGAGAAAGAGACTATTAAAGGCTTATGTTTGGAGTATTGCCCTGTATGGGTGTGAAATCTGGGAAAGAAGAGAAAAGGAGATTAATTTCATTTGAGCAATGGTGTTACTGATCGATGTCAAGCATTAGTTGGAGGGACAAGATTACGAATCAAGAAATTCTTGTGAGGACAGGAGAGTTAAACTCTATATGGAAGAGTATAAAAAGTATAATTTGACATATCTTAATATATGCGAGCTTATTGAAAAAAATACTAGAGGGGATGATAGAAGGAAAGAGATATCTAGGAAGACCACGATTTAAGTACATCCAGTAGATAACTAAAGATGTTGGCTGCAGGAGATATGTGAATATGAAGAGGAGGGCAGAGAATAGAGCTCAATGAAGGACCGTCGCAGACCAATCCAAGGATTGACCACCGAAGTAATTCTATATACGAGTATCAACATGGGCGATTAATGCTGGTCAAAAGGAATTATTCGATTTAGCAATAAATACCAGTAAAACTATAAATTTCATTACTCGAAATGTGATGTGGTTGAGATACTCACAGGCTTTTACGATATCAGCAACTCGGAAAATTGAGCCAGCGAAAATACATATTTACTTTTATTTTTGCCTCGTTATGTCATTAGAGTCGGCAAAGGACTGGCGGCAACGATGGTTTAGGAAGAAATTCGGCCATGGCCTTCTGAACGATCCATCCCGACATTCACTTGGAGTGATTTTGGGAAACCATGGAAAACACAAATCTGGATAGCCGTACGGGAATTCGAACCCACATCCTCGCTCGGTTACTCGTTTGGGTGATTCCCTTACAGCCTCGGTTGTTATGTCTCAACAATAAGCATTTCACTTAAGTCAAACATACAGCTCGCTGGTTATCATCAGAGATAGCTTGTTTCGTTAGGTTTACCTGCGTAGACGTTAGACACTTCGGTAGCCATATCACATACCAGTACTGAAATAACGTAAGCATCATTGCCGCAACAAACGGAAGCTTATCTTATGTTATAACACATGAAGCACAGAAATTTAGTTGCGTAACTGAAACGGGAAAGGCATTATGACTTAATTTGACAAAACTAAGATATTTTTATGGAATGGGCCTATTACAAATTTTCGTAATATTTCACAAAATTTACAAAAAATTGTAGATTATAAAGGCGTATTAGTGCCTGATAGAGATTTACCTGTTTCTCGCCATCTTTGAAGCAACCTCACTTGTTTGCCAGTTGTAGGTGACTACTTGCTCGTCGTAAGCGAACCAGTTTCTTGGTTGAATGTATGCTCACCTACTGACTAGGATATTTCAGGTTAAACATTATTGTATTGTGTCGTTAAGAGGATATTTTCAAGATCTTTGCTTCAGTTACGTGAAATTGATATCAAATCTTTCTTGCTGTACAATGTGATCATACATTCTGCGACTAGAAGTTCAATAAAATATGTAAAGTTCAGGAAACGTGGATGTTGGGTTCTAATATACTGGTTGGAGGCAAGGAGAGGAAGAAATAATAGCTGAAGACGTACTAAAAACTTTCCAAGTTCGATGATATTGTGTGCTGTCGGCGGTTCTTTGATGCTTTTGTTTCACACCTACCAGCAAATATTGCTTAACTCAGCCAGATCGTTTCTTCTGTATTAGCGTCGATGCTCACAAGGAAAACAGAAGAATATCCTGTTGGTGTAAATGTGTGAATGGAAGTTTTAAATCCAGTCGATGGTAACGAACGTACGAAATCGCAGTGGAAGTGGTGATCCGCATTACTGGGTCACTGCCCAAGTTTGCGCTCTCGTTGGTTTTAAGGCACTGTTTTTCTCAACGTAAAACACCTGCGCCACTATGTTCAAACATTTTTTCACCCGGCTAAGATGCTTTCAGCGATCTTTAACAATTTTAGCCATCAAGTTATTACTCGCTGATCTTTAAATAGAAAAAAACTAGAAGGTGCAAAATGGTATTATGAAATTCGAAAAGCTATTGATCAAAAACTCTTTGTAGCAGCTTATAATTTAGCTTTCGTGTAATATTTGCTAAATTTCAATTGTGGTTTTAGTATTAAGCTTTATCTTGAAGATTGGCACTGAGTGCATATACAAATTTTAATACAAACAAGAGATATTGATAAAACAATGTTGCGGATACGATGGACAGGCGGATGAACAAACTATTCTTTCATCCAAGTAATGGGAACTGAGAATCGCCTTGTAACCTTGTGAAGCCAACCTTCGGACACCTTGAAAGAGTAAGAACACAAATATCACCTCAAATATCCGGGAGTTACCTTGGACCGAGCACTCACTTTTCGTCAGCATTTATCTAACGCTGCAGAGAAAGTGAATACTCGTGTGAACCTCGCAAAGGAACTGTCTGGTACGTATTGGGGTGCAGATGCCCACGATCTTCGAGGAGCAGTCTTTGGCTTGGCATTCTCCGCAGCAAAATACTGTTGCACTACATGGCTCGGTAGTATTCAGACTGCCAAAGTTGACACCCAGCTTAACGCTGCTATGAGAACAGTGAGTGGTGTCATTAGGTCTACCCCAGTATCCTGGCTGCCTGAACTTTCCAACATTCCTCCACCACAGCTGAGGACAAAATTGAGATTGCTTACAGAACTGGAATGAGTGGAGGAAAACAACATTATTCCTCTGCACAGTGGCCTTCTTCCCTATCTCGCACACAATTAAAATCAAGGAGACCTGCCTGCATGAAAGCAGCCAAGCTCAGAAATAACAACTTTAAATTGTATGAAGAGTGGAGAAAGGAGTGGGAAGCCAACAGCCGACACAATTTTGCGCTTATAAAAGGGTTTGATTGCCTAGGCGCCGTTGGTGAAACTGAAATAGATTTCGCACAGGTCGCGGAGTGTGCAATGCAACCGTAATTTATCCTTGTCTAGGTGTTTGTAATAACTTTTTTACAAAAAGTAATGAGAAAAAGTCAGATTTTTTTTGCCGAAGTTCTTGCACGAACAGTTTGACTTTCTTGTTTTCAATCAATGGTCACCAGAAGATAGCGACAGAGTTTCCGATCGCCGAAATATCGTGTGAAAACATGTTACTCACTCGGCTAGCCAGCAGAGAAAACTATATAAATTCTCAACACCGAGTGAAACTTCGATCTTATAAATCCAGTGGGATTACGACACTCGTTAAACGAATTATTAGGAATATCAGTCTCAGTTTCATATAATACAATGCAATAGCACGTATCTTATAAAACATACTAACAGCAAGAAGTTAGTTTTTTTTTTTCACTCGACTGGTTTGATGAGATCGTCGATACCTTTCTATCTTGCGTTAACCTCTTCATTAGAACTATAGAAAACCGAAAGTATTCGTACTGAGTAGTGAATACATCGCCTGACTCGAAGTACCGAAACGTTACTCACAAATTCATTTCGTTACTCGCATTTGTCGTATGGATGTCAGTTTGGTTCGAAAAACGAACATATACTACGCATCATGCGGGTCGGATCGCCCAGCCACTAAATGAATCTGAACGAGAGACCAAACATTTGAACATCGTGCTTCGCGTATTTCTGGGAATTTTGGTTTGAATTCGTATCGTTTACAAATAAAAATGTGTAAGCACAGACATGCAGGGCCGCATTTAGGACCTGTAGGCCCCTAGGCTATACTAATGGGGAGGGGGGAGGGGGAGGGGCTTTGGAATCTGTACGCCTCTAGGCTATAACTGCGCTTATATAAATTGATATAAAGAAATGTCGATTAGTATTGACTACTTGATATTAAATTAACAAACATTTTAATTCAAAATATTTGATAATGTGATGATAGTAAAAAGGTACGATGCTAACTTACTGAGGAATCGAAGGTTTGAAACGTGTTTTCTGAATCATTTGAGGGACTGAAGTGAACGAGGTTAGCAGGTGATCCTCGCATGTTCAATTTTTTGACTGATTATCGATAGATAAGGTGCTGCCTATTGTAGTTGTGTTGATGCAACCAAACCCCCTCTCAACAAAAGCCCGTGGAATTACAAATTCAAAACTTTCAACAACTATATTAAAGAGTAGGCCTACATAATAAGATAAAAATAAAAGCTTATTAAGATCACCAAACCAAACCACGCAACAGAGAAAGATTAAAAACTCAATATTGATTATTCACACACGCATGTCAACAAAGGATAGCGAGTAAACAGCGCTCCCCAAAACAGAGCCTTCCCACGTCATACCAAGCGATCAAGATTACTGAATGCTGAAATAAAAGTTTTGAAATAAATAAAAATTAAATTAAAAACAACATATTAAAAACAAATTAAAAATAGCATTAATATTGAATTCAAATACACCTATTTCAATTATAAACGAATGTTATTTTTTAAATATTTTCTTTCAAACAAAACATTGAAACATGGACCTCCTAACTACTCGCTGTTTGCATCGTACGAAAAATGAATATTTTTTATCTAACCATCCGGAAAGGAGGGGTAGGTAATTTTCGTTCGTATTGCAAGTTTACGACAGTGACTTCAATTTACACTGATATACCCCGACCACGGTATACTGCAACCGCATGTTACAGGGATTACAAGTTCTCATCGTTGAGTCGCAAAGTTGTTACTTTTTTTATAGGTTCACTGAAATTTTATTTTATCGGACGCCCATATTTCAAAGGATTGAACTACGCATGCGTGAACACTGTTTTCAGTTTTCATGAGCAATTCAGGACATTCGGTGCTTAATCAATTTTGGAAATAGATTACTTTCATTGCAAATGTTTGATTTTTTTGCATTTTGTGTGGGCCCCCGTTGTGGTGAGGGCCCTGGGCTACAGCTTCTGTAGCCTATGCCTAAATGCTCCCCTGTAAACATGTTGCACGTACATTATTTTAATATAATTATTATCAATTACTGTTAAGTGTTGATATTTTTAACGAGGTATGTACAAGTAATTCTGACAACATAAAGAGTTATTTTGTAAGTTTGTTTTTGTGTAAAAGTTATAGAACATGATTTGCAAATAGAAAATTTGGATGGATAATTTGAGATGTTTATTGCTTTTTTATCGTCATACCTTAGAGAGCTTTTATTAATTTTAAACATTTAAGAAATGCGTTTATTCTAACTTCTATTTTATTTCAAAGTGCAAATTTTACCTAAACATACATTACTAAATGAACAATTTACTTAGACTTTACAAAGTACGAATGAAGTCCGTACGTGACGCGACTCGATGCAATGCTTCATGCTAGCCCTCAACTGTACCAAAAGTAACGAGTAACGATTCGATTGTAACGAGTATTCATTGGTTTAGTAATGAATACATACGGGTACACAATTTCCCGTTACTTTTACAGCTCTACTCTTCATCCCAACATACTCCTTACAACCTGCATTGTAAATAATCTGCTTCATACATTCTGTCTTTCTCTGCAGTTCTTACCTTAACTGTTCCATCCACTAACAAATTAACCAATCCCTCATGCCTGTAAATATGACCCACCACTCTGTCTCTGAAAATACGATCCACCATCCCATCCCCCAGGCAGGAAGCAACTTACCATTAAATAGAAAGTTATTTGTGGACACTTTATTTTAATTTATCCGCTTTTCGAAATCACGTCAAAAACAAGCATATATTATTTTACTGTTGGGAACAAGGGCTATAATGTGTTCGAAACTCCACCAAAATCTGACCACAGTGTTTGAAACCCCCATGAATATCCGTCCTGATGGTTTTGTTGAAACCATTTTCAAGGAAGCTATTTGTTTCTCGCAATTGAAAGTTTTACTGATAGCTTTATAAAAAAATCTATTTTACTACAATTATACCGAGATGGGAGGAGGCCGTTTTCGGCCTCCTACCTATCATTCGGGAGGACGAGGGTCAAACCTCGTTCGGCCATCCTGGTTGAGGTTTTCCGTGGTTTTCCTCAACCATTCTAGGCGAATGCTGGGATGGTTCCCTACAAGGCCACGGCCGACCTTCCATCCCCCTTCCCTCCCCGTAGACTAGTAGGCTGAAATGTAGGAATGAAATGTAAAAAAAAAAAAAAAATACTACAATTATGAGATTAAATTAATTCATATTCACTCCATGAAAAAAGAGTTGAGGGTGGCAACTGATTCTCATAGGTCGCATCGATCGTCCTAGCAGGTATCTATTTACATTTGACAAACAGTGGGATTTGTAGTTGTGTTATTAACTATGAATATAGATCAAACGTGAAATCGTCATTGCAAGACGCGCACTGTGTCCAAAACGAAACACGTAGGTAATAAATACAATGCAATAAAGTTTTGTTTTAAAACTTATTTTAAACAGGATAAAAATGATTATGATTTGTAAGAAGCTGAGTAAAATATTAAGTTTCTTCAATATCATGCGCGTTCGCGGTTTCTGATCAAATCTGAATTCTGAGCTAATTGATTTCAAAACCGTGAACTAATAAGTACCTCTCTTTCAGATGAAACGGTGGTTAATAGCACGTCGAAAGGCTGATGAGGGGTCAAGCAATATTGAACAATCTTCTGCCTATGATGTTCACCTTCTACAAGAACTCAAATACAAATAGAAACCTTGATTACAAGGAATCATCTCTCAAAAACAGGAAATATGATGTCACTTATATTCAGTTTGGTTTTTCAAGCTCTGGAGACACGGATTTGCCTTTGTCACAGTGTGTCATTTGTGCGGAGGCTCTGTCAAATCATTTGCTAAAACAATCCTCACTTCGTCACCATTTGGAAACTAAACATGGTAATTTCAAAGATTAGTCTGTATCCATCTTTCAACATTAATTAAACTATCTCAAACAAATGTAAAAATATATAAAGTTGTTTTTTTTTTTTTTTTTTTTTTTTTTTAACAGTTTAACGTCCCTTTTTAACAACGTGGTCTTTAGAGACGGGAAAGGATGGGGGCAAGGAATGGGAAGGAATTCGGCCATGGCCTTTTGAAGGAAGCATCCCGGCATTCACCTGGAGTGATTTGGGGAAACCATGGAAAACCCAAATCTGGATGCCCGGACGGGGATTCGAACCGCCGTCCTCCCGAATGCGAGGTCAGAACGCTATCCGTTACACCACCACGCTCGGTTAAAGTTGGTATTCCTGAATTCGAACGTCAGTGCGGTATAAGCCTCTTTCAGAGTTACTTATTTCATTGCCAAGCAAGCAAAACCACATAATTTTGTGAAAACCTCATAGTGCCAGCAGCAAAAGAGATAGTAAAAGGTATGCTGGGGATAAAAAGGCACGTAAACTTGAGGTCATTCCTGTGTAAAATGACAATCTACCGTCGTATTGCAGACATATTAGATATTCTGAAAACCCAGCAAATCCAACGAGTTTAATAAAGCGATTACTTTGTTTTTGTTTTTTTTTTTGTTTTTTAAAAAATTATTGCTTTAAGCCTCGTCGATGTCGAGGTAATTAGAGGTGGGATGGAATTGGGGACAAGGAACGGGAAGGAATTCGGCCATGGCCTTTTGAAGGAAGCATCCCGGCATTCGCCTGGAGTGATTTGAGGAAACCATGGAAAACCCAAATCTGGATGCCCGGACGGGGATTCGAACCGGCATCCTCTCGAATGCGAGGGCAGAGCGTTACCGCTCACCCCCCACGCTCGGTGATTACTTTGTTATATTACTCCATGAAACTACCGACTTATCTAACATAGACTAACTTTTAGCATAAGTTTTATACGCTAAGTCCAAAGAGATACATGAAGAGTTCCTATTTTATCGCGTCCTTCCGATTCGCACCACAGGAGGGCATATCTTTCGTATGGTCAACGTTTTGTCGAAGTAAACAAAATGAACTGGCCGAAATGTGTGGTATGCACCGATGTTGCCAGAACAATGACTGGTCGTTTTTCAGGACTTGTAAGGCGTATACAAGCTGTAGCTCTAACAAGGGGAGGCCGCCAATTGTAAAATTTAGATTCGATTTATACTGTGTATTATAAAAGCTCATGGCCAGGGGTGTAACGTGACAAAGAAGTAACACCCGCTTCTTCGCCGTTGTCGAGAAAATCGGCAATGAGATATTACGATGTGTTCAAATACTTTCTACGTTACGGAGATTCAAAGGAGCACGAGGCGCAGTGAGCTAACTCTCTGCCTCATAAGCCCGTTTACAATTGGCGACTTCCCCTTGTTTGTGCAAATGAACACACTATGGAATTCATTGAAAGGCACCTGTTTGCAAAAAGATGCCAGAGAGCTTGGACATCACTCTTTAAAATGCTGTAAACTTTGTTAACTTAGTATAGGCCCGTAGCACAAACTCGATAATTTTTTCAGACATCGGCAAAGAGGTTGACAGTAAACACGAGAACCTGTTGTTACTGACGTACGCTGGCTATCCAGGAAAAAAGTTGTTTCGAGAATATTTGAGACATGAAATTGAGTTTTTCTTGGTTGAGCAAGAGCATCATTAGTATAAACAGATGCTAATTAACCCGATGTGACAGCGAAAATTGGCGGGCTTGTCTGGTATTTTCACCAGTTTGAATGAGCTGAATTTGGGACTTCAAGGCCAAATACAATCATATTTACTGTGAAAGAGAAAGTTGAATCAACTGTTAAACAAATGTCTCTTTGGACATCTTTGATTGAAAAATGTTGTAGCAGGACGTTATTACGCCACACTACAATTTATATCTTTCAAATCATTTTAATATTAATTTTATTCACGGCCTAGATTAGATTAATTAAACTGATCTGGGGCAGCCCAAATTGTATATGGTTAAATTAACGTGGACAAAAGGCTACCCTGTCCCGTTTAGATCCTTCCAAGGTTGAGTGCATCGCCCCGTTCGTGGGACGCCAGGCTGTGAAGGTCACATCCTCCTACCAAACTGAAGCGCGGGCGAACGCTCGCAAAATTGCCGCGAATCTGAGTGTGCTGCGACATCACGTGATTCCTAGAAAGCTTATCCGGCCAATGAAAAGTATCCTTGGGGTTTTCATAACTCAAACCAGGACTTATTCTTTCTGCACCGAGAGGAAGGAAGCCATCTTTCCGGGGAAGAGAGAGACACTTCTGGCTTGGCAGCAGTCTCAGACGGTTCGAACCGGGGTGCATCGGACATTAACCGACCTATGGTCGCAGACTGGTGACCCTCGTCTGGTCACTGTATCGACATCGCACAGAGACAGGCTGTGCGACAACCACCAGTGACGCTGTCTACAAGATGGTAATGTGCACTCGCCAGGTCATGAATCATTGGGTTCTTTGAGACTGCAACAAACCCGTAGGCGACTTGAGACGGAGACCTCTGCTCCTCAAGCAGATCCAGTTCTGAGCTAGCTGGCATCTTTTGTTGAACGTTATATGTTGTAGAGGCCCTTGCATATCACAAGTTCCATAATGTTTTCTTTAATTTAACGACGCCCGAGATTCATTTTCATGTACATGTACTTATGTTTTAATTGCTGATATTTGCTATCGCTTCATTTTGTGCGTATTTGTCATCTTTTAATAATTTAACTTCATTAGATAATTCCCGAATCACATTAACGTCAATTCATTCAATTGTTTGCTTGGATAAATCGGCCAATTGTAACGTCTAGGCTTTGTATTTGATATTCCAGTGATTTTATGTTAATAGTAAATTTAAATATGCCTAGCGGTGTAAAAGCCAAATGAACAAAATAAATATCAATGTCAGTTTCCTTGCGATCTGGCAGTTATGAGATTCTTGCCAACCCAAACTAATTCTTTTAAATAAAATAAAATTTCCTATAGCCATCTTATTACAATGTAAACATGACCAGTTTCAGAATCTGAAACCTTATATTGGAAATGACTTCGTTAGCTTTGAATCATGATGTAAAATCAGCCATTAAATGCCGCATGCAAAATATGTCAGACTTAATCAGGTATTTTACAGAAATATCAACGCAATGGAACTGGATATACAACTGTTTCGCAAACCATTCCGCCGACCATCTAACTACCTCTGACCAAGAGAACTAATAGACTCAAGACTCAACCAATCGTTTGGCAGAGCTATCACCGGTAAATTTTTGGGGGTAAACTAATAGAGGCTTATGATATTATCAAAACAGCAATAATATTTTCACTACCATTTTGCACGACATACCTTTGCACGAGTGGATTTTCGGCCAAGACAAACATGAACACCATACATCGCCACTTACCAGTACTTCAACTAGAATATCATATAAGGTTGAAGCTCAGTAAACAACAGCCAAATTTCTTAGATTTGTGGAAAGCTAAACGAGCACATTTGTCCCATTACACTTAAATAAACATTTGTGATTTTCATTATAATTGAAATTATTATAACAATACTTTTGAACATTTGTTGATTTTCTGGGACGTTTGCTATTGAATTAAAATTTAACAAATCCCTGATTCATTTTTTTTATTTATCATTTCAGCTATAAAAGGAGTAAACGAGTTTAGTTATTTCTTCGAATGGTACTCTGGAAAAACTAATTTGGAACCACTGCATTAGAGCAATGAGAGCACTGTGGGAAACGAACTGAAAGGAATCGAGCAATGGGCTTTTATGAAGAACCATTATGTTAATAAGTTAGCTAAACCAACTGAAAGTGTTATCAAGTGGCGTTTGCCGTGATCGAACACAGGCCCTCTTTAATGCCAGGTCTGAACGTTACTGCCCACCCACAACACTGAATTTGGCTTGCTGACAGAGCTCTGCTCGCAGAAAAGATGCGCGATGGAAGAAGAATACTCACATATTCGGCTTCACGCACAAGAAGACGCAATGAAGAACATGCCAAAAGCTGCACATCTCGGCTGGAACGAACCGTCCGTAAGCATGACGACGCCAGCTGGTCCAGGGAGCAATATGCTACCTGTGTCTTTCAGTGTATTATAACGGACCCGACGTCAGTATGGCTGGCGATAGTCTTCGACCCCATGTCATAACAGCGTCGCCGCCACGAGGCTCCCCGTGGGCACCCGCAAGGGTGGCCAAAGACGTTTCTTCCGAGAGTCCGTACCTTCCCTCCAACGGATATGTCGGAGGGAGGGTGATTCCTTAAAGTCCCAAACCCGCGGCGGGGGAGCAGTGAAGTGGTATGATATCTGCAGTATAATTCTTGAGGGGGTTATGAATTAATTCGGGTACCCCCGATGACGGATTCTAGCGCCTACAGAGCGGCTGCTGGTGAGGCCTTGTGCTGATCCTATGACTTTCAGTACGTTACAAATACGCTGCCTACTGTATTGTAAATAATTTCAAACTAGCATTGGCTTTATTACACTGTATTTGCGGTGTTATTAAAGTTTTCGTGGCTGCTAAGTGAAAAATGGATCACTTGGGGCTTTGCTCATCTCTCTATCGGTAAATCTGTCAGACCCTCATAACTTCAGAGTCTTTGTGACTACTAACTACTTTAGTTCTCACTAAACTTAACAGGATTATAATGTACAACCTCGTAAGATCATGTGAGGGAGGGATGAAAATAGTTATACGGTGTTTGATGGAAAGCTGTATGAAAGATGTTCTTCAGATAATCTTCACGGGTAACAACTGGAAGCTCGCCATCCACCTACTCTTAAAATATTTATATTTTCCCTTTTATTCCGTGACCTTTGGATGTTTTTGACGATAAACTATAAAAACAAAACATTTCGCTTATGTTAGAAAACTAATCTAATCGTGGTCCTCACATCAAAATTTTGTTGGACCCTCTCGAAGTATGCTTACTAAACCGCACATGCAGAGAAGCAAATTATGGCCTATTTTTTCGAACATTCCTACTATACGGCCAAACATCGCAATACACGTTTACTTTATAATGGCAACAAAGCCTACATCATGGAGGAAGGAAATATATGGAGGAGAAGTGACGTTAAATTGGTGAAGCAGCCTCGCGCATGCGCAGTGGCGGCAGCGGCGATATTGCGCTTCCAAACAATTGCGGTTTTCCCAGTATATCCCGAAAACTAAGCAAGATATCGAAAAAATTTATTCTTTATTTTCGATTTGTCTCGTCGTGTTACATAAGAATCAATCATTAAATTTGACTTTTGCGAAATTTTTCTTCTCCATTTCAACTCAAGACACCTCACTACAGTATATCTCTAGAACTAGGTGAGATATCGAAAAATTTTATTCTTTATTTTTCATTTGTCTCGTATTTTTAAATAAGAATCCATCATCAAATTTGACTTTGACCAATTTTTTCTTCTGAATTTCAACCAAAACCATTTCACATTTGGGACAGAATATCTCGAAAACTAAGCAGGATATCAAAAAATTTTATTCTTCATTTTTTATTTGTCATATCGAGTTACATAATAATCCATCCCAGATTGCAGCGTCACCTTTATCCTAGAGTCCCCTTGAGGTTTTTGTACATATTCCCCGTGTCTGTATGGAAGCGGCCATGCCCCCTCCACTCCGGCTATGCCCCCCCACTCCTCCTCCGCCCTGCTTCACTTCAATGCATGGTGGAGGTCTCTTGCATCGTCTCCATATATTTCCTTCCTCCATGGCCTACGTAAGTCTGTCACATCTCTGACTTTGTCAGAGATTTTACTGTAATAATCTTAAAGACTTTTTACTCTTTAATACGTCCTGGCATGGGAAATATTTTTTCCTTACTTTATGGCTTTACTCCTCGTTGACATCTAGGTCATTAAAGGCGGCGGAGTATTGTGGAGAGGGAAAGGGAAGGAATGACGATTTGAAGGAAACACTCGGACATTCGGTAAATCATAAAAACTAAAATCTGTATGACCGAAATGTGATATTTCCTCGTATTTTGCGATTGCCAAATACGAGAATTACCACTCACCCACCACGCTCAGTGTTCTCATTACTTGGAGGCAGATTTTCGTAGCAAATACGCAGTTTGTATTATTTATGTGTGTGCATTCATGCATAGCCGATAATCCAGATCAAACTGTTTCATCTGAAGCGACGACGACAGTCAGCGAGTCTCGTAAGTTTCTTGGTCTGGTGCTTCTATTTTCGCATCGGTGGTTCCTGGTAAGTGTAAAATTTTATGAATGGCGTAGTGCCTGGGGATTGGGGCGACAGCGCTTGATATTTGACACACATACTCCCCTCTCCAGCATTTCACGTCCCGCCGCACGGCTATTCCACTCTCCTGACGCGGCAAGCCGAGATTCTGCACAATTGAGCGCAGATTGCACTGCTGACTGGCTGGCGAGATTCGCTTTATGTGTGTGTGTGCGCGTGCACGCATGTGTGTGTGTGTGTGTGTGTGTGTGTGTGTGAGAGAGAGAGAGAGAGAGAGAGAGAGACCCGCCTGGCAGACAAGAAGAGTCACTGCAAAGGACGCCTGTTCTGAACGATAAGGGGATCCTATACACTGGCGGTGTATACCACTCAGAGAAGGGATTGTATAATTCTGTGAACTGCTACTTCATCATACTGACAAGATGATCCGTGGGATGAAGTTGTCACTTGTTCTTGCTACCTCTCTCAACAGTGTCAGTTATAATGAAATGGTTTCTTGCAAGCAATGCATCATAGCAAAGCCTACAAGCGCTGATTGTAAACACACCACAAGAGGCATGTGAGGTCTACAGGTAATCATATTTCCATGTTCTAATTTTACATTTCCTTAAAGCAGATACAAAATTGTTAAATATGGTTTCCAAACAACTATTTTTTGTCATTCATATCTAAGGTGTTTTTATGCATTTCTTCACATATTCTTACCCTATGTTAATCTCTTCAACTCAACCTTCCTGACTTATCAATATTATCTATTCAAATCTGGTACCGTTCCCGTTCCCATTCTTTGTCCCCGGATATTATACGCCTCTATGATCTCAACATTTACGAGGCATAAAGCGATAAAAAAAAATAATAACAACAACTAATCTGTCTCTACAGCTCTTTCCTTCTACGGTTTACAAAATTAATCAATCTTGCATGTCTTAAAATCCGACAGACGTAATGTGTCTTCCTTTTTGTGAGAATCTTACTACAGTCCTTTCCAATCAATTCCAGAACACTGTTACTTTGTACCTACTCCGTACACAAAAATTTGCAACTCCTCTGATAACCCTTCCTTTCAAATCTTTAAATTTTCCTTGCGTCTGGTGTCCGTCAAATATAAACCACGCTTCAATAAAGAGATGAATTCTTTAAATAATTTTTCTGAATCCTACATCAAAGTTTAAAAGTAAAGGTTTCTATTTTGAAAAAGTATCGTTTTCAAGGAGATATTCTGCTTTTGAGTTATTTCTTACTTTGGAAATCACTTGTAATTTTAATTCCTGTGAGACAGGAATCTTTTATTTCTTCTACCACATTTTATACAATTTGTATTTTGAACATACTATTATTTTATGTTTCCTATCATAGCTTTCATCTTCCTTTGGTAGATATTTAGTTCAAATTGTTCCCACAGTTTTTGGTTGATTCCATTCAATATCTTCACTCCAGACTATAACAGGGCGAAATAATAAGCAAATCATAGCATACTTATTATTTCACCTTAAACACTTGCGCCACTTTCAAATTTTTGTTTACTTCCTTCGCTGAACAGTTT
Source organism: Vandiemenella viatica (assembly GCA_031002005.1). NCBI lineage: Eukaryota > Metazoa > Arthropoda > Insecta > Orthoptera > Morabidae > Vandiemenella > Vandiemenella viatica. Next base: position 91,717,197 of record JARYHS010013631.1, read on the forward strand.
GAATATTATTAAGGATAAATTACAACTTTGCTTCTCGTCCTTTGTAACTGGTTTCTCTCTCTCTCTCTCATGATTCTATATGTTTATCATGGCAAACTGATGATTTTTCAGAGATTATGATTTGTTCTTATATCTTCCTGTTTCAGATCTCACTCATTTATAATTTTGACTATCATATGCCATCTAACATTACTGATAACTTTTTCTAATTCGGTGAACGCCCTTCATTATTAATCCTAGGGCCTGGATTGCTTCTCATGTGCCTCTGTTTCCTTTCTAAATTAAAACTGAAATTAATTTGATCTTTTTTTACCTTTTTATTCTTCTGTAAATTACCCAATCAGTAATTTCGTAGAATGTAAAGAAAAACTTTCCAATCCTCCTCTTTTTCAAGGAGATTTGAATCATTCTAATTTTGTTCTTTGGTGCGGTTACTTGTGGGCTATACGGCATACATGCCAAATGTTCTTAAAAAAGTCTTCCACGAACATTTCCAATTACGTTATATTAGTTGATCTGGAGAAAGATGTTTTTCTATAAAGGTATATCGAAAATAAATTTCCTGTTCTATCGAGTAAGCATCAGCTTTTTCAACATCCGTCTAATTCTGTCGCTTTTTCTCACTATTCTTTCAAAAGTTTATGCTTCATCGTGTTTTTCACAAACTGTCACAGTAGTTAGCCTGTTTTCGTCACTGAAGCTCTAGAAAAGAGCCTTGTAACAATGATAAGAACTTGCAGAGGATGGACAAGATGGGTTATGCTTACCTCTGTTAACGCTTCTCATGCAGGAATACCTCTATCTCCACGGGCAGCAATTGACAGACTCGTTCTACGTAGCATGGTTGTATCGTAACTTCGAATCACAGTCTTTTCATATCGGCGTTCGCATTGCATTATACACTAACTATAGCTGTTCACAAAGCCTATGAAATTCGGGTAGCGTTAAGTAGTTCTTCACACTCTTGCTGGAACTTGTTTTGCATCGACTTCAGTTTAGTAGCATCGGTGCAATGGGGAGCGTCCGTAAACCACATAGCTCATCCTGTGAACCCCCTCCCCCCCCCCCCCACGTAGCTCAACGTGGCTTTTTTCTGTAACCCCCCCCCCCTCCCCTCTCCGCGAGCACGTAGCTTTTTTCCCCTATTGATTCCAAAAGACATTTTGTATTGTTTTCTCTCGTCAGACTAGTGTACATTACGTATAGAAATAATTAAATGACGAAAATAAGTATTCATATGCTGTTGAGTGTTCTCTCCCTCTTTTAACTTTGACAAATAATATGAAAAGCTACGTAGCCTGGTTCGAAAACCTCCTCCCCATCCCCCACGTAATCCAGCCAACCCCTCCCCCTCAGACCAAGCGACGTAGTTTATGGACGCTCCCTTACCAACGGATGACGTAACAAATTTGCAGTTCATCGCATCGTGCGGAGTAACTCGGTTGTCGTCATTATTCAAGCAGTGTACTCTACATTCAAGTGTTCCCCGTTGTAATATTCCTCGAGAGCCAGAGATTGAAACACATGTGTGCGTGTTTTTTTTTTTTCTCTCGTCGTGTGTGCGTTGGTCCCAGGGGAGGTTCTGCTAGTGTTTGGTGAACGCCAGTCATTGAATGTTGCCATTAAATCTGACTTATGACATAACAGTCTCGTGACACAACTCAAGAGGAGCCTGGGCTGTTTCAGTAAACAAATAAAATAAAAAGTAAATCTTTATCCAAGAACGAAGGGTAAGGGCAAGCCAAGGAATACAGCCAACACGAAAAAATTTGTATTTTTATTATGAAAAAAGGGTGGTTTTGTTGCATGCCCCGAGCCAACCAGCGAGAAGAGCTTCCCTCCAAATACAGACATTGGCAGACGTCATCAAGACGGGGTGGAAAGCGACGCTTCGTCCGGCAGCACGTAAAACAAGGAACTTGTTGGTGGCCGGCCGAGGGTGGCAGGTGGCAGACCAGCTGACCATAGGAGAGACAGCAGGGAGGCAGCCGGCCGTGACGGAGAGCTGGTCAACCCACCGACTGCACAACTTAGATTCGCCTGCACGGTAATCAGTAATCACCATTCAGAAAAAGGAACTTTTGCATCAACGTCGTTTTAACCCTAGATATCGCCCTGAGACAAACTCTCTTGCTCCACCGAGAAAGTTATGTATCCTTGTGTTTTAAAAAGAAAATTAATCTTTGTAAAATCTTGTCTAGTAAACAATTAAAATACATAAGTAAATCGTAAAGTCAGATTGTGAACCTTGTTTTCAATAGATCCCATCCAATCATGTAATGTGTTATTTGACTTTATTAATAATTCTAGTTGTTCAATAATTATTGTTTAAGTAACAATACTTTGAGATCTGGATGTCGCTTCCCTCAGAATAGGGTACACTCCTATCTCTGGCGCCCAACTGACTCTTTTTTTTTTAATACTTAATATTATTTGGAAATTAATGACAGGTAACAAACGGCCACAGTGAGGTCGAGAAGTCGCTTTCCTAACATAGGGAACACTCCACCGTCTACCACCATTATTAATTTAGCATTCACGTGACTGGGTTCCAGTAAACAATTCTGTTCCACTAGAAATATTTTCAACCACATTCTTCATGACGTAATAGGTTTAAGCTATACGACGATTTTTCTTATTCTAATGAATACGAAATAACATAACACAAAAAGCTATACTAATTAATCGCGCAGAGGATAAATAGGATCTCTGGACTAATAATATTACAGTAATTAGTGGACGGAGGAAAAACCCTTGGTGTAGTCCGGAATCCTCATTTTGGGTATCAAATACAGTAGTTGGAGAGCGAGCAAAGGAAAGCAGCTATATTTGTCCCTGGAAATTACTGCAGGACGCAGTCAATAAATGATATCATAAAGGAGCTTGATTTGGAGTCATCGGAAGAGGAGGATGGCGAATAGAGTGCTGGTAGTGTACAAGACATATACTGGTGATGAAGCTTGAAAAGATACTTACTGGCAGAAGAATGAGCAGTAATGAGTGGAAAGATATTTTTGTTGGTATGGTTGTCAGTGGTTGCGATAAATTACCAATGGAACTGATGAATAATCTACCAGAAAAGCTAAGGAATTACTATTTGAACTCGTAAATGGTAAATGTATACGGGAAAAGGGAAGAGGAATTTATACACAAAGAATATAAAGTAATAAAAAATTATAATAAAAACGGAGGTAAGCAGACGACTAGGGAAACTGCCACCAGAGCTTGCTCTCCGTCGCAATTCAAGTAAAAAAGCGAAGGTTGCTCGACATCTCGTAAATATGACAAATGTCATGTTTGACTCAAGTAAATTAGTTCTAGTGGTAACGAAGTCTGCAGAATCACCCGTCCTTCAATACAGTTAGACCGAGCACGGCAGTATGTGTACACTGGTGAATTCAGGAGGATCTGTCAGTTTGGTATAACGTTTTTCTTGAAAACTTGAATATTGACACCAAAGACCAGGATCGACGACGGGCTGGAGCTGAGATCGTTATTCAGGTTGTTTTGTGTGTTGTCAGCGGGTATGTTAGCCTGTTCTGTTTCTCTACTGTGCTTGAAGGGACGTGTTCCGAGACACAGAGCAGGTCACGACTCACGCATTTTTCACGCACGGCCTCTCCGGCCCGTGGCACGCCAAAGCCGCAACATATCGATCCGACGTGTCCTCCTGACGCCGTGGTTAAATAGCATCGGAGGATATTGGAGGCCTGCATCGACGTCACCTCTCGAACTTCACTTCATCGCCATGAAGCTCAACATCACTACCTTGTTACAACGAAGCTTTCCGCGGCGTTGTAAAATAAATAAACTCTTTCAGCGGTGTGTCGAGCACGCGAGAAATGTTCGCCTGGGGCAAAAAGAGAAATCAACTCTGGGCGAACACAGTGTCCAAGAGGAACACACACTTTTGCGACAGCATTATAACAGAAGCTGTTGAAATCAGAACAACTGTTTCTTTAGTTAACAGAGACACCTGGATACCAAGAGGGGCATACATTTAATTTCGAAGAAACTATAATTTTAACCGGGTCAGAGATTTTTGGGACAGCCTTATAACAGAAACTGTTGAAATCGGAACAACTGCAACAAAATCTTCTCGGGTGTTCAGCCGGATGGTAGTGTAAAAACACGACGTTTCGACAGCTGACTCTGCTGTCTTCATCAGGTATCTTGTGGTTGTCCTCAGCTGACTGCCTCTGCCTCTGTCAACTGAGGACAACCACAAGATACCTGATGAAAACAGCAGAGTCAGCTGTCGAAACGTCGTGTTTTTACACCACCATCCAGCGGGACACCCGAGAAGATTTTGTTGCATCGATACGCCGGGAAAGTCTCCACTCACACATCAGAACAACTGATTCTTTAGTTAACAGGGACACTGGATACGAAGAGGGGCACTTAATTTCGAAGAAACTAGAATTTTAACCGGGTCAGAGATTTTTGGGGCAGCATTATGGCAGAAGCTGTTGAAATCAGAACAGCTGACCCTTTAGTTAACAAGGACACTGGATACCAGCTTAGTGTTGTCCGGAACCCGGCTGTCAAAATGTTGAAGCAGCTTTGCGTTGGTAATGAGCAGAAGAGAGGATGACGTCATCTAGCTGGGTCGGCTTTTGTCGTCCACCGTTTCCGCGGCACCACGTAAATAAACAGTTATTCAGAGATACTTTTGACTGAAACATGAGGGCAAAGATAAGATGCCTTCGAAACGTCCCATAATTGCAACATTTTTACGCGACTGGAAGCCCAAGAAGAGCTTATTTTTCATAACCCTTACTACGTACTTGGGAGTACTTTTGTCTAAAGCCGGTCGTCCACTGGAAACGAATTTCGTCCGGATCGTATTCGCCCGACTAACGTCAGATTTTACGGCCGATCAGGTAGTCCGATTGACCTTGTTCACTACAGTCGAATTACGCCCGACACACATTGCGGATGCGTCATTGTTACTTAAACACCAAGTGAACGGGGTGTTTTTAGAAAATTTATAGTGACTTACATTTCGTAAAAATAGACTTTAACTTGTCCACGCGAAATATTACGAGAGAAAGGGCTTTATTTAGGATGTGTAGATCATTGGGCTGAATTTGTCATTCACACCTTCCGCCACAACTATTTTGATATTCAGCCATACATTTTACAGCAATTTTCTAACAAAACACCTAAAATAAACATCCGAAATCTATTATATAATTGTAGAATATTTTACTACATCGTATATAGAAGAACTGTTGTGATAAAAATGAAAACAATTGAAAATCGTTAACATATCAACACAATTTATTAACATCGCTCTGAACAATTATAGAAGAAAAATAATGCGAAGTTGAGAGTTATTTCCATGTTGCCTATTTTGCAAAAATCAATATTTAAATTTTAAAATAAATGAACATACAAAAAAGACGATACGAAAAGAAGTAATATAAGAAACAAACAAATTTTTTTTTTTTGTGATTCTGACTCATGGGCTGCAGCCTATACAAGCTAAGTCAAAAACCGGTCTCGACAACACATATCTCATAATCGTTTTAGAATATTACAATGCGAAAGTCAAATAATTGTCTTTACTTTACAAATTTTTAATAAAATAATTATTACAACTGCGTAGACCGTCCCGTAAACATTTTTACTAAAATACTGAGGGTGATTTCATACCACCACAGTGTATGACAGAGTTTGAAAAAATACAATCAAGATCAAATAAAAGATAAAAATGAAGACTTATTTATTAGGAATGCAACATGCGTTTGCCATTCGACCGAATACGTCCAACTAATCCCATTTCAACGGTATCTGTCCATCACACGGTGTAAGAATATTTTTTCTTGTTATTAATTTTTACTCTTACATTTATATACATTTTCTTTATTTATCATTCCATTAATACACTTTCAGCTTAACACTTTTTTTCTTGATACTACATCACGACATAAAACAATCAAATCTACTCTCTGCGATATTATATCACAATAATAAAAACCTATGGTCCAAGGATATTAGGTCTATATCACAACTAACCTTCCATCACTCCTACGTACATACCTATATGTTACCCTTCATATGCGTCCCCATTTTGTAGTTTTGAATCTGTTCTGTGTCACAGAATAGGGTCAACAACTACAAAATGTCTAAAACTAAACATTTTTCTCAAAATTTAAAACATAATCTTTACAGTAATTAAAATTCAATATACACAAAAGAGAACCATTGAACAATAAACATTATTTTTTCTATCTGTTAAGTGTGCATTTGACTGTAACGATTCCTCTTGAATTGTCCACAACACGATATAATTTCAAATCCGCCTCTTTCTCACGTCTTCATTTCTTCTGAAAAATCCTCCAGAACTGCTTTGTCGCTGAATCTCCTCTCTTCGATACCTCGAAGGTTGACATCGATTGTTCTCAAATTTTTTGACATCAAATTCCATCTGTCTAATTTTTCAACTGCTTCCAGAAATTGGCCGATATTATCCCAACGTTGAACAAGTAACTTTTTATGAATTGCTCTCAGTAACCTCTGTTTCAGCACTTCAATTATTTCATCATATGCTAATGGTTCTTCCAAATATTCCAGTTCTTTTATTAACAGTTCACAGAAATTACGTACCGCTCCATCGCGCGTACTATAGCGCCTGGCATTCCGGAAATCACTTTTGAGTTTCCTTTACTTTGCCTTAGCCCAATAAGTTTCCAGAAATAATTTTAAAACTTCTTCATACTCGAAACATTCTTCTGCAATGTCGCAGCCCCCATTTTGTCGAAATTAAATCTATTTTACAAAAATGGTTTCAATTGGGATGAAATCTATAAATAACACAAAAATTACCATTAAAATGTCATTATTCAGTCTTTACACGGTATAAACCCCTTTTTTTCGCTTTTTCCAGTTTCTTTCGGGTATTTCCCCTAGCAAAAAGTCTTCTTCCACCTCTTTATGAGACCATTCAGCTGAAGTTCCAATGTTTTCACTTTCACATCCAATTCGAAGTATATTCTTGAATCTCAATCCTCCTTGGCTTTTCTTGCATACTTCTTTCTCATGATCATCCTCTTGTGCAAATTCCATATTTTCTTCATTTCCAATTTGACAAGTCACATTTTCAGATTTTTCGCTTTGCTCGGCTATATCAGTTTCATAGTTACTAGGCTCTGCTAGCATTGACTCTGCTCCTGTGGGTAATATTTCTTCTTCGTCGATTCTATATTCTTTCTTCACGAAGAAAGACTTTATTTCTGCAGACTCTTCACACTCTGATTCTTCTTCGCTATTATCTTCTTCTCTATTATCTTCTTTTTCGCTGCTACTCGTCGAAAAATAATCCTCCATTTGATTCGAAATACTGGTGCAAGATTGTTTCTGCTGTTCTTCCAATCTATTAATTTTTTGGTCCAGGTTCCTTTCTGTTTCGTTAATTTTTACGTCCACTAACTTCTCAATTTCAACCTCCCTTTCGCCCATATGTTGATATAAGTCATTCATTCTTCTCTCTAGATTTTTCTCTAACACCTCCATATCACTTCTTAGCAAATTTTGTAGTTCCACTTTATTTCATCCTGCGAAATTTTCATTTTAGTGCATTCTTGCTGTAAGGTTTCTTGTTTTTGACTAAGCTGGCTGATTAATTCTTCAGCATGCTTTTTCAGATTTTCTTCAGATATTTCTTGTTGTCTCTTTAAATTTTCTTCCAATATTTCTTGTTGTCTCGTTAGATTTTCTTCCGATTTTTCTTGCTTCTTCATAAGCTGTCTTTTCAAGTCTTCTTGCGAATCTAGTATCTTATTCATGAACATACATAACATTTTTTGCATATTTTGATGTTCAACCATTTTAAATTGTTATTAAACAAACATCAACTTAAGTCCATATTACAAGTTCTTTTTATACACTTTTTCTATGAATTCGTGGCTTTTACACAACGTTGCCATGAAGATTCTTGGCTCAACAACTCAATTCGTCTCTCGAAATAGCATCTTCCATCTCGTTTCCTACCATTTAACTGTTATTCTCCATTAAAACTATTCCTTCCGTATTTTCTGTATTTTAGACAATTTATTTACAGCAACGTGCCCTGTACCAAATAAGTATTTCGACACCACAGCTTTATAATCGTGAATAGCAACGCTGATAATATAATTACGACAAACGTTATCTATGACACTACTTCACTTATCCGCTACCGAAAATTCACACCAGCGAATTCGAAAATCGAACAGAAATCCCACAACAAATTCTATAACACCACAATTCCACTTTATATAAATTCTGAAATTCAACTTGTTTTCCAATTATTTAATATGTCAATATTCATTGACATCTGTCAACTGAAATATATCCGGATACTATGTAATTTTATCATATTATTGAACTTGCGGTTCACTGCGTTGATCTCAAGATTGCAAATTCCTTTCATATGGCAATTCAATTTTAAAATTCCAACTTTCGTCCTGTCACGGTCACCAATTGTAAGAATATTTTTTCTTGTTATTAATTTTTATTCTTACATTTATATACATTTTCTTTATTTATCATTCCATTAATACACTTTCAGCTTAACACTTTTATTCTTGATACTACGTCATGACATAAAACAATCAAATCTACTCTCTGCGATATTATATCACAATAATAAAAATCTATTTTCCAAGGATATTAGGTCTATATCACCACTAATTTTTCATCACTCCTACGTACATACTTATATGTTACCTTTCAACGGCCGTATTCGACACTATACGGCCGAGCAGGTCGTGTCCAGTGGACGCGTAGCAATGCTTCGAGATTATTCGGTCGGACGAATTCGGTGCCAGTTGACGGCCGGCCTAAAGAGTATGTCAATATCACAAGCTATCTTATTCTCATATTTATGATTTTAAAGATTTAGATCTATACCAAAATCATAAATGCGATGTTAACTCTGTATTTCTGCCTGTTTTTTTTTACGTTTTCAAGACAAAATGGATCTTGACGAAATTTGACAAGGAAACACTATGTATCATTAGCGAGGAGGTAAATAACATTTTGTCGTGAAATTTTGAAAACAAACCGATAAGTAACAGACAGACGAACATCGTGTGTAAGTCATTGTAATGTCACTGAGGATTTGTTTCTCTCGCATTCAGTTTGTGTATGATCTGTTCATTAATTTCATGTACAAACACAAATTATTGTCAGAGTTACGGAGCATGAGAACTAAAATTACCGTCCGTCCATCCTCACTGCGGGTTTTCGTGGTTTTCCGCAGTCATCCCAGGCGAATGCCGGGATGGTTTCTTTAGAAGGCCACGGCCGACTCCCTTCCTTGGGCTAGTTAGGCTGAATAGGGTCTCGAGGACGCCCACCACCCAGGCTTCACCTGGGATGACTGATATTTATTTTTAAAATCAAATACTAGCAACAAAATTCTACATACGAAGTCGTTGGTAACAGTTAGTTATAACTATAGCTTAACTGCTAGGAATAGTAGCTAATGTTGAATCTAGTAACAGAATTTGACGAGTCACATAAGCTAATGACGATATGGATGGCTATGAACAATAATCTCAAATGCTATGGACAACAGTAAAAAATAATGGTGGATAGTGAACGGTAAAAAAATGGATGATGGCTTTTATGAATGTTAATAGCAGATTAACGCAGAATCCAAACCACACAAGCCTTCTGGCGTACTTCACATTGCACAGCAGGCTGTGACAGAGTTGAAGGTCTCTTTAGGGGCCTTTGAGAATCCCTGCGGGGATAGGAATTCGAACCGGGAACCTTTCTATTCCCAGTCAGACGTCTTAACCACTGAGCCACCAGATCTATGTACTCAGCATTAGTATTTTAGCAATAAAATCGGAAACATAAACATTTAGCTGTAGAGTTTGTTACATATTTCCAAAGAAGAGACTACAGTTTTCAAGCTAACAAGAATGTAGCTGGGGGGAAAACCATATCTACGAACTCCCGGAGGAAAAGGCCATCTCCAGAAAGAGAACGCTTGATTGCTGTGCGTCTGGCAATGCTTTGTACAAGCCAACCCTTTGGTTTCGGAGATAACGTGTTGGGGTGAGCTGGGGCGTTGAGTCTTGTGTGATGAATTTTTCATGAGGCACTCCCAGAAAGTGCAAAGCCGGCCGTGTCAAGTGTGTCAAGTTGGGGCAAGCCGAGCACATCCCTCAACCACGCACAAATGCTGCAAGGACGCCGTAAAATGTAATTACCAAAAGCGATAGATCGTGATTTTACCCGGTTCTTTTGGTCTTCAGCTAACTTCAAGCACAGCCGGAATTAGACGGCATTTTTTTTAAATATACAGGGTGTTACAAAAAGGTACGGCTAAACTTTCAGGAAACATTCCTCACACACAAACAAAGAAAATATGTTATGTGGAGATGTGTCCGGAAACGCTTACTTTCCATGTTAGAGCTCATTTTATTACTTCTCTTCAAATCACATTAAACATGGAATGGAAACACACAGCAACAGAACGTACCAGCGTGACTTCAAACACTTTGTTCCAGGAAATGTTCAAAATGTCCTCCGTTAGCGAGGATACATGCATCCACCCTCCGTCGCATGGAATCCCTGATGCGCTGATGCAGCCCTGGGGAATGGCGTATTGTATCACAGCAGTCCACAATACGAGCACGAAGAGTCTCTACATTTGGTACCGGGGTTACGTAGACAAGGGCTTTCAAATGCCCCCATAAATGGAAGTCAAGAGGGTTGAGGTCAGGAGAGCGTACTAACATACTAACGAAACTAAAATGAGCTCTAACATGGAAAGTAAGCGTTTCCGGACACATGTCCACATAACATATTTTCTTTGTTTGTGTGTGAGGAATGTTTCCTGAAAGTTTGGCCGTACCTTTTTGTAACACCCTGTATATTTCACACGACGTGATAGAGCAGCATTGTAATGAAAGCGCGGGTATCCGACGATCTCTGGCTCAAACCCAGCCTAATTTATACCAGATTCTTCATTGCAACTTACTTTAATTCATCTCTAACATTTTATGCAAATTCTGGAACAGCTCCAAAATTCCACGTTGTGAGAAACCTTCTTTCTGTGCCGTATTAGGATAGACCTCTTTCAGTTAACAGAAAGACAGCCAGAAACTCCAAATACCTATTATGAAACTCCCTGGAAAGGCACTTTTATCGTTTGGTCACTCAAGATATTCCAGAATTCCGTATAATGTCGGAAGGTCCATCTGTCTCATGTCACCGAGCGTGGTGGGTGAACGGTTAACGTTCTGGCCTCGCATTCGGGAGGACGTGGGTTCGAATCCCCGTCCAAGTATCCATATTTGGGTTTTCCATGGTTTCCCCAAATCACTCGAGGCGAATGCTTCCTTCTAAAAGACCATGGCCGAATTCCTTCCCGTTCCTTGTCCCCAGTCCCATCCCGCCTCTAATGATCGTAGCCGTCGAGGAGGCGTAAAGCAATAAGGGGAAAAAATGTCTCATGTCAATAACCTGACGCATGTCTCAGATATAAAGGCTACCACACACGTGACAGGAAAGACATTCAAAGAACCCCTAGCATAACTTTGCAGTCGATATCATATTTCGCTCCGTAACTGTTTTCAGTATCAAGATAATTTAATCGCTCTCAATTATCCACAATGCAGACCCCACCAGAAATAGACTGATTCCAGATGATCGTCAGCATATCTACCTTGTTTTCAAATTTCTTAATTCTGTAATAAATTGTGTCTCCTTTGTTTTACATTTACTAATAAAACAATACCCTGTGCCACAATCAATAAGTTTATTATTAACTAGCTCATACCCGCGACTTCGTACGCGTGTATTAAGAATTTCGTTGCCAAAATTGAATATAAAACACAGAGTCGGCATAATATGACATCACTAGATCATTCTACCGTCGAACCTGTCTCGTGAAGAGAATCAATTTCCATCATATTTAAAAATAGAACAAAAAATTTATGGCGGTGACGTGGGAGGAAGTGGGGTTGACTAGGGCACTTTATTTCAGCTGGTCTTTTCTTCTTTCTTCAGCATGAGCATCCGATTCTTGGGTTCTAATAACTTTACCTGCTCATGCTCTGTTAGAGCTATACCGTAGACCAATTTACGCCCGCAAGGCAAGTCAGAAAAGGCAAAATAAACTGGTGCCAGAACCATTTAAGCAGACACAAAGTAATAGTACAGACGTGTCTATCGCCGTTCAGTAATTTTTCAAAATTATGTCAACTTGTATTATTTATAGAGAAAAAAAAGTATGCTGTGTCCATCCTAATGCCAAATGGCATCTCCTTGTCAAATTTCATCACGATTGGATTGGCCGTTTAGCACAGGAAACGTAACAGAGTTACTTTCGCATTTATAATATTAGTATAGATACACAGCAACATTTAAAAAAATGATAATACACGAAAAATTCAAGAAACTCTGTTATGTCGTAAACATAAACAGATATGGCGTGGAATAGACTAGCATAAAGAAACCGAAACAATGCCATCTAGTGGATGGTTACCCAACCTAGATAACCATGTGTTGTGTTGATAAATTAACACATCGCCATCTGTTAGAAACTTACTGAACTGTAATAATTCCACGTGGTCGTAATGGCCAGGTGACAGGGTTTCTGTTGGCTGTACATTCCGCCCCTATCCTAGCCCGCCAATCCTGCCAGGTATAGGGGACCTACAGTTTAACGTGGAATCCAAACCCCGGTACCGTCCTGGCGTACTTCACATTAGGCTGTGGTCACAGTGGATGCGTACACTGACGAGTAATTGGACGTGCGCGCTCGCGCGTGTTCGCCACAGTGAAACAAACACTGCAAATCAGGTCAGTGTGGTCACAGTGGAAGCGAGTTGGCCGTCAGTTGACGCGCGCGTACGCACGACCAAAATCTGGAAGCAAGTCTGTTTGGTTTTTGCTGCGTGCACGTACGTCCAAAATGAATACAGAGGTTGATTTCTTTAGTTTGCGAGAGAAAAGCTTTGTGAGATCAGACCTCAAAAGAGTACCATAACCGTGATGTGCCGAAGAAGTTGTGGCAGGGAATCGCATCAAAATTAAATGAGTCATGTGGATGTCCAACATTAACTTAAGTAAAATAGGATTAAAAACCAAAACCATGAAAATTTGAATAATATTCTTGTATATTATCATAATTTCGTTTATATAACTTTTTTTTTTTGTAGATACAACAATCTTTGCATTGTGTTGTTAAAATACTGAGTTACCATTTTATCGAAATTATTTTTTATCGCTGAAGTAACATACCAAGAGCTTCATTAAAAATTAAAAGCTAATTTGGCTATAATTTACAACTTATCGTTTATAATTAGTAATTTATAATTGTTACAACTATTAACTTTTATTGATTACTATAAAGGCTGCAATGCATTTTATTTCAATCGACGTTCGTTTGGACATCACAAAATTACTTCTCAAATCCTCACCGATTTCATAAGCTCTGATGCTGGCCGTGTTAGTTACTCGTGGTGGTTTTGGTGATTGTAAGGAATAACTATCAATATTTGCAGAGATCTGGTGTTGCGTGTTTTGCGACAAGCCTTCTTTATCGATGACTAGCGGAGTTCCCGGCGTTGCCCGGTATAGTAGGCGTAAATTTAACTGTACCCTATTTTTATTCCCGCAAAACATTTGTACAAAGATTCATAAAATACGCGCAAACTTTTTCGGAATTAAAGCAAACTTACATTCACCCGCACCCTACCAAGAAACTGGTGGGCTGAAGTTTATTTGCACGTATACTATTTTCATTCGTCCGAAAAGATTCATGTATATCAAGCTTACTACATTACTTAACAACTCTAGATTATGTTAAAAACTCACATTTGATTCACTTGCGAAGTGAATGGATATACTTGTGGCTCGAAACTTCAGATCCTTTAACTCTGCAGATAAAATATCAAAAGTGAATCCGGAATAATATTATCGTAAACAGAAGACTAATGCTGAAGGCCAGAGATATTGTCCAGAGATCGTGCTTAAAGAAAATCTCTGTTGTTTTTACGGCTATCTATGTCGTTTAAAAATTGATATCCCGAGTTAAAGGAAAGAATACTTCAAGCTATGGCTTTTAAAAATTGAATATATCGAATTAAAAGAAAGAATACTTAAAGTTTTGTTTAGTGTGCAAAATAGTTATTACTGTAAGTTATCTTATTGCTTTAATTAAAGGCTATGGTCAGAGACATTGTGTTGGGTGTTTAGTGCGGAGTATGCAGAATCTAGTGATTCCTTCTGTGGAATTTCTCACCATACGTTCAGAATGTCATTTAATGCTCCTACATTATTTAACGTTGAAACATAAGACATGCCAGACAAGTTAATTAAGATTCTAAGCTTTAAAACGGTGAAAACTCCATCGAAATTTGCCCCGTAGTTTCCGAGTTTTTATACGACCAATATGTCCGGTTTTCGTTTTATAGATATAGATGAATATACAATGAGCAAAATCCTGTACGTTACGACCTGAAAACTGCGAGTATTACAAGTTATCACAAAGCTAACACGGTTTACACTACCGTACAGACACTTAAATTCTCCAAATTTTCTTGATTAACACACTAGCTAAATAGTCCATGCAAGGCGATCATCAATAAAAAAAACTTGAAAAAATTGGAAATGGTATGACGCATCTGGTCTTTTAATCTTATCTAAACGGAGTTTCAGCAATTATGTTTCACGGAAAGGCAAAGTTGTGTAATTCTTCAAAGCATTAATGAATCTGCAAGTAAGGAATTTCTGCAGTTTGTAGAACACAAGACAGATGTAATATTAAACTGAAAGACGTTGGGACGAACACTAATTGTAAGGCCGTAGCGCTAGGATTTCGGGGAACCGAAAACTGGGTGGCAGGATGGAGATTCGAACCCACGTCCTCACGAATGTAAATCCAGAGCATTACTGATCACCCCCAACGCGCGGTGTTTATGATTTCAAAAAAAATTAAAAATCTACAGGCTGCGACATTTTTCCACTTCCAACTCTAAAATATTCATTTAGTAATCAAACAACCCCAAACAAACGTTGGAAATCATCTTATACGGATGGCAGAAAGATGCCGGCATTTATTTCTCTGCATTCTGTGTAGTTCGGCTAGACGATAAAAACTGGGACGCGCAGAGAGAAGAATCTAGGATCGTAGGATTATTGCATTCCTTGGCAGCTGCTGGTGGCCAAGAATGTTATCGAGTCTAGAGTGAGTAGTCCAGAAGAATGGAGCAACCTGTGCCCGATATCGGGCGAAATGGTAACTAACGTCCAGAGTATTGATTCATTCCGCAGACACCGCAAATTAAATGGGACCAGGTAGATTTGATACGCTGCTATGCGGAGCCACTGAACGGACAGGTCTATATAGAGTTACCACTGTCCCCTCTCCCTCCCTCACCACTCAAATCAGTGAAGAACCTTAGGGGGCGTCCATTCATGATGTGAGGGGAATTGGGGGGGGGGGGTTCGGCGAAACCTCACGAAACCTCACCAAGAGGGGAGGGGGAGGGGTCAACGAAAATCTCACGTGAGGTTTTGAAATTCTTGTGGGATGGTAGAGATAAAAAAAAATTACCTACAAATTATGCTAATGTCGATTTTAGGGGGGTATTTTCATCCAAAAACAACCTTGGGGAGGGGGGTGTAACCACCCTTGGGAGCATGAGACCTTAAAAAAGACTCAAAAAGCTGCGTGGTCGATTAGTGGGGAAGGGGGGGGGGATCTGTGTTAAAATCTCACGTCATTTTAGAGGGGGCGGGGTCCGACCAAATCTCACGAAGTCTCCCGAGAGGGGGGGGGGGTCCAGAATTACGGAAAAACACCTCACGTCACGTTGCAAGGATCGCCGATTCGAGTCCGGCCGAGGGCATGGGTGGTTTTAATTAAGTGTTTTGTCTGTCCTATGTTAGTCATACTTTGGAATAAATGCTAATTACGATGATGTGGTACCTATATACTTGAACAAACAAAAACACTTGCAGCTGGCTGTATGGTTGATATAGCCGAAAAAGAACTCTTTGCAATGGAGATATACAGGGTGTTACAAAAAGGTACGGCCAAACTTTCAGGAAACATTCCTCACACACAAACAAAGAAAATATGTTATGTGGACATGTGTCCGGAAACGCTTACTTTCCATGTTAGAGCTCATATTGTGGACGGCTGTGATACAATACGCCATTCTCCAGGGCTGCATCAGCGCATCAGGGATTCCATGCGACGGAGGGTGGATGCATGTATCCTCGCTAACGGAGGACATTTTGAACATTTCCTGTAACAAAGTGTTTGAAGTCACGCTGGTACGTTCTGTTGATGTGTGTTTCCATTCCATGTTTAATGTTATTTGAAGAGAAGTAATAAAATGAGCTCTAGCATGGAAAGTAAGCGTTTCCGGTCACATGTACACATAACATATTTTCTTTGTTTGTATGTGAGGAATGTTTCCTGAAAGTTTGGCCGTACCTGTTTGCAACACCCTGTATACAAGTGAATAACTGCTTATTCCAAAACTTTTGTTGCTTTTAGTTTAGCCACTCGGAATTCGCCAGTTTGGCAGTCTGCGTTAAAGCGGCGCCGTACTATACCTGGAAGGTACTATAGGCCCAGCTTCAAATCTAGTGCGTGGGTCGAGTATGGCCTAGGCAGGTCATGGGTTTGTTTTAATTAAGTGTTATGTCCATCTTGTATTATTCTTCCATTTGTGATTATTAGTTACACGTGGAAAAATTAACATACACTGAAACTCAAAATTGGCTGAGGGACTAGAAGGCCAAATTCCATTAAAAATAATATAAATTAAAAAACATCCTTCCGGCTGTTCTGATTATATGTTTTTTGGCGGATTTCCGTAATCATCTAGGAGTATTCTGGGATGATTCCAATGTCCACATCGTAACTCCAGAATTCACAGACAAAATAATACTCAACACAACGTATTTAAAAAAATATTTCACAGGTGTATGCCGGCATTTGCCAGCAGCCAGAGACAAGCTTCGTGGCAAGCCGACTGGAAGACAGTTGTTGCAGCTGTGCAGTGGAAGAAGACACCGGGAACAACTAAAAACGGCTAAGGTAGAAGTTACCACGCCCCACTTTCGTCGAAAGAAAACTTCCCAGCCCTTACCCGGTTCACAATTTCATTATTAAAAAGTAAATAAAAGCAATCATCAAATCGAATATATAATTTTTTATTCCTTCTAAAGTTACAATTTTTAAATTTTCTGAAACAAATTAAAAAATTGAAAACTTTAAATTAACTGAAAAGAAGCAACAAAGAAAAAATAAATTAGTGGGAAAGATGAGCTTGCATTTCTTCTTACAAGGTTTCCTATTCTTGGTTGGATATTAATCATTGGCAATATAGAGTTTGCTTCAATAGTTTGATTGCAACAAGAGATGAAAATTCCCTTTTTTACAAATAAGTACTTGAAATAGGCAAATATAAACAGAGCGTTTGCTTTGGTTTGCTCGGATACATTTTTTTTTTTCAATATTACTTATGACTTTACGCATCGCCGACGTCGAGATCATCAGAGGCGGGATAGGACTGGGACAAGGAACGGAAAGGAATTCTACCATGTCCTTTTGAAGGAAGCATCCCGGCATTCGCCTGGACTGATTTGGGGAAACTATGGAAAACCCAAATCTGGATGCCCGGACGGAGATTCGAACCACCGTCCTCCCTAATGCGAGGCCAGAACGTTAACGGTTCACCCATCACGCTTGGTACACTTTTTAATACCTGACCCATAACGTTGATTTTTCTGTTATTCAAATCCTTTTCGGCAGCAGCATCAGCTCCTGAACTATTACATTGAGTAATTACAGGGCTCTACCGATATTTTAAGTTTTCAGAATTTCAACTTCTCAGTGTGTCAGAGGAAACTCAACACGTATGCGATGATAGAGTAAAGGCTTTCAATTCTAAGGGATGGTGAAGGAGACACTAGGCCTACTTCCGACGGTATAAAGCTAGGCTAACGTCCACACGGTACGTCTTTGCACCCACTTCCCCTTGCCTCCCGGGGTGATGTGCCACCCAGTTTGGGAACCTATACGCTAGGAAGTAGGGTGTCAGGGATTGGAACAAATTAACAAGTGTAGTGGTGAATGATTTTACAAAAACTCTTAAGCAATTTAGAATTAAAATTTGTAAATCATTTATAGTAAATGGGGGAGAAATTTAATATTCCAATTATAAAAGAAATTTTTTAAAAAAAATGTATATAATTGGGTTAAATGGATGACTGGGGGAATTGCCACCGGAGTATTAGCGCCATCGCAATTAAATTAATAGTAATAATAATAATAAGAGTGTAATCACTAGAAATCATGCAGTTTTGTTGATACGAACGAACGAAAATTAATAATTCCATTGTCAAATAAATGTACTTGAAACGGAAGACTCGAAAACAGTCGACATTTTATTCAAACTATGTATTTTCCTCCTGCAAACAAATCAATGACATACTTTTGGAAGGCGTAGTGGTCTATGCTCCATGGTTCCCCAAAGCTACGCATTGTTGCCAATATTGCAATCTGACACTTCCAAATGAGTCTATTACAGGCAGAACCTTCGCCATCTGCAGGGTTTAATGAATTCTGAATAAATAAAAAGGTTTTAATATATAAAAAAAAAAACGCAAAAAGTTTTACTTATTTTATTAGCAACTTACGAAGTATTTTAGATGTAGATAATTTTTGTATTTATCGCTTAAACGAAGGATATAGTTGATATGGGACACATTCTTCAAGTTCTTACATAACCGAATTTTTTAGACAGATCTGGTAACAAAAATAATCTCAGACTACGCTGATGAACACTGATCTCTTTATTTTCCGCTGAAAAGAAAATTCAAAGAAATATTTTATAGCTTAAAAGCTCGAAACATCTACACTCCACATGTTGGGATGGGAAAAAAAATATTATTTTTCAATTTCCTTTTTTTTTTTTTTTTTTTTTTTTTGTAACTGATTTACGTCTCTTTTTAACATCGAGGTCTTCAGAGACGGGAAAGGATGGGGGGCAAGGATGGGGGCAAGGAATGGGAAGGAATTCGGCCATGGCCTTTTAAAGGAAGCATCCCGGCATTTGCCTGGAGTGATTTGGGGAAACCATGGAAAACCCAAATCTGGATGCCCGGACGGGGATTCGAACCGCCGTCCTCTCGAATGCGAGGCGAGAACGCTAACCGTTACACCGCCACGCTAGGTTTTCAATTTCCTTTACTTCTAAAAATCCATTAAGAATATAATATTGCACAATCGTAAACATGATATTCGGTTTAGGGTCAACAAAATATTGGAAATATGAGAATTTGAAGTGTTTAAGTTATTCCGTTTAAGATCTGGAGGTCTGTGACAGATGGACAAACGGCTTCAATGTATAATTCTCGAAATAATTAACTTCGGTAGTTTGGGGAGCGAATTGTAGATGAAATTTACAACTATAATATTCTGGAACGTAAGAGGCGACTCAGCTAGAACTAGACCACTTTTATAATGTTGCATGGACCTTTCAAATTACTAACCGTGTTTCATAGTTCACACTATCGTTTAATTGCTGCTTCAAATAGGCTAAATGGATGGCATGAATTCGTAAAGAGATACCAGGCAAAGTAAAATTGCAAAATGCTTTAATGCATCAGCGAGTCAAATCATTAATCGCTAATGCCCTTTTATTCAGCAAGCATGATCAGGTCGTCGACAAGTTAATGAATCACTGGGCGGAAGTGATCCAACCGCCAGAATCAATTCAGATCCACTGTAGGTAGATATATATCATAACAAAAAATGTTTGCACCTTCAAGACAGTTCGTGACAAAGATATAACCACTAGATCTTTAATACGCAAAAGTGAAATTCTAAGTTCTTAACTATTGTTAAATAATATCCAACCCAAATCTAATACCATTACACATATCTGAGTAGAACTGATTCTCTGCAGTTATTTCTGGCTACATTCATAAGAGACTTTAAACTTACAAATGTATTCAGTTCCCACTCAGTGTTCAGACTTTCCATTTAAAAAGAGTTGTTGCTGTAACTGAACACTTAACTACAGCAAACATTCCTGTTTATTAAATACGCTTTAGAATGCAAACTCCAGGTGATCATTGTATCGATAGAAGTACGAGTACTCTTAGCCGGTGGGGAATCCAGCTGAAACATGTAGAAATGTGGCAAGGAGAGATGAGTAACAGATCACATAGAGAAAGGCCTGTGATTGCAAATGTGCACTGAAGAATTGATTCGTGGAAACTGCTCTTGAATTGGAATAAACTATTGGATGTTCTTGTATCCTCAAAAGTTTATTCCAGATGGGTTCCAAGAATGCAAACCGATTTTAAAAAATTTGTTTGTGAAAGTGTATTACAGTGAGTAGTAATAATGGAGTAAAGTAAGTATTTAATTTTGTAAGCAAAAGATAAAGGTGTAATTCTCTTTTATTTTACTAAAATTTAAAAACCAAACAAAGTTATGCAGCTATCAAGGACTAATTTGCTCACCTTAATAATTTTTTCCTACGTTTCTCGTACTGTAATTAACAGCTACCTATATACCATTGTTTCATTTCAGTATTAGATCTTTTTCCAGTTATTACACTTTGACATCTACCAACTCCTGAAACAAACAGTAAAGAAGCTGTTTCCATACCTATCCACTGTGTTGTTTCCTGAATTTCAATGATGAGTTCGCCTTCAAGGTCAGTATCTTGTAGCACATTTGCTGCCGTCTGTCACCATTCCACTGCCTCCGTGCCATTAGCGTCGATATTGTTTCTGGACCGTTAACCTTAATGATCCGGTTGTAGACTACACGTCGCACATCACGACTAATGGTGCGAATTAGATTTGCAACCATTCATTACCTTGTATAACATTTACTTCGCTCTGTGCAGCAGATCAGAGTCATTAACTGCATTTCGTTTATTCTATGAGAGTATTATATAACTATAGAACATATATAGCCATTAGTATTATATTTATCCATTTATTAAAATTATAATTATAATAATATTTGGCTTATAATTTCTCTTGTCACTGAATGTCAGTGACGGCAAAACGAATATTTTGGGCAACATTTGAAATAGTTCGGAGCCTAATAAATTGATACTACATTAACATCTATCCATAAGTTTATTTTCTTTTCAATGTACCGATGATTCAAATCTTTTCCTACGTTTCTGACAGAAATTGATACTACAGAGGAAAACTTGAAACAGCTTTGCATTCAAAATACTTAATATATTTTTGATTTGAGATGTATTTAACAATAATGAAAGAGACCATAAAAGTTTCTGGTATATGAACACGCCATTAATAAACAAAGTAGTGTCATGTTTTGAGTAATGCCTGGACTAACAGAGTCTGAACAATTCTTAGTATGATCGTTAACTGTTTCATTAATGCGTAAATAAATCTACACAATATTGCAAGAAACTTGTATGTTTGTCAAGAGTGACGGTAAACAAATTGTGGCGAAAAAATGTTTCGACTATCTGTAACATCGCGTCGAACTGACTAAGATTAGTAGTCTTCAAACCAGTTTTGGGGACGTCCATGAATTTGGGAAGTGCTTTTTCTTAAATTTTCTCCCCCCCCCCCTCTCCCCCTTGGTGAGATTTTGTAAGATGTGGTTGGATCAAGTGTCGGATCCAGGATTTTAGTTTGGGAGCGGCTTAAGCAGATTTTGGATTTTTTTTGAGGGGGGGGGATTGAGCGGATTTCGTTTGGGGGTGGCTTGAGGACTTGAATAGGGCAAGGGCAGGGTTATGCCACCCCTTAAAAAATCAGTAGAGCTAAAATAAAAAAAAAGTCTCCAAAATTGACCTCCCTCTGGAATCGCCACTGGTAGAAACCCCTTCTCCTCACGTGAAATTTACCTTATAATTTAAATTTTTAAATAATTGAATTTGTTTGATATTTTCCTGTATTTTGCTCCATGGCACTAAATACCTAAGCGTTAATACTGATGTCTTGTATGTACTACATTTTTTCTGTGAAAGAATAGCAAAAAACAAAAATGGTACAAAAATTGACGTGAGAGTTTTATTGACTCTCTCTCCCTTTAAATGATATTTGATGAGATTTTGCAGAATCCCGCTTTCCAACCTATTTTAGCTCACGTAATTAATGAATGTCCCCTTTGTATTAGAGACGTTATTCCAATAACATCCATTCCCCACATGATGAAAGAGGGCAAGACAGCGTGCAGACAGAAAACGGAGCTTATTAGTACATCTCAAGCCTTTCCACCAGACAGCCTTCAGGGGTAAACTTCAATAGTTCATCGGAAGCCACGAGGCTTTTGAATCGAGAGTTCAGTGAAAATTTAGTGACGCTGAAGCTAGTGCTGTTTGAACAAACTCAGTGTCAAAGTTTAATTGCTTCTCCGGGAGGAGAATTGAGGAAGGGATTCGGGTAAGGCTTAGCCCTTTCAGGCGACACTCCGATGGTGGAAGTTACACATTCGACAGTTTTAATCCACCTCTATTCTTTGCCCACCTCTACTCTTCCGTTAAATAGAGGTAGACTGCTGCTGTTCTGGGAAATAATTACAGAACAGAAGAAGAGTTTTGGGCTACCAAACCATTACTTTGGATCATCACTTGTCTTCCAATGTGAGATTTTCTTTTATGTAGTTTATCATTAGAAATTTATCATTTTTAACTAGTGAAAAGACTAAGGTTGTTTTCCTTCTGGCTTTTATGTTATTTGTTATCAAGATCTCTGGTTAGTTCATTTGAACGCGATAAATTCATATGTAACTGCTAAATTTACTCTGCTAGGTGGTTCATGTGAAAATTTAATAACGAGGTTAGTGGTTTTTAGAAGGATAATAGAAGAACCAGTTCGTTTGTAGCAATTGTTTATTTTTAAACTGAAATTAGTTGGTAGCAAAATACTTAATAACGTCTTACACAATAATTAAAAATGAAATATTTCCCTAGCAGAAACAAAAATATCCGAGAAGCTCCTTACTCTAGAAAACACAGTTTATCAATATCTTTGTATTGTTGTGCTACTATATAATGGTTATGGGATCACTTCTTATGGACGCCAGCGCAGTATAGCTGCTAGACTCTGAACTAACGCATATTCGTGACCTTGAATGTTCATAATTTTGGCGTTTACTGGTTGTATTTCGAAAAATTCCTTTCTTAATTAATGATATTACCAAAGTGGAGAACTTAAGCTTTCGAAAATAACTCATTCATCGATTTTATTTAATTACGAAGAGACAAGATGGCTCGTCATAATAAAATAGTACACATGATTAGTAATTTTCTGCAAATAATCTCAAGAGAAGTTACCTACATTAAACTTGATGTTTCGATCATTTCATATGAAATGAGCAATAATTGAATCATTTCAATCTCCAAGCTAAAATCTTGGTAATTATAACCAAAGTGTTGTTAAATATCTTTGCTGCATGAAGGCGCAAAATTACGTTAGTATGTGTAGCTTCAAATGTGCATTCTTAATGCATCTCCGGATCGTTAAATGCCCGCCTCAAAAGGTGTAAATGAGCTTATTATAGCAGGCGATTTGTAGCATGTGATCTTACACTTCAGCAGTCACCTTTCCGAAGAAGTTCTTGCTGGTTGGAGGAGGACAGCGTCGATATTGGAGAGTGCCACGGCAGAAAAATTTCATCATTCGTGAGAGACGGTAGATTCCGGGCGTCGCGTCGCCAATATAGCTCTGTATAAACAGAGCATCGCCAAGATCGGAGCTATCTTCATTTTTTATCCACGTGCTCGGTTGCTTGCTGGTGACATAGTTTACTTTCTCCCCCTCTTCATATGAATCTACACTTCGATACAGAAGAATTTTGTTACACGGTTTAATTTCTTCTTTCAGAGAGATCTGGTAACTCAGTGGTTAAGCCGCTTGCTTTCAAAACGTTTGCTGCCCCGGTCCTGGGTTCGAATCCCGCTAGACACAGGAATTTTGACAGCTATGTTTAATCATATGAGCTACACCAGTAATCTACGTTAAACTGTAGGTCAGAGAGAAAAGCAACTGGCCGTCCTACCTCTGCCACAATGGCTTAGTATGCCTGCTTTGGGAGGATCCAACCAACCTTTGGGTTGCGGACTAAGTTACTGGAACATAGATATTATTATAATCTAAATAAAAGCATATTTCAAACTCACATACAACTTAAAAGGTAAATACACTGATGAGTCAAAACATTATGACCACATGCGTATTGGTCCACGGTTGGAACGTAATACCGCAACACAACAGCAATTCTCGTACTCAGAACACTAGTACTTGAACCACCATTGTACTCTGCCATCAGATCCGCCATAGATCGCTGCCTATCGCGCTTTAAGACCGGGCAAGCCTCCGACCTCCACGTTCTGTGATGAGGCGTGGGCGTCTGTGCATACACATCACGTACTAGACTCCTACAAAATCTTACCAAAGACTTGTCGATTCATTTCCACCACGAATATCTGCTGTATTGCTTATCAAAGTTGGACCAAAACGCTGTTAAGTGATGGTCATGATGTTTTGGCTCACCAGTGTAGTTATTATCTTCAACTGTTAAGATGATTTTATTTTCGTCGTAATTTTTCAATAACAACTTACAATTCAATTAGGGCCGAAACTGTGGGAAATTCTTTGAAGCCGGTAAAATATAACGCTGTATGGAAGATACAGAAGAAAATAAACATTGTTTAAAGACTAATATATACATTATGCAGGGGTGCCCAGTAAAAAAAATGTATACATGATGTTCAAATACATCTACTCCCCTGTATTTTTAAAATTATTTAAGAGTTACTCATTTAATAACCTCTGCCAGCTCTTAGTATTTAAATATCGTCATCTCAAGACAAAGTGCTTCAAAAACTGGAGTGTCTGAATTCGGGTTTCTGATGTTTTTGATTACTCTTGCTCTATTAGAATCATGTGTTTGATTTCTGTTCTTCAAAAACTTTCGTTATATTTACACATTTTGAATCTGGTATGGTATCCATCCCCAAAACACTGCACTTACTGAAAATGGTAAGTTACCAACGAAAATGCTGAATAATTTATCAAAATCATTGAACGTATTTAAAATTAAAATTCGTAAAGGGTAAGAAGTAAGTGATTGTGGAAATGCCTTTCAAAGAATTTAAGATTTAAAAAAAAAAAATAATAAAATAGTTGTGTAGGGAAATTGTTCCGTCCCAATTAAACAAAAATCACAAAAAAACTAATTAAATTTATGACGTTCTTCTTCTTGTTACCTGACGAGAAGACAAAATCAGTTTCAGAACAAATAAAATTATAGTAAAAAACTTCTTTGACATAGTAAATTTTGTGAAAAGGCCAGTAATTTAAAATTGTAAAATAATTATTTAATGTACAGAAAATTTTCATTATAATATCAGAATAAATGTATTCTGCTTTAGATATGACATGAAACTAGCACAATAACACGAATAAAACACAGTTTTTGAATCTAAATACTGACGGCAATAATCTTTTATAACGCCCATTTTATTTTTAGCTGCCGATTGATCGTATTAATTTACAGCCATAAATTTCAAGGAAATGTTGAATGTAGATCATTTTCTGTTTTAATCTAAGGCCCAGCGTCTCTTTCTACGACTGAATGATAATCTGTAAACCCTGCCTACGATATGTTCTGCAAGGAGCGATCAAATTTACTTTTAGCAGCATTTTCTGTAAAACGACATTTTTAGAAAGTTCAAGAATGTTTTAACTATTTAAATAGCAGTGACGCAAACCGAATTGTGGAGGGGAAAAAACAAAAGCGAAGGTCCTCAATCAGGAATTCCTGGTATAAACAATTTAAGAAAAGAGTTAGGCAGCATGAAATATATTTTTCTTTTCATACGATAATTCGCCCAAAAAATCAAGATCTGGTTTAACGAATCAGATAATCCATTACAAAAAATTATCTGGTTGATAGCATCTTTGTGTTTGTATAAGATATTTTTAAAAAATATTTAAAAAATTGTAAGGCCTTAATGAACTGATGACAGTTTCATAGCGCTGAATTTAGTACGTCATTTGCTTAATAACAACTCCAATTTTACTCTTTATCTACTACTACAAATAGAGAATTGTACAGTGGATATAATCACATACATAATGCATGTCGGTGCGAGAAATTTGCACTTAGATTAGGTAGCGTTGTTCCGGTGGTTACACTGCCGTCAGTGTCAAAATACGGACTCGGCTACCTATTACCCACACAAAGAGGTCTTTTTTTAAGCTGTGCCACCATACCATGACAAAACAGACTTTGCGAGAAAACATCACCCTGAATTATATGAAACAGAAGATTAGACAACATTGCTGTCAATACAAGAATGTGCCAGACGAGAGTACTTAAATTTTTACAAGCTCTTTTTTTTAACTTTGCTTATGGTTCTACGCCTCGCCGACGTCGGTTAAATTAGAGGCAAAAAGGACTGGGGAACGAACGAAAAGAAATTCGGCCATGGCCTTTCTAAGGATCCTACCCGACATTCACCTGGAATGGTGTAGGGAAACCATAGAAAACCCAAATCTGGATGGCCGTACAGGGAATCGAATCCGCGTCCTACCGAATGCGAGGCCAGGCGTTACCGCTCAGCCACCACGCTTGGTATTTTTGGAAGCAACTGATTAAAATCTCCTTTCCCTCATGTCAGTTTATTTTATTAAAAACTCGTAAACTTAAATCAATTTCGTCTCTATTCTCAGCTCTCTTATAAACAAAAGTTATTTAATAATTTCGAATATTATTAACATATATAAATGTGATTCACTGTAATAAAAACACAAAATGCTGTATGAATGTAGCATAATGCTTTGTTTTTTCCTAGCTTGAAGTACGATTTTATTCTGAAATTACCACATCCGTCTTAGCATTAACTTAAATTTCAATTGATCCTGCCAAATAGGTTTTTTTGTATTTTTTTTGATGCAGTAGTTTAAAGTACTTGGGTTTTGCGCACCTTTTGAAACTGATAAAACCGCATTTTTCTGTGATTCATTTGTCTGTAATATATATACAATAATTCAAAGTTCATAAAAGTTTAATTAAAAGTTACTGTGGATCATTTAAAAAAGAATTGTCAGTTGAATTTAAAAGTGACCACCTAAAGCTGAAAGAAGTTCAACATTACGACAGTTCAAACGGTAAAACTACAGCAGAAATCATTGAACAAATAAAAATATGGTATTATACGATTAGATAATTAGTATATTAAAGTTTTTAATTCCATATTAATGTTGAAAAGGCTGCGGTAGTAACGCAGCGTTACCGTTGGTTGATTAGGTTAATGGACAAAACATGGTTCCATAATACGAGAGCCTTTAATGCTTAGTTTCTGAGGGAGCTAAATGGTGGGAGTCATAAGCGTTCCCACCTATCGATGAAACGTGTTACTTGTGTTCTGCATAATAATTTCATTTTTGTTTGTGGACTGGATAGTTTATGAGGCAGAAATGGTTGAAAGCGGGAAACTGCCTAAAACCGAAATTGGACGGCCGGTACGCGGTCTCTGGGATTTGTGCTTCTATGGTCTAGTGCAGTGAGGTTTTAACGTGTCCAGAAACGCAGGCGTGTAGCCTCCTGTGATATACCGTCAAACAAGCAGGCGGTAGCAATCTACTCCTCGCAATATGTAGCTAAGTTTGCTTTAGTAAATTCAGTGTGGCAAATAAAACAATTGCAAATTATAACATGTTAAAACTATCGGTTGCGAAAAATTCTGTTCATTTTACTTCCTATTAAATGTGAAAAATAGCTTAATAATTTAAATTGTTCAAGGTGTAAAAAATAGCTAGAAATCTCTACTTATACAATCTCTTTAAAAATATTTGTTATAAAAATCAGTATTTATTTTCATACACGATTTTTTTCTCTTTTCACTACATCATCGCGGGATGAAACAGGAAATTATAATCTGTGATGTACATTAGTCCATTTTTTAGATATAATCTGGCATAACTTGAGAACTACAGAACCGATTTTGACAGAGTGTCAACATTCTGGAGTAATTTTGTAATCATTCTGAACGAAATTGTCCATAGTCACTTTTGTGGCAACAGAACCACGCATAAAAATAACTTGAATTTTAAAATAAATAATACTTTTCAAAAATTTGAATTGTTAATTTCTTAGGTAGTAATTTCATGTTATTTTCACAACTTGGACAATATCAGTTAAATTATTAAACTATTTTTCAAATTTAATACTAAGAATGATTGTCTAAAAATAAAGTATTTTTTCCCAATATATAGTTCTAAAATGTATTATTTTTTATTTTCTTTATTTACAACTCATTTAACATTAAATTTAGTGCTACAGATACAAATTTAGCTACGTATTATAACGAATAGTCTGTTTGTTTGACAGTCTATAACAGGA
Organism: Vandiemenella viatica; assembly: GCA_031002005.1. Taxonomy (NCBI): domain Eukaryota; kingdom Metazoa; phylum Arthropoda; class Insecta; order Orthoptera; family Morabidae; genus Vandiemenella; species Vandiemenella viatica. The sequence goes on from JARYHS010013631.1 coordinate 91,745,578, forward strand.
ACTGACCAGCTATTCCGTATTCATCCAGAACTGGTGGTTTAATGTCATATTCAAGGTCCCGTTCCTCACCTCACCTCACCATCCCCTCCCTCCTTCCCTACCTTCTTCTCCGAGCTGGCTGTGGTGTTCAGCTAGGCGAGTGGCAAATTTCCCCTTCGCTTCTAGGGGTAAGGGCAGCGGAGTGGGGATAGAGCAGACTGACCTTGAGCCCTTGAGCCGCCTCTCTTAAGTGAACGGGCTATAGTGAGACACCTCGCGTCAAGACACCACAACACTAGTCCAGAGAAGTACGACCTTACGTGGGGGGTTGGCCGGCGCTGGTTGAAGGATAGATGGAGTCGCAAAACCCATTTATTGAATAATGAAACTCAGCTAGTCTACAAGGGATTTGTAGCATTTAAACAGAGGGTTTGCTATCGACAACGAGTAGCGCTACCTGACACACGCAGGCTCAAACCGTAAACACTGTAAAGTAGCTGGTATATAAGCAAAGACTGAGTATGAACGATCTAAAAAAACAGACCTTTGGTGATAGATGTTTCTTTGATTTTGACGTAATGTATGTTGTGCACGTAGACCCTTTTTCGTTTTCTCGCGGTTCATAATTGTTAATAAAAACTATTTTAAACAAGTTTCAATTATTTAGTGGCAACTTTAAACTTAATGCGTAGCTTTTTTTTGTTTCATTTATTTGTTTGTTTTTGCTTTGTAAAAAAAAAAAAATCTAGGTTCGTTAGCAAAAGTCGTTGTTCTAATCCTTCGACTCAATAAAAAATCTCATTGAGTGAAATATAAGAGTACTGTATCCCTAAATTTCCACTAGAGCGTTGCAAGTGAAAACGGAGACCCAGTCTGTCTTTCCGTAGGAATAGCGGGACGGTTCCTTTCGATTCTCATTCCTTGTCCCTAGTCCTTTCTACACATCTACTGACCTTACTATAGCCTAGGCGTTAAGCCACAAGTAGAAACATCATGGATCGTATGTAGAGAGCGATAAGTGAGATAAGATAATTTAAAACGTGGTAAGCTAATTAATGAGCAGCCTTGCTCACTTCAGATTTTGTCGCATTTCAGAAATTAAATGATGTATCTAACACAAGAAACCTATCTCCTGCCAAATCAATATCCTCCCCGTTTTCTCACGTAAGGCAATTCTTAATCAGGCGTTGTACTGAACAAGCAAAACAAAGACAGGTTGGGTAATTAATATTCTATTTGTGCACATGATTGGATAACTATATGCTGTCGTTCATGTTGTGTGTTAGAATGGAAGGAAAGAGAGTCTGAAACCATACATGGTACCTGTTACAAAAGACTGAACGAGAACCACAAAGCTTCATGTTCCCGTTTATCGCGTACCAAAGTTACCTATAGTGTTCGTCCAAAGATACTTGCTGATAACTGTTATAATAATAATTATAATTCCGTGTGGTCGTAATTACCTGGTGACAGGGTTTCTATTGGTTGCGCATTCAACCTCTGTCGTAGCCATCTTAACCTAACTCAGCAGTCGTACCGGATACAGGGGAACAGCAATTTACCGTGGAATCGGAACCACGGAAGCGTTCTGGCTTACTTCATGTCACACAGCAAACTGTGCCAGAGACGAAAGCCGGGTCAATGAAAATCCCCGCGGAGACAGGGATTCAAACTGGGGACCTTTCGATCTCCAGTAAGACACCTTAACCACTGAGCCATCAGACCACTGGATAACTGTTTAATTTGTTATCCTGTTACCAAATGGTGATTTACCCGGTTACAAAACTTTATTTCCAATGGTGCGTCAGATTAAGTACGGGATTTCCTTACTGAAGACTGCATAATATAAGAGCATTTCCAAAAATAACCACGTTGGGAAGATGTGGGGAGCATTAAAATAAAAGATGTGTTTAATGTTATTTATTTATTATTAATCGCCGCATTAAAGACAACATGAATGGGCGAACACAATCCTCATAAAAAATCTTACATATACTAACATCAACTTCACAAAACAAGCTTGTTATGCAAGCTACACGCTTCCATGAATTCTGGCCTCGTATTCGAGTGGACGCGGGTTCGAATCTCCGTCCGCGCATCCAGATTTGGGTTTACCATGGTTTCCCCAAATCACTCCAGGCTAATACCGGGATGCTTCCTTCAAAAATGCCATGGCCGGATTCCTTCCCGTTCCTTGTCCCCAGTCCCATCCCTCCTCTAATGACCTTATCCGTCGACGAGGCGTAAAACAATTTAAAAAAAACGCTTCCATGGTCAATTACAGTGACGTGCAAAGTTATCGCCACGTTTAACAGGAGTTGGCTCGCCTACACAGAACATTAAACACTTGATAGAGAGCAAAATGAACAAGAGAAAGATCGCACAGTCATCCATAGATGCAATTTTATAAAAGTAATGATTCACTTCTGCTGAGTTATACTCGTACAACTGCTGATCTGAAACCGTATACTGAGCTGTCCAAAATTACCACACATTGGGGGACCCTGAGACATGCAATGACGACTGAAAGTGAGACTAAGTCGGAGAGGGTTTTATACTTTTTTGGCTAACGGTACACGAAGGACGGCGACCAATGCTTGCCTTCTTCCTCGACCAAACTTAGACGGCGCTACCACCCTTAACGGCTGTGTGACGTTTTGATAATCACAACTACCTTACGGGCTTTCGTGTGCAAGAACCAGAAACAGTAGCCTACTCCTCCTTCAGAAAAGTCAAAATTTCGTTTTCGAAAGTTGTCTGGCCACCGCTCGGTTGTAGGCACCAAACAGGCTCACCACCAAAACATCGTGACGTCAGAGTGTTACCTAGCTGGGTCCACAAATGGCAGCTCCCTAGTATCTATCTGTTAAGTTGCTTTCCAAAACAAATGTGTCTATACTTTCTCATAACATTAATAGATTTGCTCCCATTAGAAATATGCTCCTGTTCCAAACATAGCTTAGATCTCTACTCTTGTACGCTTTATTTCGTCCTTTAATAAATTTCTAAGAAAATTGAATCTTAGAGTTCCTTGTTTAATACTTCGGTGATCTATACTCCATGCCCTTCTATGTAAATGCCATTGCATTACACACTGTTGAGATTTTGGATTTAATACATGTCATTTGCACACAATGTACACAATCCACTTTCCTATAAAGTCAGTATTATCATATGATAATGATTTCTTCCGGAGCTAATATCTGGTTGACAGTCAAACGCGGTCCGTTAGGCACGCAACGCTTAACGCGCTCTGAGAGGCAATGCAAATTTGAAGTCGTCTGCGTATCTGGCAGCAACACGCCCCCGCACTCGGACCATATCGATCTCAAATTACTGACACTGGACAGCCAACTGAGAATGAACAGGTGGGCAGCGTATCCGAACCGGACGTAGGCGCAAAGTATTAGTTCTGCTTAGCTGTGACACAGGAACATTCACGACTGCATTTAACCATATTAAACACTGATTAGTAGCTCCTTTTCAAAATTACCAAGCAACGAATGGTACCTACTAGGAAGAACTACGTTTTCAATTTGGTGATGTTGCGAATTATGACAGTAAATGGGATCTGTGTTTTGCAGTTGGTTTCTTCCCACTAGTTTATATGGGTGAGAAGGCTTAGCTTTTGGAGAATGTGGGTCCAATCTCCTATCACGATTTCCCATGGTTTCCAAAATAATTCCAGGCGAATTCCAGAATGGTTCTTTAAAAAATTCTTTGGCCGAGTATCTTCGGATTCCTTGTGTAGAATTCTCTGACCTCGTAGCTGAGAAGCTGTAAAGCCATAAAAAAAGGGTTGCCAATTTCTTGTCAGGCTCACATAAAACACGGTTCTGTAGCTTTCATGTAACGAGTTGATTTATTTATTTACTCATTTATTCGTTTATTCACTTACACACTTATTTTTATTTATTCATTACTTTTGTTCCATAGATATTCACTTAAGTAGGACCTCTAGGATGTGAAACATGTCATGGTTAATAATATTTACTGAAGTATACAAATAAATAAAAATATTATTGAATAATACTGAGTGCATTATTTAATAATTATTCTCTCACACTCCATCAAAAAACTGGTCATCGAAACCATCCAAAATGCCCCATATGAGGGTCAAAACTGACAAGGGCTTCTTAAGAACGACAAAGACGCTAATAGTAAGTGCAAGCTTACAATGATTGACCAGATGGAAGGGGAAGACCAAAGATACGTCAAAACCTGGAACATTAAAGAGGTACTTCCTCAAGGAAACCATCTCCCTTACAACTACTGTGGGATCCGTGATACGATGAAAACAGGAATGGCTCGGAATAAAGCGAATTTTGTGAAATAGAAACCTCCATGTAGCTGTGTCAAAATGCTGGACTAACAACATGTTTTTATTTGAAAACCAAGTAACTTGAAAATAAAATTCGACTACCTGTTGAATTTATAGCAGGAAAAATTTCACACGCATTTTATTCGCCCATCTGAATGGACAGAGCTGTCATGGGAGGTACAGTATTTAGAAACTAACCCTCGTATGGCTCTGTCCTTTGTAATCCACTAACCAACAAAACTATTTGCCATTTAGAATCCAATGCCTAGAGGGCCACCGGCAAGTTTGATGGGGCTCCCCCGCCCCTTAACTCTCTAGTTTGCAAGGCTTCCTTCGCAGCGTTTGAAGAGTCATCGCCGGGATCACTTACGTGATTTCCCTACCACACATCTAATGCATACTGAGAAGCGCCTGTTGCCCCAATACTTGGGATGGCGTGCCTTGCCAATAACTTTAGGTCAGTCGTCCACTGGCACCGGATTCGTCCAACCGACTGTAAGACCGAATATGGCCGAATTTGGCTGACTAATCCCGATACAGGAAAAGAGATTGTCACGCGTCCATTGGAAACGACCTGCTCGGCCGAGTGAAGAACCGACCCCATTGAAATGGGACAGTCGGACGTATTCAGACGAATGGCAAACGCATGTTGCGATCCTGATAGACAAGTCTTCATTTTTTATCTTTTATTTGATCTTGATTTGTATTTTTTCAAACTCTATCATATACTGTGGTAGTACGTAGCCACTACAAGAATTTTAATAAAAAATATCTACGAGAAGGAAATTATTGCAAGTGCGTTAACGCAGTTGTAAAATTTGAAAAGGTTTCTTGTGTCCTATTCATAGAGTTCAGTCGCAGTCATAATACCTATTGCATAATAGTAAAAAAATATGTTGATTTAGTAACTGAGTAAAATTATTCATTGAAATAAAAATATAGCAGGATATTTGCGTACTTAGTTTATTTCTTTATTTTTCTAATCCTCTTTTTATTTTTAAGTCAATACAACAAGTATCCAGCGCTGCGTGTTAGTTAAATATTTTCTGTACTTCCTTCTAAGGTATAATAATCTATTATAGTAACGTTTGTTGAATGACGTACGCATCTTTCTTCACACCAAAGCTAAAAACCTACTGCACCTGCTCTGGCTTTGCCGGTGTGTGTGTGAATTCGCCCTTACTTCTCCTAAATCAGTTCGGCCTAGGTCAAATTAGTGGAGCCTCAAGAATTTAGGCCAAACTAGCTTTTCTGGGACTTAACTAGTATATCGTGATACGCGTAGGAAAAACCAGTTTGACCTAGGACAAACTAGTTTGACCTGATATCGGGTTTTGCCAGTACCAGCGACAGATATTTTCTTAGTCGTTTGACTGTCGGAGAGCACGCAGTTATAGTACCCCCGACTATAGCTCCCGGCAGACTGCACGGAGCCTACGCTTAAGATTGATTCACACTAGTCTAGAAATTTAGTCGAGTATCGAGCGATTTACTAACTGTACGAGTCTGAACAATGAAAATTTAGTCGAACAGTTTAGCTAGTAGTTTAGTCGAGTCGATCCATTTTGTTCTATTATATCGGGTGAGTAGCAGCGCCCCACCATTCGTCTCTGCTTACTGGTTCATCGGCTAAACAAGTCTGAACCTATCGTTTAGTAGAGATCATCAGCTGCCGCAAAAATTACGTTTCGACGGAGCAAAGAAACAATTTTAAAATTTGTTTCTAAATATGTAGAAAATGTATGCTTGTAGAACATCACTCTAAAACAAACAAAGGAAGCAATCTGCACACATGGATTTTGAAAATACAATGAACATACCTGGATTTGGTGAGAATTGTTGGTAAATTGAAAATTTAAAACATCTGCTTAGTGCTCTATTTCATTAATTATTTTATTAGCATGTAGAATATGCATTAAGATCTTATTGTTATTATAAGTACTACTTAACGCGATTAAACCTTTTTGTAATGATCTACTCGCAGAAGTTAAAAATAATAATAATAATAATAAAAGAGCCCAAAAAGTTAGGTACATGGACTGAAACAATTTACATTCCTTCAGTAAATGATTCAGTTTACTGTATGCATCCTTAAGAAATATTACTTCAAATCCTTTAATGTAGATTCCTTCAGACTTCTGTGGTAATAGCTGATTTTCCGTGTATAAATACAATGTGTGGGTGTCCAATGTCCATAAACTACATCCGATAGCAATAAAGTAGATAATTGCCTGTAATTTTTTAACTGTCGGAATTTCACTTCTTAAATTGATATTTTAACGCTGAATTTGCGACTTCATTTTCACTAACACAAAATTTACACAACTTTTAGACATTCTCATTCTTAGGGATCTTCTAATGCTTATTTCTTCAGTAGACAATTAGTAGCTCCTAGTTCATCCATTCTATTAATCCATTTTCGTACCCATTGCTTTTTTTCTTAAACGCATAAATATCTTCATCAGCCCCTTCTAAAATAGCTTTATCAGCTCATTCACTTTATTGCGTTGCAGCCTGTTCATCTGGAAAAATACCATGAAACTTGTATAATGTACTCGACCGTTGTTCGAACGATTTTTGAGCAGTAGCGATTATTTTAGCTACTAAACTACTCGTCGCTAAACTAAATTACTAATGTAGTGCGAACAAGCCTTTAAGCCCATCGTCCACTGGAACCGAATTTCGTCCGGACCGCATACGTCCAAGCAACGCCCGATTTGACGGCCGGCCAGTTCGTCCGATTAACATCGACAACTGCAGCCGTATAACGTCCGACATATATAACCGCTCCATCATTATTGCTTCAACACCAAGCGAATAGGGTGTTTTTGTAAAATGTTTAGTGACTTACAGTTTGTAAAAAAGAATAGACGTTACTTGCCCTTGCGAGATATTACGTCCGAGCGTGGTGGGTGAACAGTTAACGTTCTGGCCTCACATTCGGGAGGACGCGGGTTCGAATCCCCATCCGGGCATCCAGATTTGGGTTTTCCATGGTTTCTCCAAATCACTCCAGGTGAATGCTGGGATGCTTCCTTCAAAAATGCCATGGCCGAATTCCTTCCAGTTCCTTGTCGCCAGTCCCAACCCGCCTCTAATGACCTTAGCCGTCTATGAGGCGTAAAGCAATAAGTAAAAAAAATAAAAAAAATATTACAAGGGTCAGGGCCGTGTTTAGTATGTGTTGACCCTTGGGCTGAGCCTGCGATGCGCGCCCTGTCCCACAAATGTTTTGATACTCAACCTCGCATTTTATATTTATATTCTAACCAAAATTATAAAATAAACATTTGAAATTTATGATTTAATTTTATTATTTATTATATCGTATCTAGGAGAATATAGAATTGTTGAGATAAAATGGAAACAATTGAAAATCCCTATGATATTCAATACAATTTACTAACATCGCCCTGAACAATTATAGAAGAAAAAGGATGCGAAGTTGAAGGTTATGACCATTTTGCCAATTTCGCAAATGTGAATATTTTAATTTTAAAAATAAATGAACATGCAAGGAAAAACAAGATATAAAAAAGAAGAATTATAAGAAACAACAAATTTTATTTTTGTGATGTGGGCTAATAGGCTGCAGCCTATATAGCGTATGCATGAATGTGGTCCCGACAAGAATGATATTTCATAATCGTATGAGAATATTCCAGTCCGAAATTCAAATAATTTTCTTTACTGTACTATTTTTTTTAAGAAAATAATTATTTAGTTTACATAATTTATTTCGTTAATTTGCCACGGCAAAGCGCCCGCGGTTCTGACACAGTATCTTTCCGTTGATATCTAAAATAATAGCCCAACCAGACTCTACTTATTTATGCTTTACTTAAAATTGTAAATGTGGTTGTGCTGTTTTTTGTGGCATCAACTCAAAGATACTTTGTCAGTATCGAAGGGGCTTTGCCGGGGTAAATTAACAAAATAAATTGTGTAAACAGTTCTGCATTGTTATTATAAAATTATAACTTATCAACTTTCAGCTGTTGTTTTTTTTTTCTTTTCACTCCGATATCTTATTTCAAAAATGTATACATCTCTTTTCATGTTCTGCTCCGTCTTTGAAATTTAATTTAACTGAATTACAATGGAGCACAGGCTCCGTGTGGTATAACGGAGATGAATAACTATAATGTATAAACTGCTCTCGGGTGACTAGCCGAGTCAAGAGTGCGTCACCCGAAAGCAGTTTATACATTCTCAATGCCGAGAAAGACTTCGTTCTTAAATAACTATAATAATTAATCTTAGAGAAAATTGGTAGTTAAGGGTAACGTTTAGATAAACAAATGGAAGATAGCTCTGGACCGACGAACTTGGTGAGACCTTGTCGTGTTCGTTTTGAATTTAAAGTTGCTTGCGGAAAAGAACCTGTATAACTTGGGACGATTAAAGATGTTATGACATTATAAATAAAAAGGAATCAAATCATATAAGTTCATTGGTTGTTGGCGAAGCCAGAAAACTTCAGAAGAAATTACAATAAATAATTAAACAGATATTTTTACTACGACTACGAAATAAATAAGTAAAAAAATACGAGCTAAGACAACATAATGAACAACATAAATATACGACATGGCGACCGCGACAGGACACGAAGAGGAAGGATTTATTGGGTTTTTTTTTTCCCCTTCATTTTTGAGATTGTGAAAAATGTTATATATGAATAATGATTCAAAGCGAAGACCGAAAGGTTCTCATTAAGTTTGCCAGAATATTTGTGACTACAAAGATATATGGCAAACTTGAGAGGGGCTGTGGTATAACGGAGATGAATAACTATAATAATTACTCTTAGAGAAAATTGGTAGTTAAGGGTAACGTTTAGATAAACAAATGGAAGATAGCTCAGGACCGACGAACTTGGTGAGACCTTGTCGTGTTCGTTTTGAATTTAAAGTTGCTTGCGGAAAAGAACCTGTATAACTTGGGATGATTAAAGATGTTATGACATTATAAATAAAAAGGAATCAAAGCATATAAGTTCATTGGTTATTGGCGAAGCTAGAAAACTTCAGAAGAAATTACAATAAATAATTAAACAGATATTTTTACTACGACTACGAAATAAATAAGTAGAAAATACGAGCTAAGACAACATAAAGAACAACATAATATACGACATCCGGTGGCAATTTCCCTACACCTCCATCTTCCCCCTATCCTGCAGCGACTTACATTTGTCCCCTACAAATTTTATCTTTAAATTCTTTCAATGTTTTCGGTAAATTAAATAGTCGGCTGTTTTATACTGTTTAATCTCCACTAATTCAATTAATGTCACAGTATGGTGTTTCAAAACTACGAGGAAAATTGTTGTGACTGACATTAGACCGTATTAACACCTCTTCGTCGGCGGCACCAGTGTGTATAGGAAACAATGAAATCAGAGGGCCACCAATAGTGCTGGTCTGGTTGTCGAGGTCACCGCCGGCTGTATTCGCCGGCGCCGGACGCCGGACCGGCGAATCTGCCGGATCGGGCTACGTGTGAAAGCTCTCATTTGATTACATTGCATCCGGTGCCGGCGCCGGTTTTGCCGGTGTGTGTGAAAACGGCCTAATGATTCCGCTACTTGTAATGTTGGTGATGATATCCAAACGGCACCACAAACAGCTGCTGAAAGCCTTCAGCAACAGGCTAAAAAAAAAAAAAAAACAATTCTACTTCTGACAAATCGCATCCGCCAGCTAAAGTGGGAGATAACATGACCGTGTCGACTCCTGAAGTAGACAGGGGAAGAGGGCGACATAAGAAATATTATTGCCGTTGTTCTGAAATAAACAACGATGGCCTGTACAAAATTAGAACTAAGCACGGAATATTGCAGATACTCTATGGCAGGTTAGTTATGCACGTTACATGTTTTTATATTTAGAAGATGTATTCAAATTTTTGGCTTCTTTGTTTGTAACAGAAATGAATTCGACATTTTTCTCAAAAATTTCTCCAAGAAAATGATTTCAGTCAAGATTTTCAAATCTCACTAAGGGCTGCAGCTGCCAAACATTCATTTGGGACAGGTCTAGGTTTTATTAGGAGCAATAAGTGCAGTGCAAAAAAAAAAAAAAATTGTGTAATTCGAAATGCCCTCTAAAACGAAAGATTAAATATTTTATTTGTTACACTAAGAAACACAAATAAGTTCTTTAAATTAGTTCGGCCTAGACCAAACTAGTTAAGCCTAAAAGTATTTAGGCCAAATTAGATTGTCCTGGGCAAAACTAGTATATCCTGACGAGCGTAGGATTTTTTTTTTTTTTTTTTTAACCGATTTGGCCTACGAGAAATTAGTCTGACCTGTTATTGGGTTTGGCCGGTAACGTGGCGACTGAACTCAAGGAGAAAAAGAAAACCATATTCGAATGTGTACGCGAAACTCTTTCATGTATGGGGATATACCCTAATATCTTTTACATTTTGCGTATATGTCTATGAACCTAATTACCAACAATAACACATCTCACAGTGAAATTTTATCACAAATGATGAAAAGATGGCAGACTTATGAGAATGTTTGCTACTAACAAAATCATGTTAAAATTATAAAAACTTGTGAAAATCATTTTCCTTAAAAGTCCATACTAAGTGCCATTATCTTAAACTTTGCAGTCATATTGTTCAGAGCTTTCGGAGATCATACCCTCGCGAAATACAGAAATACATAAAAATTAACTGCAACAAAATTCATTTCATTTTTGAGTATATGTTCAGTCATACCACAATCGATGAGTTATCCTAGTTTTTTTTATGCCTGTTTAGCGGTCATTTAAACGTACCTTACCGAGAAATTCTTCTAAAAAAAGTGACGCAATTTAGAGGCAATAACACATACCGACGGACAGAGGGGCGGACATGACGAAATAATAATAATTCATTTTTTGGCATTTTGATTATGGAACCCAGTTCGGAATGGGCGTGCTAAATTAAACACTCAGCGGGCCACATTGTTCGCGTGATTAATTTCTGTTCCCATTCCCTGTATCGTGACATCAGGGAAGCTATTTGAGTAAAACTCTGGCAAATGTTTCAACTGGATCCGGAAGTAGGCCCAAATGGAATTACGATACTGTCATCACAAATTTCTCCACGAGAATGGTATTTAATAGTATGTAAACCTCACCAGTGAACACAACATAGTGACCTGCAAATGTAACAAAGTTATACAGTAAATGTCTAGATCTTCCGAATGCTTGCATTTTATCTGGCTTTATTATCCAAACTCGTGTGCAGCAGTTGCACTAAGCAGCCAGATTTTCCCTCTTTATGATAACGTTTCCATTTCTTCTCAGTTGTTGATTGCAGACTGTTCATGTGAACCAAAAAATGAGGGTGCAGTGATAAACAGCAGTAATACATTATCTGCCAAAAAGTAATTACGAAGATAAGTAATTCAGTACGTCAGTGGACTTTTGTGACCGCCGTATGGTTCAGGCCGGTATAGAATCAACATACAAGCAGGTAGCACCAGATACAGAACTATCGCCCTTCGATCAGGGCGTGATTTTGGGCCGCCATCTCAGTCGTCTTTCTAGTAGCGCTATTGTAGCGGAGGTTAACAGGTCCAAGTCAATGGCTGCATTCGTCCTGCGTAAGTAGAAGATCGACGGGTATTGTGCCGATGCTGCACCTTCTGGGCGATCTCCAGTTTTATCGACAGACACCGCAGATTACTGAAACATGAAATTGTCCGACAGAAGTTTCATACAGCAACAGGAGTATCGGTTTCCATTGGAACATTGCGTACAGAAGTCCACCGACTTGAATATTTCGGAAGAACAGCTGCTTATGAAGGCACGTCCATAAACCACATAGCTACATTTTGGCCTCCTGTGAACCATCCCTTCCTCCCCTCTCTCCCCTCCACGCTCCCCTCTCTATCATCCTCCCTCTCCTCATCCCCTCCTCTCCTCCCACTCTCCCCTCATCCCTCCCCCTCCCTCCGTCCACCCCTGCCTATATAGACAGACATGGCTTTTGCTTCTATCCCCCTCCCTCCCGTGTAACACGTAGCTGTTTTCCTATTGATTCCAGAAGACATTTTGTACCGTTTTGTCTTATCAGACATACGGAAATTAATGTTGAGATATTGTTGTGTGTTCTATACCTCATTTTAACTGTGACAAATAAGATGAATAGAAAGCTACGTGACCTGGCTCAGAATCCCCCCCTTCCCCCCACGTAAACCAGCGTAGCTTTTCAGCCAATCCCCCACCCTTCCCCTCCCCCCTTAGTCCGAGACACGTAGTTTATGGAAGCTCCCTAAGCCCTACACCCAGACAAGAAGTAAAGCTTGGTGACTCATGTGGTGTTTGGACCGTCGCAACTGGGCACTGGAGCAGTGGAAATTATTTCTGTGGAGTGAGGAGTAAAGGTTTCCGTTAATCCGATCCTATGGACGTGTACGGGTGCGGAGTCTATTCGGTAATCGGCCTCTGTCAGAGCGTTAAGTGCCAACTTGAAAATTCGGAGGTGACAGAATGATGGAGTGAATCTGTTTCACAACATCTTTCGGCGTAGGACCGCTGGTGTTATCCGTGTTAGCATGAACACATAGGCCTGTCGTAATAGCATTGTGGCTTTTTTACATAGTGTACCACTGATACTTCCAGGATGACAGTGCCAAGTACCATGTTTCAAGGGCTACTATGCAGTGGTACGCCAGCAAAAATGTTTGCCTATTGAACTGATCTATCCACAGTCCTTATCACAGACCTACAAAACATTGGGGGATAGCCGGGTAAGCTTTCGGCAGTAGCGGCCAAAACCTGTTGCCCAACTTGTGGAATGGTTGCAAGAGGAACGGTGATGAATCTCAGTGGACATCCTGTAAACACACACAGAGATCATGCAAGATAGGTTGGCTGCTATTATAATCACTAAAGGTGATCCTAACGAGACGACAACCACCGAATTAACATTGTGGATAGGTGTCTAATTACGTGTTGGTACTCAATTTATTTACAAACACGTATTTGCATGCATTCACAGTCTATTATCTGGTAACTAGAAACTTGTTTCCGATATGGAACTTTCAATTTTGCACCCAGCGACTCACGTCTGATTTAGCACATCAATACGTGCGAAATTCATGATACTCGAATTGCGCGAGGCTTTAACCGCTGTTGGCCGTTTTTATCAACGGAAGATGAATTTTGTGCAATACTGTTGTAGGCCACTTCTTCGCAGTTGCTTGGAAAAATTATATCATGAAGAACAAAAAAAAAGTTTTTATATGGTTTAATTCCATCCGCGTTTCGCCTCTCAAAAAAGCACCATCAGCGACGAAACTTTCTTGAAATTTGTATTGATTTTACAAAATTTATTAAGTAATGATTAAATAATACATATGTTATGATTAAATGTTTACTGATTCTTCTCTACTCACAATTTATATTACTGTTATTAGGATTTAAAACAGAACATCTCAGCTTTTTTGCCCAAGGTATTTTCCGGCTAAATCCATTTGTCTAATTAATGTTGCATCTTATAGCTGCCCATACATAAACTCATTTGTGTGCGAGTAAGCTCGCTGAAGATTTGCGCGCGGATATTCTCGCGACTAGCCTGTACTTGTTGGAGACCATACACAGGAACATCAGTTTCACACATTTGTCGTTCAGCTGGCTCGCCGCGTTCAAATTGTTGTGTTTATGGTAATGGTCTACGGATTTATCTGTCATGATTTCCTGGCTCGCGGCTCACTGGGAATTCCAAAAAATCGCGAGCCAAGTGTAATGAGGTTATGTTACAAGCGACATGATAATATTGAAATTAATCAGGTTTTTAAGTTCTACACAAAAAAAGTATTTATTCGTGCAGCAGCTTATATTGGAGCTGTAAAAAAAGAAGAAGAAACTGACAGTATGACAAAAAAAATGGTTACAGGAAGATTAAAAACACGATCATATACTGCTATTTGTACTATTTGAAAAGCATCGATTTCTTCAGTGTTACATAAATGCACAGATACATCTTCCTATATATTTCCTCATATCCTTCATCTTTCCCGTCATAATTTGGGCTTCCTATATTGCTGATACTGTCCATTGGTTCGTGTTGATCTCCCATAAACAGTAGTAAGTCACAGTAATAGCGTAAATTAGTTTTGTAGATTTCGCCATCGCTTATTCCACTTCTTGTTGAATTTTCATTTTTTTATATATATATTTCTTTCGAAAAGCACTCCACAAAGAGTGGATTTTCTTTTTTATTAATGCACTGTCAACTTTTATATTTCGCACAAACCTTTATCAATGCACTAAATACTAATTTTTTTAAATTTCTGTTCGCGTTCTCTTTTGATTTCACCTTTCACAGTGCAATATGTTACCGATATGTCGCAATGAAATCAGCTACGAATTCCCTTGCTCATCTTACTTAACTTGTCAGACACTCGACAAGTCTTATCCGATACGAGTAAGTTGTTAGGAGAGATATCTGTGTGTATGGTTACCGTCGCGCATGCTCGCCACGTTCAAATCTGTAACGATTGTTATTGACTCGTGATGCGGCTCGTCGTTAGACAATTAACACACACATTTTATTGTCTATATGGATCGCCACGGAATTGCTGAAGCACAAATGTGATTGTGTTTGCCTAGCTTATCGCGACTTTTTTATTTGCCATGGCCATCTTGTTTTATTGCTTTAGACAGAACATAGTTTAGGGAAAAGTAGATATGTGTGGCTACAGACCCTAACAACACAAATGTAAATAATAAGTATAAAAGAATTAGTATATATTTCAACTTAGGATTATCTTAAACACTACGTAACAAGTTTTGTAAAATAAGTGTAAATTTCAACATAGATTCTTTCTCTCTATGGAAAGCGAAACTCATAGGGCTTTAAACCCAGGGGCGTTGCTACTATGGGGCTAGGCGGTGCAGTGCACCGGGGCCCCTACGCTCAGGGGGCCCCAAGCATACCTCAAGGGGCCCCAAAGTGCATCTATGGGGGCCCCCAAGCGCAGTTTAGAGGGCCCTCGAGCCCTGTCGGCAAACTGGCGACCTTTTTATTTAGCTCTACCGTCGTCTAAAGGGGCCCCTGAGACACAGGAAGACCCCCACCAAGGGCCCTCGCTGCTCAGGGGGCCCCCAACCACTGCTCACGGGGCCCCTAGGACAACTCAAGGGCCCCATCCTCAGCTCAGGGGGCCTATACCAGCACACGAAACAAAAAAATGGTCACCCGTCTGGCCTGAGGGCCCAAAATAAATTTTTTGCACCGGGGCCCTTGTTGACCTAGTTACGCCACTGTTTAAACAAAACAAAAACAGTTGCATTGGCGATCTTTATTAACACTTAATGATGAATTTTGTTTTTCTGAGTAACGTCCTTTTTAAGATTTCGAAGAAACTCCAAGTTTATAAGTTCTTGTAGCAAAATTCGCAAGATCGTGTGTGTGATACAAGAAAATGTTTGAGAGCTGTAGTTATATTTAAATTTTAAAATAATTTCGTTGTAGAAATTTTCTATTTTAACTGTACCCATCCCGTGAATAGGGGAATGATAGTTTTCATCAAAGTACACTAATATCTTATGTCTAATGGTTTTAAGTATCCTACACATCTACAGAACTGACATTTTATCTGACTGCTCTGTCTTGTAGGGACTAACACGATGTAGACATTATAAATCCGAATGTAATGATCAGCGTAAGCTTGTCAAAACTCTGAGGAACCAGGCTGCTGTTTCCTCCTTTGGTAGAGTGCTCATTCTGGGCTGAATAGCCTGAGTTAGCTTCCTGATGTTATATCTAGGTAAAATATGGCTCATTTTAGTGCTGAAACTCTGTACTGTACTAACAAAATTCGTTAAAGTGGTTTTGCGTGAATGCCGTTATTCTGAACGAAGTGAAGGTTACCTTTGACTCAGCCACAGCCACTGTATGCTGTTTTTACCAATGCAACCATAAACGTAGGGAAGAAACTTTCTTCTCGCAGTCGAAGTACTTGTAGTTATGTTTAAATTTATCATTAATCTATTAGTATAATACACCGAGGCTTGGGCAGTGCGTATTCGCACTGCCACTTGCCATTCGGGAGGACCGGGGTTAAACTCGGTTCGGCCATCCTGTCTGAGGTTTTCCGTGGTTTCCCTCAGACACTTAGGCGAATGCTGGGATGGTTCCCTACAAGGCCACGGCCGACCTTCCATCCCCCTTCCCTCCTCGTAGTAGTAGATTGGCTGAAAAGAGTCCCCTATGACTCTCCAGCAGCCCGCCTCCCAGCCTTCTGCTGGGAGGAATGAAATTGTAAAAAAAAAAAAAAAAATTAGTATAATAGACAAGATGTAGCGGTGTAGCACATACGTCATGTCACGCGGTGACGTCAAGCTATGACGTTGCCTATGACGTCACGCTTTACGATATTATTTGTGGGAGTGCGCGTTATTTAATATCATTTCCAAGCAACAGTGAATAAATTAACTCACAGAATACTGAAATAAAAGTATGTATTGCGTTAAAATCGATATTTCAATCATTAGATGCTTATATTTACGTAATATTCTTTTGATATATTCAAGTATTCCTTCAATTCTTTGTCCATAGATATTGTAATATAAAAGCTTTGTATTTCGGGCATCAGTGCTGCTAAATGTTTGGTTAGACTAGCATGGATTAGAATTACAAGTTTCATTTGACGTTAACGCATAGGGCATGAATAATTTAGTTTTTTTTTCTTCAAAATTTAAACTGTGTCCTATTACTGAAATTATTTGTGTTTAAATTGGCATATTAACTACCAGGTTTTTTTACTGAAACATTACATGTTTCAAATGAAAGAAGTTGCAAATTGTTCGCGATATATACGGCCTAAACCACAATGAAATATTACATGGCATAGCTTAAGTTATAGCATCCTTCGTTCTTGCTGGAGTCATTATTTCAGCAGATGTAAGCTTTCTTAGCCGTTAAAATATCGATCTTCATCATAGGTAGCTATTAAGAAAGAAATGTGTCAGAACCTGTGAAGATTTGGGATCAAGTTTATATCGCGATGCATGGAATGTATTAAATTCCGTGTGATTGAAGCTTTTCTTTTCTATCAGAAATTTTAGCGGATATTATGGTTAAGCTGAAATGCAACCTGGACCAAGATGACAACTGAAGCTTTTTGCTACAGCACAATGAACGATAAATTACAATGAGCTTTATTTTGTAACAATTCTGATTAGTTAAGCAACTGCAGAGAAATATCCACGTTATTTAATAACATTTCTAGGCATCCACGAATAAATTAACTGACTGAACATACTTATTAGTTGCTTAGATTTATTTAATATTAGTTTATGTAGAAGTATTCGTTGATATCACATATATGTAAGTTAATTTTCGCAATGCTAGCGGCAGTTTTGATAGATTGTTATTAAAATTGACACTTGAAGTTACAGCAGAGGGCATGCGTTTTTTTAGTAATTTTTTTTCTGTTACTTAATTCATTACTTCGTTCTAACGAAAGTATTTTTCGGTTGCGGAGCATCTTACGTTTCAGAATTTTTAATTTAATTCATGGCGACGTTTCGGAAAAAAGGAGTGTGCAAATGTGAAGAAGATGCCATTATAACGAAGCAATTGATACAAATTTCAACAGGGCAGTACCAGTTTCCGGCCCCGGCCGGTGGAAAATATCACCTTCCACCCATTAAAACTAATATTACGTTGGAATGACGTAAGCTGTTAAGATTTATTTTTAATTTACTTTTGTTTTACTAATATCTTATTTCAGCCGCATGTAACTGTGTCAGATGTGTTAGTATAATTCTGAATAACGAATATTAAAAATTAAGATTGAAGAACCCTTATAGATTTTTTATTTGGTTTATTTCGCGATGCAATGTGACCATTGAAATGTGATAAGTATATGTATTAATATGCGTGTAAAGTAAGTATTGTTTCTCTGGCGGCATGTTTAGCACATGGATTTTTTTTTTTTTTTTTTTTAACAGTTTAACGTCCCTTTTTAATAACGTGGTCTTTAGAGACGGGAAAGGATGGGGGCAAGGAATGGGAAGGAATTCGGCCATGGCCTTTTGAAGGAAGCATCCCGGCATTCACCTGGAGTGATTTGGGGAAACCATGGAAAACCCAAATCTGGATGCCCGGACAGGGATTCGAACCGCCGTCCTCCCGAATGCGAGGCCAGAACGCTATCCGTTACACCACCACGCTCGGTTTAGCACATGGAGGAAATATTTCCTCCATGTTTTAGCGTAGTACTGTACGTGGTTATGGGATTCTACGATAACCGTGAAGCCGCAATTTGTTGATGGATTCTTATGTAACTCGACGAAAAAAACTGAAAGTAGAGAATAAAATGTTTTGATATCTTACTTAATTCTCGAGATATTGTATCTCAAAATTGACGTGGTTAGGTTGAAATGCGGCCTGGAACAGAAAAAAAAATTAGACATTGCCAAATTTGATGATCATATCGTATATAAGAGACAAATCGAAAACAAATAATACATTTTCTTTCCATATCTCGCTTAGTTCTAGAGGTATTGTATCTCAAAATTTAGGTGGTTTGGGTGAAATCTGGCCTGGACCAGAAAAAACAAATTACCAAAACCGCTATATCTACACGGTGGAAATGCACTATATGTGTTTTATTTTCTTCCTGGTGGTTGTTGTTAGGTTGGAATACGTCCTGGACCAGAGGAAACTTCACCAAAATCACAGTTATAATTGATTTTCAACATGCTATATCTCGAAAACCAAGAAAGATATCAAAAAATTTTATTCTTTATTTTCGATTTATTTCGTCGAGTTCTACAAGAATTCATCCTCAGATTGTGGCACCACGGTAATGATTGAACTGCCTGTTGTTAGATTGAAATGCAACCTGAACCAGGATAGCAACAGAAACATTTTGTTATTGCGCAAGGCAATAGCAATTATATTATGATTTATTTTTGTGTTTATTTAAGCGATTGCTAAGAAATGATTTGCCAGAATATTGAAGTTGTTATGATTTAATTTAGTATCCTTCGTTTTCACTGTGGTCATTATTTCAACTGTAGGCTATGTAATTTATGTCATCCGTTAACACATCGATCTTCATCGCATTATTAGCGAAGATTGTGGTTTGACTGAAATGCGACCTGCAAGTTGACAACTGAAACGTTTTGCTACAAGGGATGAGAAATTACAGCACATTGAGCTTTATTTCAAAACAATTCTGTTTAGGTAAGCAACTAAAAAGAAATTAATTGCCAGAATACTCCAAACCCGTCAATTTTGACGGGCTTTGTGGCTAGTTTGAATAATAAATTGTCAGTTGTCACCCCCTTCCTTTATGATAGTAGTCTCATGTATGAAATTGTTTGTTTTGTCTTTAAAATAGCATGCTTATAATGAGTAAATAAAGTGTTAAAATTAATAAATAAAATGTAACCGTAAGGCCGAAAAGAGCTACCGCTCTCCAACTTCAGCCTTCAGCTGGGGGAGTGAAACATTAAAAAAAAAAATGCTCACAATAACAATATTCTTTCTGATTTAGCGCATTCATGTTTAAACTTAAAGCAAAATCGGACGAAGTGGATGAGCTGTAACGCTTGGGCCTGGCATTGGGAAGGATGCGTGTTTGAATCATCGTCCGGCCATTCAGGTTTTAGTTTTTAATGGTTTCCCCAAGTCATTCCAGGCGAATGCTGCAATGGTTCCTTCAAAAAGCTGATGACTGAATTCTTTCCCGTTCCTTGCCCCCAGTATGGCTGTTGATATTTTTAAAAATATCGGATTTTTGATATATCGATATTTTAAATAGTATCAGTATCCGCTGTCAATATATCGGAAAAAATATCTATATATGGATACTTTCATAAATTCAATTTCATAAAATCAAACCTTGTAAAAATAAGGCTGACCACTGATAAATAGACGTGTGATTTTGTTCTTAGTCAGGATTTCACTTTCGAATTGTTTCTCCTGGTGATAAATATTGATTTTTTTTCTTTTTTTAAAAAAATTGACTATTATGCGGGCATAATTTTTATAAAAGTTAGTAAAATTTATAAAACTCGAAAGAGGTTCGAGGTAAATCTTAGTGTATTTTTAAGACTGATAAGCAATACAGTTAAGGAATATATTTAGGTAGAAGTTTAGCTATCATAGCACACATTATGGCCAAATTACATAACTTTTTTCATAAAATTTCTTCGTGGAATTTCATATTGTACGTTGATAGCTTACTCTTAGTTGTATTATTTTTCTTGCTCTCTAATTAGCAACTATTTTTTACACTTCCCACTACTCCTTTCTAACAAACTAATTTCCAGTTGAACTTCTCTGAACAGTGCGCACGCTCATTTCAAACAATGGGCTCGCGTTCGATTCGTACTGAGCGAGCGATGCCTTGCCTTCACTGTTGTCATCATGTGAGTAAACTTGGTACCTATAAATTCCAAATTAAGTATAGAAACGTGGTATGATTTATTTAAGCTTGCTGATCTATATGTACAACAGAAATTTGAGGGACACAGTGTCATTCAGAGCAAACGGAAAATGATAACTTATTTAAAAAATATTGAATCCGATATCCAGATTTCAGTAGCGGAATATCGATATATCGTCCTAAAAAATATTACTCATAAATATCGATATTTTCAACAAATAATATCGATATTTCGATATATTATTAACAGTCCTATCCCCCAGTTCTTTCCCACCTCGACGTCGACGAGGCTAAAGCTAGATACAAAAAAATAAAAATCTAATGCAAAGAAAGTACAATGGGAAAACGTAAGAAGTTCAATAGGAGTTTGCTGTAAATATGTCATCTCACAAACTATTTTTATCTATTTCTTTGTCTTAAGTCACTTCATAATTTAAACAGCAAATTCTGACAATCGGCGGTCGGACAGTTCATGGATATCTCGACTAATAATTCCATACGATATTATAATAACAAGAAAATCTGATTTCCGGTTATCATTAACTGAGACTAATTTTCAACAGAAACTGATATCGTACTCCTAATCACTTTTCATAAACGTATACCCTTAATCCATCGTGTTTCCCTACAAGAAGAGTATTAAATTCACCTCGCAAATAACGTTCATTGCGCTAGCGATGCTTTGAAAGACATGGATAGCGGAGAGGAGCCATGTTTTATGCGCTCATTAAAGTCTCGGGCAGTTTACGACACACTCGGTCGTCTACCCTATGTTTGTGCTTGCTCTGGGGGAAACAACATAAATACTATCATCTGTGGCAGGGCCAAAGATAACCTCTGCTCCGTTATGAATAACAGCATTCCTCTTCTACCTCGCTGCTATATGAGAGTGTGTGAACAATTCGAAGATCATATAATAACTTATGAGAAGGATAGGCAATAAATAGCCTCGCGTTCGTATAATCGCCGAGTTGAGTATGGTTTCGGGCATCGGCGGTTTTTATTAAATGTGTATTATTTTAGTGACTAAGGTCTATTTAAATACAGTACAAGCACTCTAGAAACAAACACGTACAATATTGTACGATGAAGATCTGAAACGTTATCGCTTACACCAAAGATACTTTTTTTTAATAAAATAATCTGTGTTTATGTTCTAGCAAACATTAGTAATCGACATCGCGGTGTATGGTTCAGCAGATCTACAGGGTGTTTCAAAAATGACCAGTATATCAATAAAAACAAAACGGGCAGCGATAGAAATACACCATTTATTGCAATATGCTTGGGACAACAGTAAATTTTCAGGCAGACAAACTTTCGAAATTAGTTACAATTTTCAACAACAGATGGCACTGCAGTCTGGAAAAATCTAAGTAAGATAATTTCCACATATCCACCATGCGCAGCAATAATAAAGCGTAGTCTCTGAACGAAATTACCAGAAACCTTTGTAAACGTGTCAGGCGGGATGGCTTCACATGCAGAAGAGATGTATTGCTTCAGTTGTTCAATTGTTTATGGATTGTGGTGGCCCTCCGCCATTCACTGCCATTATTTTCTTGGCAGTCTACTTTGGAGTTCTTGTCTCTCGACATTTTCTCCTTATTCATTGGATGGTGCATTACGTCACTTTGGGTGTGTCGTATTGGTTGGCGTTATGTGATTAGCTTTTTATTTTGTCTTTTTAATGTTGCCTGAGCAATGCTAACGGTCTTCTGTGCCGGCCGGTGGGAACTTCATATCGACCGAGCACGCTGACCAGTGGGTTGTTACTCGTCTCAGCTTTCCGATAAAACGCCGTAGCGAGTGCTCGGAAGCGGTCTTTAATGGTAGGAACGCCTGCCGCCTCGTGCAGCGCCGCAGTCGGGAAGCGCGATGGCAGGTGTAGGGCGCGCTTCAGCGCCCTGTTCTGGATGACTTGAAGCCGGTTGACGTGTTTGTCCGCCGCGTAGCCCCACACTGGGCAGGCGTACTCAAGAAGTGGCCTGACCAGTGTGAGGTAGATCTTCACGCCCAGTGCAGGTGGAAGCGCACTGGTCCTGTTCAGCAGAGGGTAAAGATCATGCAGTCTTCCGCTGGCCCTCCTGCGTACTTCATTTATGTGTGATTGCCACGTGAGCTTGGAGTCGAGTGTGACTCCAAGGTATTTTAACGTTGTCTTCCATGGAATGTCTACTCCGTGGAGTTTCAGTACTGGATCCGCGTGGTTCCTGTTCCTCGGACCGTATTTCCTAGTGATGACAATCGCCTGGGTCTTCGCGGCGTTTACTTCTATACGCCATCTGCGTGCCCAGGCCTCCGTCTGCTGGAGTATATCTTGTAGCCTTCTGGTGGCGATGGCTCTGCTACGGCTGCTGGTGACATAAGCTGTGTCATCAGCGTAGGTAGCCGTCTGCACTCGGACCGCCGTGGGAACGTCGGCCGTGTAGAGGGAGTAGAGTGTTGGACCCAGTACGGACCCCTGAGGGACTCCTGCCATGATGCGCCTTCGCGTTGAAGTTTTCCCGTCGACTCTTACATGAAAAGTTCTTCCAAGCAGGTACGAACGGATCATCTTCACTAAGGGCCCCGGGAAGCCTTGTTGGTACAGTTTAAGTAGGAGCCCTGTGTGCCACACCGAATCGAATGCTCTTGCGATGTCGAGCGACACGAGGGCACAGTATTCCTTGTGCAGGAAAGCTTGTGTCGCGGACTCCACGATGCGTAGCACCTGTTGTGACGTGGAGTGGCCACGCCGGAAGCCGAACTGATGCGCGGGTAGGATGTTATTCGCCTCGATGTAGGAGTTAATCCTTTTCAGGAGCAGCCGCTCGAAGATCTTACTGACGGACGGCAAGAGGCTGATCGGCCGATAGTGCTGAGGAAAGATGGGATCTTTCTCGCTCTTGTGTACCGCCACGACTTCGGCGTGTTTCCACCGACGTGGGTACCTCTTCGTAAGCAGGATTCTGTTAAATAGGTTCGCTAGGTACACCGAGGCCTCAGGCGGCAGGTTCCTCAAGCACCGATTTGGAATCCCATCGTGGCCGGGTGCTTTGTCCAGCTGCAGCTTCGCCAAGCAACTAGCCACCTCCGCTGGGGAGATCGGTTCTATTTGCTCTTCACCATCATCAGCGTCGAGATATACTCGTAGACGGCGTCGAGCAGCGCGCAGTTCCCGGTCATTTACGTTTACATCAGATGGGCGGAAGTTTCTTTCGAAGCTGTCAGCCAGGGCATTGGCCTTGGCCGCTGGCTTGTAGACGAGCCCATTCACGCCGTGCAAAGGTGGGATGCGCTGTTTTCTCTTAGTGAATTTGCGGGTCTGCTCCCACATGGTTCCATCATCAGGCTTGAGCGACGATACGCGGGCATCCCACTCCCGGTTCCGGTGCTCGACCAGTGCCGCTTTCAGTTCCTTCTGTAGCCTGTTAAGGAGTCTCTTGGTCACCGAATTTCTGGTAATTTTCCACTCCTTGCTGACACGGTTCTTGTGCCGGATAGCCGCGATTAAGTGTGGTGGAAGCTGTTGCGTAGCAATTGGTCTTCGGTTGCGCAGAGGTGTGGATGCTGACGTGGCGTCCTTGACTATTTCTTCGAAGGCGCGCAGTGCCGCATCCACGTCTTCGACTCGCTGGTTGGCTAGAGCGGTAGAGACGAGTTGTCGGTAGCTTGCCCAGTCAGTGTTGCGGAAATCTGGGTGAATCTCTTCTGTTTCCTGCCACGGTCCAACATCCACTGCAACTATCACCGGCGAATGGTCAGACGACATCCGGTTGATAGTGGTCGCGTCGATGAATCCAGTGAGGCCTTTGGTCACCGCTATGTCTATGACATCCGGCCGATAACCGCTGGCTGGGAAGTGTGTAGGCTCTTCTGGGCCCCACACACACATGTTGTGTCTGAGGGCTAGGCGTCTCAGTAAGTTGCCAGCTGGATTCTTGATTCGACTGTTCCAATCGGGGTGTTTCGCATTGAAGTCACCACCGATCAGAACCTTGCCCCTGATTGTCACCAGCGCGGTGAGATCGGCTTCCACCATCTGCCTGGTGGGGGGCCGGTAGACTGCCACGACCGTAAGTTTACTGGTAACAGTGGTAACCTCTACTCCGACGGCTTCTATTTGCTGCATTGGCGGTAGAATCACTTGGCAGTGCGGTATCCTCCGTTTGATGAAGACCGCAACTCCTCCCCCGGCGGTGAGGCGGTCTCGTCTGTAGCAGCAGTAGTTAGCTGCTGAAACACGGAGTCCCGGCTTGAGGTGGGATTCGCTGATGAGGCAGACATCTATATCCTGCTCCCTCAGAAATTGCCGGAACTCAATCATCTGTGAATACATGCCATTGGCGTTCCATATGCAGAATTTGAGATTCCGTATGTGGGGTGCTCTATCCATTGTGGTTGTGACATTTGCATATGGGAGAGGCCGTAGCCGACGTCGCTGAGGCATGCATGCTGCTTGTCATGGTGTCCATTTTCTGAATTAGAGTGACCATCAAATTCATTACGGTATTCATCATGGTGATGAGTTGCTCCATGGTGTCTGCAGGTGCTTGTGCGGCCCGCTGCATCCTTCGCTGGATAGGATTTGGTCTGGCTGCAGGTTGCCTAGGTTCTTGTATAGCAGTCTCTGTTGGTTCTTGCAACCCCCCTGGGCTGTCAGGAGGATTTCCATTTGGTGGGACGCCCGAAGTAGCTGCAGCAAACGTACGGTTGTCTCTGCGGTTGTTGTTTATCTTCTTGGCAGGTTGCCTCTTGCCCGTTGCTGCTGGCCCAGGTGTAGCTGCCAGCTGCCGCCCCTGGTCTGCTGACTGTTCTTTCTTCTTTTCAAGGTTCTCTCTTGTGGTGTTCGTCCCTCGAAGTCGATCGCGTGCCCTCTTATAAGCGCTGCAGCCCTTATAGCTGGCAACGTGGTTGCCGCCACAGTTGTGGCATTTGGCGGTGTCCTTTGTCTTCGCTGCAGTGCAGTTGTTGGAGTCGTGCGGGCCGGCGCATTTAACGCAGACCGACTTCATCCTGCAATGCCGGGCCACGTGTCCAAACAGCTGGCAGTTGTAGCATTGGGGAGGCCCGGCTGAGGAGCGTAACTTCTCTGTGGTAACCTTCAGGTGACATATGCTTTCCACCTGGAAGATTCCACGGTTCTCCACAGTATCTGGTACTACTGCCAGAAAAAGCGGCATTTCAACGTTCGTTCCTGGGCGTCTTAGTTGGGCAACAGCTTGGATGTCGTAGCCCATGGTGATCAGTTCCTCTTTGAGATCGGCGACTGGAAAAGAACGTGGTATTCCCCTGAACACCACCTTAAGTCGCTTAACTTCGCCAGTAGGGAAGGTAAAATACGGAGTCTGCATTTGGTCCAGTTGCTTCGTCACGGCGGAGTAGTCTTCCACGGTGGTAAACGTAAATTTAAGTTTATCTCCGCCCGCTGTTTTGGCAGAGAATGGGTCTTTGGTAATCTTCTTCACCCATTCATGGAGCTTCTTATAACTCTCTTGGAATTCCACCACGATGGGCGGAATGTGTGGACTTCTGTTTCTGGGAGGCTCTTCTTCTTGTAGCGGTGCGAACTGGTTGGAGGTTTCAATCCGCTCGGGTTCAGTCGACGGCAGCGGCTTGCTCGTGCGGCGAGCCAACACGAACCCCTCGCTGTCGGGTAAATCTTCTGCTGTGCTGCTTCCAGGCGTTGCAGTCTGGCAGCTGTTAGCGGCTATTTCTTCTTCGGTGGTCTTCCTGTAATTTATCTTCACAGCACCTCCGGGCCGAGCCGAGGTACTTGGCTCGGGGAAGCTGAAAGCCCCCTTGAGAGTCTTCTTTGCAGCTTTCTTGCCTTTGCTAGGCGCCGAGAGCTGTGACACCGGCACGCTGATTTTATAGTTGACACCTCTCACATCATTCTTAGAAATCTTCGTCTTGCCGGAAGAAGGCGGAGAGGTTCTCCTCTTTGTAGCACGGTTGTCTACAGGACCGTGGGCTATCCCAGTCGTCAGCTGCGAGTAATAAGCGTTCCGATCAGAATCCATTTCCAAGTCCATTGTGGTTTGCTGGGTCGTCATAGGCGGTGGCTGTATTGATCCATTTGAAGCCCCACTCAAGTCCGTTTCCGTATGCTCAGTCGTCGACATTGCCGCGGTTGCCGCCGGCAAAGCCGAGTGCACTGGGGCACTCGGCCCGCCTGGCGCGGCAGCGCAGCTAGCACTTTCCTCATCGCTCGTCATAACAGCACGGCGGCAGACCGTCTAGCATGTTCTCTCGGATTGTGGTGGTACACCTGGTCTTTCACATGTCCCCACAGAAAGAAGTCACAGGGGTTCAGATCTGGCGAATAGGGAGCCCAATCCACGCCGCTTCCTGTATGTGTGGAATAGCCCATAGCAATCACACGATCATCTATGTCTTTCAAATCGCCTGCAGCGCCATCTGTTGTTAAAAATTCTAACTAATTTCGAAAGTTTGTCTCCCTGAAAATTTACTGTTGTCCCATATTGCAACAAACGGTGTATTTCTATCGCTTCCCGTTTAGTTTTTATTGATTTTTCAAATATACCGATCATTTTTGAAACACCCGGTATATGGTTATGGAGAGTGATTTCAATGTAAAATAACTAAAACTTAACGATGAAAAGGTTATGCATAGAAACGCGTTCTATAATTTTATGTATTTATATTTAGTCTACTATCTGAAGTGTTGGCTGGATCGTCCCAGATGAGGAGTGCTAGGCCATTGGTTTTCAGACGTACGAGTGTGTGTGTGTGTTTTTTTATTATTTCAGATAGGGTATTATGGCACACCAAGAAGAATTTCTTCAGGAAGAAATCAACATTGACAACTGTCGACCAGTGCTTCAGGTGCCAGGGTTTCTGGCATCGCTCGAAGGGTTGCCGGAACGAAGTTCGGTGCTTTCGCTGCGGGGAAACCCACAGCGTTTTCGTGTGCACAAGACCGAGCTACACGACACCAACTTGCGTTAACTGCGCCGCGGACCACGCGGCCAGCTACGGGGGCTGCCCACTGAGGCGGAAGCTGCAAGCGGCCGTCAACAGGAGCCGCCCCCACAACAGCACAGCGAAGATCACGACGCCACCAAGATCGACAAAGGATAAGACCACCCACGGCCACCAGACCAATCATAGCCACCTGATCAGACACGATGAACATCAACACAACCACAACCACCGATGTCATAGCCAGCCACAAGAAAACCAACTAGGGAACTAGGGAAAATCAACGCTCATCGCCACCGGGCGTTAAGAATAATCAAAAGTTTCCCTCAAAGGTCATTATATAATGGCCAAAACCGAGTTTTTTCCTAACGTGTATATCAATAATCCCAAAACCAAACAATATGATCAAGTAGAGAAAGCTACAGACAGTGGTGGGGCTATATAACTCCGTTGAGGAAGCGATAAAAAAAAAAAATGAAACAACGCAGTTTTAGGATTTAACTCAGGATTTGGAATTGTCCACCTTCATCTCTCCTGTCTTTATAACAAATACTGAAATGGTGGAAATTTCTTCCACCAAAAGACATAGAATCAGTTAACTATTTACCATGCGCTATACACCGTCCTTAGTGACCTACCCTACGAAGTAGGAACCTCTAACAATGAAATTTCTGGAAACCAACAAAGATTGCCTGCCAATCGCCTCGCGGTGTGCCTACGGCAATTCCAGAAAACTGGCAGTGGTTTAACGTCAGTGCAAATAATCACCGATTATTAAAGTAACTTTAAAAATTTAAAACAGCTTTAATTTAACTTAAAACTGTACTGAAGTGGTTTCTTAATTTATTTCAAATGACTTAAAGGAAGGTAGGGAGAAACATTTTTAAGAAAGTTCAGAAGCCTGATATTGAACAAGGAGATGCCACAGAAATGTAGAGGAGAAATTTATAGTACACAATATGTTTCTATTCTCACTAGTACCAAAACCTGCACTATAAAGCAGCAAGATAGAGTAAGGGACGAAACTCTTAGGAATACTGTGAAAAATGAACTCGAGTAGGAAAGAATAAAGAAGACAAGATTAAGATATTACGTACCAAGGAAAATACGTGAAATAAGAATACAAGGAGAATGGTAAAAAGGAAGGCCAAGGATAGACGAAAGGAGTGTTTGCTGAAGAGAGGAGTTGACAGGAGCAAGGTGGTGATAGTTTGTGGAGAGGAAAATAGAGAGGCTTGGGTCCAAAGAAGTCCAAGCCAGTTGCTGGACACTGTCAGTAATGACTACCTCTAGCGTAATAAATAGCTTTTCAATGACTGAAATGAGCCGAAATATGGAAGCCAACACTTGACGTACACGATTATTATTCTCCATCACAAACATCAAAATACACAGTTAAATACATTGTGCAAATAAACAACCTTAAACACACTTAGCCCAGTACTTCGCAACCTCAATTGCATTGTGTGTTGCTTGAAACAAGTCTTCATTGTTGCAGGATGATGGGCACATAAGGCACTCGAGCATATGATTCATAGTTTGGTCTTCACCACATTCGCACTTAACATTTGTAGCATCAGTATAACCCCATCTCAATAGGTTTTCCTTGGACCTGCCCACTCCTGTTCGCAATCGATTTAAGGACCGTCAGACGTTCCAGTCCTCTGCATGACCAGGTGGCAAGCGCTCTGCAACTGTCAGTGGTCCTGAGATGTTAGGAACCTTCATAATCCGTAACTGTACTCTTGCCTTTTCCGATGACCCAATTAGTTCCCGTGATGTTCTCAGAAACCTTTTCCTGGATTTGAGTCTCTGGGCTGGTGGTGTATGGCCATGCAGTAGATGAGCGCTTTCCCGTTCTACTTTGGTCCTCTCCTTGTTCGCAGCCACTTCTCTGTGGATGGAATTGAAGGATATGAAGATAAATGGTGTAACGTCATTGTTATGTTTCTGTAGCTTGAGAATTAATTTTTTTAACGCCACTAACTGTTTGTATTACTAACAGAAATCCATTCTGACCGCCATTCTTCCTTGCAAAAATTAAAAATGGTGACAATTAGAATTTGTAGATAACTCCGTTAATTATTACAAGGTAAATGCTCTTAGACCGATAATCATTTAAAACAAGTCATAAAAGGAAGTGGAAAATTAGCAAAATTGGAATTTGAGGGTTTCAAATCTAACTAATGTACTGACAAATTGAAAATAATAATTTCTCACTTGAACCGATTTCTAATGATGAGTGTCTTACAAATTTCATAAAATTCACTGTACAAAAAGTGGTGTTCGTGGCTGATCACCCCTCCGGAATCCGTTAGAGGAAACAACTATGAACTAAAGCTCATTACCGTGGAAAAAAATTCTGCACGATTCAATTTTTAGTGATACGCAATCAGCTTGTAATATTATTCAAAGCCCGACATTATTTTACTTAGACATGAAAACCTGAAAATAATCGCTAAATAATGTTTCAAGTTTGACTTAGCATCAAACTGCAGTTAACTATTACTTATTGCGACTTATTTCATGTAGTTTTACAGACATGATATTATATCTCTTAGAAACATATCTGTATTTCATATCCAACTGATGGGTTCAAACCGTCGCAACTGTTCCTGAATTAGTGTGAATTCTCTGACAGCAAGAACCTTGTTCCGAACGTGGAAATTAACTTCGCCGGTCAGATATCCTGCCTTCAATTGCATTCAACCGATCCCGTAATGAAATTTCTGCTTCACAGAATCAAAGAGGAAATGGAGAAAGCTCGTAGTGGCTTAGCTTCTGTGACCCTCTTCACAAAATAAAATACTTACTACTCACGTACAAGTTAAAGGAAGAAATTAAATGAGAGCAAGTTTTATAATCATGTGATATCAGTCACAATGAATTAAAGTTTCATAATTTATTTTAAAACTCACAGCAACTGTAAAAAAGTTTTTCTTCTCATTATGTATTATTCTTCTCTACATGTCTGGTGGTACAACCGCAGATCTAGTTTAACTGCTGCATCAAATTTGCCATGCGGGTCATCATTGAGAACTACTGTATTTTCTATGGCAGTTTACTTGGAGATATATGGATTATATTTAAAAAATATGGTGTATCATTTACTGTGATAAGCACTCTATGTTTAAAGCAAGCATCTTTAAAGAAACTAAAACCGTGAAGTTTTATACACAGCAATACCACAATGAACTTCACGTTGCTTTCACATGTCGAAAACTCCCTAGAAAAGATTTAACTGTTGGTACTTCAAGTGTGTCATCCCAAAAGCTGATTATTATTTGGAATAAAACTACAATGCTTAGCCGCCCTTAGAACTAAGATCCTCAATTTATTAGCATTGCAAATCATTTTAATAGATACTTTCTCATTTCAGACGGAGCTGATCATTCTGTGATATAAAATGAACAACTGGGGACCAAAGTTGTATAGGAGTCAAGTACACACAACACTGCATGGAAGTTGAGCTACGGAGCATTGTTGGGTAATTGCAACGTTCGTACCGGCTTTCGGGAGATCGGGGCTTCAGTCCCAGATTCGGCCATTGTGATTTCGACGTTTCTTGTTCCATGGTTCCCGAAACGACCCCACGTGAATACCGCGATAGTTCCTTCCGAGGACCATGGTCGAATTCTTTCTTATTCCTTGTCTAAAATCATTTCTTGGCTCTGATGGTCTCGACTTCGACAGAAAAAATGTTTTACTTACCACTTGCTGTCTGTGAAGTAAGCCATGGGAATCAATAAAATTTATAATCAGAAAACTACACCTTACAAGACTTTATAGAATCGATACAGAAAATGGCACAGCGTAATGTAAGAATGTGTTCTTGTGCAAAGGCCCAAAGACAGCAATTTTAATTTCTTCAAAATGTCGAGTGAGGTGCTCTTTCAATGATAACTTCATGCTGAGAAATAAACTGATGTCAAATGAACAGTTTTGATGATAGTTCGGACGAGATGAGCACACAGTTGTTATTCACCAGAAAATTGTTCTATAGTTACTGCACTGTAACGGATGCGTTAATACTGAAGAAGGAATAAAGTTGTCGTATTTTCCGTCAGTGTAATCAGATTATACACAAAAGAGGCATTTTAGGTGAAAAATAATATTTCACAGAAAGCGTTTCTGTCTTGAACAAAGAGAAATCAGCCTTGTCGTACATTTCTCACCCAGTTTAGCTCTACGATTTAGTAACCTCCTCCTTTACCTTTGTAAAGTCTTGTAGAAACTACTGTCTGAGGAGTTTAATCTAATGTTTATCAAAATATCCAGTCTTTCTGCAAATCTTACTAGAAACGATGGGACTTTAGAACGTTTACTGAATGGCTGGAACAGTGCTCTACATTGCGAATATTGTTTAATGTTAACTATTCCTATAAGCACATAATTCGTCAGGTGTATTACACTGTTTTTTCTGAAAAAGTGAGAAAAAGAGGGAGAGATAACAACGGCATGAGGAGGTAAAGGAATGAGGTTTACTGAAAATATTTCACCCACCACTTAATTGGCAATTATTTTTAGTATGCTGTTAAGCCTATCTTAATAGCACCAATCGAATCAGATGTCATCTACCTAACGGTTTCTTTAATATTACTGCCTGAAACTAATGTGTTTTGTGCATTCTTCAAAACAGATAACCTTCAATGTAGAACAGTAATAAAAACAAGCAGCAAGCTATATTCATTAGTTGTTATGAAATGTTTACGTGCAGTTTTTTCCGATATTTAAGACATTAAAAACAGAGCTGAAGAACGTAAGAACCATAGAACTGTAGGGAACTGACACGATGAGTCAAACTGCTGAACCTCTCGGTATTTCAAAAGAACCTGTAGGCTATATGTTTAGGTAATGAGAAAATCTATGTAAACATTTTTCGCATGATTTTTGCCATACTTGGTCATACATAACATCAAACGAACATTTGTAGAAAAACATCAGATAAATGTTTGAATAGTTATAACTAGAAAAAGAGTGGTCTGGTAGCTCAGTGGTTAAGGAGCTTGCTTTTGAAAATTCGCTGCTTCGGGTTCAAATCAAGGCGAGTGCAGGAATTTTTAAAAGCTGTGTTTGATAATGTGAGCTACGCCAGGTCGTTTCGTTAAACTGTAGGTCCCAGAGGAAATAAGCTGGCCATCCCTCTGAAAGAATGGCTTAGTATGCTTCCTTCGGATTGTGGACTAAGTTAATTTTTCGATTAGAAAAAAATACTTTAATTACAGAGTTTTGAAGTATGACATTTACTTCCAATTCTTTGTATGTAGAAAACCTGCACGTATCCGTATTTTGTCAGACGTACTTTTGATGGTATTCCGACGACCAGCTAGATAGATTACACGTGTCATTAATAAACTGAAAACACAAAAATATTGTAGAAATAATCTACAAGCAGAAACTTACATATCCGAAATCCTCAGAAAAATTAATACTCAGTCATTCTTGTTAACAATTATACCTAATGATGGAGGATGACCTACAAACTTTCATAATGGAGGCTGTTGACCAAATCAGGTAAGAAGAAAACCATATTCTTATGAGTGCATGCTGCTGCACTGAAATTAATGTTACAATATTTCAAGATTAGTTATAATCTCTAGTCACTGCTACCACGCTCTAGAGCGGATTCATTTTAGAAACCAATCACGTTTATTCTCAATGATGTATTCTTTTCGCTGTATGAATACTGAATTTTTCCCCCCGGACACCCCATATACACATATATATAAAATTCAGTAAAACTGCATACCTCTCCGACGAATGACATTAACATCATATTCAGTCTTATTATTAAAGACCGATATTTCGAGAATGACACTAAATGTTTGAGACCGACCGCAGAATAAATTTTTGTTCATGTACTGCTAATTATTACGGTTTTTTTTAGTTAATCACTTTGAATTTCTCAAGTAGTCAACCGGGAAAAGATTCCATATGGTGACAGAAGTTTAAAATATGACAGGTGATTGTTGCCAAAGCCTTTAATTAAATAATTATTTTTAATGATAATGTAGAGGAATCGTTTTATTGAGGATCTGTTCAAAGTGCTCCATCCATTGTTGTTTATGAAAACATCCGTGTAATTATGTTCAGTTATTTTTATCACCATCATCTGATAAAATTATTATAGTTCAGTGCATTAATTGGATGGAGCATAGTTTGAATTTAGTTAAGCTTCAACTAAATATTTTCATCTGCATATCATTATACATCATATCATATTGCATACGCGGATACCTTATATAAGATCCCTTTAAGTGATAAAACTGGGTATCAGAACTGCAATATTTAATTTTAATTTTAAAAGTTATTGTCCTTTCTAATACAGTTTTTGCGTCTAAGTAACCAACCAACAAATCTCAGATTAATTCGCAGATTGGTCTTACGCCTGTA
Organism: Vandiemenella viatica; assembly: GCA_031002005.1. NCBI lineage: Eukaryota > Metazoa > Arthropoda > Insecta > Orthoptera > Morabidae > Vandiemenella > Vandiemenella viatica. The sequence continues at coordinate 91,779,612 of JARYHS010013631.1, forward strand.
GTCTGATATTATAAGTTGAATCGATATACATCTAAATTTTATGGAACTGCCACTCCGCTAAGTTTTTTACATTTTATTGTAAACTAACGTGTTTTTAGGTGGAAGTGAATAGATAGAGCGAACTTGTGGATCTGAGAGCCGGTTCCAAAAGTTTGTGAGACGTGGCAGAGCTGTGGTCCTCTTGTTTGGAATCCAATAGTTGCGAGAAGTTACGACCGTTCGGTACATTGAATGCCCCGCGGTGCAAATGGAGCGAATACGGAGTTGCAGAAGTTACACATTTCTACTTTACGAATGGCACCCACACAGTTTACAAGTAAATGTACTATTACCTTAATTGCAGCTAAACGCGGAATGAGGTAGATATAAAATTTTGGTCATTAAAACTTATAACGTTGCTCTGCTGTTTCATTCACAGAAAGGAAATTATAAAATACTAGCGGAGTTCCCGACTTTGCTTGGTATGGTTGGCGTAGATTTAACCGTACCCTATTTTTATTCCCGCAAAACATTTGTACAAAGTTTCATAAAATACGCACCAACTTTTTCAGAATTAAAGCAAACTTACATTCACCAGCCCCCTACCAAGAAACTGGTGGGCTGAAGTTTATTTGCACGTATACTATTTTCATTTGTCCGAAAAGATTCATGTATATCAAGCTTACTACATTACTTAACAACTCTAGATTATGTTAAAAACTCACATTTGATTCACTTGCGAAGTGAATGGATATACTTGTGGCTCGAAACTCCAGATCCTTTAACTCTGCAGATAAAATATCAAAAGTGAATCCGGAATAATATTATCGTAAACAGAAGACTAATGCTGAAGGCCAGAGATATTGTCCAGAGATAAGAAAATCTCCGTTGTTTTTACGGCTATCTATGTCGTTTAAAAATTGATATCCCGAATTAAAGGAAAGAATACTTCAAGCTATGGATTTAAAAAATTGAATATATGGAATTAAAAGAAAGAATACTTAAAGTTTTGTTTAGTGTGCAAAATAGTTATTGCTGTAAGTTATCTTATTGCTTTAATTAAAGGCTATGGTCAGAGATAGTACTTGTAGTTGTGTGTTTAGAGCAGAGTATGCGGCATCTAGTAATTCCTCCTGTGGAATTTCTCACCATACGTTCAGAATTTCATTTAATGCGCCTACATTATTTAACGTTGAAACATAAGACATGCCAGACAAGTGAATTAAGATTCTAAGCTTTAAAACGATGAAAACTCTATCGAAATCAGCCCCATAGTTTCCGAGTTTTTATATGACCAATATTTCCGGTTTTCGTTTTGTAGATATAGATAATTTCATAACTTAGATCGTAAACATTTGTTTTTGTGGTTAGTTAAGTAACAGGTTTTGTAGCTGATGTGTCTGAAGTTAAATAACTGTTACTAAATATAAATCTATGCACCGATAACTCAACAAATTTGCATCATGCGGTACTTAGGGATCAAGAAAAGAGAAGTGGTTGTGATCAGTTTCTAATCAACAGGTTGCTTATCAAAGTCCTGGGTTAGATCCCAAAAAAAAGCAGTGCAATGTGTACTGAGTAAGGAAATAAAATGGGGACTGTGATACGTTCCTTGGTTGGGGATGTTAAACCTCATGGCCACCTCAAAAATTTCGAAAAAGCAACTTTAATAAGCTTCCACCGGGTTTCACACTTCTTTCGTCGTCAATACCGTGGGAAAAACACACCAACAGGAAGGAACTGATCTCACCACTTCTTGGCTTAGTGAAACTCATACGGGAGTATGATAGGAGTATAAAGAAAATTGAAATAGAAAACCCGTTAAAAATTTCTTTTCTTTTCAACGATACCATTGACAAATATACCTCTCACTTGCTAAACATGTGTTTCTTGCTATGCGTGAGTGATATTAACTCCATAATTGGACTATTATAATAAAAAGTTCTGTACAGGATCGTTTTCAGAAAACACGGATGTTATTTTCAATGCTGAAAAGTTTGTAAGATATAGTAATAATTTGATAGAATATCCTCTTGCAAAATTCATTAAACACAATTGCACACACGAAATACCTTAAGAAGGAATGCTTGGTAATGCTAGAAGACAATTGGTGCAAAGTTGTTGCTATTGTGTATATAAATGTGAATTTTGTACTGTAAGGGAATAATTGCTTACAATTATAACGGAACAGCAGAAAATTTAATGCCAAAGAATGTAAAAAACTCACATAAGAATTATGAAAGCAGGCAGAATTAGGAGTAATAAGAGAGCTGAATCCCAGTTTTTAATTTATGTACTCCTCCTTAATGGCTTCGTCAATTTTATTTTTATTTATGGGGAATTTTTTTTTTTTTAATTTTTTTTTTTTTTTTGCTGAATTGCCAACCCTTTTTCAAATGAACTGCCACATACATCACTTTTTTACTGCTAATTGCCTAATTGGTTTTTCACTATAATGGCTTCATTGACCTACCACAGCAGCTACCTGCTTCCACTCTCCACCCAAGAAACCGTCTCGAACCTGCCCTCACCCTATCCACCCATCTTACCAAAGAAACAGTTTGTCACACCCTCGTCACTGAGCCGCCCATAAATGCATGAAATCGATAAAACTATTAAAAAGTGGGCTTCAACTAACTCTCTTATTACTTCTACTGGCAGATTAGGACGATAATGGAACAAAAACAAAGCGAACAGAATTGCATTATTTTTGTAGAGCCATTTATCGTTTTGGGGAATAGATGAGCAAAATGGAAAATCTTAAGCTGGTATCACAGTAAGAATTATTTTTTTGTCGTAACTACCCAGCACCCTTCGTATTTGGAAAGTATACACCAGGGTCAGAATTAAATTTAACGTTTTCTACAAGAAAACAATTTTACTGGAAGAAACTCAGTATTTAATCGTTTGAAATATAATTAAAAATAGCAAAAAAAAAAACTCTTCCTTGCGTATTAATTGCACATAAAATTTACTTTTTTGACCCATATTTTCCCACCGCATGCGTAATTGTTTCATGCAGACAAATATGAACCAACTCAGTCATCGTATATATATGATGTAACACTAAAATCATTATAAACATTCCGACTGTCAGAATTAACTAAACTCAACCAGCAGTTTTTCTTGAATCGCAGTCAATGGAAAATTTATATCTATTAATTTGAGGATGTTTTTTTTCTTAAATTTCTCAGCTTTCACACTTCACATCAAAATAAATCATATACTATTTTACTCTTCGGTCCAAAGGCTGCATAATGTATTCGAAACCTCATCAAAATCATAAGGTTTCCGTCATGTTAATCCGAACAGACAGAATCACGATTAGCGAAACATAAGTTATTTCTCGCAGTCGAATTTATTGTAACATGCGATATAAATCATTAGATAAATATAGTTACAAACACCGAGATGGAAGGAGGCCAATTTGGCCTCCTACCTATCATTCGGGAGGACCGGGGTTAAACTCGGTTCGGCCATCCTGTCTGAGGTTTTCCGTGGTTTCCCTCAGACACTTAGGCGAATGCTGGGATGGTTCCCTACTAGGCCACGGCCGACCTTCCATCCCCCTTCCCTCCCCGTAGTAGTAGATTGGCTCTCCAGCAGCCCGCCTCCCAGCCTTCTGCTGGGAGGAATGAAATAAAAAAAAAAAAAAAAAAAAAAAAAAAAAAAAAAAAAAAAATAGTTACAATATAGTTATATCTATGTCTTATAATTATTGGTCTCTAGCTTATTTATCTTTCATCTCTGAATTAATCATCAAAATTGTAAATATGATTTCTGAAAAATTCATTTTACCCTGAATGCTTTGATTACGTAAAATTTGATGTTCACAACTCCTACTCACATAATTTCACTGCCCACAACTTTCGATACAATTAATTTTCAATTATACGATACGGGGTACGTTCTCTGCAAACTGCAAAAGTTGTTTCCTCCAATTCCCGAATTTATAATTTGAGGACATTTATCAACTGCTTCCGTATACATTCCGTGGGATATTCACAATTATATAATTTAGAAACACTTATATTTTCCGGGCGAAACATACAGTTACATAACGACTCCGTATGCGTTCGAATATAAGAACTTCATCCATTATATTACTTTATTTTCATCAAACGATGGCTAAATACGAAATTATATCTTTTTTAATTTACTACCGAAGTGAACAAACAGTCAACGCTTTTTTTTTTCTTTTACTTATGGCTTTACGCCTCGTCGACGTCTAGATTATCAGAGGCGGAAAAGGACTGCGAACAAGGAAGAGGAAGGAATTTGACGATGGCTTTTTGAAGGAAGCATCCCGGCATTCACCTGGAGTTATTATAATTACTATCGTATGCCAAATTCAAACAAAAAAACATGTTAATCATATAACTATATCTAGGGGTTCAAGACATCTTCTGGCAGCTGGTCCAGCTTGATGCAGTGCGAGCAGGCCTCCAGATAGTCTTCTTACTCGACAGTCAATCACAATGTGATCAGTGGTTTGGATATCACCACAGTCACACAGCACATCTTCACGGATACCCCACTTACGTGCGGTTGCATTGCACACTCAATGACGTCTGCGAAATCTATTCAGATGACACCAAAACTTAGGCACAGGTTGTAGGATCTTTTACAAGCCCAGAGTTGTGTGGGCCGTTGGCTTCCCACTCCTTTTTCTACTCTTCATATAAGTTAAAGTTATTATTTCTAAGCTTGGCTGCTTCCATGTAGGCAGGTCTCCTTGATTTTAATTGTGTGGGACGCAGGTGAAGGAGGTCACTATGCAGCGGAATCATGTTTTCCTTTACTCCTTCGAATTCTGTAAGTAAAATCGATTTTCTCCTCAATTATGGTGGAGGAATGTTAGAAAGTACAGGTAGCGAGAATAATGGGGTAGACCTAATGACACCACTCACTGTTCTCATAGCAGCGTTAAGATGGATCTCAACTTTGGCAGTACGGACAGTACCAAGTCACATAGAGCAACAGTATTCTGCTGCGGAGAATGCCAAGTCAATGACTGCTACTCGAAGAACGTGAGCACCTGCACCCCATGACGTACCAGCCAGTTTCTTTACAAGGTTCACACGGGTCTTCACTTTCTCTGATAAAAGCTGACGAAAAGTGAGGGGTCGATCCAAGGTAACTCCCAGATATTTACTATTTACTATTACTATTACTCCGCGATTCACTAAAACTGAGTGGTGGAGGGTGCATTGCACCTATCCGGGAAGGTAATGGTTTGGAGGGGATATACTGGATATGGCAGGAGGCGCCCATGGGCAATTGTGAGGAACCATCCCAGCATTCGCATGGAGAGATCTGTGGAAACCATGGAAAACCCAGATCAAGATGGCCATGGTACTTTATCGAAAGCTACTCCTGTCGGATTTTATGTTTAGTCGCCCGGTAAATCCTTTCTATTCCACTCCCTAATTGCTCGTGGAAAAGATGAGTACAGAAAAGAATCGGTTCTGGCCCTGATTTCTCTTATCTTATATTCGCGGTCATTCTGGGATATGAATGTTGCTGGTAGCAATATTTGTTTACTGTCATTCCGAAATACGTCAGTCGAGAATTTTTCAATTAGCTTCTGTCGAGAGCAACGCCTTCGGTGCTCCAGGTCTTCCCAACCTAAGTCCTTCAACATCGCACTTACGCTTTCCCTCCAACTATATATACCTGTCACGAATGGGGCGGCTCTTCTTTGGACCATCTCTAATGGCTCCATTAATCCCTTTTGATAGGGACCCCATACAGAGCATAAATGTATCGTTTGCCTTATTGAAACAATATACGAGTTTGCCTTTATCATACTTCAAATTCAGCTTAGATTTTAAAGTTTCCACAACCGCCTTGTGATCACTTATACCGTCTTATATACAAACTGTATCTACAATATCCGGATTGTTTGTAAGAAAAAGATCCAAAATGGACGAGGAATCTTTGACACTCCGCGTTGGTTCTTCGACCATCTGTTCAAGAGAATTTTCCGCGAATGATTCTAGGAACGTTTCGGTTATTTCGGGCGTTCTTTGTGTTCTACTCTTCCAAGGGGTCAGAAGGTTGGTCTTATTGTGATATAGGCGAGCCTGTTTGAAAGGTGGAAGCAACAAGACTCTGTCCTTGTCAGATTAGGTTTTATTCTTCTCTTAGAGAAGAATATGGAGAGATGGTTAAGACTCTCTGAGAGTCTATCTTCACAAATCTGGAAGTTTCTATCCTGGGAAGTAATAGTCAGATAGTCGGCATTTTGGAGTTACCAGCAATTCAGTTAGTGTGTCCGCAATATATAAATTTAAAAGCAGAAGCGCCAGCACTGAACCCTGAGGCAGTTCATTGTTGAGAACACGCCAGCGACTCTTTTAGGCCCCACGGTGGACTTGATTACTCAACAAGTTGTTCAAGAGTTCAGCAATATTTTAACACGGTAAGATATGTAGGAATTTGAGGAGGAGACCCTCACCCCAGCCAGCTGCTGATAGGTCGACGAACACAGCTCCTGTTTTAAGTTTCTTTTGGAATCCAGTCTCAATGTGGGTCATGAGTGTCAGAACTTGCTCGGCACAGCTACGCTATGGTCTGAAACCAGCCTGCTCTGGGGGGAATAATTTTATTAAAGTCATTGTGAATCCGAGCCAGCACCATCCTCTCAAGCAGTTTGTATGCTGTGCTGAGGAAAGAAATTGGCCTAAATGTTCTGGTGTAGTTCCTTCCTTACCCGGTTTTACAACGGCAATGACCTTAGCGTTTTTAAAGGTAGGAGGCAACTTTGAGGTCTGTAAGATACTGCCGTTGCCCCTGGATACTAATTGCAGTCGCAATTAGGCTAACTCTGGCAGAAGACGTACAAGAATCAAACATGGGCAGTAAAACATATAGCCCTCTTCAGGGTTTAGGCAACAGGCTTCGGGTGTGTTATTTTAACGTAGATGGATTATCTACAGAGAAAAGCGAAGTCCTATCCAAGCTGATGCTCAGTACCATGTGGACGTTCTGGCAATTCAAGAAACCTGGAGCGATTTGGGAAAACCCAAATCTGGATGCCCGGACGGGGATTCGAACCGGCCTTCTCCCTAGTGCGAGGCCAGAGCGTTAACCGCTCACCCACCTCGGTCAGTCAACTTTGTCATCATATTGGTTGGCTGCAGCTTATAATTTTGAGGGAGATATGGACATAGTGCATTAAAAACCTGAATCAAGTCTTTCCATTTACCATTAGTCCCCAATAACACTATTTATAAATATGTTTTCACTTATTAGCAGTGATTATATCTCACATTAATTATGGATATTATTTAACCAATACGCCTACTATAATATGCAGGTTGAGCATTAATTAATTTAATTAAATTAGTTTTTACATAACTGTACTATACATTTATTCGAAAAAATACAAAATCTCCAAAATCACATACGATTTTAAGTTAAATATTAAAATCAAACCATAAAAAAATAAAAGTTTTCACTCATATAGACGATATTGATAACTCTTCCTGTAGTTTCGATGATTTATCACTTGGTTTGTAAATGGCAGGATTATTCATTGTATAAATCATAAGCTGGACCTTTTATCATTAAAATCTTCCAGCGTTTCACTGTTAATACTGTTTTCACAACGATTAGACATCCTAGAAAATGAAAAAAACTTTTTTTTGTTGCTTTTAGGTTATACTAATACGATAAAAGTACTGCCATTATGATTCTACTTCAACTTCGAAACACCTGCCTTGCTTTGTCGTTAAAGTTTACAAGTTGCTTTGCTGGACAGTGGGCTACAATGGGTAAATAGAAATAAAAGACTACTTAATCTGAATGAGTACGGCGGTGGTGATCTCTTGCTTTAAGTATAAGTAATTTAAGACTAGTTTTAGCGTTATTAACATTTATTGACTGAGATTTTATTCTTAAAAATTTTGTCTGGTGACTGTGTTAGCTTTTGTCCGACGGGGGGGGGGGGGTATTTTAAATAATAATATGTATTATAAATAATATAGGTTACATGTAAAGTGGATAGAAAACAAATATCCCTGGCTGGGAAATGTGGTGGGGGGAGGGGGAGGGGGAGGGAGTCAAATTCCCCTCCATATTGCACCCTGGTTGGCATATCTCCCATTGCATCATCGCCCTCGGTTCCCCGTTTCATTTCAGCCATGGCTGGCCACCAGCCAGCACACTGCACCCCAATGTCTGCAGTCATAGCAGCTAACTTATACCCGCAATGTGATTCTGAGAATTAAAGCAGATATTTCAAAATGGAGTCTGTCGCTCTGAACATTTTCACTAATAAACCAAACAGATCAAAACAAAAAATAGTGTATTGCATTATTGGCTCGACCTCATAAATGATAAAAGTCAATTCGCCTTTCAACCGATTCTGTTGTTGTGAGCTAGAAAAATCCGTTAGCTGTTATCTTGTAAAGGAAATAGAGCTTTAAGTGAGATCCTAAACGTGGAGCGTGCTAGCGTACTTCACAAGAAGCTTTGACAGAGGATAAGGTCAATTATACCTTTAAAAGTGTTTGCTTGGAACTGTACTATAGACACGGAACGCTACATATCTGGCTGTACTCTATGCTGACAGGAATTCAGACCACTTCACTTGGCAGTTAAAATTATCTTAATAATCTACATAACCTGCAAAAACAAATAAAAAAACCAATAGTTATGTAGTCCGAGATTACAAAACAATCCAAACATACAACAGTAATGCAAAACAAGATAAGAACTACATACATATATTTTTCATAGATTCCACAATAAGAGACGTCCGTATCATACGGAGTTACTTTACAGCAAATTATTTACATAACAAACTAGATGTATACAACAGAAAATAAACTTTATTTTTATTTCGTGTCAAAAACGCTGCTTTTACAAATTGTTAGAAACAGTAATAACAATAACAGAAATAAATTGATATCAATCAACACCAAAGAGTTCATATAATGGATGACCAAAAGTCAGTGACGTATGACATTGTCACTGCCGCGAAGGAGGTCTTGCAGAGTGCAGGTTGATGGGCACTGTGGGCAATTGTATAAATGCTGAATGGCCTATTCTGCCCCATACTCTCACACAGTATTAGGATCTTCATGATAATACCATCTTGCCAGGATATCTTTGGTCCTACCCACTCCACTTCTCATCCGATTTAGGGCTCTCCAGGTCTTCCAGTTAAGGTTGCCACCTGGTGGTAGTGCCTCTACTCCAGGTACCCATTGATTCATATGAGTCATTCTTGCTCACCACAGATTGAGTCGGGCAATCTTCGGTGGTACATCTAAAGCAGCTGTCTGGGGAGTTGATGCTCGCATAAGGAATGAGCAGCGTTTTGATTAACCTTGTTTCTTTCTGATATTGCAGCTACGTTCCGTCTTATATCAGGGGGAGTGGTTCCTACTAGACTATGTAGTTTTTCAATCGGCGTGGCTCTGAGGCAACCCGTTAGAATCCTGCGGGTTTCATGCAACACTACGTCTACTTGTTTGGCATAAGCAGAGTTGTACCAAACGGGACAGGCATATTCTGCAGCAAAATAACTCAGAGCAAAAGCTGATGTTTGGAGCACTGCGGAATGTGCACACCATACGTTTCCGCCTTTTGTGTTTAAGCCGTGCTTTTTGTAAGTAAGGGAGCGACCTAGTGTAACTCAGAGATATTTTTGATTGAAACAGTGATCTATAGTTCTACTCCCTCCCAACTGAATTTCAGTTTCCTGTTGGCATGTCTGTTTCGTAAATGGAAGGCGCATAGTTGAGTTTTGGATAGATTCGGTTTCAACTGATTGTCTTCATAGTAGGTGGTGAAAGATTGTAAACCATTATTTAAACGCTCCTCCACTGTTTCAAAATCTTTGGCTCGTACTGCTAGTGCTACATCATCTGCATAGACAAAACTTCAAGTCACTGGCGACTGGGGTTAATCATTAGTGTAAATGTTGAATAATGTCGGCGCCAGGACACTTCCTTGGAGCAGCCCATTTTTTTGTGTTCTTCATCGACTTTTGTTGCCCTGAAATTCGACGTAAAACCTTCGGTTCTGAAGTAAAATTCGGATGATTTCTGTAAATTCAAAATTATTTGTGAGACGATAGTTTGTGCAACAGGATGTTATGCTGTACAGTGTCATACGCTGCAGAGTGGTCTACAAAGGCCACTCCTGTGATCAACCCTAGCTCAAAACCATCCTCAATGTGCTGAGTCAGGTTGAGTTTTTGTTAGGTCTGAAACCCGCTTGCTGGTGAATCAGTTTCGGTTCGATTTTTGGGCCCAGTTTATTAAGCAGCATCCTTTCAAATATCTTGTAGATGTGGCATAACAGAGAAATAGGGCGATAGTTTTAGGCGATAGTAGAGTCTTTCCCAGGTCTCAATATGGCAATAACTATCGTCTTTCTTCATATCTTAGGTATCTGTTTACTTGGGAGGCAATTGTTATAAAGACGCAAAAGCCATTCGATTGCAACGGCACCAAAATGTTTTAGCTGCTCCACAGTTATATCGTCAATTCCTGTTGCTTTACCAGTTTTGCACATCTTAACAGCTTTCGTCAACTCATTCATTTGAAATTCCGTGGAGAGATCTTTTGTTTCTACTTGTGATTTTCTTACTATCTTTGTCCTGTCTCTTCTTCCGAGTCTTTCTACTTTGCCATTCAGTATCAGCTGATGTGCTATTTGGTTGGGTATTACATTAACATGTGTATTGGTTACACGTGGGTTACTGCTAAGTCTTTTCAGAAGTTGCCATGCCTTTCGGCTATTTTTGGACAGGTCCATGTTTTCCATGGTCTCAATCCAACGTTCTCGCTTAGTCTTTGAAAGTGCGAAGCACAGTGTTAACCCAGATTCTACAGTTTCCTGGCTAGATGGGTTTTTTCAAAGAGCCTCAGGTATTCCTGCAGGAGAGGTGTAACCTCTTCGTTCATGCCTGGAATATACATTGTGCGGCAACCTCTAGGAATTACATGAAATGCACTTATAGGATTTACCGGCAATTGTTTTTTAGATAGATTTGACAGAAATTCTTTAACGGAGTAGAAGTCGTCAATTAAAAATTCCTTTAATTTTTACTAAATTTTATCTTATATCCCGTGATACTCTTAATATGTGTCGGGAACTTATTGAAGATACGTATCGCAGAGTATCTGACCCCCTTAACAAATGAGAACGAACCAATGCATAGATTCTGCTGTCGTCAATTTTAACTTGGTTGTCCTGGTTTCAGCCATCATTCTCTGGTATTCATCTGTGTCGTCTGGTGGAAGCTTCGGAAAGATGGGTGAAATGCCAGGTTACAAAAAATTGACTTGGTTCTACCCGGATAACCACGATAAGAAAAGGCAATGACTTGTAATCCTTGTGCAGGTCATGTTTATTTTTAGTGCAATAATTGTGTATTTTACTATGTAAATTAATTCTTGCAACATTCACTGTAAGGCGAACACAGTGCGAGTAATACTACGCTGACATTAAACATCTCAGCTAGTTAATAAATATTTACTAACGCACATTACATAATACTTAAAATAACGATTATATCAGTAAAAGAAAATCATTTGAAAATGTGATAGCAAAGTTAACAAACAAGGAACACCATTACGGCCAATAGTGTGTACTATTGGATCGGCCACTTATAATCTGGCTCTATACTTGACCGGGCTGTTATCGCCAATTGTGGGAAAATGTGTTCACCATGTAAAAAACTCGGTGGAATTTATTAATACTGTTAAAGAACTTCACCTACGTCAACAGGATTTGATGCTGAGCTTCGATGTGGTTTCCCTCTTCACCAGGGTTCCTCTGGCTGATACGATGGCTCTACTACAACAGCACTTCGAGCCCAGGTTAGTTGAGCTGTTCCGCCACACATTACAATCATCGTATTTCTTGTATGACGGGCACTACTATGAACAGGTCGAGGGAGTTGCAATGGGCAGTCCCATGTCACCTGTTATAGCTGATTTCTATATGGAAAATTTTGAGGAGAAAGCTTTGGAAAGTGCCCCCATGAAGCCCAGTGCCTTCTTTCGGTATGTGGATGACACATTTGTTGTTTGGCCTCATGGCAGAGACAATCTAGATAAGTTTCTCCTTCACTTGAACAGTGTCAACAAAAACATCCAATTCACGATGGAGGTTGAAAAGGAAGGCCGCTTGCCCTTTTTGGACATTCTGATTATAAAGAAATCTGATGGAACTTTGGGACACACGGTGTATAGGAAGCCAACGCGTACAGACCCTTTACCTAAACGCAACACAGTCATCATCACCCTGCACAGCGCAATACAGTACTAACTACTCTTGTCCACAGAGCGCGGGCAATATGTGATAAAGACCAGCGTTCCTAGTGAGTAAAAACATCTCCGTGATACCTTCAGAAAGAATGGATACAATGAACATCAGATACATTTGGCATTCCGGGAAATGAAACGTAGGCCTAACACGATAATGGTCCACACTATAAATTAGCCTTCTTGCCGTACTCTGGCGCCACAACATCTAGGGTCGGAAGAGTCCTGGCAAGAAATGGCATTAAGACCATTTTTCTACCACCACCAAAATTGAGAAACATTTTGTGCTAGTAGGGAGATGACATCTTTTCTGGGACCTTTTTTGACCTTGAAGGGGGGTGGGGGCCCTCCCCTCCCCGCCGCGCCGCCACCTGTCATCATCGCTGACCTCAATTTGCACGACTATTTCTGGGATGTACCGCTAACCTATGACGCGACAGCAAGGACACTCAATCTGAGTATTTCTGACACAACGCTCCCGCAGGCGAACAGTGGAAGTATCACACGCCATTTTATTTTCAGCGCACAATTAGCAACGTCACAGGACACCGCTATCAAGAATAACATTAGGAAATCCGCTTGCTTGCTATTAACGTTCGTTATGAAATTTCTTCCTAGTATTTTGTCATGTGTTATTGATATATTGAAGTATTTTAATTCTTTGATTGTTAAATTACCATAAATTAACTTCAAAAATTATTTATTTTCATAGTTTTTGGGCAAAACTAATTGTTTCCTTCTGCAAATACTATTATTTGGAACCAATAAGTCCTTACTTGAAAATCCCCCCCCCCCACTCATCTCTTTCTTATACCTCATACACATTTTGTAAGGTCATTTCCTTCTATGGATCTAACAGCCATTTTTTTTTACCACTCCAATTGTCTTATTGCTCTTAACATCACATTTAATGGAATTTTCGGTGATATTTATTGGCTATTTATTTCATCCCAACATCCTCATTACCAATGTGTTATTTATACACTCACAGAGCTCTATTTCATCTGCTTCATGTCTTTCAATGATACCCAACGCGACTATTGTTGCCTTCTGCAAACAGTATTGTTGGTTCAAATAACAAGTCCTGTTCGTTGTACATTATGTAAGGTCATTTATTTGTAGCTGCCATTTTTTTTATACACACTCCAAGTTGTCTTATTACCTCAACACGCCTTTTGTGATATTTCAGTTTTAAACGCTGTTCTCTTTTTATTTCTAGTATTTCATACTCGTAATAAAAATACTATATTAATCCATCATACTCAAGGAATATAAAAAAAAATTTGGGTAGGGGATTCGTTAAATAAAAAACATAATTTCTTGATAAATGTTACAGATTTATTGAAATTTTAAAATACATTTTATTGCAATATAATACATCATTCAATACTTACCCCCCCCCCTTCTTTACCTGAGTCTTCACTTAATATCCATTTATTGCCTTACACGTTATGAAATTCCATGCCAAAGCATGTATACCTTTAAACGTTGCTAATGTTTATGAGATGAGAAATATATTTATGTGGTGACACATACTCTCTGTCACACATTGCTGTGAATAACATAGACAAAACTTACGGGTGTATCTCAAACTCGAATGTCACGAGGGAAGAAAGAATTCGTATAAACATTAAATCTCGACAGTGGCTAAGTGGTTAAGGCGTCTGACCGGAGATAGAAAGGTCTCGGTTCGAATCCCTGTCTGGGCGGTGATTTTCATAAGCCCTTAACCCACCTTCACCTCTGGTACAGAACGCTTCTGTGGCTCGGATTCCACGTTAAACTGATAAATCTCTATGGTTGTGTACACTTTCAAAAGCAAAGATTCAAAACAGACGAAGGCCTAACGTGACCTAAACGAGCATTCATACTGCATTGAGGGGGAGGAGCAAACAGTCAGCCAGTCGGTTGAACAATTTTAATATCACAATCGTCTCTTGTCTCTGAGCTCAACATATTGCTCTATACATAAAAAACACACAGCACTCATTAAGGGATAAGTTTTAGGAAGGATTTGGGTAGGTATAAGGCAAATGGATGTAGCTATGGGCACTGTAGGTGAAACACGAGTGGTAATTGTAAATAATATACAGCAAACAGTGAGAATACTTGATGAGGATATATACACACTTTTTCTATAGTATCATTATCCCTGGAACCAGAAAAAATCCATCAGTAACAGCTACCAGGTACCACACTGTTCACATTAGTATCGCCTCACCTCTCACACACATGAGCCATCTTTGCCATCTAGTAGCATGTGCACAAGCATGAAACTGTTCACATCAGCATCATCTCATATCACCCACATAACAACAAGCCATCTAGTAACATGTGCCCCTAGTACCACAAAGGCATGAGTAGATTCAAGAGCATTTCTTAACACAGGCTGCAATGTCGTACTGTGATCCTCACTCACAGCTACATACGTCACAAAACACACACACACACACCATTAGTGGAGGAGATGAACCGCACATCCTACATCCAGACAAACGAGTTAAAGGAAGGTCTGACCATATTTACGCATACATACGCAGAGAGAGACATACACAGAAAGACGCACACACACACACACACACACACACACACACACACACACATTAGTGGTGGAAATTGACTACACACACTACACGCAGACAGACGAGTGAAAGAAAGATATCACCATGTTTACACTCTAGCTGCCGTCCCTCGCAAACAGCATTTCAATTCCAAAAACTGTGGACTTCACATTAACAATGGAACCAGAAAAAGCCATCGGTAACAGCTACCCCGCAGGTACCAAACTGATTACATTAGCATCGCCTCGCCTCTCACTCAACTCAGCCAACTTAACCATCTAGTAGCAAGTGCACAAGTACGAAACTGTTCACATCAGCATCATCTCATATCACCCACATAGCCACAAGCCATCCAGTAACATGCGACCCTAGTACCATAAAGGCATGAGTAGATTCAAGAGCCTTTCTTAACACAGGCGGCAATGTCGTACTTTTGATGCTCACTCACAGCTGCATACGTCACAAAACACACATTAGTGGTGGAAATGAACTACACACACTACACTCAGACTGGCGAGTGAAAGAAAGGAATCACCATATTTACACTCTAGCTGCCTTCCCGTGCACACCGCATTTCAAGTCCAAAAACTGTGGATCCCACATTACACCACTACATACAAGCAAGGTCTGTCTGTGGTTTTGTAACACAAGTTCTTCCTTCTCTGGCACATCCAATCATCACGATTTTTGCCCCGAAGGACATATAGTGAACAACCTGATAAAAACAGTTCGTACCCCAAAAATAACGGCAGCAAACTGTAAACAGAACAGTGAAATGGAAGAGTGCTTGGATTCCTGAAATCACTCCAGACGAATGCAGGGAAAGAGACCTTCAAAAGTCCATGGCCGAATTCCTCACCGTTCCTTGCCATACATCCTTTCTCACCTCTAATGACAATGACATCGACGAGCCCGAAAAAAAAGCCTGATACGCTGGAAATACTAGAATTTTGGATGGTCGTTGAAATTTGTCTGTGTAACGACAGCACTGTGCCAGTAATAATACACGGTAGACTGGGATGTTAAGATAGCCGCGACAAACACCTAATTTTAAAAATTCATTCACATACAAAGGTATGGGAAAAAAACACATCACACACGATAAAGTTACCATAATGCACTAACTGATAGTTTCATGGTCATCAAACAGACATCATAACCCACATTTTTCATAGTAAATCCCTACACATTGACAAGTTTCCAAAACGTCACCATAGATGTAGTTCTATTACGCTGAAGATAGCGCCCATACTTAAACTGTCGTAAATTGTTAGGTCATTCGTATGCGAAAGTGCGTGTTTGGATATTTTATCCACTCAGGCCTCATCACCTAACGTCTAATGCCAGATTGTGGTCATGGCCAACTTAGGCTCCATACACCACTCAGAATTATTCTACCAATATCCATTCTAACATCATTATACGCCATATACAGCAATCCCAACACTCTTCATACCTTCCAGTCACATCTACTTGTTGAATGTTTTCCACTAATAAATCTAGCTAGCCTCCTTTGCAACCTACATTGTGGGTTTGAACCCAAGTACTTTGGTTCTCTGACACACCCCCTCAGCACCATCTCCATTAAATGATTTTTACCACGAAGTGCATATAGTGAAAAACGTAAGAAACACAGTTCGTATGCCAACACAAACAGCAGTAAACTGTAAACAGCACAGTGGAATGGGATAGTGCCTAAGCCCTGAAACAATGGTTAGAAACACACATTGATGGTGGGTATAATTCTATAACCAAATATTTTAGACTCAAATCCACAGAGGAACCACGCACACACGCACATTTCCATGCCTACACACAACAGCACCAAGATAGAACTCACACAGAGGAAGAAGACATACACACACATTAGTGGAGGAAATGAACTGCGCATCCTACATCCAGACAAACGAGTTAAAGGAAGGTCTGACCATATTTACGCATACATACCCGAGAGAGATGTATACACAAAAACACATACACACGTACATCCATACAGCGAGTTCGACATAAACAACAGCAAGCATCATGGAAGCGATGAGTTGGACAGAATTGTCGTTACCACTGATTAACTGGACAGAACTCTCGTTACAAAAATCATCAGACAAACGAGTTAAAGCCAGGTATCACCATACATACATTTACATGCACAAAGAGTGACGCAGATACACATGTCCATGTCTACAGCGAGTTCAGCACAACTACTTGCACCAATCATGGAAACGAAATAGTGGTGAAGAACTCTCTTGCCTCATGACTGACTGAAAAACAGAACTCTTCTCACATATCATCGGCCTGACGAGAGAGAGAGGGTGTGCAAAAGATGTTTTCGCCAACACACCTCAGTGTTTATCCATTAATAGTGTTAATCGGACACAATTGATTACATGTACCATCAACAATCAGGTCACCAACACGTCTCATCCACACCACAACCCTTTCAGCCATTCATTAACAGTGGCCCTCCAGGTACCATGAGTTGCAATAGACACTTGACTATCAGCAGATACCAGAACCCCTCATATTCATACTAGACCCCACCAACAAATCCATACGTCTCCACACACAAGCACAAAGAAACTTAAGTGGAGTTACAGCAAATCATACATCCGACAGATGAGTTTAAGTAATGTATCACATATTCACACATACAGACACAGAGATAGACGCACACAAACTTACATTTCCATGCCTACAGTGATATCGACACAACAACCATCCCAATTACGGCAACGAAAAAGTGGTGTAAAACCCCAATGGCTCATGACTAACCAAAAAATCATCAGTAACATGTGTGCAAGGTACCAAATTCTTCACATCAACATCGTCTCATTTATCTCACACTACAGACATCTCTACCATCCAGTATCATGTGTCCTAGGTACAAAACTGTTCACATCAGCACCACCACGTTTATCCCACACCTAAGCCTTTTCGGACATAAAGTAACATATGCCCCAGGTACCATGAGTAGCAGTAGACACTTGGTCATCAGACAGATGTCATAATTCACATATTCATACTAGGTCTCACCAAGATATCCATACGTCACCACATATAAGCACACACAAATATAAGTGCAGGATCATCACATCATATATCCAGACAAACGAGTTGAAGGAAGGTATCACTATATTTACACATGCATACACAGAAAGAAGCACACACACGTGTATTTCTATGCCTACAGCGATCTCGACACAGCAACTAGACCAAGCATGACAACGAAAAAGTTGAACAGACATGACACATGACTGGCCAAAAATCATCAGACAGACGTGTTAGAGTGTGTGCAACGGATGACATGTTGTAGCCATCCATCCCAATACTTATGCCATATGGATTATTCATCACACCCAATTGATTGCATGTATCATCAACACATAAGTAGCCAGTCATTGTGAAATCTCAAAGTAGAGTATAATAGTATCATGATAGACACACAACCACATAGAAAGACACACACACACACACACACACACACACACACACACACACACACACACATGCCCATGCATACACACAATTCCATACATCACTACACACATACAGGAAACTCGAGGAAAGGGACTGAACACCCTACATTCAGACCGAATAGGTGCGGCATGTATGAAGTATGATATGTCTTTGTCACACACATCAGTGCTCATCACACCCAACTGATTACGTCCACCATCAACACTGATGGTGATGGTGAAATCTCGATATGGAGTAGACTCCTATCACCATAAATAGACACACAACCACATAGGAACATGCACACACACATATGTCCATGCATACACCACAATTCTATATGTTACCACAAACATACAAGTAACTGGAGGAAAGGAACTCCACACTTCACGTCCAGACTGAGATGTTACAGGATGGTCAGAGGACAGCATGTCTTTACAATACACCTCAATGCTCACCACACTCACCTGATTTCATGTGCCATCATTATAGATGGCTACTGGAACTAAACTCTTGTACACTGTTTGGTCAAAGTCATTTGTTAAAAGCAGCTTCTGAAAGACTTATTTGGGTCAACCTGCCCAGGCGGGCGTGGCGAGACAGGGCCCCCACCTCACAGCGGGCGCGTATATCGTGTTTGTAGGTCGGTATACCGGCGCTCATAACCGCTTTCGCCCGCTTCGAAATTCCGGTCCTCGGTGCGGTCCTACAAATGCGGTTACCGGTATTAGGCCCCAGTCGGAAAAATGCGGTTATTCGTCGAAGACCGCGATTTTAGATCCGGCATATTGCGGTATTTCTGTCCGTGAGGAGGGGGCCCTGTCTCGCCACGCCCCGCCTGGGCAGGTTGACCCAAATAAGTCTTTCAGAAGCTGCTTTTAACAAATGACTTTGACCAAACAGTGTACAAGAGTTTAGTTCCAGTAGCCATCTATAATGATGGCACATGAAATCAGGTGAGTGTGGTGAGCATTGAGGTGTATTGTAAAGACATGCTGTCCTCTGACCATCCTGTAACATCTCAGTCTGGACGTGAAGTGTGGAGTTCCTTTCCTCCAGTTACTTGTATGTTTGTGGTAACATATAGAATTGTGGTGTATGCATGGACATATGTGTGTGTGCATGTTCCTATGTGGTTGTGTGTCTATTTATGGGATAGGAGTCTACTCCATATCGAGATTTCACCACATCAGTGTTGATGGTGGACGTAATCAGTTGGGTGTGATGAGCACTGATGTGTGTGACAAAGACATATCATACTTCATACATGCCGCACCTATTCGTCTGAATGTAGGGTGTTCAGTCCCTTTCCTCGAGTTTCCTGTATGTGTGTAGTGATGTATGGAATTGTGTGTATGCATGGGCATGTGTGTGTGTGTGTGTGTGTGTGTGTGTGTGTGTGTGTCTTTCTATGTGGTTGTGTGTCTATCATGATACTATTATACTCTACTTTGAGATTTCACAATGACTGGCTACTTATGTGTTGATGATACATGCAATCAATTGGGTGTGATGAATAATCCATATGGCATAAGTATTGGGATGGATGGCTACAACATGTCATCCGTTGCACACACTCTAACACGTCTGTCTGATGATTTTTGGCCAGTCATGTGTCATGTCTGTTCAACTTTTTCGTTGTCATGCTTGGTCTAGTTGCTGTGTCGAGATCGCTGTAGGCATAGAAATACACGTGTGTGTGCTTCTTTCTGTGTATGCATGTGTAAATATAGTGATACCTTCCTTCAACTCGTTTGTCTGGATATATGATGTGATGATCCTGCACTTATTTGTGTGTGCTTATATGTGGTGACGTATGGATATCTTGGTGAGACCTAGTATGAATATGTGAATTATGACATCTGTCTGATGACCAAGTGTCTACTGCTACTCATGGTACCTGGGGCATATGTTACTTTATGTCCGAAAAGGCTTAGGTGTGGGATAAACGTGGTGGTGCTGATGTGAACAGTTTTGTACCTAGGACACATGATACTGGATGGTAGAGATCTGTAGTGTGAGATAAATGAGACGATGTTGATGTGAAGAATTTGGTACCTTGCACACATGTTACTGATGATTTTTTGGTTAGTCATGAGCCATTGGGGTTTTACACCACTTTTTCGTTGCCGTAATTGGGATGGTTGTTGTGTCGATATCACTGTAGGCATGGAAATGTAAGTTTGTGTGCGTCTATCTCTGTGTCTGTATGTGTGAATATGGTGATACATTACTTAAACTCATCTGTCTGGATGTATGATTTGCTGTAACTCCACTTAAGTTTCTTTGTGCTTGTGTGTGGAGACGTATGGATTTGTTGGTGGGGTCTAGTATGAATATGAGGGGTTCTGGTATCTGCTGATAGTCAAGTGTCTATTGCAACTCATGGTACCTGGAGGGCCACTGTTAATGAATGGCTGAAAGGGTTGTGGTGTGGATGAGACGTGTTGGTGACCTGATTGTTGATGGTACATGTAATCAATTGTGTCTGATTAACACTATTAATGGGATAAACACTGAGGTGTGTTGGCGAAAACATCTTTTGCACACCCTCTCTCTCTCGTCAGGCCGATGATATGTGAGAAGAGTTCTGTTTTTCAGTCAGTCATGAGGCAAGAGAGTTCTTCACCACTATTTCGTTTCCATGATTGGTGCAGGTAGTTGTGCTGAACTCGCTGTAGACATGGACATGTGTATCTGCGTCACTCTTTGTGCATGTAAATGTATGTATGGTGATACCTGGCTTTAACTCGTCTGTCTGATGATTTTTGTAACGAGAGTTCTGTCCAGTTAATCAGTGGTAACGACAATTCTGTCCAACTTCATCGCTTCCATGATGCTTGCTGTTGTTTATGTCGAACTCGCTGTATGGATGTACGTGTGTATGTGTTTTGTGTATACATCTCTCTCTGGGTATGTATGCGTAAATATGGTCAGACCTTCCTTTAACTCGTTTGTCTGGATGTAGGATGCGCAGTTCATTTCCTCCACTAATGTGTGTGTATGTCTTCTTCCTCTGTGTGAGTTCTATCTTGGTGCTGTTGTGTGTAGGCATGGAAATGTGCGTGTGTGCGTGATTCCTCTGTGGATTTGAGTCTAAAATATTTGGTTATAGAATTATACCCACCATCAATGTGTGTTTCTAACCATTGTTTCAGGGCTTAGGCACTATCCCATTCCACTGTGCTGTTTACAGTTTACTGCTGTTTGTGTTGGCATACGAACTGTGTTTCTTACGTTTTTCACTATATGCACTTCGTGGTAAAAATCATTTAATGGAGATGGTGCTGAGGGGGTGTGTCAGAGAACCAAAGTACTTGGGTTCAAACCCACAAATGTAGGTTGCAAAGGAGGCTAGCTAGATTTATTAGTGGAAAACATTCAACAAGTGACATAATAAAGGAGATGTGACTGGAAGGTATGAAGAGTGTTGGGATTGCTGTATATGGTGTATAATGATGTTAGAATGGATATTGGTAGAATAATTCTGAGTGGTGTATGGTGCCTAAGTTGGCCATGACCACAATCTGGCATTAGACGTTAGGTGATGAGGCCTGAGTGGATAAAATATCCAAACACGCACTTTCGCATACGAATGACCTAACAATTTACGACAGTTTAAGTATGGGCGCTATCTTCAGCGTAATAGAACTACATCTATGGTGACGTTTTGGAAACTTGTCAATGTGTAGGGATTTACTATGAAAAATGGGGGTTATGATGTCTGTTTGATGACCATGAAACTATCAGTTAGTGCATTATGGTAACTTTATCGTGTGTGATGTGTTTTTTCCCATACCTTTGTATGTGAATGAATTTTTAAAATTAGGTGTTTGTCGCGGCTATCTTAACATCCCAGTCTACCGTGTATTATTACTGGCACAGTGCTGTCGTTACACAGACAAATTTC
>JARYHS010013631.1:91802801-92014602 GCA_031002005.1 Vandiemenella viatica
AAGAATACTTAAAGTTTTGTTTAGTGTGCAAAATATTACTGTAAGTTATCTTATTGCTTTAATTAAAGGCTATGGTCAGAGACATGTGTTGTGTGTTTAGAGCAGAGTATGCGGCATCTAGTAATTCCTCCTGTGGAATTTCTCACCATACGTTCAGAATTTCATTTAATGCGCCTACATTATTTAACGTTGAAACATAAGACATGCCAGACAAGTGAATTAAGATTCTAAGCTTTAAAACGATGAAAACTCTATCGAAATCAGCCCCATAGTTTCCGAGTTTTTATATGACCAATATTTCCGGTTTTCGTTTTGTAGATATAGATAATTTCATAACTTAGATCGTAAACATTTGTTTTTGTGGTTAGTTAAGTAACAGGTTTTGTAGCTGATGTGTCTGAAGTAAATAACTGTTACTAAATATAGATCTATGCACCGATAACTCAACAAATTTGCATCATGCGGTACTTAGGGATCAAGAAAAGAGAAGTGGTTGTGATCAGTTTCTAATCAACAGGTTGCTTATCAAAGTCCTGGGTTAGATCCCAAAAAAAAACAGTGCAATGTGTACTGAGTAAGGAAATAAAATGGGGACTGTGATACGTTCCTTGTTGGGGATGTTAAACCTCATGGCCACCTCAAAAATTTAGAAAAAGCAACTTTAATAAGCTTCCACCGGGTTTCACACTTCTTTCGTCGTCAATACTGTGGGAAAAACACACCAACAGGAAGGAGCTGATCTCACCACTTCTTGGCTTAGTGAAACTCATACGGGAGTATGATAGGAGTATAAAGAAAATTGAAATAGAAAACCCGTTAAAAAGTTCTTTTCTTTTCAACGATACCATTGACAAATATACCTCTCACTTGCTAAACATGTGTTTCTTGCTATGCGTGAGTGATATTAACTCCATAATTGGACTATTATAATAACAAGTTCTGTACAGGATCGTTTTCAGAAAACACGGATGTTATTTTCCATGCTGAAAAGTTTGTAAGATATAGTAATAATTTGATAGAATATCCTCTTGCAAAATTCATTAAACACAATTGCACACACGAAATACCTTAAGAAGGAATGCTTGGTAATGCTAGAAGACAATTGGTGCAAAGTTGTTGCTATTGTGTATGTAAATGTGAATTTTGTACTGTAAGGGAATAATTGCTTACAATTATAACGGAACAGCAGAAAATTTAATGCCAAAGAATGTAAAAAAACTCACATAAGAATTATGAAAGCAGGCAGAATTAGGAGTAATAAGAGAGCTGAATCCCAGTTTTTAATTTATGTACTCCTCCTTAATGGCTTCGTCAATTTTATTTTTATTTATGGGGAATTTTTTTTTTTTTTGCTGAATTGCCAACCCTTTTTCAAATGAACTGCCACATACATCACTTTTTTACTGCTAATTGCCTAATTGGTTTTTCACTACAATGGCTTCATTGACCTGACCACAGCAGCTACCTGCTTCCGCTCTCCACCCAAGAAACCGGTTCGAACCTGCCCTCACCCTATCCACCCATCTTACCAAAGAAACAGGTTGTCACACCCTCGTCACTGAGCCGCCCATAAATGCAATGAAATCGATAAAACTATTAAAAAGTGGGCTTCAACTAACTCTCTTATTACTTCTACTGGCAGATTAGGACGATAATGGAACAAAAACAAAGCGAACAGAATTGCATTATTTTTGTAGAGCCATTTATCGTTTGGGGGAATAGATGAGCAAAATGGAAAATCTTAAGCTGGTATCACAGTAAGAATTATTTTTTTGTCGTAACTACCCAGCACCCTTCGTATTTGGAAAGTATACACCAGGGTCAGAATTAAATTTAACGTTTTCTACAAGAAAACAATTTTACTGGAAGAAACTCAGTATTTAATCGTTTGAAATATAATTAAAAATAGCAAAAAAAAAAACTCTTCCTTGCGTATTAATTGCACATAAAATTTACTTTTTTGACCCATATTTTCCCACCGCATGCGTAATTGTTTCATGCAGACAAATATGAACCAACTCAGTCATCGTATATATATGATGTAACACTAAAATCATTATAAACATTCCGACTGTCAGAATTAACTAAACTCAACCAGCAGTTTTTCTAGAATCGCAGTCAATGGAAAATTTATATCTATTAATTTGAGGATGTTTTTTTCTTAAATTTCTCAGCTTTCAGACTTCACATCAAAATAAATCATATACTATTTTACTCTTCGGTCCAAAGGCTGCATAATGTATTCGAAACCTCATCAAAATCATAAGGTTTCCGTCATGTTAATCCGAACAGACAGAATCGCGATTAGCGAAACATAAGTTATTTCTCGCAGTCGAATTTATTGTAACATGCGATATAAATCATTAGATAAATATAGTTACAATATAGTTATATCTATGTCTTATAATTATTGGTCTCTAGCTTATTTATCTTTCATCTCTGAATTAATCATCAAAATTGTAAATATGATTTCTGAAAAATTCATTTTACCCTGAATACTTTGATTACGTAAAATTTGATGTTCACAACTCCTACTCACATAATTTCACTGCCCACAACTTTCGATACAATTAATTTTCAATTATACGATACGGGGTACGTTCTCTGCAAACTGCAAAAGTTGTTTCCTCCAATTCCCGAATTTATAATTTGAGGACATTTATCAACTGCTTCCGTATACATTCCGTGGGATATTCACAATTATATAATTTAGAAACACTTATATTTTCCGGGCGAAACATACAGTTACATAACGACTCCGTATGCGTTCGAATATAAGAACTTCAATCCATTACACTACTTTATTTTCATCAAACGATGGGTAAATACGAAATTATATCTTTTTAATTTACTACCGAAGTGAACAAACAGTCAACGCTTTTTTTTTTTCTTTTTACTTATGGCTTTACGCCTCGTCGACGTCTAGATTATCAGAGGCGGAAAAGGACTGCGAACAAGGAACGGAGGAAGGAATTTGACGATGGCTTTTTTGAAGGAAGCATCCCGGCATTCACCTGGAGTTATTATAATTACTATCGATATGCCAAATTCAAACAAAAAAACATGTTAATCATATAACTATATCTAGGGGTTCAAGACATCTTCTGGCAGCTGGTCCAGCTTGATGCAGTGCGAGGCAGGCCTCCAGATAGTCTTCTTACTCGACAGTCAATCACAATATGACAGTGGTTTGGATATCACCACAGTCACACAGCACATCTTCACGGATACCCCACTTACGTGCGGTTGCATTGCACACTCAATGACGTCTGCGAAATCTATTCAGATGACACCAAAACTTAGGCACAGGTTGTAGGATCTTTTACAAGCCCAGAGTTGTGTGGGCCGTTGGCTTCCCACTCCTTTTTCTACTCTTCATATAAGTTAAAGTTATTATTTCTAAGCTTGGCTGCTTCCATGTAGGCAGGTCTCCTTGATTTTAATTGTGTGGGACGCAGGTGAAGGAGGTCACTATGCAGCGGAATCATGTTTTCCTTTACTCCTTCGAATTCTGTAAGTAAAATCGATTTTCTCCTCAATTATGGTGGAGGAATGTTA
Organism: Vandiemenella viatica; assembly: GCA_031002005.1. Classification (NCBI taxonomy): domain Eukaryota; kingdom Metazoa; phylum Arthropoda; class Insecta; order Orthoptera; family Morabidae; genus Vandiemenella; species Vandiemenella viatica. The sequence goes on from JARYHS010013631.1 coordinate 91,806,360, forward strand.
GAAAGTACAGGTAGCGAGAATAATGGGGTAGACCTAATGACACCACTCACTGTTCTCATAGCAGCGTTAAGATGGATCTCAACTTTGGCAGTACGAACAGTACCAAGTCACATAGAGCAACAGTATTCTGCTGCGGAGAATGCCAAGTCAATGACTGCTACTCGAAGAACGTGAGCACCTGCACCCCATGACGTACCAGCCAGTTTCTTTACAAGGTTCACACGGGTCTTCACTTTCTCTGATAAAAGCTGACGAAAAGTGAGGGGTCGATCCAAGGTAACTCCCAGATATTTACTATTTACTATTACTATTACTCCGCGATTCACTAAAACTGAGTGGTGGAGGGTGCATTGCACCTATCCGGGAAGGTAATGGTTTGGAGGGGATATACTGGATATGGCAGGAGGCGCCCATGGGCAATTGTGAGGAACCATCCCAGCATTCGCATGGAGAGATCTGTGGAAACCATGGAAAAACCCAGATCAAGATGGCCATGGTACTTTATCGAAAGCTACTCCTGTCGGATTTTATGTTTAGTCGCCCGGTAAATCCTTTCTATTCCACTCCCTAATTGCTCGTGGAAAAGATGAGTACAGAAAAGAATCGGTTCTGGCCCTGATTTCTCTTATCTTATATTCGCGGTCATTCTGGGATATGAATGTTGCTGGTAGCAATATTTGTTTACTGTCATTCCGAAATACGTCAGTCGAGAATTTTTCAATTAGCTTCTGTCGAGAGCAACGCCTTCGGTGCTCCAGGTCTTCCCAACCTAAGTCCTTCAACATCGCACTTACGCTTTCCCTCCAACTATATATACCTGTCACGAATGGGGCGGCTCTTCTTTGGACCATCTCTAATGGCTCCATTAATCCCTTTTGGTAGGGACCCCATACAGAGCATAAATGTATCGTTTGCCTTATTGAAACAATATACGAGTTTGCCTTTATCATACTTCAAATTCAGCTTAGATTTTAAAGTTTCCACAACCGCCTTGTGATCACTTATACCGTCTTATATACAAACTGTATCTACAATATCCGGATTGTTTGTAAGAAAAAGATCCAAAATGGACGAGGAATCTTTGACACTCCGCGTTGGTTCTTCGACCATCTGTTCAAGAGAATTTTCCGCGAATGATTCTAGAAACGTTTCGGTTATTTCGGGCGTTCTTTGTGTTCTACTCTTCCAAGGGGTCAGAAGGTTGGTCTTATTGTGATATAGGCGAGCCTGTTTGAAAGGTGGAAGCAACAAGACTCTGTCCTTGTCAGATTAGGTTTTATTCTTCTCTTAGAGAAGAATATGGAGAGATGGTTAAGACTCTCTGAGAGTCTATCTTCACAAATCTGGAAGTTTCTATCCTGGGAAGTAATAGTCAGATAGTCGGCATTTTGGAATTACCAGCAATTCAGTTAGTGTGTCCGCAATATATAAATTTAAAAGCAGAAGCGCCAGCACTGAACCCTGAGGCAGTCCATTGTTGAGAACACGCCATCGATTCTTTTAGGCCCCGCAGTGAACCTGGATTTTGCTATTACTCAACAAGTTGTTCAAGAAATCAGCAATATTTTAACACGGTAAGATATGTAGGAATTTGAGGAGGAGACCCTCACCCTAGACGGCTGCTGATAGGTCGACGGAAACAGCTCCTGTTTTAAGTTTCTTTTGGAATCCAGTCTCAATGTGGATCATGAGTGTCAGAACTTGCTCGGCACAGCTACGCTATGGCATGAAACCAGCCTGCTCTGGGGGGAATAATTTTATTAATGGCATTGTGAATCCGAGCTAGCACTATCCTCTCAAGCAGTTTGTATGCTGTGCTGAGGAAAGAAATTGGCCTAAATGTTCTGGTGTAGTTCCTTCCTTATCCGGTTTTACAACGGCAATGACCTTAGCGTTTTTAAAGGTAGGAGGCAATTTTGAGGTCTGTAAGATACTGCCGTTGCCCCTGGATACTAATTGCAGTCGCAATTAGGCTAACTCTGGCAGAAGACGTACAAGAATCAAACATGGGCAGTAAAACATATAGCCCTCTTCAGGGTTTAGGCAACAGGCTTCGGGTGTGTTATTTTAACGTAGATGGATTATCTACAGAGAAAAGCGAAGTCCTATCCAAGCTGATGCTCAGTCACCATGTGGACGTTCTGGCAATTCAAGAAACCTGGAGTGATTTGGGAAAACCATGGAAAACCCAAATCTGGATGCCCGGACGGGGATTCGAACCGGCCTTCTCCCTAGTGCGAGGCCAGAGCGTTAACCGCTCACCCACCTCGGTCAGTCAACTTTGTCATCATATTGGTTGGCTGCAGCTTATAATTTTGAGGGAGATATGGACATAGTGCATTAACAACTTGAATCAAGTCTTTCCATTTACCATTAGTCCCCAATAACACTATTTATAAATATGTTTTCACTTATTAGCAGTGATTATATCTCACATTAATTATGGATATTATTTAACCAATACGCCTACTATAATATGCAGGTTGAGCATTAATTAATTTAATTAAATTAGTTTTTACATAACTGTACTATACATTTATTCGAAAAAATACAAAATCTCCAAAATCACATACGATTTTAAGTTAAATATTAAAATCAAAACATAAAAAAATAAAAGTTTTCACTCATATAGACGATATTGATAACTCTTCCTGTAGTTTCGATGATTTATCACTTGGTTTGTAAATGGCAGGATTATTCATTGTATAAATCATAAATTGGACCTTTTATCATTAAAATCTTCCAGCGTTTCACTGTTAATACTGTTTTCACAACGATTAGACATCCTAGAAAATGAAAAAACTGTTTTTGTTGCTTTTAGGGTATACTAATACGATAAAAGTAGTGCCATTATGATTCTACTTCAACTTCAAAACACCTGCCTTGCTTTGTCGTTAAAGTTTACAAGTTGCTTTGCTGGACAGTGGGCTACAATGGGTAAATAGAAATAAAATACTTAATCTGAATGAGTACGGCGGTGGTGATTTCTTGCTTTAAGTATAAGTAATTTAAGACGAGTTTTAGCGTTGTTAACATTTATTGACTGAGATTTTATTCTTAAAAATTTTGTCTGGTGACTGTGTTAGCTTTTGTCCAACGGGGGGGTATTTTAAATAATAATATGTATTATAAATAATATAGGTTACATATGATAGAAAACAAATATCCCTGGCTGGGAAATGTGGTGGGGGGATGGGGAGGGAGTCAAATTCCCCTCCATATTGCACCCTGGTTGGCATATCTCCCACTGCATCATCGCCCTGGGTTCCCAGTTTCATTGCAGCATGGCTGGCCTCCCGCCAGAACACTGCACCCCAATGTCTGCAGTCGTAGCAGCTAACTCATACCCGCAATGTGATTCTGAGAATTAAAGCAGATATTTCAAAATGGCGTCTATCGCTCTGAACATTTTCACTAATAAACCAAACAGATCAAAACAAAAAATAGTGTATTGCATTATTGGCTCGACCTCATAAATGATAAAAGTCAATTAGCCTTTCAACCGGTTCTGTTGTTGTCAGCTAAACAAATCCGTTAGCTGATATCATGTAAAGGAAATAGAGCTTTAAGTGAGATCCTAAACGTGGAGCGTGCTAGCGTACTTCACAAGAAGCTTTGACAGAGGATAAGATCAATTATACCTTTAAAAATGTTTGCTTGGAACTGTACTTTAGACACGAGACGCTACATATCTGGCTGTACTCTATGCTGACAGGGATTCAGACCACTTCACTTGGCAGTTAATATTATGTTAATAATCTACATAACCTGCAAAAACAATATTTATGTAGTCCGAGATTACAAAACAATCCAAACATACAACAGTCATGCAAAACAAGATAAAAACTATATACATTTATTTTCATAGATTCCACAATAAGAGACGTTCGTATGATACGGAGTTACTTTACAGCAAATTATTTACATAACAAAATAGATGTATACAACAGAAAATAAACTTTATTTTTATTTCGTGTCAAAAACGCTGCTTTTACAAATTTTTAGAAACAGTAATAACAATAACAGAAATAAATTGATATCAATCAACACCAAAGAGTTCATATAATGGATGACCAAAAGTCAGTGACGTATGACATTGTCACTGCCGCGAAGGAGGTCTTGCAGAGTGCAGGTTGATGGGCAATTATATAAATGCTGAATGGTCTATTCTGCCCCATACTCTCACACAGTATTAGGATCTTCATGATAATACCATCTTGCCAGGATATCTTTGGTCCTACCCACTCCACTTCTCATCCGATTTAGGGCTCTCCAGGTCTTCCAGTTAAGGTTGCCACCTGGTGGTAGTGCCTCTACTCCAGGTACCCATTGATTCATATGAGTCATTCTTGCTCACCACAGATTGAGTCGGGCAATCTTCGGTGGTACATCTAAAGCAGCTGTCTGGGGAGTTGATGCTCGCATAAGGAATGAGCAGCGTTTTGATTAACCTTGTTTCTTTCTGATATTGCAGCTACGTTCCGTCTTATATCAGGGGGAGTGGTTCCTACTAGACTATGTAGTTTTTCAATCGGCGTGGCTCTGAGGCAACCCGTTAGAATTCTGCGGGTTTCATGCAACGCTACTTCTACTTGTTTGGCATAAGGAGAGTTGTACCAAACGGGACAGGCATATGCTGCAGCAGAATAACTCAGTGCAAGAGCTGATGTTCGGAGCACTGCGGAATGTGCACCCCATACGTTTCCGCCTTTTGTGTTTAAGCAGTGCTTATTGTAAGTAAGGGAGCGATCTAGTGTAACTCCGAGATATTTTGGATTGAAACAGTGATCTAGTTCTACTCCCTCCCAACTGAATTTCAGTTTCCTGTTGGCATGTCTGTTTCGTAAATGGAAGGAGCATAGTTGAGTTTTGGATGGATTCGGTTTCAACTGATTGTCTTCATAGTAGGTGGTGAAAGATTGTAAACCATTACTTAAACGCTCCTCCACTGTTTCACAATCATTGGCTTGTACTATAGTGCCAAATCATCTGCATAGACAAAACGTCGAGTCAATGGCGGCTGGAGTTCATCATTAGTGTAAATGTTGAATAATGTCGGTGCCAGTATACTTCCTTGGAGCAGCCCATTTTTTTGTGTTCTCCATCGACTTTTGTTACCCTGAGATTCAACGTAAAACCTTTGGTTCTGAAGTAAAATTCGAATGATTTCTGTAAACTCAAAATCATTTGTGAGATGATATAGTTTGTGCAACAGGATTTTATGCTGTACAGTGTCATACGCTGCAGAGAGGTCTACAAAAGGCCCTCCTGTGATCAACCCTAGCTCAAAATCATCCTCATTGTGCTGAGTCAGGTTGATGACTTGTGCAGTGCAGTTTTTGTTAGGTCTGAAACCCGCTTGCTGGTGAATCAGTTTCGGTTCGATTTTTGGGCTCAGTCGATTAAGCAGCTTCCTTTCAAATATCTTGTAGAGGTGGCATAACAAAGAAATAGTTTCTGGCGATAGAAGAGTCTTTCCCAGGTTTCAATATGGCAATAACATTCGTCTTTCTCCATATCTTAGGTATCTGTTTACCTAGGAGCCATGCGATTGCAAGGGCACAAAAATATTTTAGCTGCTCCACAGTTATATCCTCAATTCCTGTTGCTTTGCCAGTTTTGCACATTTTAACAGCTTTCGACAGCTCATTCATTTGAAATTCCGCGGAGAGATCTTTTGTTTCTACTTGTGATTGTCTTACTATCTTAGTCCTGTCTCTTCTTCTGAGTCTTCCTCCTTTGCCATTCAGCAATAGCTGACGTGGTATTTGGTTGGGTGTTACGTTAGCATGTGTATTGGTTACACATGGGTCACTGCTAAGTATTTTCAGAAGTTTCCATGCCTTTCGGCTATTTTTGTACAGGCCCATGTTTTCCATGGTCTCAATCCAACGTTCTCGCTTAGTCTTTGTAAGTGCGGACCGCTGGTTACATTCATAAACGTCAGGTGTGTTCATAAAAAGTGGAATATTTTAGTAGGCATATAGGCGCTGTAGACAGGTTGAAAGCGGCTGGTCAGGAATGCCAGCTGGCCCGGTTCCTAGAACTGGCGGGCGAGTTGAGTGGTTTTGCGATGCTGCGCGAGGGGCTGTCCTTGAGAGAGGGGAGTATTGTGCTAGCCAGGTAGATAAACAGGGTGATCTGCGGAAATTTCTGTTTTCATGTGGACGGAGGAACATTCGGTGCGAGCCGGGAAGCACGATCGGTCGATGTGGACTGTCTGTGCGTTAATTGAACTGTGCTGCCTGGAACGGGACATCAGCCACTTTGTTTGAGCGGATATGCTCAGGCAAAGGATGTCCTGAGGAACTGTGCCACACTGTTCCGTAGCAGAGCAGAAAACTTTATCCAGTGTGTGTGGCCGACATTAAAATTCGGTAATTATATATCGCCATATGAAGGACATTGTGCTAACTATAAGTGCGAGTTCATAGCATTGCCCAGCTACGACCCTGCAGATAAAAACTATCATAGCCCGGAGCAATCATTTCTTTCAGAAGTGAACAGTCGAAATGTTGAATTTGTTTACTGTTTAATTTTGCGTATTTTATATAAAATACCCTGGCGCCCACAGAAGGACAACTGATTAATTTTAACTAATTTGTTGTATATGTCATGTCAGTAATTGAAATAAAACCATTTGTGATTTCTCATAAAGTATTCACGCAAGTTCTACCTTTTATGATCATTCAATAAAATAATAACATTAATTACGATTTTAAATCAGGTAATGAGGTCAGAACGTTACAAGTGTTAACCCAGATTCTACAGTTTCCTGGTTAAAAGGGTTTTCTTCAAAGAGCCTCAGGTATTCCCGCAGGAAAGGTGAAACCTCTTTGTTCATGCCTGGAATATACATTGTGCGGCAACCTCTAGGAATTACATGAAATCCGCTTATAGGATTTACCGCCAATTATTTTGTAGATAGATTTGAAAGAAATTCTTTTACGGAGTAGAAGTCGTCAATTAAAAATTCTTTTAATTTTTACTAAATTTAATCTTATACCCCGTGATACTCTTAATATGTGTCGGGAACTTATTGAAGATACGTATCGCAGAGTATCTGACCCCCTTAACAAATGAGAACGAACCAATGCATAGATTCCGCTGTCGTCAATATTACCTTGGTTGTCCTGGTTTCATCCATCATTCTCTGGTATTCATCTGTGTCGTCTGGTGGAAGCTACGGAAAGATGGGTGAAATGCCAGGTTACAAAAAAATTGACTTGGTTCTACCCGGACAACCACGATAAGAAAAGGCAGCGACTTGTAATTCTTGTCCAGGTCATGTTTACTTCTAGTGCTTGTGTATTTTTGTATATTAACCCTTTAACTGCTACGGTTCGCCCGGCCGAGCCCTCGCCGAGTGCGGCTTTGTTTACGCCGAAGCTGTTTACTTGCCCTGGAATGCCGCATTAGACCGGACCGCTGTGTGCTGAATACGTCTGGAGCGTTGTGTGTGGCGTTCTTCTGCTGTCGCTCTGCGATTTGAAACCGCAGATACAAAATAAATAAAGTTAATATAACATCTAAAGTTTTTCAGTTTAAAGCTCCTCTAAAAGTGAATGTCTGCGTAATCAAACATGCCGGTACTTCATATAGATATTACAGCAACTGAAATGTTTTTAGTTTGTGAGCGTAGTAATTTATCTGGAGAGAACCTTTCCGAATACCTTTCACAAATTCTCCACAATTTTTCCAGCCTTCTTTTTGACCCGGGTTAATATATTTTTCATTTTTTTTTTTTATTTCGTTTAGTTTTAGAGGCATATAAATGTAATATAATTATTACTCTGCAGTTAACCATGGTTAGTAATTCTTTTTGTGTGATAAGCCTTGGAAAATGGTACAACACACAGTGATACATTACATGTTCTCCATTGGTTTCTCGACGCACTTTCTGTATCAAACATATAGCGCATTTACGCATTGGCGTGCTCTTCTTTGAATTTGCAATATGAATGAAATTTGGAAAAAAGGTCTCAAAAAGTTGCGAGAGCAATTTCTAGGGGGGGGGGGTGGCGTCTCACGGACCTGATCTTACAAGATGGGGGGGGGGGGGTGTCAGGAAATCCTGAAAAATACCTTACGAAATTTAAATTTATGGATGCAACAGACGAAACTCTGCAACTGGCATTTTTCGTCCGGTTACTACTCGGTGAAGAGCGTGAGCATTTAAAATGCAGTGTTCGAAAATGTGAAAAAAGAACTTTTTAAACCACTTCATAGTGAAAATATAGTGTGAATTGATTCTCGCGTATCTGTTGGTCTCATCAGCAATAGATATCATATGAAATTCCGTTAGAAATATCAGGAAAAATGACAAACTGCTGGAATGTTAACGTAATCCACACTTGTGTCCTGCAGCTTAATCGACAAGCACATGCTGTCAAACGCGTCACTAAAGCATTCTCATTCTCTTTTTCCACACATTTTGCTCGCACAATCTGTAGCTTCAAACTCTGAAAAATGGTCATTTTCCACTAGCTGATGTACACAGCTTAGGAAAATTACATCGAGATCCTGTCGAAGGGTTATCACTGTCATCCATATCAAAGTGATCATTTTCACTGTCGCTTCTAGTAAGAATCTCCATGATTTCTTCTGCGGTACAAACACGACGGCGTATTCGGGAGGACGATGGTTCGAATCCCCGTCCAGGCATCCAGATTTGGGTTTTCCATGGTTTCCCCAAATCACTCCAGGTGAATGCCGGGATGCTTCCTTCAAAAGGCCATAGCCGAATTCCTTCCCATTCCTTCCCCCCATTCTTTACCATCTCTAAAGACCTCGCTGTTAAGAGACGTTACGCAGTTAAAAAAAAAATAATGACTGTATGCCATTTTCTCAGCGAAAACTAAAAGGAAAAGAGCAACATAAATTAGATCGCAGCTGCCAATGCTCAAGGGCTGAATGAGGAAAACAACTAACCACCCTGGGTGGAAATATGGCTTCATAGCCAGGCCGCTAAGAGGCTAGCGTGTTAACACGTCTGGAGCACAGACAGGGCGGCGAGGCGGCGCGTGTATACACGTCTGGACCACAGACAGAGCGGCAAGGCGGCGCGTATATACACGTCTGGAGCACCTGGGCGCAGTAGTAGCCACGCGCGTTAACGCGTCTACAGCAGTCAAAGGGTTAATTCTCACTACATTCATTGTAAGGCGAACACAGTGCGAGTAATACTGCACTGCCATAAAACATCTCAGCTAGTTAATAAATATTTACTAACGCACATTACATAATGCTTTAAAAAAAAAAAATAACGATTATATCAGTAAAAGCAATTTATTTGAAAATGTGATAGCAAAGTTAACAAAAGCTGTTTGAAACAGCCAGTATGCTGTTGCAGCAGGTGCAAACGACATGTACACTATACTCGTCAGGAGAAAGATTTCAGAGAAGTGGAATTCTGTGAGGGTACTTCTTACAACCTGTTCTCGTAACAACAAAGTTTTGTCTCGCTGTGGCGTATCGTTTGAAGTGGTCTGAATCCCTGTCAGCACAGAGGACAGCCAGATATGTGGCGCCCCATTCACTGCGCTGTGTAGGCGGCACGCTGCATTGTTTTTCGCCCGGCGGGGCGGCTATGATGTATGAGCCCTGCGGCGCTCCATGTAGGTCAATGGAAGAGCAGACAGTGCGACAGACAACAACCATCGCTCACGGCGCTCGCGTTGAAACCCGAAATGCGTCACCCACCAAGTTACTACTTGCCACACTTTTTTTCAACTGGAAAACGAAACGCAGTTATTACTTCTGCAGTAGCACTTTCATAACCGTAGCGCCGCAATTTAAGGATGGATTCGCGTGTAACTCGACGAGAAAAATCGGACGTTAAGAATAAAAAAAATTTATGCCTCGCTTAGGTCTCGAGATAGCGACCATCAAACATTAGTTATACGATGAGCGCTCTGGTGGCTCAGTGGTAAAGGCGTCTGACTGACGATCAGAAGGTTCCAGGTTCGAATCCCTATCTCGGCGGGAATTTTCATAGGCCCCCAACCCAATCATCACCTCTGGCACAGCATGCTTTGTAATGTGAAGAACAACAGAACACTTCCATGGTTCGGATTTCATGTTAAACTGTAGGTGTACCCGTTAGGATTGCCGGGTTAGGTTAAGGCGGCCACGACAGGGACGGAATGCGCAGCTAATAGAAACCCTGTCACGACCACACGGAATTATTATAAGGATAGCTCTTTGTGCCTTTGCCGAAGCTTTACTTCTGGTGCAATCAGCCTTTCAACTTAACCATAAAACAAGATACCTGTTGTGCATGTTCAGCGTGTAGTTCCTTATAGATTTGGAAATTTTTTGGTCCAAGTCACATCTCAACCTAGCAACCTCAATTTTGAGATAGTATATCTCGAGAACTAAGCGAAATTTCAAAATTTATTCCTCACTTTCGATTTCCCTCGTCGAGATACACAGGAATCCATCATCAAATTGCGGCATCACAGTTAACGTAGAATCTCCACTTTCGTTGTAAGAGAATTAAGTGTTCGTATGTTGTCAACGTTTAAGTGGTGGTATATTGCTGAAACCCCCGGAGGTCGTTGCAGTAGCCTTAGCACTCGATGTGAAGCATATTCGTATGGAACTTTATTCCCCGCAGAAATCAAAATGCGTAATTACTGAAAATTATAAAATTGTTTCAGTATCGAAGGACATTCTGGTATTCTTATAGTTGATTTAAATAAGTAAACCAGTAATGATACTTTGTCTTCAAAGATTTACCGAGAACACATGGAGTAAAACAGTACAGAAAAATAGTGTATTACATTTAAGTTTCACGTCAAATCGGTTTATATTTATCTCTATTTTTACGTTTATCGACAGCGAGAAATTATTGAGTATATACTTACAATACTCTTAACGTTCTTGATAGTTTGATGAGATGCTGCATAATGACAGGCTGAAGAACCGATGTCTTTCTGATATATACGTTTATGATTGTCTACTTTCGTAATTTTAAATATGAATTAAGTAAAAGATAAGAGTGTGTCATTCGAAACATCCGTAAAATTTTATTTCATCATTCATCAAATGCTGTGACAAAGGTAGCACACCATTCTTTTTGTGAACAGTAAAAACCTGTTTGTATTTTGAGATAGCAAAAATAAAGTATATTGTAGATAAAAAATTGGGTTTGAATACATATTTTTCATTACTTCTAAATTTGATCTGTTGTGTTAGATGATAACTCATGTGATTGGGATACGGAAGGTCCCCGGTTAAAATTCCGATCTCGTTTATAATTTTTACGGGCCCTAAAATTGGCCTTTATCTTAAGCAAAGCTTTGATTTGTTAATGGCGGACTTTGTTTAAGCTGAAATATAGAATGATCTCAATCTTTATTAACGAAAAACATCAAGTGAATGGAAAGCGACCATAAACAAAGCAAACACTCAAGAGTGAAGTGACTGACGTTTGACGTTTCATTGTGATTGCATTTAGAAACGCGAGAAGCTTTCAGTCCAGTACAGTGTATTTTTTTAACTGCTTTACGTCTCTTAACAGCGAGGTCTTTAGAGACGGGAAAGGATGGGGGGCAAGGAATGGGAAGGAATTCGGCCATGGTCTTTTGAAGGACGCTTCTCGGCATTTTCCTGGTGTGATTTGGGAAACCCAAATTTGAATGCCCGGACGGAGATTCGAACCGGCGCCCTCCCGAATGCGAGGTGAGAACGCTAACCGTTACACCACCACGCTCGGTAATACAGTGTACCAAATACTTAATTATGGTTTGGTAAAAATGCGTTTGGATACTATTCTTGAACGTAAAAGATCAAACAGTGCGGTGATACGTATTTTAACCTACTTTATTACTTTCGTAGATAATACATATTCTACAATATGGTACCCCTAGCGGTGACCCTCAAGAATATAATTCATTTGAATTATGTTTATTTTTAATTTCGTAACTTTACATTTTTTAATTTTTATCTGTAAATATAAATCACCAATATAGTCTGTTGTCAACTGAAATTGAAAATTTATGAGAAGGTTTGAGATGGAAAAAAATATTTATTGTATGTTTTAGGAGAAAATTTATGTAGTTTACTGAAATATCAAAATGAGACATAATAAGCATTTATAGGTGAAAATACATTTCTTCTCTTTCATTTCGATGCGGTGATATAGCTGAATATGAATGCACAAATGATTAGAGACAAGCGCGTTCGGCTGAAAAAAACAAAACTATTTGCTTAGTTTGGCGAATTTCGGCAGAACAGGTCTGTCATATCGTCGGGGGAACGAGCCGTCATTGGGAATTGAGCAATGGAAGAAGCTGTAATATAATGAAAACGCTATGTATTCTGGCACAGAAAAGCATTATCGACGTAACAAGTTTGTTGGGAGCGGTATTCTGTGACACAGACAGTGAAATTTGTCGATTTTAAGACCAGAGTTTTATGGCGATACTGTTGTAGCGGTATTTTAATTATTATACTGGCAGCACTTCAAACTTCTGTCCTTTAGATTCCACCTTTTAGTGACGATTCACCAGGTCGCTCTACAAATGAGTAAGTATTGACAGGTTGTTCTGTAGTGCGGTAGTATTGAAATAGCGGCTCGTATTCTGCTGTCTTTGGTTAAAACTTTTCACATCTGTCATATTAAAAAGAAAAATGTTTTTATAAAGTGGCTTCTTTTCGTGTAAATAAGCAACACTTACGATCAGCCTATAGCTAACAGATGATTGTAGGATTGTAGGTTCTTTTAAGTAACACCGAATGATGTTCGAATTTTATGATGATCAACTTGTTGCTTAGCTGTCAACTGGCCGAATAAACGGTAGCTAAATTCTATTTACAAAACTAATTCTATTTGATGATGAGTACATAGGGAATAACACTTGCAATGTAGTTTAGATGACTTTAGACATTCTTAAAATTGTCAATGAAATAATTTGCCGATAACTTGTTTTTAATTCACAAAGTAATTTAGTATGAGACACTCAAACAATGCTGACAAACGTTACTGAAATATGTATTCTTCCAAGTTCAATAACATAACTGGTAAGTTAGTGGCAAGGTCGTTTGAACACTGTGTAAGATTCTAGCGCTGGAAGTGTGTTTCACTGGTCGCAAAACGGCAGTGGAAGAAATTTTCATAATTGTTGACTTGGCAGATAGAATAAGAGGCGATAGTGTACGATTCATTATCACCAGACTGTGTAACAAACATCTTGATAAAAATCACAAATCCCTCCGTAATGACTATGAGGGCATACGATTCTATTTTTGATTCGTCCATTGTATCAGGATGTTAAAAGACGCCTAGTTTCACCTTCTCCATTCACACCCACAGCACGATCAACGCAGAACATGCCACACAAAACATTACAGAGCCTGCACATTCTGTCAACCCCACGGGCATTTATAATTAGGAGATGCAACCCAGATATCACTCCCTGGGATGTTGTTGTCAAATGGTAAAAACAGCACACGCTCGTATATCGATTATGGGTCACACTTATCTTATAACAAATTTCTTGCCAGAGGTAACTTAAACAACATTTTGACATGACCTAAAACTCAGATTTGCAGATATGATCACTCAGTTCACTGGAAAATAATGTTTATTCCTCGAAGTTTTCCAGTATCAGCAGAAACGCAGTATTGCGGTAGCTCAGTGAAGGAGACTCACTGCGTATGAAGAGGTTCCCTATTCGAAAACTTGATCTCAGCAGGAATTTCTATGATCTGTTGAATTGACCATATCTGTCAAAGCTTACATAAGTTCCGACAGAGGCGGAATACATAACAAATAAAAACTCTGTTACTCATGCAACCGTAATAGTTTTATCATCGCTCTTTAGCCATTAATGCCATACGCAGTAACTTCTCCTCGTATTCATTAGAAGCTAGAAAGATCTGGCTACAAGGAACGGAAGTAATTCGGCCATGGTCTTTCGAAGGAACTTCCCCGGCATTCGCCTAAAGTAATTTGGGAAAACGATGGTAAAACCAAATCTGGGTGGTCGGACGATGATTCGAACCCACGTCCTCCCGAATGCGAGGCCAGAGCTATACCACTCACCCGCCTTCCATTTTGATGGCGGTCAACCCGAGAGTAGTTTAGTATAGATAAATCAAGTAGTACTTAATTACCAGTCGACAGATAACGCCAATGCAACTGTTTGTTTATTGTTGCGTCGTACGCGTTTCACCTCTCATCGAGGCATCCTCAGCGACGAATCTGCGTTACAATTTTTATATAAAGTTTTATATACATTTTCATGGCGTTATCTGTCAACTGGTAATTAATTAAGCAACTGCGGGATCATGGCCTGCAACAACATTGCAAGTAGTACTTATTTCAGCAAAACGATTAAAAGACTTAATTGGCAGATTTTAGTAAATTTTTCAAAAACTTCTGCGATTCCGGGTTAAAACCAAGGGGAAGATTCATCAGGATTTAGAAGAAGGTTAAAAACCAAGTCAACGTTTGGTGCATAGTACTTTTCTATTTTTTACTTCACTAGTACGTATTACAGTATCAAAATATTACCATATATATATAACCGACTTGATGGCGTGGTATACCAATAACCAGACCGAAGAAATTCTAAAACTTTCCCCCTCATTCTTCGTAACTATGAAGCACGTTGGTGAGTGGTTACGTTCACAGTACAGATTTCTGTTTTGAATGGTTTCACGAAATGTCGGGATAGTTTCTTCTTGCATGCCAGTAATCCTATTCACGATCTAATGAGCGCAACGTCAATGAACCATAGAATCATTAGTAACGAAACAAAAGTTCACAATTGCTTGGAGAACTACTACTATTTGCTGGCACATCGAGACCCCACATCTTAATTTTTTTTATTGAATTAAAGTATGATGATTACGACTGAAAGTAAGCTGATTTGAGCCACGGTAAAACTTATTTAAACTCAGTAGCGTTTTTGTACTCCATTGCTAAATTGATCTTCCTAGTAAAATAATTACAATATTCTCGCGACTGACGTAAGAAGATTTTCCAGTACCAAACTGAGATTATTTATGACCTTGGCGTTTAAATGCGGGTGGTACATTTTTATAATGAACTGTTTGGTACTTTCTGGCCCTATCTATATTTGAAAATACTGTATCAATGCCAAATGTCGATGATACAAGAGGCTTCGCATTCCCGGTATTGGCTCAATGTAAATATCATTAGCGTAATGCATTGCGCTCTGGAGAGCTATCCACTATCACAACAAATCAGAGCTGCCACTACATTAACAACGTCATTATGACAGTAAGTGTTTCTTGTGATGTTAGATTAAAACAGAACATGTTAAAGAATGCCTTATAAGAAAATAGACAAACTTCTTCCTCCTCTACAGTTAAATTAAATCCACGTGAAATCTCTTCGAATAGATAGTTCTTTCGCTACAGTGAGAACAGGAGTTTCCAGGTCATGACATAACGATTCTTTTAATCCTATTTGGTAGAGGATCTGCTGCTAAAAATTGAATTCAAATCGTCACCATTCCTAAAGTAAGTTGGAGACAAAAAGCAACGATGAAGTTGTGTCATTATCAACTCACTACAATAATATTCTCCGATATTGACGCATCAGTATTGAGTGGGCTGTTTTATTTATCCTGGAATTGATCTCCACTTATCCTTATAACTATTTTATTTCAGGTATTGTTCCCTCGGGTGTCATTCCCTTGTTTCACTCAATATGTGAGTGCTCAGTAGCTATTCTAAGACGATCATCATCATCTTGTTTTCTTCAATATGCAATTTCTTTTTGTATGTGTTTACTTTCTTTTCTGGTACCGTCCATATACTCGTGTCTAGGTCTCTCTTTCCTGCTTTGTAAGTTTATAAACTACCCTGTGTGGTGTAATAAATGTTCAACCAAGTAACCTCTCCTGTCCACAGTATTTTCAGGAACGTTATGCTTCCACGTATTCTTGACAGTAACGTCTCATTCTTTGCTCCCCTTGGAATCTGCATGGTGTATAATGGTTAAAGGCTCATGGACATATTGTCAGTTTTTTTTTTTTTTGGGGAACCATTTTTGGCCGGAATATTGTGGGGTTTCGAGTTTTTATTTCCGTTCATAATTTTTTCTACACCTTCGCACATTTTCTGTGTTTTTTCTTAAAGTGCTTCCTCTGCTTTTTTTTTCTACATTTAAAAGCAATCAGCAGAAACAATATATCATTAACAAATACAATATCACCATTTATAACAACTTAATTAAATATATTTCTCTTATTCACTTATTTCTTTCCAGTTTCAATATTCTTCCCTGTTTCCTATTAAGCAGAAGCTGTTCTAACGATTCAGCTTTCTTTATTAACACTTTAAACATAGATAACTCTCCAGTTCACAATTATCAATCACATAAACTTTCATAAATTGAAGAGCTATACCAGTAATTAATACAAATCTGTAGTCTCATAATTTTCTTCAATATTGTTCACAACCAGAGTCCATCCACCCCACATTCTCGATTCACTAAAGCTAAGCTCGATATTTAACCCGACGATAGGATTGCTAATACCTTTCCTCCTTACCTAACATAACCTGGTAATCCAACAGGTTAAAGGGGAAATAAAATTTAACGTGGAGTCCGAACCGCTGAACCTTGCTGGAGTATTTCGTATTATACAGCAAGCTGTGCCAGAAGTGATGATCAGGTAAAGTGCCTACGAAAATTCCCACCAAGACGGGGATTCAAACCGGAGACCTTTCGATATCCAGTCTGACCCTTAGTCACTGGGTCACCAGGGCCCTCCTCGATTCAGTATCTAATTTATTATTTGTCTGATTTTGGAAATGAAACCATTTAATTTCTTTTCTTACATTAGAATGGTGAATTCCATTTGTCATCTTCCAATATTCTGGAAGTATTCGGCCACCAAGTGATAGTTTTGCCCGACCGCGTATTCTGCCGTAGCTGGACATACAATTTAATCTTGAATCCAAAAGATGGAATATCCTATCATACTCTGACGAACAAAAAGTTCACAAACATCCGTAGCTCCGCCGTGATTTGAAGCTAGGATCTTAAGAAAAACTTAAGACAGTGTCACTTATCGCTGAACGGAAGGCAGCGGAATTATCCCTCACCAATTCACTTACTGGTGTTGGAAATCTCTTAACGCCTTTCAGTGGGTTAGCTAGTTCATTTTAAAAGAGGATTTAATGGTTAAGGGAGTGTTTTGAGACCGTCGACACATTTTGTAAGTGGCAGCATAACAGATTTAGATGTTACTGGCGGCAGGGCAGCAGTCGCTCCCTCTACATTCCTGCACCGTAATCCTCTCTACGGCATGTGGGTCAAGTGTCTGCTGGAGGCCTGTGCGAGGCAGCTGGCGACAAGTCTCGCTGTCTCCCCGACAAGTTATAATGGGAAGCGAGCACCCTCGTCACGAGTTTCTCGTCAGTTACCATGAGGGGCTCCTCGCCCGCTGTCAGGAATATGGAAGCAGCTTGGTGGCACGTCTCGTAACATTCACAACTACTCAGTTTGTAACCTGTCACTGGACGGTAAAGAGACTAAGCCAGAACCCGATCTAGAGATTTTTTATTTCCAATAAATATCAATTTCTCTTCACACTGTGTCATTTACAACTAAGAGGTTAACGTGAATGATTAGCGTTATCTTTATATATAAAGATGAATGTATGTTTGTTTGTTCTTCATACAAATCCATAGTTTTCATCCGATTGCGATAAAAATTTGCACACTTATCCTTTGAAACAAGGAGAAAAATACTGTCTACATTTGGTTAAAAAATTTTCTGTATAAATAATACATGTTGTCTTATAATTTCGAAAAATTACTGACGGCGATAAACAGACGCGTAGGATGTGTAGGTCTCTGTATTGCCTTTTCACAAAGAAGTTTGAATATTATCCTTTTCATATAGCGGTCTGGTAGCTCAGTGGTTAACACGCTTGCTTACTGATGTTTGGATCGTTCTCTCCGGTTCAAATCTCCGTGGAGGAAAAGATTTTTAAAAATTGTTTTTGATCGTAAGAGTCACGCCTGGACCGTCGGTTATTCGGATTGAATGTTAAACTGTAGATATCACAAATTTAGGGGTTCGATGCGAGGCAAATCGTAGGTAGTCTTGCAATGCTGTAGGTATACACTTTTTCATGTTATAATGATCCCTCAGGAGTTGTTCGCAGTCAGTGTGTGTGTGTGTGTGTGTGTGTGTGTGTGTGTGTGTGTGTGTGTGTGTGTGTGTGTGTGTGTGTGTGTGTGATCTGCAGTATTAATACTATAAATGTGGAAGTAAGTGTTTGTCTTTTTTGTTACGTTTTGACGACTAAAAGGTTATACCGATATTGATGGAATTTGACAAGAAAATCTGTAGGAAAGGCACAGGACATTTTTGCCGGTATGATTAACAGTTGTAGTCACGAAATTTTGAGAACTTATCGAATGGTGACAGAAATATGTTGGAAACTGATTCTCTTCAAGAGACAGGTTCGACTGTAGAATGATATAGTGATAGCTTTCCTGTCATATTATGCCGACTCGGTGTTGTTTGGGACCAATCCTTCGTTACCAACAACTTTCTATATTCAATTCTGGCAAAGAAATTCTTTATCCACGCGTACGAAGTCGCGGGTATCAGCTAGTATACAATATTGTTAAGAGTTTTTTTTTTTTTTTTGCGACGAGCCATCCTTTTCCCTTCATACTTAATCAAATCAGAATCAATAAATAAGGTATCATAAGTTATCCACTATGGTAATATCATTAATTAAGAAAGGAAAATTTTTAGAAATTCAACTGGCAAAGGTCAGGGGTATGCAACAGTTCCGAGTCGAGCTGCAATGTTTCATTGTCGTCGATAAGGAGTGATCGTATACCGCTAGATAGAAGCACCACATATCGATATAGTCGCACGGGCCATGATCACATTACTCGCTGCATGTTTCTGTTTACAAATACACAATTGTTGCGGAAAAATAAGATCACTAGCATCGCTAGCATCGGTAAGGGGTAATCGCATGTCACTAGATAGTAACACGAGATACGAGTATAACAGAAATATGGATAAACTGTGTGTGGTTTTTGGAGTAAGGAGCATTTCGGATATTGTTGTTTCTTTTCTGGAAATATTTTATCGTATCTAACTGTTTCGTAAAATGTTGTGTTTTGCTCATACATATTTCAGTAGACAAACAATTAATATAATTAAGCGGTTCTTATTTCGTCCTATTACTAACTACGAACCTCGCTGTTCATCGCATATCATTAGTGAAATTTTTGCATGGTCCACCTAGTTACTAATTGCCACGACCTTAATGAACCCAGAGCAATTTATCCGCACACCTAGTTACTGGTTACATACTCTTATTTTTGCCTTAATTTATTTACTGTTTGATGTGTATTGCTCATTATCTGACAACATAGCTTATTAAAACTCCAAAACACCATTACTTTAAAGTGAAAATTTCGCTGCTCTATTATCTCTTAAAGCACATGCTATTCTACAATCATGGTTTTTTTCTATCCATCTATTTATCATTGATTCTTTGTCGAATATTCAATATACCACTGGTTTTTATCTGTTTTCGAGATATCGCCGAACAGTTTCTGTAGCAGCTTACATATTCCGTATGAATGAAGTCTTAATATATCTAAGCGTTCAACAATGAATTATTACCTTTTCACAAAAATATAGGTAATGCCATCACAAAACTACAAATTACTTTAAAAACAGATTGTTGACTAATTGTTTGAAGATATAAGATAGAAATGATAATGGTTTAAAGTTCTCAAGAATTAACGAGAACTTTTTGGAATGAACCACTCCGTATAACTTGAACAAATAACCATAGAGCGAATATTTGTGCAAGAATACGTAAGCCAGCGGAAATATGGTCCTAGAGAATTTAAAGGAGACACACACTATTTAAAATCAAGTATGTCACTTTTACTTTAGTTTTTAGAGCTCACAATAAAAGAGATAACCTTTTTTTTAAGATACACTCATTCTTTCGTCTGTCACAGCGTTTTAACTTCTAAACCCTTAACTCGAAGTTTATAACTGACCAGTATTTCTACCTGAAGCAGGATTTTTTTTTTTTCGGACGATTTCCATGAACTGTAAACAACAGCTACTCTGAAAATGTTATTACTTTTATTATTCTGAAATTTGTACAAGATTGCGATGAAAAATCATAATTAATCTGCTTCCCTCCCATATATTTTTTCGAAATTTTTAGTATTATGCAGTCTCATAAACATTTCAGAAAAATTGTTGCGATATTTGTGGAGTTTATGAACATGTTGCTAAATGGGAAATTTTAACAAAATTCAATTCTACAGTAAATCATTTGTTTTCGCAAATAATAATAATAATAATAATAATAAAAACAATCGTATGTACCGTTCGACGAAAATGTTATGACTTGTAAAATTTATAATGGAGAACCCTGAATATTCCAATGAAATACAGCATTTAAATTGCGATTAACACGGATGAAACTTTATGTTTAACAAGTAAAATTTAACTGTATGCGCGCGAAGAATTTTCAGAAAATATGCATCAAGAAAGTTTCAGTAAACCTTCGAAAGACTGACAGAAAGTAAAAATAAAATGTCTAAGGATAGAATATGCACGGTGAGAATTTGGTTTGAAGATTCCAGAAGGCGATTCGTAGAAGCGCGGCGTGAAAGCTAAGTAGAGGTCTTTGAGAAGAGCATAATATCAGCTGTTGAGAGGCGCGGAACGTGCCTGAGAGTCCACTGGGACACCGCCTGATCGATGTGCTACGCTTGCTCTCGGATTTCATTATTCTTCTCAGTCGGCGCCAAGTTGCTGCCGGAATCGGCACCAGAAACCGGGTCACAAAACACGTCTCTGAAAAACACGAACATGTATCACGTACGAATGATGCCAGACGCCGGTACAAGGAAATCAGCTATCAAAATGGTTTGAAAGGAAACTCTGGTTCCAATCCGTCACAACATTTATTTAGAGGTGTTATAATCTTACTGTGGTTTATACTATACTTATCCGAAACAAAATGCTTAATACACCTGTAATGCAAACTCATTGTTTACGAGTTGTTGAATGGAGGAAGAGTGTGTTTTTCGTCTTTTTAAACCAATGCTAATAACTGAAAATCCGTCAACTGCTAGTTACTAAGTACGATGGGGGTTCAGTATTAAATTCACTAACAAAAATTATTTTATTAAAATATTTTGTTTTTAATTCAGTATCGCGTGTCTTTTAAATCGAGTACCTCAGTCGCTTTGTGAAATTGAGTGTGTGTAAATAAACACACATAAAAATATTCGGTTTAAAAGAAAATTATGTTAAACTTTCAAAGATTTTTAAAAATTAAAAAATATTCTCAAGGCATATTCATCCTATAGAATGATATAATTTTTCTTTGGAACGAATTACTCACCAAAATTTCATTAAAAAAAGTTTCACTAAGAAAACAATAAGCTCCAGAAAGTTATGACTTTAGTAGAATCGTATATATTATTTCTAAAGAGTGATTTTTGGCGACCAGCCATCTTTCTCCCTTCACGCTTAACCAAAATCGATACGTGAAACATCATTTTAAAGATTAAGTTTCCCGCTTTGGCAATATCATTGATTAAGAAAGGAATTTTTCGACATAGGCCTACAACCAGTAAACGGCAAACTCATGAACAATCAACGTTAAGGGTATGCAATAGTTTAGTGCAGTAGTGGGTAACATCTTCAGCAGCCATGCCAAATTTTAGAAACAGAATTTTCTATCGGACTGCACGCACTATTTAATTGGAAAAAATGCTTAAATATTTTTATGAAGAAAAAATCATTTAAGGTGAAACATACATATTTAATGAACTATTAAAAATAACTATTTTAATGCGACTTTTGACTTATTTTGCCAGAACCAAGTGCATCAATGTTGATGTCTAAGATTCTCCAATCAAATATCAGCGATTCGTGTTCTATGTTTTGTCTTATTGTTCTTCATCCGACTGAAATTGTCACCCAGAAGTGTTTCAAAACAGCGGAATCGTCCTTAAAGCATGTCTGTAAAACGCAGGATACTTCTTGTCCAGACATTTTTTGTAGAATTCTTTCAAACAACCCTGGTGGCAAGTCTCCGAATCACGTTGCATTTCACAATTTTTCCATTTGCGTATTTCATGACAATTTACCTTTATGGCGTTAAAATTGCAGATAAAAGAAAAAAGAACAAGAGTTTTTTTTAAAGAATCTTTAAATCGGTTTTGAAACTCAAGGTTCAAGTCTGATATTAATGAACGGTATTTGCCGACGTCTATGTCACCTCCGCCTGCAATGGCAATGTGGTAAATCGAGTGAACTTTTATTACTTTCCAACCGTTTTTCTCATAGCCCTAGTTTCATTTGAACAAGATTACTAACCAATTAGTCTTTCAAAATCTTGAACATGGCAGCATCAACAGCAACGGTATTTCTTCAATTGTAAAATGATTGGCTGTGATTATTTTACAATTCAATTAGTCTTTGCTTTGCAGACGAATGTACAGGTTATTTGAGTTGTCAGCTATGTGGACTAAAAACGCAGATTTGAAAACCATCTCCATGTTTCAAGCTATGGATTACTTTTTGACTTGCTTGCATAAAGTGACCGTTTCTTGCTTCAAGTCAAATGTTCTTTTTAACATTTCTTTACGGGTCAACCATCTTACTTCAGCATCAAATGTAATTTATCTCTGACTCCAAATGCTCGAGGAATTCTTGGAACTGACGGATTTTCAACTCCTTCGCTCTAATATAGTTCACCGTTTGATAATCACGCTGCTAGGAGATCTAACACCGACGCAAGTGCTCCAAGAATCAGTTTAGCGAAGTACTAACGCGCTTCATACAGACCTGTACATAAGTCGAGATAAGGCTCCGTTGCACTCCCGCACAGTCGACTGTCTATTCTCGCAAGATCAAGTGAGTGATGATATTGGTTTAAGTAACTTAGTGTTATAGTGTTTGATATCGCCGTTGAAAATCAAAGACTGCGCATATTATGATCCAGCTCCGCGGGCCGCAAGATGACCTGCGGCGGGCTGCGGATTGACCATCCCTGGCTTAGAGGCAAGCTGTTTGGCTTCACTGGCGTCTATAAAAAGGGATTGCATTACCGCCAGATAGCTACACCACATACCAAGGAGATGAAAAATTGTGTGTCTTTCTAGAGTAAGAAGCTCTTCGGATTTTTTTTTTTTTTTGGTTAGGGAAACATTTCATTATAGACGTAAGTATTTTGTTACGCACTTATTTCGGTTACAAATAAACTCTTCCTACAATTGAGCCGGTGGTTGTTTCATCCTGCTACACCCTCGCTATTCATCATATATCATTCGCAAAATTTTCACGGGACACCCAGTTATTAAAAGAATATTCATTACTAGGGTTCGGATCTTTAGAACAAGTCATATTTTTTCCTGCCTCCTTTTTGATCTGAAATGCTGATATAAACACTGATTCAACATTTCTGATTTTATTTAAATGTATTTTATATAACATATAAATGCATATTCAGACCATTTTCCTAGTTTTGATCCTATTTCGTTAATATTCATGGTCATATTGTCATATTTTGAGGAAAAATCTGGTAGTCTATAATAGTATCGGGAATCACTGGATACAGACGAGAAAAAATTAAGATAATTATTAACAGAACTGTACTGCTGCCATACAGGTGGGGAAAAAACCTAATTCTCACTGTAGTCAGAATTCAACCGTCAAGAATTAACGTTATACATTATTGTCACTCTCTAAACGTAATGTTCCGCCCGCCTTTTAATCTCGAGAATGCAGCAGAAGCATGCCTGTGTCGATCCGCGTCAATCAATATCTCAATGAGAGATCCTCAGGCATAGTTAAATCTGCAGTGGATCAGCGAGTAGACCAACCGACATGCCGAAAGTAAAATTTCCTGAAAGTGCGAAGTTACGTGAGGGAATTAAGAGAGGAGTATTTTAGTTCAGATGAAAGAATTCTATTATGTAAATTATCTGAAATTAAAGTGACTTCAACAAAACGATTTAAAATTTAATTTCCCAATGGTGCAGCGAGTCCCACGAAAGCAAATATTGCTGTCTACATGAAAGCGACACTACTAGATAAAATAAATGATGTATAATTGAGCATGTTTTGATGTATAGTAAATTTAAATGTCCGGTCATATTTTGTTATTTTTAGGTCATATTTACCAATTTTAAGGTCATATTTGCCTGCATATTTCTCTATTTTTTTGGTCATAAAGATCCGAACCCTAATCATTACTGTAAATTTAAAAATAATTTTTAGATCAGTATTTTCCAAAATAAAGGAGTCGGAGGGAAAGAACTAATTTTTTATGGTTTTAGCCAAGAAATCATACAAATTGCAAAATAAAAAAGAAATAAAAATACTTCGAATGGGTGGGACAAAATAATAGTATAAAAATTACCGGCCTCGTTGGCCTACGACGCAAAGTTTCCGTGTCCCTCACCCAACACGGGGTTAGATGGTTCTAGCCACGGTGGCGGATGAAATTTCCGTCACTATACCAGCAGGGTATGATAGGTGTTGTCGCACAAAATAGTGTGAGACTCAATACTTACGCATCGCGGGCACACGACACTGTTGATCGTCCGTCGAATGAGGATGTTAAATTTGACGGTCTGTTTGCTGTCATAAGGAAAAATCGGTGTGTATAACTGGGCCCACGCGAGTTTCATTTACCCCCTTCTCTTCTGTCGTCCCGCGTCCAGAAAACACAAACTTTCTCTCTCTGTCTAACATATACAAACACTGTCACGCTGGGGAAGATTAAGCGAATCCAACCCAGTTACATCTCGAGCGCAAGTTTTTAGGATTAATATAATACATAACATCTACTCATACGTTCAAGGTATGGCATACTATTAACTTATAAATTAATAAAAATATAGCGAAAGAGAGAAACTATGGCTTTTAAAAATTTATGGGAATATGACAAGGAAACACATTCACTGAAAAATACGTGTTTATCATAATTTAGTGGATAAATCCTTCATCGGCACAGAACGTGGTATGGACTTAATAAATTTGAAATTAAAGCTCTTTATTTAACTGGTTCGTTTCAGCTACAATAAGGATTGTACGGAAATTGCAAACAGAAAATCTTTTGATAAGAAATGTCTACCGATACAAGCTTTGACGTGTTTGTAAAAGAGATTGCCACACATGTAATTACAACGCTGAAAAACGGCGAAACAGATACGACCAATTACATCATTAATACTTTTAGAGTAACTTGAATTACTACCTATTAAAACATCAGTAATACTTGTAGAGTAGTTTGAATTACGTGGTTTCTGCTAACGCATGTACTGGCACTAAAGACTTCGTTCTGGTGCTTAACGTATAATAATATTCATACCCTAGTTGAGAGTTCAGCGAAGTACAGAGACAGAAGTAATACAGTTGTTGAGATATTGGAGTAGGGAAGTTGCTGACAAATTTCCATATTCGACGTTCAGAACTTTGGTACCACCCGCATCTTCACGATAGACGTGTTGGGCTTCGAATGAGTTGGAGAACTTGCGACGCTTAGACAGAAACTTAAACCAGTTTCCGACTTTCCTCGCCGTTCCAATCTAGGCAGCACCGTCGGTACTCAAACTTCGATGCTTCAAAACAGCGGCGGGAAAACTGGAGTGGCTAGATTCTTCACATAGATAAGTCGGAAAGTAAGGGAGCTCCATACACTACAAAATATTGCTAACTGAATAAGACGAAAATAGCGCTTCTATAGAGACTACTTTTAAGGAATCATCTGTTCACAGTTGCTAATGTTATATAAGGGCACGGATAGTAATAATTCGAATCATCACCTGAAATACTACTGGCTAAGTTGTTAAAGTCACTATATTAATGTAAATATGAATAAAATGTGATTCATTTTTTAAATTTCTTCGTATTAGCAAGATGTTTATAACCGTTAAACAAGGCTTGTAGGGATTACCTAACATTTTGTGCTCGTAAAGTCCTATCGCTAATCAATATTGTCTTTAATAACGCTACATTACAAAATAATTTTCACATCGATGTATCCACTATATTCGCTAGCATGGGATATTACGCACGGACACTTTTGTCCAGAGGAAATCTAGTTATAGGTTTCTGGAAACTCTACAGAGCTATAGGGATCGTTTTAGCGTGCGGTTGTTCATACTCGTGGATGGATGGTACGGGTCGGTACGCCACTACTACTAGTACTACAGAAGCTACCTGACAGGGGGTGCCCGCACGCCTACCTTCACATTGTTGTCTACCGTCTGCTCGATGGGAGTGGTCATCGTGGGGCCGTGCATGCCGGCACTGGTGGACCGTCACATGTTAGTAGGCTCGCTCGCTGTCACCATTTGCCTGACTCGCCCGCACACACTGCCGCCCCTGAATGTGCCGGCCCCTAGTGGTGTGCCCCGCCGCCGACAGATGGAAGCACCTCGCGCTCCCGCAGCCCGCTCGATATGCTGTGACGTGTTCAGCGCGGCCGCTTTTTGCCGGTCCAAATATCGGTCGAGTGCATTCCACCAGTCGGCGTAAACATCGGGGGCGTAAGAATATTACATACCGCTGTTTGATCACGTATAACTGAAACCATTATTAGAATTTTAAAAAAAAAATTTCTTTTTTTCT
Organism: Vandiemenella viatica; assembly: GCA_031002005.1. NCBI lineage: Eukaryota > Metazoa > Arthropoda > Insecta > Orthoptera > Morabidae > Vandiemenella > Vandiemenella viatica. The sequence goes on from JARYHS010013631.1 coordinate 91,832,998, forward strand.
TTTTCTTTCGTATAGGCTTACTAAAGGACCAAACATTTAACATCTTCACTTATAGTCAGGAATATATATATATACATATATATGTGTGTGTGTGTGTGTGTGTGTTATTTGTGATTGTATAAACTGATTATGCTATTTAAGTTTAAAGGGCAAAGAGAGTCGCATCAAGTGAGAAGGAGAATCTTTGGTTTGCAATTTCAACAGCTACTTAGAGAAAGAGAAGCACTAAAAATTGGTTTTAGTGGGTTGAGTAGCCTGTTGATACTATTTGAAATGTACAGGCGTGAAGCATAAAGAAGTATGATTGTATTAATAAATTGTTGTCAACGTTTTAATGAAGGCGTATGTATTGAAATCTAACAAAATATAAATAATCGATAACCGAATAATAAAAATTTGAATAAACCATCTGATTTGAAGTTCATAAATAAAGCATTGCGGTTTATTGAGAAACAAAGAATTTTAAAATATATGATTTTTTGTTAAAGGTAATCTACAATATTAATATTGCTATTATAAGTTAATTTACAGCTTTGGTGGTAAACCTGAAATCACACGTAATAGGAAAATATAAGGGATTTTTGTAGACATGTCGAAGAAATCCAATGTGGGGAAAAGGAAAATAATTACAACTTATTTATTTCAATGAAATCATAAAGGGAAGAACGTTCACAATATTATAAGTAGTACCCTTACACTCTTCTTCACCTGAAGCTACACGTCTACCTAGGGGTAGATTATTTTGGAATTTGTTTTGCGTCAGAATCTTTCTTTGATTGGTATCCAACGTCATTTTCTGTTAGTTCCAGTTCTTGCAAATTCAAAGGTGTCTTGATTTTTCTGATTTTTAAAAATTATTGTATTAATTAGATTAATATTTGACTTCTGAAGATTTCTATACATAGGAAGTCAGAAAATGTTCTAGGCTTTGATTATAGATTATTCCAGCGAATAATTAATTCCATTGCTTTCCACCAACATCTCACACCTCTCACCTAATACTGACGCCAAATTTCTTCTTTTAAAAATATTTTAAAATATATATATCTTACGATCCTGATTTGAGTTTTAAGACACGGGACGGGTCAATGGGCATCAAAACAGCACTGTTCTAATGAAGAAAATTCTTGATTTTGAGAAACCATTGCACAGACGATTGCTATGGTTGTCATTGCTCCTTAATAGTAACATCCCGGGGTCATTTTACTGACGTGGTTCCTCATATGTGTAGGTCATTATGATGGCGTGTGTCTTCAGTACAGTGATTCGTTTATGTTATGAAAGAAAGGAGAGTATGAAACCCGCTACCGGTCAAATGAGACTTTTTTTTTTTAACGAAAGACACATAACGCACTGCCCTATTTAGCACCCCAATTCAACTGACCACTCACGAATTATGATTAATACTGTCAAATGTGAGAAGAAATTTTGAACTTAAACCTGGACTTTGCTACAGAATCTAGTGATTATCCTACACTCTTGGTCAAGTCCAGAATGATTAAATTTTCTTCTAGCTCCGGGACTCGATCCACTCAAGTCATATCGAGCTTAATACACAGTCATAGAGTCAAAAAGACTTCTTCCAAATCACTGAGACAGGAAACCATGGAAAAGTGCAACCAGAGGGCCGACCCCTCATACTCCAGAACTTTGGGCCCTTTTAGTTATTGTCTACAACCTGATAGCCTATAATTACAGACAAGAAGTAACGCATGTGTTTAAGATCAAAGGTCGTTGTAACATAGCGGACCCATTCGTGAGTCAAAATCAATGTAAAATATATAGCGATGTAATATAATCTTCGCGGGTTGATTGCCGGGGTGTGTTGACGAAGAACGAGCTTTCGGCGGCGTACTCTGCCGCTATCCTCGGGTCTGTTGCTCACGCTATGGCAACCAACTCCATCCGGCAGCGAACCTGCGAAGATTATATTTCATCTGCACGCCCGAAAGCTTTTGTTCACACATTTATCGATGACATGATCGCTTTTTGTAAGAAGAAAATATTTAGTAATAAATTTTTTTCTAAAAATACGGCGAAACGTTTGCAGTTATTCCAAGAATCCTGCTGATGCAATAATACAAAAATATATAGAATAGTTTAATTGTTTCGGAGACTTGGTTCGAAAATGAATTATATCAGAAATTTAAAATTATTGCCAAGTTTACACATCAGAGGAACTACCGTGTACCACTGGACAATGATAATTCATAGACAAATGAAAGTCGACATTTCCGTATATGCATCAGTATGTCAGTAATCAGTACATTTTGCGTTGCAGTACATCTTTTAGAAAATGTTTTCACTGCTTTAATTTACATCCATGTTAACAGTAAAATTAACTACGTATTTTGATAACAAAAAGCAGATAAACGTTGTCAGTTTATAGTACAACTTATGCATCATAAATGCCGTTCTTATATACAAAAGAGAAATAGTTCACCATCCTTTAAACAACATATCTTCCAGCTTGATACATAATTTGTATATAGACTATCCTACTCTACAAACCCAAATTACTTTACAGGATGTCCTAAGAAATCAACATTATTTGCAGAGAATGATGGTTGCTAATTTTTTTCAGAAATTTCGTGCTTGGTTATTTTCAAATAGAATCCGTGTTCGTTCATAGGAGAATATCAGCACAGACACAAAGTTCCAAGCTTGAATTCGCGTCCATTAATAATCGCCAGACGGCTTCTGCGATAAGTAATAGGAATGAAGAAATGTTTATGAAAATAGGAACGGAGAGTAAACTGATGCTAACAATAAAGACAAGCGATCAGCGGAAGGTCGTTACAAGAATTGTCATAAAAGGACGAATATGAAGGAAGAAATAATCAAAAATTGAAATAAATACTATCATAAGCAAAAATAATGGATTCTTTGTGACAGGGAGGTTCACAATAGGGAAATAGAATGCATCTGTACACAGATCTCTTCTTTCGACTCCACCTTGAGATTTATTTTCCTTCTGCCTTCGCAGCAACGTGCGGAAACAGCAATAGTTTCTAGAAACATTTTTGTGAATGCAGTGCTTCAGTACTTCCTGATTAATGTATAATTTACGTAAGGTTATCTTCTGTTTGTAAATCTTGTAATTGTACGCTCTGTATACTCAGCGCCAAAATATCTTACCGCAGCTATTTATAGTAAAGTTCTTGCATTTAACTCACTGGATTTTAGAATGCTCTTTGTGTGTGTGTTGTCATACAGATTTTCCAAAACACTACAGGGCTCTCTTAGTATGTAGGATTGCCAGTTTAAACAGAAAAACAGAGGTGAATTACAATGCTAATTGAAACTCCGTCATGTGAGTGACTAACCATAAGGGACCTCTCGGTTAATAACGCTCTCAGATGTTATATAATTAATAATAGGTAAACATTCGCATAAGTAATTAAGCAATCATCGTAAATTGATAATCTGCAGGTACTGTGATAGCCTAGCAAATGATTCGCAGCTGTAAGAGTAAATCTAAAGTCTGTAAGCAGGACAAAGCGCGTTGTTTGCAAGTTAACGAAGGATACCCAGATTGTGGTATTTAAAATTTGTTTCTAATGGAATGCACATAATATATTTGTAAAACTATTTGCTCGGGCCACGAAACTAGCCCAATATTATTTCAGAGTTATTTTTCTTGGCAATGTATTTAAATGGTGCGATAACTGAATATTGACAGCCATTTTAATTTTGATGAAGAAAAGGCACCTTTGCAGCAGTGTAATGGATTAATCTTAATCCATAATCTGCCTACACAGCAACTCTCCTCGCTAAACATGAAGGGAAACAGGCACTATTTTGTGCAGTTTTATTTCTTTCTTGTGACGATACAGCGAATGTCGAGACAGTTAGCATACAGGAATTTTTGGCCCGAAAATAGTTCTGCGTGATGATTCATCCGAGTACTTCATATTATACTTTTCATCCCGTGATTATTGTCTGCTCTAAAAACTGAAACTACCGTCGAAAATAACGCGTCACCTTATAAATTTTACAACTGTTTACTCCAGTAATTGTCAGTCCAAAGTCTGGAGAATCTGAGATAGAATTATTTTAAAACTTTTTTTTTATATTTGCATAAAGCCACGAAAACACCACCAGTTGCTTAAAAGTATTTTATTCTTTAAAACTTTACTGCAGTTTCGACAAATACAGGTTTCTCTTCTTCAGAAGTATGACACCTAAACAAAAATTCATGTTAAAATTGCACTATGGTAAAATATATACATACAGCTTTTATCTTTAAAACGTGACATTATACATACGTTAAAATTACATAGGCGGAAGCATTGTCACAATTCAGTCACTTTCGTGAGAAAGTTGCACATCGTCACGATTCTTCCTTCCGTCTACTAGACAACATCTGTACGAAGCGGACGACTTTTGCCAAGTGACCAGTTAGATGTGAATCAACGAACTTCGTAAATTTGTTAGATGGCGCTACGTGGTATATTATTATGGCTATTTTAAAAGCAAAGTTAGTTTACTGTGTAAAGATTGCATTGTAAACATGGAATGATGGGCTGAAGTGCAAGTTTGCACTATTCCTAAAATGTTATCGTGGCTAAGATTATTTGAAAGAAGTGCTTAAATGTGACATGATAAAAATTTGTAATATAATATATAATAATTGGTTAAAATCTACTTCATATATAACAATTACTTAACTAATAGAATTTTTTAGGAGAATCGAACATTATAGACATATGTAATTAAAATATGTTATTCAGTTGAAATTACTGGCTTGAAGGCTTCTAAGAATTGTTTGTTAGCTAATTCCCGCTGGTCATTAAGCATATTACCATCATTTTTCGATAAGTGCTTAAAGATTTCTAATTCTTCTAATAGGTCTAGTTTACGTCCTTTCTTTTCTCTGTGCAGAATTATCGTACTTTCTAAACCTCTCGCCGAGTGGTTTGCCTTTAACAGATGTTCGCCAAATGTGGAATTAGGAATGTTGCTGTTTTTCCTTTTTTGTATGTGTTCTTTATATCTGATTTTTATTTGCCTGCCTGTTTGCCCTATGTAATACTGAGGGCAATTTTTACATGTAATTTTATAAACTCCTGAATTGGAAAAGGGGTCATTCGTCGTTTTAATGGCATGTCTAATGTTCTTCTTTATACTGTTATGAGTAGAGAATGTTACCCTGCAACTGTATTTTTTAACTAAAAGACGTTCAATTCTATACGATATGTTTCCTAGAAAGGGAATCACAATAAATGATCCCACCGTAGATTTACAAAATGAAATCCGTCAATGTTTAGCAAATTTGGATGACTTATTTAGTAAAGTACAAAAGAAATGGCTGGTGGCGTTTTCGTGGCTTTATGCTAATATAAATTTTTTTTACCGTTGCTGACACGCAGCTATGCTCAAGATTTTAAAAAAAAAAAAAAAAAAAAAAAAAAAAAAAAAAAAAAAACTGTTACCGAGCCTGATAGTTCAGCGTTAACGTTCGGCCTGGGAGGACGTGGGTTCAAACCCCGTCCTATGAATCAGGTTTCCGTTTTCCATCGTTACTCGCAATCACTCCCGACGAATTCCAGGATAGTTCCATCAAAACACCAGAGGCTAATTCCTTACCTCTCCCCACACTACCAATATTCACTCAGTTCTAATGATCTTTACGTCGTCAAGCCCTAAAAAAAAACAGAGGTACACTTAGAAATCCTGTTGCTCTTTCGGCCTTGAACAGCACAATGATCTTAGGCCGAAATTCTGTTCCCATTCTGAACTGTTCTGTTCAGCTGCAGTCATCTGTTATAACCCTCAACCTCTAGTCAGCTGCTTCATACACTATAATATTTGTGATTATTAGAAATCCTAGTTTTAGTTTTTCCATCCACTAACAAACTAACGAGTCCTAAAAAGTAAACCACTATACTGTCTTTTCTTTCTGCGAAGGTCTCCCATAAACACCTACCGCCACCGAACATTTCCAGATCCTTATTCCTAACATCCTCTCTTACTTATTTCCAACATCTTGCTATAGCAATACGTTCAATATGTTTCGATTTCTTATTTAACGTAAGAATCTACACGGTTTCCCTTTTTTAATAAGATCGTTTTAACTAGTAACAATTTGTACTAAATTTTTCGTTATTATTCGTTCCCTTCTCCATCGCTTACTATTTCACTTCAAAACTGAAAGAATTCACTTCTTTCTCCGGTACATATGATCCTATTTTTTTAAACAATAGTACCCTAAGAATACCAGAAAGAAGGGAAACTGATGCATTTGAAATATGATGCCATAGAGAGATGTTGAAAAATGAGTACGAAATAAACGTGATTTGGAAATGATGGGTGAGGAAACAAATGTGTAAGAGTCTAACAGGACTGCTTAATTTTTAGCTGAGGGAACAGGCGAAATTTAGAGAACGAGAAAGATTAAAATATATGAAACAGGAATTTCAGTTTGTACTGGCTGCTAGGCAGTGTTAGTGACTGTATAGGAAAAGATCGAGGTTTCCATTAAGCCAGTCGAGAGAATGATAACAGTTTGTAACAGTTATTCCATCTTTAGATCATAAAATAGGTGGCGCATGCGATAATTTTGTGAATGATATAAGACGAATAGCGAGGTTCCTGGTTTATAGTAGGATGCAGGAAGAACAGACTCATTTCTAGCTATTGTTTATTTATCAACTGAAACAGGGACGTAGCAAAAACACTTAACATCTTATGAAACAATTGGAAATGAAGAATCATTTCCCTAAAAGAAACTAAAATATCCGAAAACTACTTACTATAGAAAACACACTCAGTTTTTCAATATCTCTGTGATATTGATATGTAGTGCTGCTAATGCGACACTCCTTATCGACGCTAGAGAAGCCTAGTGGCTTCACTCTGAACTTTCGCATATCCGAGACCTTGAGTTTTCATGTGCCGACCCCGGCAGCGTAGGGGTAGCGTGCTTGCTTCGCGTTGCAGGGGTCGCCGGTTCGAGTCCGGCCGAGGGCATGGGTGGTTTTAATTAAGTGTTGTGTTCGTCTTGTGTCGTCCTTACAAAAGAGAGAAAAACAATCATACTTGGATGAAATCTACACACTGTAAAAACGATAAAACACATTGAGCTGGCTAACATGGCCGAATGCCATTTAAAAAAAAAAAAAAATAGAGTTTTCATAGACCGGGAGTGGTGGCTCACTCCTGTAATCCAGCTCCTTGGAGGTCGGTTGTTGTGGATGGTCGTAGGCTGGGAGTCCTCAAGCTACCGATCCTGTATCAATCTGGCGTCCGCAGTTTTCATAATTTTGCCAATCGCTGTCTGAATTTCACAAAATTCGTTTCTTAATTAATGATGTTGCCAAAGCGGAGAGCTTAACCTTTAAAATCAAACCTCATTTATTGATTTTGGTTTAGTATGAAAGGAGACAGATGGCACGTCAACTTCACAAGAAAGCGCGCGCGCGCACACACACACACACACACACACACACACACACACACACACACAGACACATATATATATATATATATATATATATATATATATATATATATATATATATATATATATATATATATAGCAGGAAATTGAGTTTATAGTGACTGATAGACTATGTTAGTGGCTGTATAGGAAAATATGGAGTTTTCCATCGTAATTCGATAGAATGATAAACTCTTACTGTAGTTATTCCATCTTTAGATCACACATCTTTGCAATAAAGTGACGAAGATTGGCTTAAATCATGTGCCAGACACAGTTTCATGATTTGAGATGTTGTTGTATGCACAGCTAGGCAGAAAACCATTAATCCGTTAATCGTTAATTAACGAAGTTAACAAAATTGCAAAAAAATTAACTTTTAAGTTATCTCAAAAATCATTAACGTTCTTCTTAACTTCCCTTAAATTTAACTTCCTAGTTACATTGGTTGTCGTCATTAGTTTGTTTGTTTGAATTGCGCACCACGGAACGCTGGTACGTTCGGCGAGTCGAATAGCGAACGAATTAGGTAACGCAAGTGGGAGTGTGATGCATATGTAGCTGTTATGCTAGGCATGGTATAGGTATGAGCAGCAACGCTAGAGCTGTGGAGTGTTTGTAATTTACATCTACAAACCGGCGATCACTACTCGTTTCAAATTCGATAGATGATTGATTTTGATATTTTTATTACCTAACCTTTTTACTAAGAAGAATACAATGCCACTTTTTACTTTCTGTTGGTTTGTAGTTTGTTAGTGAAATAAATTAAATTGATATTCGTTTCATGATTACAACATGGAAACTGAAGATCTATTATCTGTTTTTGAAAACAGTAACGTTATCAATAGCAACGAGAAGATTAAAAATCATTCGCCACATTTATGCGATTATGTTGCATATATATCATGATTCGGAGAACAGTTGGTTTATGAATTCAAACTGTGTTTGCCTAAACTTTCTACAAAGGATAGTTACGTTTCTAGCCTTAACAATCTTAAACCACACATGAAGAGGATCCATACATTCAAATAAATTTCAGTTTGAAGAAAAAAGTAAAAAATGTTGTCCACTCGTGGGAAAAGGAAAAACAATACAATTCAAATCCTTCTTCAAATGCTGTAGATTCTTGTGATACATATAGCAGAAAAACTGTGTGTGTGTTGTTGTTCTTTTTTTTCGTTTCCATCTGCATTGTAGTTAATTTTTTTTTTTACTATGGCTTTACGCCTCGTCGACGGCTAAGGTCATTAGAGGCGGGATGGGACTGGGGACAAGGAACGGGAAGGAATTCGGCGATGGACTTTTTTTACAGAAACATCCCAGCATTCGCCTGGAGTGATTTGGGGAAACAATGGAAAACCCAAATCTGGATGCCCGGAAGGGAATTCGAACCCGCGTCCTCCTGAATGCGAGACCAGCACCTTACCCGTTCACCCACCACGCTCGGTTTGTATTTTTTCATTTTTTACTTTTTTTTATCTGCTTAACGTCTCTCTAACAGCGAGGTCTTTTAGAGACGGGAAAGGATGGAAGGCAAGGAATTGGAAGGAATTCGGCCATAGCCTTTTGAAGGAAGCATCCCGGCATTTGCCTGGAGTGATTTGGGAAACCATGGAAAACCCAAATCTGAATGCCCGAACGGGGATTCGAACCGCCGTCCTCCCGAATGCGAGGCCAGAACGCTAACCGTTACACCACCACGCTCGGTGCTCGGATTGTAGTTACCAACAGCGGCATATCTCTGGCTATGGACCAATGCATTTAAACTTTTTCATTGCCAACATGATTCCACTACATCTTGTAGAATCAGATACGTTTGAGAAGCTGATTGAAATATTAAACCCCAGTAAGAACTCAGTTTCCAGAGGGACCTCAGTTTCCACAGGGGCATTGGGTAGATAGATTGTTGATAGTTAACTTTTAACGGATAACTGTAACTTGCGTTAAATTTGGAAAAAATGTAACGCTTTAACTATTATTGAAGTTAACTTTTTAAGCAGCGGATTAACAATTAACGAAGTAAACTTTTTGATTAACGGTGCCCAGCTATGGTTGTACGGGTACATTTCCAACAGGTTGTTGAGAGTGGTGTAAGGTGTAGGCGACAGAGCGTAGAGCGTGCCTGGCACGTGTAGTCCCACGGCCTGACCGCTCAATACGCCACTGGGTCAGCCCGCGTCTTATGGCCAACTGCGTCCCGGGTCGATATCCCGCACACGTCGGGAGGGGACATCACTCCGCCGTAAATACTTCCCCCTCTCTCCACGCAAAGGTGGCCGACCCCATCGTGTTTAGGTTTCGCACTTTGCCTTTTCAGCTTCCCTACAGTTTCACTCTGCTTTAACGTAAATAGGTCACGTCCAAGATGACTCAAACTTGCTCCACTTTTAATTGTCTATCACAATTTGAAGAATAAGAAGAAGATAAAACATTCTGATTCCTCATATCAATAGCGAAAAATATAGCTCTTTCTTTTATTCGCCATAAATGTTCACTCCTTACGTACACAGTAACCAACTTAATCATAGTCAGGTCTACAAGGAAATCGAAGACTAACTAAAAATTTAACTATCCCTTTCTCTTTGAGGAAGATTTTCATTTTACAAAAACGAATAAGCCATGATATTAACCAATGTAATTTAAAACCTTAGATATCATATACTCTCGTAAGAAGTTATGACCGAGCGTGGTGGGAGAACAGTTAACGCTCTGGCTTCGCATTCGAGAGGAAGTAGGTTCGAATCTCCGTCCGCGCATACTGATTTGGGTTTTCGATGGTTTTCCGAAATCACTCCAGGCTAATGTCGAGATGGTTCCTCAAAAAGGCCATGGTTGAATTCCTCCCCGTTCCTTGTCCCCAGTTCCACCCCTCCTCTAATGACCATGACGTGGACCAGGCGTAATGCCATAAGTAAAAAAAAAAAAGTTATAATTCACATCTCCGACTCTGTTTTACACGTATGTTTTGTTGTTGTTACTTTGGACTTCCTGTTATAAAACTATTCATACAATTATACGTAATTCAAAAATAGAGAAAATTCATGAGGAAACTAAAATCCGATCGTGGTGGGTGAGCGGTTGAAGCTCTGGTCTCGCATTCGGGAGAACTGCCGTTCGAATCCCCGTCCGGGTATCCAGATTTGGGTTTTCCTTGGTTTTCCCAAATAACTCTAGGCGAATGCTGGGATGCTTCCTTCAAAAGGCCATGGTCAAATTCCTTCCCGTTCCTGGTCCCCAGTCCCATCCCATCTCTAATGAACTCGACGTCCACGACGCGTAAATCCATAGGGAAAAAAAATCTAAAAAAACGAAACTAAAAAAAACGAAACTAATAAAACGAAACTAAAAATAAGGAAACTGAAAATACGAAATAAAAAAAAAAAGGAAGTAAAAATAAGCAGAAAATAAACAAAATTGGCTATATTAAGTAAAATGTATAGCATCAAATCCATTCGACGTAGTGAAAAGACATTGGATAGTTACTAATTGAATGGTAAAGGAGCTGGAATAACATTCACTTGAAGATAGGTAGGTGGGTGAAAAGAGTGGTGGAAGTGTATTAGGCGTATATTGTTTTTAAGGCGTCGAAATATATAGGTGGAAGAATTAAGAACATGGCGTGTAAGAGAGATGATGGCCATGAGCGCATGCTTACTCTCAATTTCAGGCATAAGGGTGTGGAAAAATTTTCTTTCGTAGGTAAGGGAGTCATGCACTGGGATAAATTACCATCGAAAGTGATTAATAATTTACTATAAATGCTGAAAGGGTTTAAAATTAAAATAAGTAGAGGAGTCAAGTAGGCGGGTACAAGAAAGTGGAAAAGATAACGAGTAGGGAAATTTCTACAGGAGTGTATTGATGCTCTGCTGTCGTATTAGAAGAAATATGTATAAGTGAGGGAGGACTATTGGGATTAGTATTGTAAATCTTAAGTTTATAGAATAAAAGGGAAAATTTAACATTTGAAAACACAGATTTAATAACAGAAAGTGTATAATTTGGTTACCAGGGTGATTAGTTTCTCCAATACGTTGCTACGACTCAGCGCCAATGGTGAAAACTTATTTTATTATTATATTTATTTATTTATTTATTTTCCATATGCAACATAGCCCAGCACCTAGTATCTAATCTGGGCCCTTATTTCCACTCATTTACATTTACATATGTTAGTATCTTATATATATAAAACATATTAACAAATAAACAATGAATGAAAGAAAATTTTGATTCAATTTCCAATAACTACTACATCTACTGTTATTAAACAGAATGGGTACCACACCACTACTAAATCTACTACTACTGTCCCTAATATTACTGCTAACATTACTACTGCTACTACTAAAACCATTACTAATACTACTAATTTTACTATTACCACCACCAATTGTCACAGCCGCACTTCGGTCCACTATTGTTCATTTTTCTTGGTGTTGTGTGCGCTCCAAAGGCAGAGTCCCCTGGAACCGGCAGCAAAGTCAGCCGCCCAGGCCATCAAGAGTTGACCTCCTGGAATACCAAGACGGCCCCAGTGGTCGCTCAGAAGACAGCCTCTCTGGAGCACACTGAAGTTCCTCCGACGATTGATGTTGCTCATTGTCGTGGGATATCTTCCGTCAATCCGGTGTAATTGGGTTCTCCTCTTCTGCTATCTGTGGCCTTTGATTTCGCTCGGCATTTTTTCTTTTTATAAATTTCTCCTTCCAAAATTTTGAGGCTAGATCAGCTGCCTCGTCCAGCAAATGCCACAAACTTTCGTCGCGCAGAATGTCAAATATGCTCCTACCTTGCAGCCGAGCTTGTTGGTGTTCTCTCAAACTGGCTGTTATTTCACACTCCCATACCACGTGCTCTGGCGTACTCTCTTCACCACATTCGCACCTGTCCGAGTCCACAATATTTCGACTTCGGAGCCAGCTGTTGTATGGCCCGTGACCTGTAATGTAGTGTACCAATCCGGGAGAGGGTTGAAGGTACTTCAACTTTAGCCTCTCCTCTACGGATGGGAACATATCGTAAGCTCTTCGACCTGTTTCACTGTTGTTCCATTCTTGTTGCCATTCCGCCAATAGAAGCTTCCGAATGTGCGTCTCCGATGTTACTTCGCTGCCTACAATTTCTGCTACCTTATCTTGTTTCCCTTTTCTGAGCCAGTATATGGCACCCCGTTTCCTTACTTCAAGGTCCAGTGGCCATACACCAATGGCAACGGTTAATGAATTTGTTGCCACGGTTCTGTACGCTCCTGTCAATCTTAAAAGTATTCCTCGTTGGACACGTCTGACTCGCTGTTTTAGTTTTACTTTTCTTAGATGCTTTGCCCACACACTTGCTGAGTAGCCCACTAAAGAGGATAAAATTGCGTCATGGTATAGTCTTATTGTTTGGACTGGAACAGTAAATTTTCGTTGGCCAATATTAATGATTTTATTCATGACGGCCACTGCTCTTGCTATTGTCATCTCTAAGTGGGATTCGAAGTTTAAACGTTCATCCAATTGAATGCCTAAGTACCTGCACACTGGGTTTCTACGAATTGATTTACCGTCGATTCTTATAGTTGGTTTTCGAGTCAGCTTGCCCTTGAGCAACATAAATGTTGTTTTATGTGGTGCTAAACTCAGCTTGACTTTACTGCACCATTGGCTAAGGCAGTTAAGTACTAAATTACTATTGTACTCAATTTCTGCTCTTGTTGCTCCTTCCACGAGTAGTAAAATGTCATCAGCAAAAGCTATTAGACCTAGAAGTTCAGGTATTCTTTGTAATAGTTCAATCACTGGTTCCATCCCTATATCCCAGAATATGGGACCGCAAACGGAACCTTGCGGGCATCCTTTAGTAAGTATCTTCGTGATGAACGAGTTCTGGCATCTCAAGGAAGCAGTTCTAAATCTGCAATAGTCCCTGAAGGTGTAAAATAATCTTCTTGGACAACCAATCTCCCTCAGCCGTTCAAACAGAGCGGGCCACCATAAATTGTCGAAGGCTCCCGAAATATCAATAAATAAGCCTACTACGTAGTTTTTTGTACTGCTACAAATTATTTCCATCGACCGATTTATGGCATCCTCTGTCGACTTCCCGGTTCTAAATCCATATTGACTAGGATTCATTCCCTGAACCTCCCGGTGGCTTTGTAATTTTTTGCATAGAATCTTCTCTTGAACTTTGCCAAGCACATTCAATAAACAAATCGGCCGGTATGATTTCGGTTGTAGAGGATCCTTGTCGTCTCCTTTCTTCAGAATTACCACCTCGCTTTTCTTCCATATTCCCGGAACTCTACCCTGATATAGACATTCGTTCAGGAGCCTGCATAGGACGGGGGTTAATTTTATGATTAACTCCTGCAGGACCTCGGCTGGAATTCCATCTGGACCGGGAGCCTTTCCTTTTTTCATTTTGTTTATCGCAGTTATTACTTCTTCGGGTGTAATATTATTTCCTTCCTCTTGACTCCAGCAGGGCTGCCACATGTTCCTTCGTAGTGTAGCTTGTTCTACTGTTTCTTCTTCCGGGTTGTCATCAGGAAGCAAAACTTTTAATAACTCCTCCGCTGAGTCTCTCCAATTCGTGGTTAATCGTCCATCTGTTCTTTTTACTGTGGATAATATTGTGGGAGGCCTGATTTTACCTGCAGCTATTTTGTAAGGAATACCCCATGGATTGTTCATGAGGTTTTCCCTCACAAAGACTTCCCAGCATTTTTGTTTTGTCTCTCTCATCGCGTCTTTGAAAATCTGCCTCTTTTGCCTGTAGTATTCAAGGAGGAAACTTCTATCTGCTGCCACCATGCTTTGTTGATACATTCTCCTAGCTCTTCTCATGTTTAGTCGTAGTTTTTTAAGTTTTTCTGTCCATATTTTGTCAGTGGGATCTACTATCTTTTTTAGTGGTATCGCCCGTTTCATGGCACTTTGTATTGCAGTTGTCAGCTCTCTTGCGGCTTTGTCTACATCGAAGTGGTTTTCTGGCAAATCCGGTGGAATGAACACATTCCTTAATTTTCCCCATGCAGCTTTCTTGATGTTATATACTGTTTTAATGTTTCTGTTGCCACTGTTTTCTTCTGTCTGCATTCTGCCCAGTTCAAAGACAATCAAATTGTGATCACTTGTTGTCATGTTGTCAAGCACTCTCCAACCCCAAAGCAAATTCCCCGCATGAATGTTTGTAATTGTTACGTCGATATTTGTTCTTGCGCCAACACTGTTACAGAAAGTAGGAGGATTATGTGCTTGGTTTCTAACCTCTAGACCCAATTCGCTTAACAGTTCTTCTAGAAGTTGCCCTCTCCTGTCAGTCTTCTTGCTGTGCCAAAGAGCAGACTTTGCATTGACGTCCGCTGCAATAACTAGTGGATAATTTCCCAGAGCTGCATCTATCTGCCGTATTCTATCTAAGTATGGGAAGATCTCGTCACTGTACTGGAAATACATGCTTACCATTATGAAGCTTCCCCATGCTGCTCCTATCTCAGCACATACTGTGTGTTCATCACATAACTGCGTAATTTTTGTAACTGTTATCTGTTTATTTAAAACGATTATTGCTGCCATTGGGTTATTGCCCTCTGTGATTATTCGTGATGTTACAGGCATGTGCGGGATTTTGCTTTGCCAGGAGTACGGTTCTTGTAGACAAATAATATCTGATCTCAATTCCTCAGCCACCTTTCTGATTTCATGTAGAACCATGGCGTTTCCTTTAGTATTCAGCTGAGTAACTTTTAACATAGAATTTACGGGTGTCTTGTGTGCACATTGCACTGGGGCCAAGGTAGTCTTGTATCTAGCAGAATGCGTCCATGGGTCATGACAAACTGCTTGTATGTTTCCTCAGGATCAAATATTTCTCCTCTTCTCTCAAAAATCTTGTGAACTAGTGTCAGGAGCTGAGATGGGTCTGTTGGAAAATTTAGTGACCTCAGTTGTATTCTGTCGATTGCCGAAGGTTGCGGGAACGTTATGTTTTTACCGCCAGGATGGAGGACTCTTGTCAAATGTCGGAGGGCAAGTGTAAGTGTATGCACTTCTTCGAGTCTAGTTAGCCGAAGTGTATCCTCAAAATCGGCATACAATACCGCTGGATCTACAGTAATGGCATTCGGTTGACTTTTCACAAAGTTCGGGTGTTTTATTTGGCTGGTACACATACTTGGTTTGCGAATATGATATTCGTTTTCTTTGGAATATCCGAGCCCACCGCCTCTAACAAAACGCTGGCAATAATACGAGTCAGAGGTGGAGGAAATTTCGTCTATTTGCTCGTCTATTAACAGCTGCCGATCTGTTTGCACGCCGGCGCTTACCATCATTTTCTGCATTTCCATCGCCTTCTTCTTCCTAAATGTTTCGGCTCTTGCAGCATTTCTTCGTCTACGAGATGGGGGGTTGCCTCTCTTCTTTTGATTTTTCATTCCAACTTTTCCAACTGCTATTTCGACTGCTCTGTATATCAGATCTGCTATATTCTCCATCATTTCTTGATCTATCCTGCAACTGGATTGTAGACTAGCCATAATCTATTCTGTTAACTAGGCGTTGCAATAGCAGTTGATACGTGGGACAATCCTTTCCTTTGTTTTTGCATGACTTACCTCTTTTCTGGCATGGGATGCACGTTTGAGGCATCGACTTCTTATCACACTGATCACGCTTGTGATTGTTCTGACCACAATGACTACAAGTCTCTATGTCCATTTGGCAGTGTTTACTCACATGTCCGAGGTCTCTGCACTTGACACAAGTTGGTACCACGGTGTAGTCTTTGCAATTGATTGCACTGAATTCCACGTATATTTTATGTTGCTCTAGTAATAATTTGCGCATAGCTGGGCTTACTTCTATAACGCGATGAACGGTGAAAACTTAACAACCATGAGGGCGAGAGATGCGACTTTGCTAGAAAGCCATATAATTTCTAAATTGTTTAAGAATATCAATCCACTAGTTCGTGGCCAGACCAGGAAAACGAAATCCTGCAACTCGGCAGAAACTTGATAGAATATCACCCAAAATTTCAACAATGTTCAGCGAATATCTATTTTGTAGCAAGTACTGAAGGCGAATGGTGTAAACGGTTAATTTGAAATGGAGTAGAAAGATATTAGTTCTTTGATTAAATACGTAAGAGTTGTCACCAAAGGCAATTCATGAAGACGCGGTGGCAACAAAGATCAACTCCGCGCAGGATGGATGGTATAAGCCAATCATTCAAGCTGAGTACATCTTTTATTTATGTCCAAGTATTGTGTCAAAATGCCCTCTGCTATCGTTCTTGGATGGCATGATCTCTCATACTCTTCCGAATTGTTAACCTTCTGTCATGCCAACACATTTACACTGCCAACTTCTTCCTGAGTTTTCTTTTGTATTCAGGAAAAGGTCGGACGGGTTCAAGAGTTGGTGATAACAGGAGTTTAACAATTCGACATAGTGATGAGGTATAAGGCATTCCAATAATTCTGAGAATGCAGGTGTCTGCCGATAATCTAGCCGTCTTTGAAGACAATCCAATATTTATTGGTTGGCTTGTGGCTATGACTTGCGTGTGACCAATGTTGCGCACTGTCCTCGAGCTTTATGATGGCTTCCCACGTCCCGTGGTTTTGTAGGCCGCGCCCTGCAGGTGAATTGTACGGATTAGCACGCGTCCCCGCCACCACCCTACCCCGTTGCTTACTGTCATTTCAGCTACCCGAGCATTTGATGTTTACCGACTGGGCGACGGATAGAGGCGCATCATCCCTGCCAGCAGAGGCGGCTCCCTTACCACGGCCCGCTCGCTGTTGATAGCTAGACCGGCGCGGCAGGCAAATGCACGGGCCGTGGGAAGCCACCTTTAAGCTGCGTTCCCACGGCGCGTTGTAAGAGAGGCAGCAGCTCATTAGCCGCATGGTTAGCCCTCACCACCTTGCCTAGTGTCGTTTCAGCTACACGCACCTTTCATCTTTACCGCCTGGAGATGGGCAGACACACCCAGCTGACTTAATTCATCCAGGATCCATCTTTCCCGGAGTGTAGGGAAGTTCTTACAGTGGTACTGTATCTCCTTCCATTTCAAACAGGTTGTCATAATAGGTGTGGCCTTGGTGGATTGTCATTTCCGATTTCTCATTATCGTGCTAGGTGGACGGGCCACCTGATGTTGTCATTAAGTCTTGCAGTGCTGCCAAGTTGCTCAATCAGCGGGTTAGCTGATTTTGAGCAATTTTTCAAGAATTGCCTAGCTAATTTGGCTAATCTTAGTCGTAGTGGCTCGAGACCGCTGATTTCATGAAGGGCAGCTGACGGTGTATCCCTGGGTAGCTTGAATGCAAAACGAATTGCTCTGTTTTGGATTGTCTGGATTCGATCAATGTGGTTGGAGGCGGCATTGCCCCAAATCACTGCTGCATAATCAAGAACAGGTCGCACTAGAGCAGTGTACAGTTTGATGGCCTGGTTAGGCTTAAGCGTTGACGAAGGGTTGAGTACAGAATATGGTGATTTCATCCTGCCCTCCGCTTTTGCTCTCAGTATATTAACATGTTGCTTCCATGTTAATCTTCTTTCAAGTGTGATTCCAAGATAGGTGGCAGTTTGTGTCCATGGGATGGGCTCATTGAAAAGAGTGATTGTTGGTAGTTGAGTGACCTTCCTTCTAGTGATGAATACTGCTTGACTTTTTCCTGCATTAAATGCCAGTCGCCATCTTTTGGACCAACTTTCAATGTTTTGCGCGCCGTCCGTGACCACGGCCGCCTACTATTAGGCCCGGCGCGGCCCGGCCCCTACTTGTCCGTCGCGGCGCGGCTTAGGGGGCGTCCATAAATTACATGAGGTGAAATACGTAGTCGGTTTTAGGGGGGTATTTCGTCGAAAAGTGGGGTTGCTAGGGCGAATTCTAGGTCTCACGGACCAGATCTCACCACAGGATGGGGGGGGGGGGGGGGGTCGGACCAGATCTCACGAAGTTTCACCAGAAAGGGGGGGAGGGGCCGGAAATCCAGAAAAATACCTTACGTAATTTATGGATGCCCCATTACCAAACAAGGCGCCGTGGGGACGCACCTTGAGGAATGCGTGGAACACCTGTGTTGGGAAGTGTAGCTCTGGCGAGGACAGAGGGTAAGGCACGGAGGTCTTGTTGAGATGATTTAAGAGGAACAGACTGATATCAGCTGTGTAGAAATTACCATTGTAATGTTCTATGTGACTGATGACGTGTAGTGTATATTGTGATAGTCACAGAATAAAAAAAATCAACAGAAGTCATTCTGTTGTTATTCCGTCTTTCTCAGTTGATACGAACCTGAACGAATTGTTAAATGCAAGAGCTAACAACTGTAGCTGACATTGTCGCCTGTCGGAAAAAACTGCAGAACCAGAGACTTGGACGTTCTGGCGTTGTTTTCTTCAACACATCGGTGGAACCTTTCAGAGGACCAAATCTTAGCGTTACCATCGTAGATTGAAACCTGGGACCATAATTTTTCCTTAAAATGATAGCAACGGTCTATGCAGTGGAGGTATGATACTTCACCCCCTCTAAGAACGGTCATTTCTATGCCTTCCGAAAAAAAAAAAATGATCGTGGCTATTTCTTTTGATGTTTTGGACTTCCTGAAAAACGATGAAACCATCTCGGGGGAATATTATGGTGACGGCGAAAGGCAACTGCGAACAAGTCTCAGGGAACAGTAAAAGGGCGAGTTTTCAAAATCAGTGCAGGCCAAACATGCCAGTATAGGGACTAGCAGTTAAGCCTCGAATTACGGTTATAATGGCTACGAGTGTATCCTCTGGGAATGGTGGTTTTAATTATGTGTTGAATCCGTTTTGTGTTGTCTGCGACACTGCATTATTTCAAACAACTTACTACAGAAACTGAATAATATAAGCACTGAGAGAATTGGAGTAACATTGGAACTGACTGTAAGGCCTATTAACGAAATACAATTTCTTATGGTGGGAAAAAACACTTGTTGTTTCATCAGAATAATGTCCTCAGTTCTCCGTCTTTAGGCTCCAGTTCTTTGCTAGAGGTATAGTGATATTTGAACGTCGGTTGAGAAAGCCTGGGAAGAGAGGGAGGGCGATACCCGCGATACTGAAAGATAGACCACAACTTTTCTTTTAACTCGCTTCAGTCAGTAAGAAAACAAAAGCTTATAAAACGTCCCTCGTATGTTCTGTTTGCCTAAATATTATTGTAACAATGATACACTGCAGTAAAGCTTTTCACACATATTTTGTAGAAAATAAAAACTTTGTGTTGTGTACCATTATTCCTCGCCTCAATTTCCCAGTGAAATTTCTGTCGTTTACTCCCTTTCTTCGATTAGAAATCTTGAGTTAACCATTTCACCTTTTCATCAGATGCTCGGTCGTCCAGGTATACAACATACTTTTTGTCGGGAATATCGCCATAAATTATATAAAACTTCGCAAGTTGATGTGGATGATATTGGTGGCATGCATAATAACCAGCTTAATGCAAGTTAAGACTGCCATTAAGGTTAATGGCAGATAATGTTGGGCTGACAGAGCAAGAGTAATAGCAAATTAATGATACTATTACTTCATAATAGGATTCCTTTCTTTATGATGCTTATATGGCTATTTGAAGTCGTGTCTAACATTTTAATAGACTTATCTAATAACTCTGCTCGTAATTCAAATATTTACGGCTTATATGGTTTTCTTGCCATACGACAAAACACATATATTAAGGACATTAGAAGTATGAGTGATCAACAGCATGACCGGAGTTGGCTACAAAAAAGGAAAGGATTCTGTTCTCCATGGAGATATGTTGGCTATAAGATGTTATAAATACAAAAATTAGAAGCAAATAAGGAGTAATCAGCACGTAATAATTACATCATTTAAACATTTAATGTCTCTTCCACAGCTACTTTTTATTTTCTGCTTCTTACTTTAGCTAGATTTTTAACCAGCTTTAAAAACACACCTGTTCCCCCAATAAACTACCTCCATCTTACAACAAAAACTAAAACTATCGGTCATGAAATGTTCAATCAGGAAGTGAGGCTAAATGAATATATCAGTACAATCTAACATAGTGACACCAAATTACAGAACTTGGCACAAACATGGCACCGATGTAAGGTCCCACTAAGCATCATCCAAAGAAATGACTACTTAATTGTAAAAGGAACACAAAGCGGTTTTTTTCTATAAGGTCATTTAATTGAAGTGCTCAAACTGTTTTTCTTCCAAAATGTGAATAATAACTAATATGCTACCAATCATTAAAACTATCAAAAGAATCTGGGCTGGAAACGAAAAAAGGTATTTAAATCGTATGATATATGAGGGATCGACTTTGCGATTCAATTAGGAATTTATACTGTAGTTTATATATTTATAAATAATGCACTCTGTTCATATAGCATACTCCCCAGTCAACAACACATTTTTTTTTTTTTTTTTTTTTTTTTTTGCTTATGGTTTTACGCCTAGTTAATGTCGAGTTCATTAGAGACGGGAAATGATGGAGGGAGAAGGAAATGAACGGGAAGAAATTCGGCCAGGGCCTTTTGAAGGAATCATCGCGGCATTCGCCTGGAATGATTTGGGGAAACCACGGAAAACCCGAATCTAGACGAGGATTCAACCCCACGTCCTCCAAAATGCGAGGCCAGAGTGTTACCGCTCACCCACCACTCTCAGTCAACAACGCTTCAATTATTGCTGGCAAAGAAGCTACGTTGGCAAAACTGAAGTGTGACTATGGGACAAGAGCCATAAAATCTTCATAATTAGTGGGAGGTAGAAATAAATGTCATGCCCAGACATGTTTAATACATTTGTGTAAAACATAAATTGAGGAGAGGCGGGAATCCATGAAAGAAGAATAAACTGTATTGCCATTCTGCTTTTTACAATGCAACCAAAATTTCTTCGATTTTTTTGTATATTAATTAACAGCATAAATGTCAAATTCCGGATGAACGAAGTCGGGAGCAGAGCTAGTTGAAAATGATGGTATATAACTGTCGTATCTGTACGTAGAGGTAGTACATACAGTGTGTTGGTGTAGGGCGGGTGATAGGCTTGGGAGTGCGACTTCTAGTTGTTCCTCAGATAGGAACAGCTGCCGCGTGGAGTTTGCCGCCACTTTATCTCTGCCCCGCAGCTGCCTGCCAGCGTCTCGTCTCCGCAAAATAACAAAGGCCGCCGCAAGTGCACAGGACGTAAGCACCTGCAAGTCACAGTGCTTACTGCAGATTACCACCGTCTGCAGCTGCGCACAAGTTTTAAAAACGCACTTGATCAGCTAGACTGAGGTGAGCTTGAATTATCAGTAATGTGATTATTTGGACTATTAAAAGCTGTTTCTGTAAATGTCAGGTGTTTATACCCTGTTGACTCTGAACTGGCTGCTCAAGATTATGTTCCCCTGACCTTGCACCTCACCTCACCACCCCACCTTTCTTACCTCTCCTAGCTGAACACTGTTTATAAGTAGGCAAATAGCAAAGCCCCCCTTCACATGTAGGGGTAAGTGCAGCGGAGTGTGGATAGAACAGACCATCCTTGAACCATCTCTGTTAACTATAGATGGCTATAGTGTCGCGAAGCCGACGAGTTAGAAAGGTAACCGACTATCGGGTCTCAGAGATATGCAACGCGACCCGAACTCTTATGATCAAATCTATATCTACACGCAATATTTTTCGAAAGGACAGCAACGAATGCTGAGTACGAACAGTGCTCCGAACGTAACTCCAGCATTCTATGTGTTATGGACGTTCAGTCAGCGGTGATGTCTGCAGACAACCAGGGCCGGCGTTAGGGGGGGTTAAGCGGGGCAAAAGTACTCGGGACCCGGGCCACCAAAGGGGGGCCCGCCGGCTTGGGTGCCTAAATAAATAGAAATCAAATACAAATTTTAAAATCTGCACCAATAATTTGAACATTTTTGTATTAAAATTTTCTGAATTTATCCAAAAAAAGAAAGTGTAAAGTAAAAATATTTCCGGGGGGGGGAGGCAGGGAGGGGGTCCAATATCGCTTATCCGGGGCCCGAGAATCCTAGCGCCGGCCCTGAGACAACTAAACACGATAAACCTCAGTATAACGACATTTTGATTGCATTGTGATTCATTCAAACAAATCCGAGACACCCTAGTATGAAAATCTACAAGATAAGAATATCTTAGTTTCTTTGGATCAATAATTAACAATGAGCTAGCTGAGTGGAGCCAAATATACATATATAAAACATGGTTTCATTTTTTAGTGAGATGAAAAGGATTTTATTATTTTCGCATGTTAGCTAATTTTGGAAATATAATAACAGATATCGCGAATTTTTTTTGGATGAAATCTCATGATCTTTTTGAATTAATTAACCATTTTTCTATGTTGCTTTTGAGATCTTGTCTGCAAGTGCTGTTTCACGTATATATCACGTCTTTAATTTTCGTCACATTTTTTGATAAGAATAATTGTTAAATTTTGAAACTATTACTTAGTTCATTGAAAAAAAAGTATACAAGAACATTAATCATAATAATAACGATCAATATACCTCCGCGGAGCAAATGTTTTTATTTCAATGCATTTCAAGCGTTGTTAATTTCTTGGGTGGTTCTATAAAATGCTGAAATACGATTGGCGGGCGACAAGCTGGGCACAGGAGCTCAGTATACGCAAGGCAGCTACGTAAGACGTAAGGGTAAGTTTTCAGTCTTAAAGGACGTTGTATTAGGTGAACTGGCTTCTCATTCAGGAGAAGGCTGGTTCGAATCTCTATCGGGCCAAGGAGATGTAGGAGTTACATGGTTTTCTCAATTCATCCCTTACGAATGCCGCAATGATTTCATCGAAAGGCCATGGCCGAATTCATTTCCGCTTCTTACCCCCAGTGCTTTCCCGCTTCTAATGACCGTAACGATAAGTAAAGCCGTAAGCAAAAAAAAAAAAAAATGTCTTAAAGGGCATTTATCTTTGATTAGTTTTTGATAGTGAATTTATGAGAATGATTGAATGAACTAGAATATCGAGTTTTATTTGTGAAAAGTAACTTTTCGTTTGCAGTTTGTAGTGAACACCACGTGTCGAATGTAAATTCATCTAGTGACAAAAAAACGAAAAAGTACATGGTAGAAAAAACAACTACTTTTAATTGGTGTTACATGTATTTTGTTTCGAAACATGTGAAAGTGCTGATTCAACTGATCTCATCCACTCATATATTTATTTACCTACACTTTTTCCTTTTCCTCAAATCGCAGTTTTAATGAAAAAGATCCTTTCTTGAAATCTATCAAACATATTAAGTGCTCTCGCATCGAGTCTTCGGGCTGCACGACAAGTAAATGATTCATCGTATGACAGTCCCGATATTATTCCGTTCGTACTCCCAATAAGATGAAGAACACACACATTTCTATCACAGAAACAATACCGCATTTCGATATGTAAAAGAATTTATGCACTGAAGAGTTATTGACTTAGAGATACCTTTCTAGTAATATGTAACCCAAACTTTCACCCTGTTAACAGCGGCGATTTGTCATGGCATGGACTGAAAGCGATAATCTTAATAATCTTCCATGTTTCACGAAGACCTGATAGAGGAAAATCAGAGGTTGGAATATTTGTTTAGATGTGGAGCTAGTTGACGTTTTTGGAGTGTTCAGCCAAGTGCCACTGACACAATTCGAGAACGATCGCCCTGTGCTTTGTGTTATCTTCTGACCAACGAAGTCACACGTTCAAAAAGTCTTATTTGAGTCTAAATAAACGGTTCTAGACGAGAATGCCTTCTCCACCAGACTGAAGAATACACACTGACAAGTATAATACACAACTTGTTGATTTGCACGTAATGGTCTTTCTGCCATCTGAATCTGGACTCATCTGTCCAAGCTATATTTTTTACACAATTCTGGGCTGCCAATGTTTAGTAACACATGCTATTCTTTGCATCCTGCGATATACGTTGTGCAGAGCTGCCCTCGTGGGATGATGGGTTTTGTAAACCATGCCGAGGATAATGTTCTGAATGATGTGACTGTTTTCAAGTTGAGTGCCAGAGTTATAAGCCACGTGATGTGTTGCAACTTGGATCATCTGTCCAATGCGAGGCATTTGACGCTGACCCCTTTCAACCACACGCTGTTTTCCACAGCAGGTGGCCATGGCAGGTATGTTTTTACCGTTACTTTCTATATATATTGACTTGTCTGCAAAACTTCCCTTTAGTTTGTCCCCAATAATTTGCCCGTTATTAAATGCAGTTAGATCATTTGTCTTACCCATACTGCGTCTGATAGGTGCTGATACCTTGAGTATTACTTCTTCTATTGTCGGATCTCTGTTTGCGTCACGGACTTTCCGTTTACAGGGTTGCCTACAGCGGGAGTGGACATAAATAATATACACTCGTCTAGTGTTTAAAGCTGATTCGGTGAAACCAGAAACTCTACTTTTTCTTCTGGGTGGAACAGGCAAAAATACCGACGGTGTACCTTTAATTGTACCTTTCAATTCCCACGACACCAAATCAAATATTCCGCCGTTTTTCGCCGTCTACAATATAAGAAGTGAAAGGTTGTAGTCCTCTGCTTAAATCGCTACAGCAAGTTGCACAAAAGCATTCCTGCAAGTGGCCAGAATCGCAGATCACGGACAGTCTTTTCTTTCGGAGGCGTCTTCTTTAAAGCTCTGTTCTAGTCAAATTAAATTGCTTCCCTCTTACTCGGGTCTTTATCTGAGCATCAGCCGTGTTTGCTTTGCTCCGGTCTGTGTGTTTTACGTTAAGAGGATTTTTTTATTTCTTCTCTACAAGTCAAATATCAGTTACGGTTCATCACACAGAAACTCGATCAACCACAGCTCAGCGTTCGGCAGAACTAACCGATTGCCTTTAGTTCATTACAAATACATGGCCAGCTTACGTGGGTTGGAACGTCAGTAATTACAGACATTAAAATTACTTCAACCAGTGGTTAATGAACCCCAGATTGTTTATCGAGATAACTGAAATTACCCATTTTGGTTCAGTAAGGATAAATTTTGCTATAATAATCCTGTAACTGGGCAGTGTCTGTTCCTATATCACTCAAGGAATACTGAACAGATTTTGAAGAAGTCTTCGCAAACTAAAAGCTTAAACTATGTTCTAATATTTGGGCTACATATATCATCACGTTATTTTAAGCTGTATTATAGCAGAAAATCAAATCATTTCAAAGCAGTAACAAAGAAATGTGTTGCTACACTGACGCCCCCTATCAGATTTTCGTGTAAATACTTGGTAACATAACCTACGAATGCGGTAGGTGCCTGTAGTGTAACGAAGCGTCCGAGTTAGTTTCAGAATGAATTTATCTATCTGAGAGCAGATTTAACATGATTCTATTTTTTGCAGGTGTAGAGAAGCCAGTACCATTATTAGGAAACTACTATTAAAAAAATAACAAGTGGAGATAAATTTACCAAGGATAAAAGTATGGTCAACAGCGAGGAATGAAAGCGGCATTTCATTAGTCATCCTGCTTCCATAAGTGAAGTTAACTTAATTTTATTGCTCACATAAGAGAAGTATGAATTCTATACATTACACTTGAATAAATCTAATATTGAAATACATTTCTAGCGTCTCGTTCGTAATTGCATCATCATTTCGATTACTATCCAAGGATTTTTCTTTTTTATATAATTATGCAGATAATATGATGTTTGAAATCTTATTTTTATTTTCTATTTTGTTTGGGAGAGTCAACTCATTCCAACAATTATTTTCAGAAATCTGATTGTATATATGTAATCGTTTATTCAATGACCATAAATTAAAACACTAACGGCCGCCAAAGTTAGTTAACGATCAGCGATACTTTCACGAGAATAGCTTTACCGTCTTCAATATCTATGGCACGATTTTTATCAGCTATTATTTTATCCATATTAAATATCCCATTTAATATTTTTTTCACCTATACTCCTAACGTCCCATTCACGCTCTCGGTAACTTTGCTATCCTCAATTGATACTGCCATGTAGTTGTTCTAAGACTATCAGACTTGAATACATAACACGAGTCAACAGTTGACGTAAGTATAGTTCCACATGTCACTAAAACATACCAGAATTATTATACAGGGTTTCATCTGATGATGCAAAAGAATTTTCTCCAGAAAAAACATTAATTACCTTTAAATATTTCCTGCCCCACTCTGGTTAAAATCGTTAAACCAACATGACTGGGCCTCGGTCGACACGGTATTAGATGGCTCATGCCGCTGCAGGGTAAGAAATTTTGGGCTAATAGCATAGGACGGTTGTCATTGTTTGATTCAGAATCCCCAGATTGTGTACCAAAGTCCTGAGTAAAATCCAAACCTCTGCACAGCTTACATCTAATGAGTACAAACGACATTAATAATGGTGATTTCTCCATCGACTGGGGACTTTCGAAAGAATAGATCTGAATACTCTGGTTTCGCACACAATTTTCTTTCATATCTTATCCACAATACTATCAACACACTACTCTAAACTCACACACCATCTCACCCGCGCCTACATTTAAAAAACTTTCACGCTTGGAAAACTACTAGCCGCTACGAGAGTAGGGCCACCCCGACGAACAGCCACTGAAGCAAGCAAGAAAACGCCCAAGCAGGGGATACCAACAACGACGGCAGTATCGGTCAACAGCCAGCAGCGACTGGTCCAGAGCAATTCGCGACGGTGGGGCAGTCTGTTACCATCAACGCCAACTGGCGGGCTGCACCCACAACGAATGCTTAAGTTAAGCTACTACATCAGCAAACCACGTTAGTGATGAAAGTCATAACGAATTATTCCATCACATCGGGAACGATACGCCAAAAAATGCTACACAACGCAATGACAACCTATCATGATCTGGAAGGAGAGGCGACCATCGTTGCAAGAACTTCTCCACACTCTGGGGGCAATACTGTCCCAGAAGATTTAGTGTCTAGGCGAAAACATACACTTAAATTTCACCAAGAAGCTGTGATGGTTCATCAAGACACCCTACTAGATTTTTTTTATGGTACACGCATCTTCAACATCGAGATTGTACGTACCACTTGTAACGGTCCCTTATTTCGTAGAGAACACATGTGAGTGTTACTTTATCATACTTTTAAAATAATACTTTTTGCTTATATTCCCTGCACCAGACCAGTACATAAGGATTTCCTTAATCCGTCTTTGTCCGTTGCTGGTTTTATTTCGATAGTCACGCTGTAAATCAAATTATTATTAATCAAATTCTTACCATACAAACTTTAAATCAGCTCCTTTGTCTATATCTACATTTCAATCTCAGTGTTAAATAAAACACTTTTTACTTATCTCACAACTTCTATTTTCCATTGAAGAAACAATTATCATTTCCAAAATCACATTCCATTATCTTTATCAAAACCCTCTGCCCTCAGGCTAATATTTTCCTCTTCTTAATCCCGCCAGGATTCTTGTGGCTTCTCCATCGAGCCATTCTGTTTCATCTCTTCTCTTAAATCATGTTCTTTCCAAAACCAACTCGTCCTCTTCCTTTCAAATCTTTTCTTCAACCCTATATCGACTGTTCTTTATTATCCAGAGATCTCATTATATTCATCACCTTGACATACTTTGACCTTGGAACTTAAAATTCAGAGTTAGTATATACAATTACAATTATTACATAAAAAAATAGCTTTATTAATGTAAAAATCACAAAATGTGAGGTTGTGTACCTCACACGGTGATTGGAGGTTTGGTACCTTTATTGTACACCGGGTCGTCATCAACAGATACTCATTTTCGAGTTTATGTTTCTTACTTGCAGTCACTTACTAATGTGGGCATCGTTGATGGCTCATAATATAGATCCTGTTTTCACCGTTGTTATGACCCTAAAAAGAGAGAGAAATATCATAAATATGCATGCCAATATGACCATAAAAACAGGAAAATATGACCTAAAAATAATAAAATATGACCAAACATTTAACTATTTTACCATAGATAAAAACATGCTCAATTATACATCATTTATTTTATTTAGTAATGTCGTTTTCGTGTAGACAGCATAATTAGCTTCTGTGCACTCACTGCACCATTGGGAAATTAAATTTTATATCGTTTTGTTGAAATCACTTTAATTTTATGTAATTTTCAGGAAAGAACTTTATGGTCTGTACTAAAAAAACTTTTCTCCAAACTCCGTAACTTCGCACTTTCAGAAAATTTTGGTTTCGGCATGGCGGTACTGACTGATCCACTGCAGGTTTAACGATGACAAAATTATTTGGCAGGAGTATAGGCGACAGTGAGAAATTGATTGACGCGGATTGACACAGGAATGCTGTTGCTGCATTGTCGAGATTACAATGCGGCCATAACATTAACGTTTAGAGAGTGACAATAACGTATAACTTTTTTTCTTGACTGATGAATTCTGGTCAATTCAGTGACATTTAGTTTTATTTATACCTCCAATGTATAATTGAAGTAAATTTCTGCGAATAATTATCTTAATTTCTTCTCATCTAAAAATTCTAGTGGATTCCAGGTACTATTAAAAAATCACCAGATTTTTCGTCAAAATATGACAATGTGGCCATAAGTTTTATCGTGATGTGACCAGAACTAGGAAAATGGTCTGAATATGCATTTTAATGCTACATAAAATAGATTTAAATACAATCAGAAACATTTAATCAGTGTTTAATTCAGCATTACAGCTCAAAATGAATACGAGAAGAAAATATAAATTATCGTTAAGTTCCGAACCCTGGTTTTTACTCATACATTATACCTGTTATACCCATCTTGGTGAGTAATGATAAGGGCTTCAATTCTGCACATTTATGTCCTTTCTAAAACTGTAACATCGGAGACATAGACATCCAATATGATGTTCATAATGGAGCGAAGTATTTGCTACTGAAATCTTGCAAGTACGGTTTGGCTTCTGCGTATGGAACACATTCATCCTATGACGAAAGTAAAGGTTTCACATACTTTGTTTTCGTTTCAGAATTCGAGTACTATTGTGCACAGACGCTGTGGGACCTGTTGCTTCGCAGAGCGCCCGGTAGATCACGGAAGAGCGGCGTGCTGGCTGCCCATGCGGTGGTTGAATTAAGTCGATTAGCGGAGCTGAAAGGCCGCAGGCTCCCAGGGGCAACAAAACCGCAGCTCCCAATAGACCCAGCGCCAGTTCCCGGAACGAGACAGCCGTGGGAGAGACCCGGCCAACACCCAGGACTCCGGCACCGATAATTCCAGACCAGACTTTCTCCCCACCAAGGCACGCAAGAAGTCTTTCGTTTTATCCTGGGTGATTTCTACATCCGTCTGTTATTTAATTGAGACCCAGTTTTTATGTATAACGAATAGTAGTCTATCCCCGTTAATATTCAACTTGTATGTAGAAGAAACAATAAAGAGAGTAAAAGAAAAATTTCCATGAGGCATAAGTTTTCAGGGAGAAAAAAATCAGCATTCTACGATTTGCTGATGACATTGTCTTGTTAGCAGAAAGGGATGAGGATATTGAGGGGTTACTGAATGGCATGAACAAAATATTGAAGGAAGATTTTGGACTGAATATGTATAAATCAATGCAAGAGAAAAGTGATGAAATGTTGCAGATTAAAGTTGATTAAATATCAAAATAGGATCGGATGCAAGAGAAGAAGTAAGTGAATTCTGTTACTTGAAAGCAAAATTACAACCGATGGCCGAAGTAAGAATAATGTTAGAAGCAGAATAACACTAGCAAAAAGAGCCTTCATGAAAAAGGGAAACCTATTAGTTTCAAATATTGATGTAAGAATTAGAAACAACTTTTTAAAACTCTATGTTTGGATGGTAGCGAAACATGGGCTTTGGGAATACCGGAAAGAAAGAAAATTGAGGCATTTGAAATGTGGTGCTGCAGAAGATTGCTGAAAATTAAGTTGACAGACAAAGTAAGAAATGAACGAGTTTTGGAAATGATGGGTGAGAAAAGAAGTTTGTGAAAGAAGAGACAGGCTGGTAG
Organism: Vandiemenella viatica; assembly: GCA_031002005.1. Lineage (NCBI taxonomy): Eukaryota > Metazoa > Arthropoda > Insecta > Orthoptera > Morabidae > Vandiemenella > Vandiemenella viatica. The sequence goes on from JARYHS010013631.1 coordinate 91,863,479, forward strand.
ATCATATTTTGAGACATGCTGGACTGATTAATTTGCCGGTGGAGGGAATAGTTGAAGGTAAGAACTGTAGAGGAAGACAGAGATTAGAATATATGAAGCAGATAATTGATGACGTGGGTTGTAAGGGGTATGTAGATATGAAGAGGTTAGCACAAGATAGGAAGGGATGGAGGATTGCATCAAGCCAGTCAATTTCGACTGACGACAGCATTAAAAAAAAAAAAAAAATGAGTAGCAGAAATTAGTATGATCTGCCAGGTTGCTTATCAAAGTACGGCCTCCAGGAGTTTTAACTAAATTTTCAAAAAAAAAAAAAAAAAAAATCGTTCACTTGTTTTTTTTTTTTTAAAATAAATATAAATCATTTCAAAGAGAGACACGTAAAGAAAATAAAAAGATAAAAAATTTGGGTTACCTATGTAAAAGTGGCAACAAGTACAGATCGCCATCCGTTAAACAGACTTAAAGAGCGAGAGACAGACGGTATGGAGCACTAACTTTAACAGCTGTCAATCCCTACTTGCGATCACTTTTAAACAGGGAACCCAAACTTTTTATGTTATTTACATGTGTCTCTTTGAAATGATTTATAATTTATTTTATATAAAGCAAATGAACGATTAATTTTTTTGAAAATTTAATTAATAATTCTTGCGGCCTTATTTTGATAGGCAACCCAGCGGAATCGTATTCTACTACTAATAATTATACAAAAAAAAACTGAATTTAAATCAGGTAACAGATGGATGTAGAAATCATACAGCCGGATCATAGGCTATTAGCCGGTCAACACAATTTATTCTCTCATTACCGAAATAAATGTGGGAAGTAACGATTGGATAACATCAATCGATATGGAATGGTGTCTAACTTTTCAATTTTTTAACTGCTGGTGACGTTGTTTAAATCAGATGTCAACGAAATATAAATCTTTCGGTTCCTTTGGATTTCACGATACACACGCCAATCTTTTCTTGAAGTAGTTAACCTGAAAAATCTGATCTGTCATATACTAGTATTATTGATTTATTAGCAAAGAAATTAAATGTATAACACTAAAAGCTACCTAACGTAACAGAACAGCGGATACTTGATATGGTACTTGGACCAATAATATCTATACTGGAAATTCTGGTGAAATTATAATATCCTGCTTGTAGTGCCTTTTTATTAGACGTTTGGTTCTACGGGAAATCACAATACTATCTTTTTTTAGACAAATGGCGCTGTGGAAGGCAATCTTAACTATTATCAATTATTCCAATTTCACCAATTTTTCTGGATTTCTGTTTGGTTTTAGACTACTACCATGGCGTTGTACTAACACTTGGCTCTCAAATCGTTCTTTTATCTTTCTCAGTTTGAATGTACAAAAATTAACAGAATTGTTCAAAATGTCTTAATAGATACAATAATTTAAGTTGAAGCACCATATGTCACGCCCATATATTAATAATTATCTATTTATTTATTACAAATCCACTATACTAACTGTTGTAAGAGTGTTTCTGAAGGCAAGAACTAACTAGTCGATTTGAATCAAGAAAAAATTATAAAGAATAGAGAAGACTAAAGGAAACTTAGGATGGGGTAAGCATATCGCAGCAGTCTAGATGAAGCTGCAGAAATTATAAAACAGTTAGTTGGACTAAATGGAAAAACCAGTTGGCTAGTATAACGTTTATTACGGCGGCGGACGAATATATCACGCAGAAGTGGAAGTTGTAATTAGTTTTTGATTAAGTAGGAAAAGTTGTGGAATAAAAAAAGTGTTCAGTTTAAGTTACAAAGTTGTTCCTGGAAGCTTAATCGTCGGTTATTTTGAAGTAAGAGAATTAAAAAAGGCAACAATTTCTTTCAATTAATATAAAAGGAAAAAACGATGAATTTAAGAAATAATAACCCGAAAGCTTTTACTTCAAAGATGATGCAAGATGTTCTCGTTCTGATTGAAAACCAATAATTAGTTTAAGACAGAGTAATCTAATTGAAACGCTTAATAGTTGCATAGAAAAGCAATAAAAAAAAGAGTACTTTCTTCCTCGAAAGCTTTGCTCATTTGTATCCCAAGGTTAAAGTCACCATCGTGGCCATATTGCATTTTCACAGCGCTCATATTCATTAACATGAGATTAGATGGGAAGGTGATATTTAATATTTGCAATGTTGTTGCAGGCCGTGTTTCCACAGTTGCTTAATTAATTACCAGTTGAATGATAACGCCAATACAACTATACAACTATATTTGTTTGTTTTCGCGATTCTCTCCACTGGTTTTATCCTACCAATTTTATCTTCAAATCATCAATGATGTGTTCCTTCACATACCGCCTACATTATATCCCCTCAGTTGCCTGATTCATATATTTTAAGCTTCTTTTTCTTTTCACTTCTTTCACTTAACTGTTCTTTTACACACAACTTTTGGCATATATTAGTGTGCAGATCTTGTTGAGAAAGGCAGTAGGAAGCAAAGCAAAATTGGTCGTTAGCCTTGCGGTCCTGCCCAACAACGACAGACATCAAACCACTCAGAAAACACCTCGAATACCAGGTTAACAAGCACAGCATGGCCAGAAATTCAGGACACCGAAGAGTCGGGGAAAATGATATCTTATCAAGTAGGGAACTACTCGAAACGACCGAAAATTAAGGAGAGTCGCCACGTGCTGGAGGCATCAGCCAAGGTCACTTCTTCAAACAATACCGGACAAAAACCAAGAACTGCCCCAAAGAACCGTCAGCAGCCACCACCATACAACAATGTTTTCGCTGCCATGGGCTTCGCCACCTAGCGAAAGACTGTCGAGGTAAGGAGCGATGTAGCAAAGAACATAATGTCAAGGACTGCATACGAGAGGTCACATCAATTTGCGCCAACTGCGGTCGATACCATGCTGCAAGTTTTGGTGGATGCCCAAACAGACGGAAACTACAAGCTTATATCAACAGACATCGTCATCAAACCAACAAGAACAACCGATCAGAAGACTGCTAGCATCAAGATCAACAAGATGTCGATTAGTCCAAAGACTTTCACTGTTGCCACTCAAATCATCATACTCGTCAACCAATGTTAGACCAGCCGAAGGCAGAGCAGCCGACCTCCAGTTTCAACAAAACCAGATGGCCAATCGAACAAACACAAACAAGTCACTGACGATTCTGCAACTGCCAAGGTATAGCACGACAAGAAGAGCAACTCAGCAAAATTGTCCAGCTGTTCACTCAACTGATGTCTTGAACGATTCTCCGTGCTCTCCTTCGAAGAAGTGAACCTGGAAATGGATACAAATGTGGCGAGTATGAAAGTTCACATGATCGCGCAACCTAAAAAAAAGTATATCCATCAGAAAAAGAGCTAATTGGACATTTCGGATAATTCTGAATATTCTATAACCTATTTGATGATGACCTCTGCTATGAAGATGGACGCTTTTCGTGGAAATATTACAGACCACACTGTAGTGCAGTACAGCGCTGTGCAACAACAGTGTACAATCAAATCCTTATACAAAAATCACTCTTTCACAGCACCGAAAGACAATGTCTTCTCAAGAAGAAGAGAGGTTACAACAGGTTTTTGTGCTGTTTCTAATGGAATCAAAAAAAGAAGACAACCAAATTTGCCCTAAGGAGCTGATGATTGCAGCTTCTTCTTCGCGTAAGGCAACAGTGTGAGTGAAGAATATATCCACTAATGCCAAACCAACCCAACAGAAAGCATCAACGTCGATTGCTGTTGTACATAACCAAGAACAGCTACAGCACAAGCATGGATTCTACCCAAGTCGCAGGACTTTCCACAATTCCCATGCTGTGATAGGACCAAGTATTAACAAAATGGAGGTATCAAAACGTTCAAGCGCTAGTATAAACGAACCAGCAGCAGAATGGTTGCTGCTGCCGCCAGTAGTGGTACAATCTCCAACTGCAAAGTCGCTGTATCAGCTGGTGTAGACATTACTAGAAGATTTCGAGCCAAACCGGCTGGAGTGAATACGGAAACTCAACCTAAACTCTACTCAGAATTACCTAGCAGTGACGAAGGAACTGCAGATAAGAAGTATTTCCTATTACACGTTCATATGCCGACCTCAGACATCAAGGAGGAGCTGTTAGATAAAGGCATAGAAGTTCGCACGGTGATTCAGCTAAAACGATCAGGGGGCGCAGATCTGATCCCGCTGTTCCTAGCAGTACTGCCAGACAGGCCACAAAATCGAAACTTTTACAATCTTGATGATATTGTATCCCTAAGAGCGAGAATGTTAACATTTCTTTCCAGAGAGTGCACGCTACAGAAAGGACAACAAAATGTGTCAACTGTGATGGTCAACACGTGGTGATCTACAAATACTGCCCACACTTCAAGCACGCCGAGAAAGCCAACGCGGAATTGCATCGGTACAATCTGAAGCTGTCCTCAATAAAGTGAGAAGAAGAAACATGCGAAATCAACCTCAGGATAGCAGACCTGCTTTGACCGAATCCATAGCTGACGCTCCAAAGAATGCTCAACATATGAAGAAGAATCACCTGGATCCAAACTTGGAAAACTCTCAGATTCCTCCTCCAAAGAAACACAATACTAGAAATCAGAAGAATGATGAAAGCAACTAAGTAGTGCACAACAAACAAGGTCCGCAGAAAAGACGGGCGTTCTCAGACATTGTCAGAGGAAACCCATCAATCAAATATAGTAATTTAGGATCACATTCTCCAGCTGCGTAGACTTCAGAGCCAATGCGAAACAACCTGCTTAGAATAGCCACGTCGGAAACTTGCGTGGATGTACACATGGATGTCGTTTGTGCTCTCATGAACATGATGGCAACGCTAATGACGAGCTTTCGGCAATTGTCAACTGACATAAGACCGCTTGTAATAAAAGCTCGCCAGGCTACAGAAGCCAAATCCTCACCACCACCTTATGTACAGAAGCCACTTGGAACTGGAAGCACGCCATTGTTGTTGCAATAAGGAAGTGTACAGCTAGTACACTGCGGACATTCCAGCACTTGTCAGCGTACACATTGTTTCTATGCCAACGTCCATAACCGCAGCAGGAGAGTAGATACAATAATGCTACGAGAAGCACTGCAAGAGACTGTGGCATAGGCACGAAGATAGTGTATTACCGTCAACACTACGAAGACGCAAGATGTGATAGTATCCCGGCAATTCGGCAAATGTCTAAAGCAAGTAATTACTCCATCTAAATAACACCTGTTCTGCGAAGACATTTCTTCGAACTCTACCGTTAAATATCTAGGTGCGACATTGGACCCACAGCTAATGTGAAAGAAACACACTGAGGACGTATAGAAGAAAGTCCTAAGCAGTTTATAACAGCAATATAGCCAGTACTGAACAAGACGTGTTCACTGGCTGCAACCGCATCAGTAACCATTTACTGTAGTCTGGTACGTCCTATCCTTGAGTACGCGTGCCCAAAATGGGGGTATGCGGCCAAGATGAACATGCCAAGACAATGCAAAGCAGAGCCCTTCGAAGAGAACTCCACATTAGATAAAGATTCCCAACTGGAAACATTTATGCAGCCGCAGGCATACCACTACTCCGAGACAGGACACAACAGCTGACACATCCCTCGACAGGAAAGTCCAAAGATCATAGAACCCACTGATAGCGCCTCTGGGCAGGTACAATACCTACATCTACCACCACAAAAGTTTACTCTTAATTTTTGAACAACAATGAAGAAACAAAGCATCACCAGAGAAGACATAACAAAAGAAAAGTGACCAATACAAATAAAGTTTGAATGAAATGTCTACGGTCGACAATCTGCAGCGAAACCTGCCTAACACTACCAGAAAGGCAGGAAATGCTTTGAGCTGTGCAACTTTTATACAATTTTGTTATATAGTGTACTTTATACAACTAAAGTTGTACAAATTCATCAAGAAGGCTCTTTTTGGTAGCTAAGTTCATTATTTTGCTCTTCTTTCAACTTAGTAAACATTGTCGTTCATCTGACCATCCAACATTGCGCTGAAATTTTGAATAATAAGCAGAACGCTTTAGTTACCTATAAATAACTGCATCATCAGCGAACAATCTTTAACTGTTAGTAAGTTATCTTGAAAATCAACTGTGATTTTTTTAAGTCGTTTTATAACATTCCCTTGCTGGTAACCTATGTAATATTAAAATTAAAATATTCTTTGCTTTTTACTACCATTTTTTTCTTTTTATGTTTGCTTTACGCCTCGTCGATGTCAGAGGCGGGAAAGAAGTGAGGACAAGGAACTGGAAGGAATTTAGCAATGACCAATTGAAAGAAATAATCCGGCATTCGTGATTTCGGGAAAACCGGAATCTGGATGAACGAAAGGGTATTCGAATTTTTGACTGACCTGTTAGGAAATCATTTATCCATTCTCAAATCTGATGCGATATTTTGTGTCTCGAATCTTTGTTAAGAGATCGTTATATGGTAAAGTTACAAAAGCCTCCTGAAAATCCATCTAATTCGGATACAGCATCAATAACGTTAATCACGTCGTAAGAAAATAGGGTCAGCTGAGTTTCACAATATCTTTTCTTCAGAATCAGTGTTGTTACGGTATAATTGATTTTTTTCGTCTAAAAATGCATAATGATCGAGCATGTTAGATGTTCCGCAGATGTACTGCAGATAGTTGTTAGGAAGCTCGGTTGGTAGTTGACGAATTTGATTTCCTTCTTTTATTAGTTATTGAATTGAAATTTTAAGATAAATCTGACCGGCCCTTGCAACAAGCTACCAAAAGCCGCTTGCTTATAAAGAAAAAAGATTTATCACCCTATCTCTGCCTAAAAAATAAACAATACTGCTCGTCTCAAAAAATGATCCATTATCCTATATTTTCTTTCGTTGTAAATTTAATCAATGCCACTTGCCTCAAAAAATGATTTATAGGCCCAGTACTTCTTCCGTTGTCTGATTAATCAATAGAACTTTCCTCAAAAAGCGATTTATCACCTCATGTCTTCGTTCATTATAAGACTAACCAGTCGCAATTGTCTTAAAACATTAAACAATCGCACTAGCCTCTAAAAATCATCCACGGCCCTAACTCTTCTTTCGTTATAACCATCTAAAACAAATACAGCGACTGGTGTCGGTGACAGAAGGCCCATATTTTTGAAGAACCGAAAGGGACGATATATTTTGTCTTTATCTCTATATGTGTACATATTTGTATTTACGTAAATATGTTTAAGTGTATGGGGTGAGTGAGGTACGGCAACTTGTCAAATGCCAAATAAATTATTTTAAAAAATTCTACTTGCCACAAAAATTGATCCCTCACCCTATCTCTTCATTCACTGTAAGAGTTTTACGTTAATTCTTTTCTTCCAATTTCCTACACAGAGCGTGTTATTTCGTACTTTTGCTGATCACCTGATTTTGAACATTTTCGATTTAGTTGTAGATAAAAACATTTTCTTGTGTGCAGTGAAGTATTTTTAATGCTTGTGTCTGTAAAACTTTGAAAACAGGATAGGTAAAATGGAGCAGGTGATGCTTGCATGATAGATCTGACAGCGCTTTGCAACCGGGGTACTCGAAACCAGTACACGGTCAGGGTTGACTATTGAACTGTATTGCTAGTTGGAGACGACTGATTCCTGCAGTACAGCGGCAGCTGGTTCAGATTATGACGAAGAGATACCAAATATCAGACCGCATTGATTTACAGTCGTAGTTTTACACCTTGTATAATAACAAAGATTTGTAGTATGAAGCTGTTGTTAGGCTTGCTTTTGCTGTGGATGTGTACACATCAGTGTTACAAGTAGTGTTGTTAGACCTACAGGGTACCTACCGTTTAACGTGGAATCCGAACCACGGAAGCGTTTTGGCGTACTTCACATTACACAGCAAGCTTACCAGAGGGGCTTATCAGAATCCTCGTATCGACAGGGTTTCGAATCGGGGACCTTTCGATCTCCAGTCAGACGCCTTAACCACTGAGCCAACAGGCCTCTCTCTTCTACTCATTACTTTAATGAAGATCTATCTTCTGTTTGTTACTTTAAGCTAGGATGCAAGTCCCATTTCTGTCCATATTGATGAATTTACCATCACAGAAAAGGTATAAGAGTGCCGAACTTGTATAAAAAAAATTTATTGGTTCAGTACAACACGCTAAAGATGCAAAGATGACAATTTTTGAGGGACTAACTCCTTTTCAGTTTTCTTCCTCTGGTTTTTAAACATTTCGCAATTTCGCATAGGATACGAAACGCAGTGTAGACAATTGGTTTCGATAAGTAGCGTATCAAGGTGTCTAACCAAAAAGAACCACGATGACTGTACTGCGAGCCCGATGGCTGAGAGGTAACGTCTGGCTGACGCACACAGGGGTATTTGACACAAAAAGTCGATCAAAATTATTTCTACGTAATTTGGATTTTTTCACTTCTTTTGTTTATTAGAACTTATAACTGTGAAGTAGGAGTAATAATAAAGAACACGTACTGTGTTCATGCACTTTATAACATATTAACCGAATATTTACAAAACATCTAAATAATAATCATACATGTACACTAAAATATCATTCTGACGAACCGTCCCATCCTTCGTCGTCAGAACCTTCACCTTATGGCTCGTTCTGTTCTTGAGTACTCGGGTCCCATTAAAGTAATATTTCAATAGTTTCTGGATTGAATGATTTAGTTGTTTTGGGGGTTTTGTGCCTGATGAAGCTCAAATACGGATCCTAAGTTAATGAAAGCCTATTAATGGCATCTGTGTTGCACTAAACCCAACTATGTTTTCTGGAGTGTCTCTCCCTAAATCGTCGAAAATATTAGTTTCTAGCTTCTGCAGCTGCTTCTGACAGAGTGCCTATAGGCAAAAGTGCATACTCTATTATAAGTGGGCCCTCAATCAATACTTCTTGTAAAGGTGACATTGGATGCCACGAGTACAGTTCAATGTACAGTACATCTTAAATTTTTCGGGGCAGTGCGGAATAATTTTTTCATATATATACGAGTATCTATCTTGTGCTCACTATATTTCATTCACATAATAGTATAAAACCTGTCAATCAATGTTTTGTTAATACCTATTATCTCTGCGAACATATTTTGCTAAAATCGGTCTAATCATCGAAAGATTTTCTAGGCCGACCCACATTGGTCGGATTGGATTTTATGGGGATTTCGATACATCTTTTGAACCCTGTCACGGTATTTCTTTAAAAATACACTCTCAGTTCTCATAGTCGCCTGCCATTTCCTTTTAATCACCAATTTAAGCCTTGAAAACTTTTGTTCGAACTGTTGCGTTTGTTCGACCGTGAATGTCGGTTGATTTAAAAAATTTTCTTCGGCTAACTCCAACTTTTGCACGAAATCATTTCCTTTCTCGTGTTTAATCATATCATAAATAACTTTTCAGGGTCATGAGCATGATACCAGAAGGGCCCATAACAAAGAAAATCTTAGATGAATTAATGTGACGGAAAAAAGCAAATTTGTTTCATTGTAAATAATCTAGAATTTTTTCGAATAAATAGACGTTTGACACTTTTTGGCACCTAATTTTCAATGAAACACCAAGATAGTACATTAAACTAATACCATACAAGAAATCAGACTAGGGAAAGGTCCGGAAATATAATAAAATCACTCTTTAATACTTTTCGTAATAAAAAAATCAGTACAAAATGAGTCACCTTACAAAAATATACAGAAATAAAGTTGTGTGCGATACCTTTGGATGTATGTTACTATTATTTCAATTCTAGGTACCTGGCTCAACAATATCCACGATTAAAATCACAACTACTCACTTAACATCACTCACAAATTAAATTGGTACAACTTATAATTTTCTTGAATTTGCTTGGTAACAGTATGTGCGTCTTGCAATGTGCTCAGAAGATGACTGTTCACGGGGTGTGGAAAGAAGCTTATCGAAAAAACATAGCTGATTGTTATTCTATAGACATTTGTCTCAAGTCATGTAGATACGGGTTCTTGGGATTTGCTTTTTTTTTTTTTTTTTTTGATCGACTTTTTTTGTCAAATACCCCTGTGTGTGACGTTCGGGAGGACGCGGGTTCAAACCCCGTCCAAGCATTCAATGTTGCGGTTCTCAATGGTTTCCCGTAATAACTGCAGGCGAATTCCGGCATGGTTCCTTCGAAAGGCCATGGCCGAATCCCTTCCTGGTCCTTGTCATTAATCACTTTCAGCTTCTAAAAAGCTAGACGTTGACGAGAACTAAAAACAAAGAGCTCTGCATTTTATTCCCGTAACTGAGTGCCTTCAAATTTGCTTTCTTCTTTGGATTACTTTAAATGTCACACCAACATTTAAAATCCATGAAGAGATTGGAATCCCAAGAAAAGGAGGAAGTGCATTTATGTATTTCCTCATTAACTTGAGAATCTTTTAAGGCTAATTTATTATTTATATTTCATTTAGTGAACTTGTTTTTATAGGGCGGAAATTTACTGCAGCATTCGTGTAAATGAATAAGGTAAGCTTACTAAAAAATCGGTTATGTCTCCGGGTTTTGAACTCGAACGCACGTTCAAGCACCTGAATGAAAAGAACTTCACACCAACAAAACAAATTTTCTCGAATATTTCTGGTAGCTTTGTAAGCTATACCTCCTTTGTTGCCGAGAAGAGAAACAAGATCAGAACATAAGACTTCACATAGTATAGAACAGGGTGTTGAAGAAAGAACTATACCTACCCAACCAGTTCCCGACGGACGTTCCATCGACTCAACCGCGGTTCCAACTCTCTGATATTCTACGAGAAACAACAACCCCGTGGTCAGTGGTATCAGTTAATATGACCTGAATATATACTGACACATACGACCAATTATCCTCTTAAACTGAAACATCACCACAACTACAAGAAACCGACTGCGAAATTTCGCAACGTCATCGTACAAATGGAGTATATGCCAACTGACAAAGATTAAACAGAAATTCTGCCCACGAATGGCATCTACAGATGTTTTTGATTGAAATACTCCTTTACCATGCCACATCAAATTGTGTACAAATGAGAGTTAGTAACAGAATTGTGACAAAAACCATTTAAAATTGTAAATCTAGGACGGCAAATATAAAATTTGATTGAGCTCGTAATTACAGATTCTGAATATCTAAAATAAAAATTAAATCTTTTATCCTTAGGAAACAATATCAGCTGCCAATAACTTATAACTATTTTTCACATAAGTTAAAAAATCACGTGAATCTTTAATACTTTTGAAAAATTTACAACTTCAGGAACAGAACGATGTAAAACGCATCTTTGATATAAACCTAAGTAGTAAGATGCAGCAAAGTTAAATGTGGAGTCAATTTTTTTTTTTTAACTGCTTAATGTCTCCTATAACAACTAGGTCTTTAGAGACGGGAAAGGATGGGGGGCAAGGAATGGGAAGGAATTCGGCCATGGCCTTTTGAAGGAAGCATCCCGGCATTCACCTGGAGTGATTTGGGGAAACCATGGAAAACCCAAATCTGGATGCCCGGACGGGGATTCGAACCGCCGTCCTCCCGAATGCGAGGCCAGAACGCTAGCCGTTACACCACCACGCTCGGTGTGGAGTCAAATAGGATGTGTTGTTTAAACATAGCTATCCTGCTCGAAACGCCGATAATGCCTTCAGTCATGTAAAAAGGCTTTATTCTTTTATATATAAATAAAATTAAAACGGAGCAAATTAAGAATTTTTAAACTGACGAAGAGAGATCATTGTTTTTCAAATTAATGACTGACAGTTACAATGTTCGAATGAAAACCATACAAATACGAAACGTGCTGTTTAAATTTTGTCAATAAACATCCTCGTTATTAGTGGTAAGTTTACTAACGTATATTCACAAAATTAGTTTAATTGGTTTTATTAAAATCTATGATATTTCCAGACGATTACAAAAGTATTGATGTATAGTATATACTGGTTTTTTTTTTTTTTTTTTTTTTTTTTTTTTTTTTTTTTTTTCAAGCTAGCTCCTCAAATTATGCAAAAAAAAAAAAAGAAATTATATTTCATAGGAGATTTTAACAATTACAGTAATTAGAAACAGGGAACACTAGTATGTTTCATACAATAATTAATGTGGATAATTGATGTTCCTGGTATCTTTTCACCTAGCGATTTGGCTGCCGTGGTGGATTACATGATGACCTTTGGGCCAAACCTAACCGCGAAAAAAAGTCGGTCGAGTGATACTGTTGTCTTCACTTATATCGAACCATTCCGCTGAATGAGAGGGATTAAATTCAGGGAACGAAAAGAACATATGAGAAATTGGTGCCTCATACCGATGCTGGGATTTGCAGAGAGCCGAAAAACGCTATTAAACAGTAATTAAATGTGTAGGAACGATATGAAGATATGAGTAAAACTATTTTCAGGTAACTGTTTCAGTAAGACGATCCTATCGATGATGATTATGAAATTTTTCTCTATATTGGCAATTCTCTTATGCGGAAGACACTGAACAGCAATCAATGAAGTAATCAAAAAGCGCAATGTACTGACCAGTCTAGTAGCTTCCTGGATAAGGTGTTTGCTCTCAAAGTGTGGGGTTCAAGGTCCACATCCCAGTGGGAGCAGGAATTTTCAAGAGCTCTACTTGCTCGTATGACCTATGCGAGTTCGGATCGATTCCAAATTGTAGGTACACCCATAACAGAAGCGGAATGCGTGGCTAATCGAAACTCTGCCTCCATGTGTGTAGACCACACGAATTTACTGTTTTTCACCTTTACTAAGAGTCTTCTTGATTACATTAAAGTGAAGTCTGGTTTGGAGCAGTAATTGCCATTCGTTGGTTCATACAGGGTGAATTCCAAAATACTGGAATCGTGACTTGTTCCATGGTGAATTTCAATGTGTTGTTATTTCTGATGTCGCTGAAAACGTAATTTAAGCTTTTTTTTTTTTTTTCGTATTGGACAGAATTTACCGTGCATCCCTGCTCCAAACAATGAACCCTATTCATTACCTTCTGCATTCCAGAACACTGTTGCCATAACTTTCCCTTAGTTTTGAACTTTTCTTCCTCAGTGAAGTTATGTGACGGCATTCTATTGACTGCCCCCAAGGTACAGGTTCAAAAAAATAAAATGAACCCATGTTTCGTTTCCGTCACAATTTTTTACATAAACTTCTTTCCCACCAAATGGGAGTGCTGCAAGTGTTCAGAGGGTATTGTATTTCTTGCTTCTTTGCTGGTTGGTTAACATTCTTAGTACCCAACGTGAACAAACTTTTAAATACCCCAGCTATTGGATAACCGTCATCACACTGCCTTTATTGAGGGAGACAATGCGACACAATTCATCAGTTGTCACCCGGCGGTCATCACAAATGATGTAATCGACTCGCGACACTTTCCTGGTTTGCAAATAATTTCAGGATGATAGTAGCTTAACAAGCCTTTGTAAAAATCAGAAGAAAAATCTAATTCCTCACTGTACTTACGAAACTACTGATCAGTTAATTCATTCTGATTTCTCCTTATGTTTATAGAAGAGCTAATAGCGATTTCCGCCGGTCTATATTTTTCGCAAAATAACTAAATAAATAATTTTAACAAATTAAATGCTGCTTCAGACAATTTTTACAACAAAAATTCATATTAATCCTTTCTTACTGAATTTCACTATTCGGAGAGTAAATATGTTGTTAAAGTTCACATTTATCTAAGATTTATAAATCATTTATTCTGTTTGATTTGTATATACCATTTGAAAAACAATTTCGCAAAATGGGAAGCAAACTCTTTTTAAAAAACACTTTTACTAGTTTGCTTTATGAATGTATATATATTCTGAATTGAAGTTGATACACTATAAACCAAACTAGCAACTGACCGATTTTATTTTATATTTTCTAGTAATTAAAAATTGAACAATATTCGTGTCTCCTATGATTCAACGATAGTGTGAGCTTTCACTGCGATTACTGAAGTAGAACGTAAGTAATTTCGAGACTTAAAATCTCTCAGCCCTACTGCTCACCACAATCATACGTTTAAATGCCCGAAAGTCACGCGAAACCGACAGATATGCTTATGGCGCCGGAACAGGATTTCTTTATTCTTCTACCTGCTAAGAAAAGTTGTTACGGATAAACGCATCAGCATATGTTAAATAAGACGGATTTTTTTAAATGAAACAAACACATGGAAAAATCGAGGAAAGGAACTGACAACTTGCAGTAAATACATTGCTTGATTAATGCTGCCTAAATAAAAGACAGTTGAGTTAAAATCTTGCAGAAGTTGGCTACGTTTCGTGAGAAGCCACGTAGGGGGTGATTATTTAAATACCTACATTCACGTTCGTAGCTACGTATTCTAAGTTTCTAATCACAGAACTTAGTTTTATTACGACGAAAATTTTTTATGGAAGCAGACGGCTGTAATCAGTTTTGATATTTAATTTAATTGCAATGGAGCACACGCTCCGGTGGCAATTTCCCTACACACCCAACTTCCCCCTATCTTGCACCCGCCTACATTTGCCGCCTACAAATTTTAACTTTAAATTCTTTTAACGTTTTCGGTAAGTTATTCATCATTTCCTCGGTAACTCATTCCAATCCCTGACACCCTTACCTAAAAAGGAAAATCTTCCCACACCCTTGTGCCTGAAATCGAGTGCCATGAACTACTTTTCATACCTACTGCAATATCTTTCCATGCCTCATCGCCAGTATACGCCCTGTACACTCCCATGACCCTCCTTATCCTCCTCCAGTCTTGCAATGAATCCCATTGCAGCTCCTTTATCATATCTGTCACTGATTGCATTCTGCGATAATTTCCTCGAAACAAATCTAGCAGCCCTTCTTTGCACCTTCTCCAACTCCTTTATTTGTCCTATGTAAAATGAATTCTGTTAAACTCAGGGAAGTTATCAACCACAATGCGAAACATCATCATGATATATCTGAAATCTTAGTAGACATACAATGAAATAACACTGAAATTAAGCCCTAGAAATGTTTGGAGTGAATCATCAGCAGCAATTACAGAAGTCAAATAATAGCTTTCTTTCAATGAGAAAACTTTTTTAAACAGGTGATAATTTAGATTTTTATCATTATTCAGCTTATAGACGTTATAATATTAGTCGAAGCCAGACCCTTTGCTTTAAATGGAAAGCAAGTTCCGAGTGGTCAAATGCTCTGCGTAAACTTACAGTTTCCTCCTTCAACTATGCTGTTTTACAAATCAACTGCAGAGAATAACAGCGCTGAACTATAAAATTTTGGAACAGTTTGCAGTGTAGTCCTTGACCGCAGGGTCTCACTTTCAGTTGACACATAATTTTCAATATTCGAAATATTAAGTTTTTTTCAGATCCTTATGGAAAATTCGTCCTCATTCATCACCGTTGTATATTAGTATTTTGACACTATTTTGTGGCTCAACAGATTCAGTAATTCGATAACTTACCGGAGATCTTTACTGAGACTTAATGAAACGTGAGATCCACGTATAACCATTTCTTCTTCGGGAAGGTATTTTGGCGTTGTTGTGTCACCGAACTTGTTGGGTGAGTGGTTAACGCTCGAGACTGGAATTCGGAAAGTCGCATGTCCTGATTTCGGTTTTCCGAAATTACTCCAAGCGAATGCGGCGACGTGTTTCCGAATTACCATGGTTGCGATACTTGGCGTTCCTTTCTCCAACGTTCTCCAGGCCCTAATGACCTTGAACTCGGCTAGTCGTAAAGCCCTAACCAAATAAAAACTTTGTTATGCCTTCACAGTTTTGAACTCCATTCTGCTATAGCTGTGATGACAGCAAATTTGATGATACATAGATTAGATTGGTGAATATCAATCAATAGGGCCTAATTTCTTTTCACTACTAAGCATGCTACAGGAGACAGTTAAGATTGCACTAGCAAACCACCATTAACTGATTGGCCTGAAATTTTGGATGTCCACTTTCAAGTATATTTGACAGTAATTTTGTGTATGTCACAGTCAACAAAATCCATGATGTGGTTTTCAGAGGACTAACGAAATAATTTCAGGCTAACAGGGGACTAGTTCATACTTGAATACCGTGGCCGGATTCCTTTCCAATGCTTGGTAAATACTTTTTTCCGTGACATTTAAAAAAGTATATCATACATTTAAAGACTGAATTGGTAAAAAATAAACCAAGAAAGCATTTGTGTTAGTTTATCGATACGTGCATCCTCTCCATTATTTTAGCTTCTCAGATGGTGCATGTTGTGATTTTAGTGATCCACAGTATATTAAACACAAGAAGAACGTAACAGTTCATGAAAATCACTTATGTCCGAGGCTGGAATCGAACCGTCTGCTCCAGGAACTACCCGAGTGCTAACCACCATTCTTCCGGGTCGGCACTCCCGATGCCTACAGTAGCAGCGGATGAGTCCTATCAAGTCCGCTGCAGAGGGGGCAACTACTGTTATACACATGTTGTCCAGCATTACGTTTCCTTGTTCCCAGTTTCCTGTGTATTCCTCCAAACTATATGTCTCATAAACAACAGTTACAAAATATATAAACAATCGTTCATTGTCATTCTTTATTGATTAGTATCAGCTTCTAAAATTTTCGCAGTTGCGAAACTTCTGGTTGCATTCTGGGTTACCAGTTGACTGGTAACAACTTTACCCCTTAAATCAGTGCAGGTTTTTTACGAACTACTGTCGGAAGAATTCACCGTAGTATTAACATCAGAATGGAGTGAAAAGTTGGTCTACTACAATAACTTCAAGTAGCAAAAAGCGTATAAATCGCGAAACAAACTAATGATTTCGTACGTGGCCGCTAGCAAACGCAGCAGCTCGTTAATTCGTTTTAAGTGCACGTCCTTGGATACTTACCAATAACGTTATTGGTAAGAACGTCAAACCAACGTTTCGCCTGTCACCCACAGAATATTGCTATAGGGAAAAAGTCGTATTAGTTTTTTGTTCTTTGCCTGCTTATGAAACACCACTAAAACCACAAAGGTGACAATATGTAAAATTGTCTCTTCAACTACTGAACCCTCATCGTGCCTTGTTTTGTTTTAAAATTGTTCATTTCGCCTTAAGCAGCTTTCGATATTAATGGTAGGTGAAAATATGTTTTTTTTTTTACGTTAAAATACTGTCAATTCAGTCTGCGTTGACGATGTATCATGTCACCAACAATAGTAATTTAGTTATAAGTTTTTCCGTCTTTTCTGAAATAAGTTTAAATGTAGTAGTAAAAGAACAACAAGTCTTCATAACACACCGCAAAATTAACTAACTTCAAAAATCTGCAATTCTTTGTCATCGCACTCACCTAAAACTATCTTTACATAGACAATATTGATTAATAGTTAGTTATTTTAAGTGACAGATGATCGGTATAACCTCTTCCTTTCTTATGATCTTAGCGTTTGTTCAAAATTAACTTTTTTTATTGTTTTTTGAAAACGGTAACTTTTTATGTTCTGTATGGCCACGTAATTTCTCTCGAATGTTTTAATAAACAAAAATGAAGTGCATTTAATGTCTGCACTACTCTTTTATTAACGAAATATAATCCATATTTTCGTTTGTATAACGAATATGTTAAAATATGTCACGTTTTTTTGTGATGTGGGTGAGTCTCAATTTTGGATATTAACGTGAATGTACCACCTACAAGGTATAGTACTGTCTTGGTAGATGTGTATAATTGGTTGAATAAATCCCAGGAGAAAATGTATCGTTGTGCAATTCAGGTCGTTTGGATTAATATGAGCATGGTAGTACAAACTCAAGGGCGGACCTAGGATTTTGGTTTGTGGGGGGCCATGGTTTTGGTTGGAGAGGGGAGGGGGGGCATGACTCGGACGAGGGTAGGCTTTATAGTCTCCTTGAATAAATGCGTACCGCCCTTTACGCAGATGATACTGTTTTTTTCACGGCACATAGGTGTAAAGCTACTGCCATCCGCCGATTACAACAGGTTTTCCAGCAAACCGAAGCCTGGGCCAGAAGGTGGAGAATCACCCTCAACACTGGAAAAACCCAAGCCATCATGCTGACGAGGCGCTTATGGAAGCGGGATCGCCAGCATAATCGCACCAAGAAGCTGCACCTAAATGGAGAAGAGATAGAGTGGTCTGCCACTGTCAAATACTTCGGTGTCACTATGGATTCCCGGTTAACCTGGAAAAGCCATATCGAGGACAATCGACGAAAAGTCGCAGCTAGGCTCAAAGAACTGTACCCGATCCTCAATCGGGACAGATTATTATCAGCCAGTACCGGAGTCAGTATATATTGCAGTCTAGTTCACCCGGTAATTGAATATGCGTGTCCCGTGTGGGGCTACGTATCAAAAACCAGATTGGGCAGACTGCAAACAATGCAAAACAGAGCACTTCGGCGGGCACTACATGTCCCGAACCGGTTCCCAACAGCCGACCTGCATGAAGCCGCAGGTGTCCCGCTGCTCCAAGGAAGAATATTGGCGATTACCAAATCCTTCTACAGAGCTGCAAGAACGTCTACAAATCCACTAATTGCAAATCTCGGACAGTATAACAATGCATATGACAAACACGAAAGGCCATTGTCCATCCTAACTAGAAATTAAAACAAAGAAAGAGCAAAATTAAAGACATACCGATAACAAAAGACACCCAACCTGAAAGTCTGAAGGAAATGTCCAGAGACAAAACCTTTACCTAAATTGCTTGAGAATATAAAAGCAGAAATTGCTCTCGGGCGGCGCGTGTGAGCTGAAATGTCAACATTTTATTTCCAGCGGCGGGGAATTGTGTAGTTCTTGAGGTTTCGCATTGCAGTGAGCGATTGTTGAAATACCGTACACCTGAAAAACAAAAAAACAAAATTATTGTTTTGTAACTGTTCCAAGAACTTTGTTAAGGCTCATCTTCTTCTCTGGTATAGAGGCTTTAAGGCGAAAGGCTCCTCTCGCAGGTGCTTTTTTACATTTACTTTTAAATAATTTCTACTCTTCAACTTACGTTGAGGAACTAGCCCATATGTATCTTTTCTTTTTCAATATTGCAATTGGTACTCATTAAGCAACAACAAAAAATATCTATATAAATAAAAACTAAATGCTGTTCGTTGGTAAGAGCATCGCTTGAGAACGGCTGGACAGATGTGACTATTTTATTATTTTATATTACTGATAGTCCGAATAAGGAAATGGAAAATTTAGGAAAAACTGAAAGTACTATTTCCAGGGACCGATTTGGCTATTTTTTTTAATGTTCGTGATAGTTCAAAAATTAGGGCTGCTGTTATTACAAAAAGTATCGGATTTTTCATATGTCGATATTTTTAAAAGTATTAATATCGAAGAAAAATATCGCTATATCGACCCTACTTAATGAAAACAATGTTACACTAACAAATCGTGTAAAAATAAAGTCTTGTGGCTGTTTACTGATAAAAAGTTGTGATATATATTTCTGAATCAAGTTTTCAATTTCTGAAATAGAATTGTTTTTCATTGCGTTATATATATAACTATAAAAAATGCGTCTTAGCCATTATACGTTTTTACTAAAATGAAAGTACTAATGGGCATGATTTACTCTAAGACTTGTAAATCCCGAAAGAGGTTTGAAGGTAATCTTGGCTTTTGTGAATTTGTAAGATTGATAAAGAAACAAAGTAGATGCATTTATTCAAGTACAAGTTTTACTGTCATGGTATGCATAGTGACCAAGTCACCTTTTTTCTCGCAAGGAATGAAATTTCATTTCTTTTTGTAGATTGATAGCGGATTTTCAATCTACTTTCTTTTTTAGATCTAATTTTTGCACATTAGCAAACATTTGTTATCTGCATTTACTAATATTCCTGCTTACATTTTCCTGTCAAAATACTTCCCACTACAACGCACGCTCATTTAAAACAATGGGATCGCGTCTGATTCGTTCTGGACGAGCGATGATTGTGTCTGAATTGTTACCAACACCTGAGTATACGGTATACCA
The DNA here is from genome assembly GCA_031002005.1 of Vandiemenella viatica. Classification (NCBI taxonomy): domain Eukaryota; kingdom Metazoa; phylum Arthropoda; class Insecta; order Orthoptera; family Morabidae; genus Vandiemenella; species Vandiemenella viatica. Next base: position 91,883,475 of record JARYHS010013631.1, read on the forward strand.
ATATCTTCCAAATTAAATATAGTAACGAAGTAAAATTTGATGTCATTCTTAAGATTTCTGATCTTTGTGCAAACATCAAGAAGAAAGTAATTAAGCTGGTTGCTTTGGCGTTAACATTGTATTCTAAAGCCACCAATCTATTATTATTATTTTTCAACATAGGAGCATAGTAAATACAATTCAAAAGCGGTAATTTTTTTTTAAATTTGTTCTCTTCATAAATTCGCTGTGACATACTTTTTGAGCTCAATTCTTCTCTTGATATGGACCAAGACGTGTAACCAATTCGCAAAAACATTTAACTGTCAAGTATTACCATACCTGGTACATTACGGTTAGTTCTTAGTAGTAATACTTTTGCGCCGGTTGAAAGAAAATTTTAAAAACTTTCCAAGAATTCGAACGAATGATTACTGCTTAAATGAGAATTCATATTGGGCCTTCTTTTTTACTTCTGCTTGTAGCTGGATAGTAAATAATCAGCATCACTAATTGAGTCTTTAAAATAAGTTGCAATTAATCAGCTAGATTATAATTTTAAATATTGTTTCTTAAAATTCTATCTATGATAAAATTTATTGAATGTACAACAGAAGTAATCTTGCTTTTCCCCAATAACAACTAGTCATCTTCTACGAGAAAAGTGGAAAATTATAACTTATTTTTTCTAAATATTGACTCCGATATCCAGATTTCAGTATCGATATATCGTCCGAAAAAGTATCACTCATAAATCTCAATATTTTTAAAAAAAATATTTTCGATATATCGATTTTTTTATCTACAGCCTTAGTAATAAAAAGGTTTTCAGAGAAAGAAAAATTGAGAAATTTGCCTGGAAATTCTGGAAAACTTCAAGTGATTTTTTTCTATGGGACTTTTGTATGAACTTAAGAGCATAACTCAGGATTCAAATGATGGATATGTGCAGTTCTTTTTTCTGTTTAAAAAAAAAAAAAAAAAAAAAAAAAAAAAACTGAAGATCTGGAGAATAATCTGGAAAAATGCATTCCAGACTAAATTAAAATAAAGTTACTTTTGTTTTTGTGTTATTTCGCTAACTGTCCAAAAAAGTTAGTTATTTTATTTCTATTCCATTAGTATTAATTGATGACATGTGCTTACTGATATCGAACAAGTTATTACCTCAATTAGTCATGACAGCGCCCATACTTTTATAACACTATAAGGAATTTGGCCATGGCTTTTTGAAGGAACGATCCCATTTTCGCGTAAAGTGATTTGGAGAAACCATAGAAAATCCAAATCTACAGTAGAGGTCCAGACGAAGCTTCGAACCCTCGCTCTCCCGAATGCTAGGGCAGAGAGTTATTGGTCACCCACCACGTTTGGTTTCCACTTCTTACCCAGACGAACAATAAATCGTAGTATCCCTAAATGCCTCTTACACAAAAAGTGTCATAGAGAGGAGAAGTACCGGGATGGAAGGGAAAGTAAATACGCGGGTGAGCATATTGTCGGGATTGGTCCGTGGGAAAGCGGCGCACGACAGCCTCACACGGGCGCGTGCCGGCCACCAGGCAGCAGCTGCTACGCGCCACACGCCCCAACACCTGCTCAGTGCACTGCAAACACTGTGTCTTCACCTGCTCAAAATTCAAGCACGCATAGTAGTCCTAACATCTTGACATTATGCTTTGCCAGAGTGGAAGGGCAAGCCACCAGGCTGCTTTTTTTTTAAAAAAAAATGATTTTACGCCTCGTCGACGTCGAGGTCATTAGATGCGGAAAAGGACTGGGGATAAGGAACGGGAAGGAATTCGATCATGACCTATTGATTGGAAACCGTGGATAATCCAAATCTGGATACACGGGCGGGGATTCGAACCGAAGTCCTCCCGAATGCGAGGCGCGAACATTACCACTCGGTCATACCGCTCTGATTAACCTTTCTTCTTCAAGACATACTAAAGACTTATTTGCCAATAAAATAGCTAGGAAGCAGGTGAATGAAGGTACTATTTTACATAACTTCTCTACACTTGACACGCTCTAACACTGTGACTATTGGACGTTAAGGATGAACCAGTCGTGCCATCTATGAAAACGCTTAATATGTTGAGCGGAACGGCAACTGATCATGCTTCTACAGTTCACAAATATTGTGGCGGGCAGATGGAACCTTGCACCAAACTTAATTATTACTCATTGCATTCCAATTCTGAAAAGCAAGAGGGAAAAAAATACTTATACGCATCAGTGTTTCATCTAATCTCTCTACTGTTATCTCTCCTAAATAAATTGGTGGAAAAAGTGCTACATCGCACCCCGAATAAAAGAAGATATTCATCAGTAAATTCAAACGAAACCTACATTTACATATATGTTCTGCAATTCACAAAATTGTGCGATGGCAGAGGCTGCTTTGCACAAAATCTACTCTTTAATTTGTGCTTTCCAATCCCGAATAGCTCCAAGGAAAAAAAAAAATTCATACATATAATCATCAGTAGGCTATGGTATTTTGCCTCTCTAATCTTATCTCTCCTGTCATTGTGACACAAATAGATTGGTGGACGAAGTATTACATCGCACTCTTAAATGAAAGAAGATTTTCGCATATTCTTCAATAAATTAAACGAAACCTACATCGTTTGTCAGCCAGGCAATTCCAGCCCATGTTCGGGAAAGAAAAATTCGGTCGACATTTGAGAACGGTTGGGATGTGTGTGCGTTTCGCATTTCGTCAATAAACCCAGCAGGAGCATTTCATCGTGTTGTAAATTACAAACGTTGACCTGTTAGCACTGTACAGAACCTAAATCTGTGCTACAGAGACCCAAGCCTCTAAGCGGTTTTCTGCAGGAGTATCATATACCACATTCTTCAAACTACACCCAGAATATAGTTGAGAGTGTAAGATCTGGTGATCGTGTGGGCCATGGGCAATGTCCTCCTCTACCAATCCCTTGATTTGGATGTGCGGCGTTCAGTTGGTGCCAAACATTTGCATCAAAGCGTGCTGGAGCTGCATTGTGTTGCAGTCACCTACCTAAGGAATTTGTAGCAGTGTCACATCCAATAGGATCAGGGTGAGTTCAAAATAGTGGAAAGGGGGTTCTCGGCCAAATCTAAACAAGGGGGAATGCGGTTTGATAGAAATCTCTCCTCGTCGTTTCATTTCACATTGCCACCCTTCAAAGAACAGTACAGCTAAAACAAAGGTCTCAAAATTACGAGTTCAATCTCACGTTAGGAGGAGAGCAGGTCCTCACAAGATCTCATCTCACTATGGGGAAGAGGGGTCCAAATTTAACATAAAACACCTAACGTAACGCCCCCTAAGCAAAATGTCTCTCATAAATGTGCAGAAGTTCTGTCCTGTTAATCTGATATACTGCTGATCCAGTCCAATGATCTGGTCAACAGTTATTCCAGCCTACACGTTAACACTGTACCTGTGACCTTGCATCACTGGTGTGCGCGTATTTTCGGAACAATTTATATCACACCACTGCACACAAAGAATGGTTTTCCAGATGTAGGCTCCCTCATGTACTATATTGATCAGTTAGCCGCCCTTCACAACATTCTAAGCGTGATCGGTTGTGGTGTTCTGAACCACTCTGTACACAGAAATGAAGGCTTGCTACTTACAATACTCAGTAAATCCGTTTTTTTTTTTTTTAATTTTATTCAGGACTCCATACCTAGTAGAGCTCGTGGTAATTAGAATAGGGAGAAGACTGTTGATAAGGATGAAAATTTGCTGTGCTTTGTATGATGGACACATTCACCTAGAATGATTTTGTAAAATCATGGGAAACCGAAATCTGTATTATCATTTCGGGAAACGAGACTTGGATCTTACTACAGGATGTCCTGATTCCACGTTAAATTGAAGGTCCCACAGCAAAGGAATTAGCCGTCGTACCTCTGATACAAAGGCTTAGTATGCCTTCTTCGGTTCTTAGGTTTCTGGGCTAAGTTAGTTTTCTTTTAGTTGAAATAATTTAATAAAGTGATTTTGTAAAACTCGAGGTACAATTTAGTTTTATACTTTTTTTTTAATTCACAGATTTTTACTTCATCTATGTTTTCCTCCTTGCCCTACTGCAATAAAAGAGTGGCCAAACGTCAACTATACAGGCTTTCACTCCTAATATGAGCTTCTGAAATATCTCACGTACTTTTTATGACAGAAATTTCCTCTAAAGGACGAATTTGGAGGTTTCGTGGGAGCAAATATTTTAATCTGACAAAATTATCGTTGAAAGTTACGTTTCTTCGAGATTTCAACGTCATGGCAGCTTTTATAAAAACGGTACGAATAGGTTTACACCACTGATAGGTAGCCGAAATCACGAACAATACAACGATATTGATATTGCCGTAAGGTACACAATGAAATTCCGGTCATGGTTTATGGGGTCTTAACATCAATACATCTTGCGTTGGTAAAATTTCTTCTTAATTCCTTTAATACAATCAGAATGCTCTGGACGATCGTTGTGATTTATTCAAATTCGTAATTCTGAAAGATTTCGAGTTATTTTTGGGAAAGATAATGTAGAAAACATAGAACCATTTTAATTTTTTATTAGGCTGGAAGGAACTGAGTACAAACATCTCAGTTTCACGCTGAATAATACCCTAAGAAATATTATCATCCTTCTTGGACAAAGTTTGACCGCATAGTTCAATTATTTCGCAATACTGGAAATATTAAACTTCTGAAGAGCTAACGATGAAGGTATCGAAACCGTTATATTAATTACAGTGAGTGTCGATTCCGTTACAACTTGTCAAAAAATTGCACGTTCTTGGAACATTTCTAAATCAGTTGTACGCTTAAAGCTGCCACGCTATTAATTTTTTTTTCCTTTAACATTTCCTTAAATCAATCGCTTTGACTTCGAAAATAGTGTTGCTTTTTCTAGATGGGTATTATAGAAAATAAAAAAAATAATAAAAAACAAATAGACTTTCAACAACATGCAACAAGGCCAGCTAAAAATCCCATTTTACTTTGGAAAAATCGAATATCAACGTACACGGGCCGTATATGCGTGGTTTAGAATTATTGATAGTATAATTATTAGTCCATTTTTCGTCGCTATCGTTTTAAATGGCAGAAAATATTCAGTTTTTTTTTAGTAATGAGCCACCTGTTTTGCTGAATAACAGTACATTGCCACAAAGAAGTATATCAATTTCACAACGTGACGCAACACTTTGTCGGTCGTATGTCGGATATTCATATTCCTTTGTGTTCACTGGACCTTGCATCAGCCAATTTTGTTCTTTTGTGTCCAGTCAAGCAAGAAGTTTACAACGTCATTCTGACATGACAGAACGGATGTAATATTAGCGAGACAGTCATAGAAATAGTCAGAAAATCATTTATTAGCTACTCGAGTGCAGAAATGTTAGTATTTGTGGTTCCAAGAAAACTATCATATACAAAAAGCACTAACAGAAGAAAAACGAATAATAAATGAATACACAAACCTCACACACCCAACACTATACAAAACACTGAAGCTAAAATAAAATAGAAACTTCGACATAGAAAAACAGCAGTAAATATGGACATACAAAACCACAACTACTGAAATCATTTATATTTTAAAAAAAAAAACCACATAATGGAAGACTGATAAAACAAAACAGCACCGCATAACTACACAAACTCGATGCTTAGTAAACAAAACAGAACGACCATTCGCAAGTAAAAACACATAGTGCAGTGCAATAAAGTGTAGTGTTGTGAATCTGAATAATGAAGACACCAAAAATGCAAAAGCACTGATGCTGAGAATGGAGATAAAAGAAATGCAATAGACCACAAAATGTAAGTAGATTATAAGTTAGATAATAATTCATTCCACTGTATCAAACACAACATAACCTGCTTACAACTTTTGAACGTAATTAACAGAAAAAAACCGCTGAAGATGCTTCTGCAAAAGAAGTGAAACGCGTACGGGAGATCAATAAATACAAAAAAGTCAATGGCTTTGGCGTAATTTATTTATTAATAAGTCTATAAGTGTTAAATCTCGAAAAATATATCTTTTTGACCTTTCACGATATTTGCCTCTTCAGAGCTAACAACTTTATCCTCTGAAATTTTTTCTGTCATATAACACAAGGAAGATATTTCCAATGCTCCTGCATAATAAAATAAAGGACATTAAAATTTATTCTACTTACGTACTGTAACATGTCCCCCCTACTGGTGAATTAAGTTTATTATCCCCCTTTCCACCCCCTCCCCCTATTAACCCTTCCCTTTGACTACCCCCCAAAGTGGATAGCTATGTCGATGCTGGCGAGAGGCAAATTAGTCAATTTCAGCATTAACTAAATAAAGATTGGCATACCGTAGGTAGCACTGGATTCCTCGGTTCGAGCTTTGTTTTAGGTAAAATAACTATTGTTTACAACGAAAGTCTCTGTTTAACCCAGTTGATATATATATATATATAGACACTAGACGAGTTGCCGTGTTGAATGTCTTCCTAAAGTTCATTGCACTGTAATAGTAAAAGTACCTATTCATGCTGATTGATACGTATTCAAAGTCTGAGTCGACTCGACCGCTCAAGAATATGGCTGGCAGTGTGGTTGTAGGCGCTATGAAGAGAACACTAATTCAAAGTCATTTTCCTAGCAATCTAATGGCTGACAACGAAAGGAATTTTACAATTCAACGTTCAAGAGCCACATGACTAACGATGGTAGTAGGTAGATAAGGACAGTTGAAGAATTTTGCTTAAATGCACAAAGAGGGACGCAGATACACATGTCCTTGTCTAAAGCGAGTTCAGCACAACTGATGGTATTAGTCATTACTCAGCATTTACTCATCTTGAGGCGTCAATAACTGAACGGTTCAACAGAGCTGAAAAGAATGCAATGTCGATTATGCGGATCACTTTATTAAGGTGAGTTAATTTTCAATTGTAATATAAAGTGGCAAAGTGCTGTCAAGAAGAAACTGTTTAGGAATCACGGCTATCAATCATATTCAATCGAGTTCAAAGTTAGAATTGACAGGAACAGTTTGAGAAACGCCCTCGGCCAATCTGGTCGACAAAAGTGTTTACCATCAAATAAAAGAAATTGACGATTCATATAACTTATTAGACAAAATATTAGTAAGGTAAAGACATTGCAGGACAATTTTACCAGCAAGAAGTACAATTAACAAAACATACAAGTTCATTTCTGGAAGAACCAGTCATTAAAGAAAATTTATGGTGTTGATGAATTGGCTTGGTTTCGTAAATCACATAATACGTGGATACATGTTAAAGGTTTATTTAAATTTTAAAATGTGCGTTAAAAAAAAAAAAAAAAATTATATTCTATGAAATGTGTGTTTATTTCGAATAATTTGTAAATGGTGGAATTGACACTGTCAACGAAGTAGTTACTTAAATAGTCTCTACGCACAATCAAATAGTAAATAATTAGAATTTATATTGATTTGTATGAATGTATCCCAGACAAAAAAGTTTGATATAACATAGAATTGTCATAGTGCATAAGAACCATGTGTATAAAATTTTCATTACACACACTGGAGGTTGAAAAATACTCCTGGGATGGGAATGGTATTTTAACGTAATTTGCTACACAATATCAAATGATTAATAATATTTATAAAAATTAAAGCAATTTATTTACCTCTTCTTTACATTAACAAAACAAGTAGAACTCACGTTAAAATTCAGTACACCAAATGGCATTAACCATTTAACATGAAATTTTAGGCAGCTCATTCTCATTGTTGCCATCTCAGCAAAATTTAATCATAATATAACATTCTAGCTGTGCGATTCGTATCGCCAGAATTGTGTGTGCATGAATTTTTATATGTGATTAGTTTGTGGGCTTTACTGTTTGAAGTCTTGGTCGGCTGTAGAAGACACACGTTGTGCCTTGTTCACCGCACTCACATTCCTAGAAGGAAATGTGACAATTTTTCCACTGTTTGCACAGCGATCAATTAACTATACATATCGTCGTATACCGTGGCATCAGTAGATATCAGGCTCAACAAATAGCCTCACTATCTCTTGTACAAACAATGAACACTTCAAGTCCGCCGGATGACGATGATTGGGGATTGACTCTCCAACTTAAGAGTTCATCCTTCCAATCTATGCTAACGGACTATATTTATCATGTCGACTCTTTCTGATTAAATATCGCTCAAAATGACGAACCCAATATCGCTGTCCTAATGTCTTTCCTTCTGGTTTGTGAGGCACGTCCCATTTTACCAGCCAGAAAATTTTATTTCACCTCTGTGATTAACCGAGAACAAATTAAAATTAAGCAAACATTATAAATAATCAAGTTTTCTGCTTGTTATAGGACAATATCGATTCCACTCGTCACATTCTCTCTTTAGCGGGTGACCCAGGCATTCCTTTGAAGAAACCACGTTGTCCTTTTCCCACTCTACGAAATTTTCGCTTCAGCGTCCATGGTAAGTTATTCTGTCCTTAACTCTCCTTTCGAAGTCAACGGCATATTATTATTCCTGCGAGTTAAAACTTTTCAGGAGATCGTCCTCACGTGTGTTTAACAAAACTGCCCTTGCCTTAGAGCTATTAATCGCATGCTAATCCTCTTAAGATTTAGAGTAGTGCCATTTTGTCGTGTAACTACGCTACATGAACACAGTGTGATCACCGAAGGCCTCTCTTGGAATCAAAGCTGCCTGTACGGGAGAACTCTTGTCTCAATATACAAAATAACTTAACTAGATAAATATTAAATTAACAATTCATTTGTAAGCCTCGTGGAACGATACAATGCGAATAACTAACATCTATATAAACAAAATTTCAGACACACTGAAATAACAATCTTGCTTTACAAATTTAAAGTACCCTTTTAAACCTCGTAATTATTGTTTATCTGTCAACAATAACTATATATCTATATAAAACATGCGATGAACTGTATATACTAAAGATACTAAGCGATATATTTCACTTCATATCAAACATATAGCCTATTTACATTTATTCATTAACACTGATTTATTTACAGAATTTGTACCTCGACGATACGGTCTCTTGGCCATCGGTAAAAATATATTGCTTATAATCCAACGTAGAAACATTTAGATTGGGTAATTTAATTGTCTGATGCGATGGAAGTCTGACTGAAAGCGATATTGCAGGTGGGAATGCGTTGATGCATCTTCTTTTTTTTTCTTTGATGAACGCCTTTTCCGTGCCCGCGCGTAGGTGGTTTACCAAAGGGTGTTTACCCCTCGATGGGAACGTCTGACTAGGTGAACTGGGATAGTTTCCTGTTGCTTTCCCCAGTGTTACAGTGTATGTAAGCGTTATTGTAGTGATAGTGTGTGTGTTCAATGTATTGTTTGTGTTATGAGATGAATAACGAAGAGGATGAAACCCGGTGCCACACCATTCAGGCATCCTCTTCTGGATGTCACCAATGGGCCGCCAGGATTAATATCACCATCCGACAAACAAATCTACATCAACAGTGTTGAATGCCCTCATTGCATACACACTGCGGAGAGGTTTGGGATTTAACCCAGGACTTCCGCGCACAATCGTACGCCTTTAAGACTCGAACAGCTAACTCCGTCACCACCAATTGAACAATGGACCGGGCAAATGCAATCTCTATAATCCTCAATCTGTAAGTTGTTGGTGTCTGTTCGAGCCAAAACTTTAGCCCGTCTGAAAGGTTGGAATCTAGACGAAAAGCGTACTACATTTCATACCACAGATCGGAAACTCCACAAACCAAGTATTCATTCTCCTCGTCCTTCATAACAACGACAAGATTCTCGTCGTAGTGTACTATCCCGCTGTCTCACCGATACTGATATCAAATTCATTCCTATTGTGTTTGATTATTTTATATGGACCAGTTATTCCACCATACAGATTAAACTGTCGGTGTCTATGTAACACAGCGTGGGAATTCTAAACTAAGGAATAGCAAATTAGTAGGCAAACCTATGCGTCCTCAGTTTAGATATCTAAAGAATGGTCATTCCGACATGCGCAGCCTTGTTCAATAGTATTCGCACTCTAAATAACTCCAGGTTCAATTGAATATAGGTTTTAATTTCAAATAATTTCATTTTAATTCCAAAAATACGATGCCGTAGCTTGCTAATCATTTCTAATGCGAAAAGAATGTTGTCTTGAAGTGGGTACCTTAGGAATACTTTTGCCTTTATTCTTCAGCTTTAGGGCTCCACACCAAAATTAAACATACCACATTTTATTCTTCGGGGACTTGGGCTGAAAATTATCACAACGCCATTAAAATATAGCAATAGTTTTTTTGTGAACTGCGTCCAGCAAAGAATATAAACTAATAACCGAACACTGTTACTTTAATTGTCAACTGCTTGAGTTCGCATAATACGAACTACTATATATATTAATTTATTCCTGAAACCCTGAGCAGCACACTGTTCAAATAATCTATGAAACTCCATGGACTGGATACTTGAGTGAATAACGGTCAACTTCTCGCAGTTAAAGAATTTTCTTCTATGTATATTATCACCAGTAGTACAGGTTTATTCTGAATAATTATTGAAGCTGTTTAACTTTCATCCTCATATTTTTCAAAAATTGGTATGTAGTATACCAATAAATTGTAAAAAAAAAAAATATGTTATTTCTAGTTCACGTACATTACAAAAACAAAGCGCGAAGCAAACTTGCGATGATTGTTCTCGTTTGCGTATGTATCCGTAGTAGGGATGGCGATTCTTCCAGAAAAAGATCGATTCCAATCGAAATTTGATAAATAGATTCACAAAAAAGTCGAAGCCCAAAAGATCGATTTTCTAAAAAAAAACATCTTTTTTCTATTTGGTTTTTCGTGTTCCTATTTTCAATATAATTCCAGTCATGGAAAACAAAAAGGAGACCCTAATATCGATCTTTTATAATTTTTAAACTAATTCAAGTGGTTTTTTTTTTTTTTTTTTTACAACTAAATCAAAGTATCAGGTATACAATAAGACATTTATTTCACAAATTTGTTGGTTACAGAAAACAGTTTTGAAATGATATAGTTTACAGTTCCCAGTGCTTAATGTCCAAGCTTTTCAGGAACAACAGTCTGTCCGATCTACTAGGATCCAAGCGGTTCCGCTCATCACTTGCGACGTTGCCGGCAATAAAAAAGGCGTTCGCAGGGTACTGATATTCCCACTATACAGGTATACTTCTTGGCTGTTGAATAAATGTGATGATAAATTGTTGTTGTTGTTGTTTTTTTGCCAGTAAAGTATAGGATCATACTTGAGGTGCACAACTGCTAGCGGTAAATAGTGTTTCAATTCTTCGTATAAACCTTGACTTTCATGTGCTAGTGCAAAGTGCCTTTACACATTCGATTTTCACCGGTGAAATATTGATTCACTGAATCGATTCAGTACTATATATCGATTTAAAAATCGATTCTTCGATTAATCGATCTCAGATCGCCATCCCTAATCCGTAGTCGAAGGTGTGGTTAATCGTTGTTATTCTGGGAAAAAGCGGTTCCATTTCTGAAAAATAACCTTCAAGTTCAATTTGTTTCTAATCTGGGCATATATGAGGAAACGAATCTTCAATATTAACTGCTTCACGCTAGTGAAAATAAATGTTTGGTAACATTACAAACAGATTCGGACGGTATCTGATTTAACAGACAGAAATAATAATTTTTTTTTTTCTGAAATGTACTGAGCGAACGTATTTTGTATGGTTTATGTTATGAACAAGTCCAGCAAAAGTTATTAAAAGTGGATGTGTTTAGGTAAGCGGAAAGTTGATCGAACAAATTAGATGAAACGAAAACAGCTTCACCATGGATTATTCAGTAACATAATAGCTACTTTAAATTATGTATATATCACATTTCACCGATCCCCAAACCACCGGCAGAGTCTCAATTTACGTGCTCTATCAATAGATGGCAGTAAAGTTTAAAAATAAAACTTAGCTTATCTGTTTAGAAGTACAGTAATTAATACATAACTGCTGAATTGCCAATACATTATATCAGAAATTCATTCAGCAAGAGAAACAGGAAAATTTTCAGAAATAAGACAATTATTATTTAAACTTGTCGTAGGCGACAGCAGATGAAAAATGAATGTTTACATTAGTGCTGTGGTATGTTAATTTGATTTTCCATCTTTTCTTCTCTTTTCGACGCCAAACATAGATGGGCTAAGGCGTGATTTCAAAAGCAAAGTCACTAGGTCAAGTTCGTTTTGATTAAGTGTTGTCCTAATTGTATATAATGAAAGTAATTTCATATATATGCATATGATTAGACTGTAAGAAGAAGAAAATCCATGCATTTAAGAAATTTTGGAAAAAGGCGTTTCAGGCAATCTTAGTAAAATATAGAAAAGTATTATTTTTATGGCTTTACGTCGTCAACGTCGAGGTCATTAGAGACAGGATGTACTGTTGTAAAGGAAAGTGAAGGAAATCGTCCGTAGCATTTTTGAAGGAATGATCCCGGTATTCATTTGGAGTGATTTGGGGAACCATAAAAAAGCCAAATCTGGATGGCCAGAAGGGATTCAATCCCGCGTTCTCTCGAATGCGAGGCCATAGCATTACCGCCCACCCACTACGCTCACTGTATATAGAAAAGGAATCAACAGCTATAAAAATTCGTAACTGTCTGTCCGTATGGGTGACGGAATTTGCGAAAAAACAGTTAGTTGGACTTTGATGGAATAACCAATAATGTACAGCCCGTGGCCCAGTGGGTGAAAATATTATTTATTTTGATGTGAAGTCGAAAATCTGAGAAATGTAAAGAGTGTAGAGTTTGGTATCCATTTTTCGTTGAATGAGATTTCTACTTGAGCTATCGACCGGGATTAGTTAATTCTTGCTGTCGCGTCGTAAAGCTTAATGATTTCAGCGCACGAATGGCATGGTGTTATTCGGATAAAAAAAGTTACTTTTTTCCACGGTGACAATGCGTTAACTCTGACACGATCTGATTAATGGGTCTAGGTAAACGCAATAGTTGTCAACAATTTGCGAAACGAATGAAGTCATACAAATAAGAATAAATCAATAAAACTTTCGTGTCCACTGTGTGACGTAGTCACCAAAATTAATTTTTTTTAAAATAAAATATTTGATGTCGTTCCGTTGTAACATTGTAGTTACGTCTTTATAATAGTATCAACATACACCAGTATCTTGATAATCGATACGGAACGTCTTGATAAGCAACTTAAAATGCCTGTCATGAGAAAACCAAGTTAGAGACAAAAGGTGGCAAAATTGCTGCAGGTACTGACCAAAGAAACTTACCAGCTTATCTGCACATACTTTCCTTTTCCTTATATATATTAAGTATTTTGTAGTCATAGGTCGAGACTTTACAAACAGTACACATTTTCAAAATGATTTTAAATGTTGTAAAGATTTAAATTGTAAAGACGCCTTGAAATTATTGTTATGTTTATCAGTTCCGAATGTTACAACTATTCAGAATTTTGTTCCATGAAGTTAGGCATACCCTGAAATCGTCATCATCATTAGTGCTCCGCATTAAGCAGGTTTTAACATGGCTGGTCTCCATACTTTACTGTCTTCTGCCCTCCTCTTCATGTCCTTGTAGTTTCAGAATCCCTTGACGTCATCTACGATGTCTTATCTCTTTCTTCCTCTCACTCTCCTCCCACAAAGTAATCCTTCCAAGGCGTCTATTAACAAGCACTCCCCTCTCAACAAGTGTCCCATCCTGTTCTTCATTCTTTCTGTTATGACTTGCAATAGTTTCCTCCTCTCAGAAAACCTTTCCAGCTTTTCAATATTACTTATTGCTTTCCATCTATAATAATAAAAAAAATGATGTTACCTGATTTAAGTATTTCTAAACCCAGGATTGTTGACAAAGACGTCGTAACTAGGACTGAATCTTATCTATATGTTATATTTTCTCTCAGGAATATACCAGACGAGTTGTTCAAACGCGTAGCTTTTTTATTTAATCAGGTATTGATTGCTGTTGAAGTATCGTCTACTCATACTTAGTCTCTATCTGAGCAGTCTCAAATCTTGCTACGCAAACTTTATGCTGCTGTCAGAGTGCACGATTCTATCGTCATGTCAGGTAAGAGGTACTTATTTTATCGGCGCTTATTTATATTTAGTCTCACACTCCCCCTCCTCCTCCCAAAAACCGCAGGTCAGTCACCCGCGCTATGACCCAACAGTTACATAAAACTGAATATTTGGTAAGATACATAACGTAGTGGATACATTTATTACTCATTTAGTTTCTGAAGCTTTTCTATTGCAATAGTAAGCAGAAACGCAATCAGTTATTAGCAAGAAACTAAAAGAGAAAAGAAGTACAACAATCAGTATCGAGCTAGCCAGTATTTCTTATAGGAATATATCGAGATTTTAAGTGCAGGTAGTTAGGCACTGGTGGCAGCCGTATAGATGCTGGGTTTTCCGTTGTGCCTTGTATCTATATGGAGTTATTGTATCCTTGAGATAAGGCGATCGTCTTAAATTAATTATTGTTGGTCCAGCTTAAACCATTTCTGAGTCAGTTTAACGCTTTCCAGTTAACATTGGTACCTGACTTCTCCAGTGGATAACAATTGTCCTACGTGAACCAGTTACGCTTGATATAGATTGAGCCGGACAACATTCGGCGGGACACCGAATTCAACCGCCGTCCTTAGGAAACCGTTCCTAAATGTAAGCCTTTATCTGAGAAGTTGATGTCGAAATTATTGAGGAGCACTCTTTTTAACCTTACTCCGTTCATATTTTGCAGCTAACTCCAGTCGTGTAATAGACAGACCATGTTGTTTTTCAAATGATGTGAATCTTAGACAACCAGTAATAATTTGCAGACATTGTTCATTTAGAATTTTCCTTCCAGACCTTTTTCCTTAGCTATGTGCAAACAAGCGATATCATTATCGTTTCTAGATCTCTTTCACATTATTTTGCTACGGAGAATGTATGACATTTTCATAAATGTTAGCTTCACGTAAGCTATATTTACAACTTAATGGATAGAAAAATTCTGAGATAAGAATATGATGAATTTTATTTTATCGCAATTCTAAATGCGCCATCGTGGTTCTTCAACTTTCGAAAACTGTAAATGAGAATTTAAAAACAAACATACAGAGTTTCCACAAAAGAAGCCCCAAATTTCAAAACGTAAAATCTCGAAAACAAAGCTCGACAAAAGAGTGCATCAAACGGTATTTTTACTGTGAAAGCTGTCAGAATTTCATACAGAAGTTTAAAAAAAAAAAAAAAAAAAAAAAAAAAAAAAAAAAAAAAGAAGTTATAAAAGCTGTTAATAGATGGCGTTGTACATTGTACAGCTCGTATGCAAATAAACTCGTCCTCTGCAAGCAGTCTTTGCAATGAATGAATGGCATCACAATGTTTTTAAAATGTACTCTGCTCGAAGTACAGAGGTGCCGCAAACGCAGAATGAAATTTGCCTTTACATGCTGCAATGTTTCAACGGAAATGGGTTCAGTAGCCACACAGATCAATGATGATTCAAGGTTCTTCCAGCCTGGTTGGATGGTTTCGGAAGACAGCGTCTATCAATGTGTCTCGCAAAAACCAATCTGAATCATTGATGTTCTATTTGGCTGTAATCTGGCCACAGACGAGGAAAAGAATCTTCTGTATTATTTACTGTACGCCAGCGAAAATAATTATTTTCTAGAAGACAGAATCTCCCTCGAACGGTCTTGGGTTTAACAAGCTGAAATAATTAATTATTCAGAACTGCAGTAAAAGTTAATACCAAAGGTGCAACTATTCAAGGAAGCAGGGAGTTAAAACTCCTATTGATTGAAGGAATTTGATGAAATAAGAACAACATTGAGCATGTTTTATTCAATAATATAATAGTAATTTTAAAATATGTACTCATCGCAATTGACCTGTACTCCAAGGGAGCGTCCATAAACTACGTGGTGCGGTCTTTGGGAGGAGGGGTTGGCTGGAAAGCTACGCTGGGTTACGTGGGGGAGGGGGGAGAGGGGCTCCGAGCCAGGCCACGTAGCTTTTCGTTCATTTTACTTGTCATAGTTAAAATGAGGTACAGAACACTCAACAGCCTGTAAATATTTATTTCCGTCATTTAATTATCTCCGTACGTAATTTACGATAGTCTGACAGGATAAAACAATACAAAAACTCTTCTGGAGTCAATAGGGAAAAATGCTACATGCTACGCGGGGAGGGGTGAGGGGGGTAGAGAAAAAAGTCTCGTCGGGCTACGTGGGGGGAAGGAGGTGTTCACAAAGGCCAAAATGTAGCTACCTGGTTTGGCGAGGTACTCCAGGCATCCGAATTAGGGTCTCAACTAATGTGTTCTGCCAATAGATGGCAGCTAAGTTTGAAAATGAAACTTTATGACTCCGCAACTGTTTGCGTGTCCATTATTTGATTCAAAGCTGCTAAATCACCATCAAGATGCCCATATAGGGCCTACCAGAAACTTATGCAGCAAGTGAAATACGGAAATCTTTAGAAATGAAACCACTGTTGTTTTAGCCAGCAGCGACGACAGACGAAATGCTTACTTTAGGCATTTTTTTTTCTGAGTGTTTCTACTAATGTACAGCATCTTATAATACTTAATCTAAAATTGGGAAACGTATGCGATTAAAGCATACTCGTATATTGTGATAAGCAACAAACTAATCTGTAACTTGATTCTAACAGGCGAAGATAATCTGTTCAACAGGTTAGTCGTTAGACTTGCTCTGGGAAAAAAGATATTGGCTAATTTAGAGCTGTGGAATGTTAATTTGGTTCCCATGGTTTCTTCCCTTTCCCACGCCAACCATATATAGGGTGATGCGAAACATGAATTGTATTCTCACTAGTTCGAATCGTGCCTATGGGATGCGCGTTTTTGTATTTATGGCTTTACGCCTGACTGACACTATATCATCTGGGACAACATTGCCCCCAGAATGTGGGGAAGTTCTTGCGCGTGGAGCGCATCTCCTTCCATATCATTTGGGTTGTTATCATTTTTTATGTGGCGTCTTCGGGTGTGACGTTCCCGGGTTGGCTGCATTTGCTAAGACTTGCGTCATTAGCAGGGATTGCTATTGTAGCAGCTGGATGATGACGTTGAGATTGTCGTGGTGGTTGCAATCCGCCTGGTGATGCAGATGGTGGGTAGTGGACTGCTTTTTCGCCATCGCGGGTCGCTCAGATCCGGTTGCTGCTGGATGTCGGCCGGGCTGATCTGTGGTAGATGAAGGCACCAACTCGTTGGTGCGAGACGCCTTCGTGTTGGCGCGCAGGCTCTTCTTAATGGGGCAGCCGCTGTAGCATGCTGGGTGGGGGCCGGAACAGTTGGAGCAGGTGGGCACCCCATCTCGTGGGACGCTGCACTCGGCGACTCTGTGATATCCGGCACATCTGACACAGCACTCTTCATCGGTGCAGTCGCGGGCCATGTATCCATGACCCTGGCAGCGAAAACACTGCGCCAGGGCTAGAGGAGGTCTCTTCTTGAGTTCATGGCAGACCTTCCGTCCGAGCATAGTTCTTGTGCGTTGCCCCCGCGGTACGCGATTCACAGGCTGGAACGTTTACAGTGGGAGGCGCTCATCGGTGCCTGGGCAGCGCATTTGATGAACTGCAAAGGCGACGATGCCGCCACTGGAGAGCTCGGCAGCTACCACCTCCTCCGGCACATCTGCAGGCAGATCCCGAACGACCATCTTGGTTGGTCGTCGAGGGATCTGTGGGTTGTGGTGGATGCCACGCCCATTCAAATAGGCCGTTAGGCGTCGCAACTGTGAAGGATGCTCCGGTAAGAGCCGCAACCCCTCCTTCGCAGGGAAGCAGAGGATGTATTCGTTGACTTCCAGCATGAGTTCGCTAGCTAGAATTGTATAACTGCCTTCGTAGGGGACAGGATGTTCTTGCTACCAACTGGAGAGTCAGGTACTGCTGGCAACGAAGGCTGAGTCGTTACTGAAGAGTCTTGTAACTTCTCTTCATCTTGAGCACCGAGAAGACCCTTCTTCACTTCGTTAGCAAGCGAGTTTGGGTCCTGAGTTTTTCTCCTCAAGTCCTCTACTTGACGGAGCATCTCTGATACTTGGAACTCCAACTGGCGTTGCTGCACGGGTGTCCTTTCTCCGTCGCTATGCGGCGGTGAGTGACTCATAGCTGCTCGCCGCTGTTTTCTCCCCATGCTGCGAGCGGTTTAGATGCAGCTAAGAAGTGACGATGTCTATGAGTATAGCTTTACGCCTCGTCGACGTCGAGTTTATTATAGGCGGGATAGGACTGGGAACAAGGAACGGGTAGGAATTCGACCATGTCCTTTTGAAGGAAGGATCCTGGTATTCGCCTGCAGTGATTTGGGGAAACCATAAAAAAAAAATCTGGAAGCTCGGATGAGGATTCGAACCGCGTCTTCCCGAATGCAAAGCCAGAGCGTTGCCGCTAACCCACCACGTTCGGTATGCGCGTTTTGATTAGGTGTTGTCTATATTGTATTTAATATATTGAAATTAATGACCATGTCGTACATAGTATAAGAACTGATCAAAATTATACAAATAAGTGAAATAAAAAAATAGTGGTGATTTATGTTTAAAAAATGGATGTGCAAACAGCGATTACAAAATACTGTGTCTTTTAAGTAATATTTCTTATATGTCTTATAGTGGATCTGATTTCGTTCCGATGTAATATTTCTGCTAATATTTCGTATAGTATCATCTTATACTGGTATCTTTATATTAAGGTAGTGTTCCGACATTTCGCAGTTTTCAGATTTTCACGTAGTTATACATACATCTAAAAAGAAGGAGCAGATTTTAATTTTTTTTCACAAACTAAAAAGATATAAAAGATACAAATGCGTGCGACACATCACTGGGTATAGGGAAAGTTCAAAGATTGTAACCCCGCCTAGTAGTTCCATTTGCTGCCGTCAACAGCGCTGTTGTCTGTCTGCGTAAAAATGGCAACGCCACAGGAGAAGTCGTTTTGTGTGCTACAGTTTGGAAAAATTAAATCCATTGTTGATGTGTAAACTGTATTCTGTAGTAAGTTGAATAGTTCCACTTCATCTTAAACAGATTTACGATTGGCATAAAAAAAATCGCAGAAGATAGGTTCATATGCAAAGGGATAAGCACTGTGAATAGTTAATGCGTGTGTGGCAAGAAAGAGGCTACTGTTTTGATGTTTGTCACGCATCACATGGTGTTCATGTCGAATGTGTACAGCAAAACTTTGAACTTTTCTCAATCCATTAATGTGTGCCATGTATTTGTATCTTTCATAGTTTGAAAGAAATAATCATGCAAAATCTGCTCCACACATATACGTTGTTAAAATGAACTATAACGGAGAAGCTGGCTGTATGGTTTAATCAGTCGTTATATACATGAAATAAGATAAAAAATACCTATTAATCACCAAAGTTAAACGGAAAGAGGGCAGCAACAACAAAAAACAGTTCCCAAACTCAAAAAACACAATGTTTTAGGTTATGAACTTCTAAATGAAAGTAGAAACATATGGCTGAGTTTGCGTAGGCATCAGAGGTTAACACATTCGTGATTAAGTCATTAGACGAGGTTCATTGCTATAATTCACGTTAACAGCAGGTTTATATTATTTATCTCAAAACATTTACTACATTAAAAAAAGCAAGCACAACTACCCATGATTTAGGTGATACAGAGAACCTCTAAAAACAAAGCCAGTTCGCTCGACCAAAGCTACCGCGCCCGTGAGCAATTTCTGCTCGTATGTTGTAAGCAGTTGTGGTGAAGGTTTTGTCTTTAGACATTTCCTTCAATCTTTCAGATTAAGTCCCTTTACTGTTGGTTTGTCTTTTGGTTGCTCTTTGTTTGTTAAGTTATTAGTTAGGATTGACAATGGTCTTTTGTGTTTGTCAAAATTAGTATAATACTGGCCGAGGTTACCTATCAGTGTGTTAGTTGACTTTCGTGATGTCCTATAGAAAGATTTGGTTATTTCCACAATTCTTTCCTGGAGCAGTGGGATACCTGCTGCTTCATGAAGGTCTGCTGTGGGAAATCGGTTCGGCACATGTAGTGCTCGCCGGAGTGATCTGTTCTGCATCGTTTGCAGACGGTTTATTTGGGCCTTGGATGCATACCTCCACACAGGGCACGCATATTCAATCACCGGACGTATTAGGCTGCAGTAAACACTGACGCCCGTGCTGGCTGACAAAGAGCTATCCCTGTTGAGTATTGGGTATAATTCTTGTAGCCTAGCTGCAACTTTTCGTCGTATCTCCTCAATTTGATGTTTCCAGGTTAGACGAGTGTCCAGAATCAGGCGGAGGTATTTAGCTGTGGTCGACCACTCGATGTCTTCACCATTTAGGTGCAAGTTGCGGATATGGTTTTGCCGGCAGTCACGCTTCCCCAGGCGCCTGGTCAGCATAATAGCTTGAGTCTTTGTCGAGTTTAAAGTTATTCTCCAACGACTTGCCCAGGCTTCAGTCTGTTGGAGGACTTCTTGCAATCTTCTGATTGCAGCGGCTTTACTTCTATGCGCGGTGAAGAATGCAAAAGCTACCTTGTATGGCCCAAGTTTTATATACAGTGGTGAATGTAAGGACGTAAATCCGACACCGAAAACGAGCAATTCGTCAACGACAACGGCGGAATGTAACAATAGTTCAAACTGACACCGCCTTGATGTCGTGTAAATTTAAAATCATAACAGTCCTACCGCGAACTATATCAGAAAACTGGATTTAGATTTCAGCCAGCCCAGAGGTGAAAATGGTGAAGGCGTTAACATTCAATGGCAGCCACCGATGCCAGTCAGCAGATTTTGGAGATAATATCAAAGTCACTGTGAAACGAATCATTGTATCCTGCAACATATAGCCACAGAAGTGAAAGATGAGGTCACTTCAGTGAAATTCGAATATAATCGGTACAGGTCTCAACACGGTTAATGTATAATCTACACCTTTCTACTGCAAATTCCATCACCGTTCCACCAGGGGCAACTTCATGACACAACTGGCATTTTCATTATATTAGATTTTTTCCATACAGGCAAGTAAGAAATACGATCACAAAATTTTTACAATAGAGCACCTTGGTGCTTGTTAAGTGAAACTTATTTTCTTGCGATGTTGGTCATTCTCTTTCTTCGTCCCTAGACCACTCGTCTTCTTGCCAACTGCTTCATTCGGGAAGTAATTTTATCTCATAGTCGTCTTACCGAGCATGGCGGGTGAGCGGATAACGCTCTGGCCTCGCATTCGAGAGGCATGGGTTCGAATCCTCGTCCAGGCATTTGGGTTTTCCATTATTTCCCCCAAATCTCTTCACGTGAATGACGGGATGCTTCTTTCAAAAGGCCGTGGCAGAATTCCTTCCCGTTCCTTGACCCCGTCCTTTCCTACCCCTAATGACCTGGATGAAATCATTCTCATTATTTCCCAATTTATGCATATTATTGATTATTCCTGTTATCCAGAGTGTTGTGATTTTTGTTTCATTTATTCACTCCCAGAATTTCCATTCACTATAATTTTTGACTCTTTGAAGATACACCTCAACTGAAATTTTTCGTCTCAATCTGTTGATTCCATGTAGAGAATAATAGTGTTCAGTGGTTAAGGTGAAGCTCAATGGAACTGACTACCGAGCTTGGCGGATGAGCGGTAACGTTCTAGCCTCAAATTCAGAACGACGCGGGTTTGAATCCCTGTTCGGGCATCCAGATTTGGGTTTTCCATGATTTCCGTAAATCACTCCAGGCGAATGACGGGATACTTCCTTCAACAGGGCATAGCCGAATTCCTTCCCGTTACTTGTCCCCAGTTCTTTCCCGCCTCTAATGATATACGAGGCGTAAAGCCATAAAAAAAAGAAGAAAAAAAAAGAGAATGGATGAAAATAAATGTTAGTCCAAAAATAAGGGATTATACACATGAAAAACACAGGAAATCTCAACAGCAGTGATGCACCTGAAATGGTTTATGAGCAACGTCCTTGTGAACGTGTGTGTTATACGATATTCTCATAGAAGTGTTAATCTATGCTCTAGTTTAACTATAGGTTAAAACGAAAAGAACTAAAAACAAATTCAAGTGAGTGAAGGATATTTCTTGCAAAGTGTTAAGTATCTTTTATCCTATATGACGTACGGTGATAACTCTCAGATTACAATTCAAAAAGTTCACCCTTCTTCTACCTATATTATCTGAGAGAGAAAGTTTATGCAACTTTGTCAAGCCTTTATTATTCTCTTACTTCCACGCTTTCATTAATAACTTTGCAAATTAAGCTAATACCATATTTATTCCGCTAATTTTCACTACTGCATTAGAAACAAATTACAAGTTTCACTTATGCGCGAGTAATTGTCCGCCGCAATAATAAACTTTATATGATTCAGTTGCCTTTCCAGCTAGCAGTCCAACTAATTGATTTATGCAGCTTCTCGGGCTGCAGCCGTACTCTCACACAATCCTAGTCTTTTCATAATCTGTCTTCCTTCTTGTCTTTATATTCATTCCCCCGTTTCGGCTCCAATGCAACTTTACTTTCAGAGATAATCATAAAATATCAGCACCATACATTTACAATTTATAAAAAAAACTAAATAAACACATTATTTTATATAATTAATAACATGTAGGCCTGACGTATAAGCACTACAATATGTACAACACAAAGCCTGTAAAAATATTTGGCTCCACTGTTGTTCGTAGCTGCGACGGTGCGTGTTAAGCCAGGTACTCACTAGCAAGCTGTAACTGTAACCGAACGGATACAGTAACGAGATTCTACTTTGTACGCTAATCCACATCACTGTAACCGTAACGAAAAGCCAACTCGGTCAAAGTGTCTCTCGCTTGTGCAGCATACATACTTGTAGATGCTTTACTGGATGACTATAAACGGCCACGAAGATGGCATATTCATGGAACGTAACGAGAAAGAAGTGATGTAATTCTTCTTTTAAGAGCTCAACAAACGAGTGGTCATTACAAAAATTTCACGAGAATCTCTCCAATTGATTTTTAATGTCTAATGAACATGTTGGGCTCAAGATAGAACGAAGAAACACTTCGTTCCGAGAAGCAGTGCCAGTTGCGGACAGATTAGCTGTGACGCTCATACTTAGCTACTGGCGATTTTTTTACAAGTTTACAATACCTGTTTCGCATTTCCAAACACGCCATAAGCTCAATTGTTCCTGAAGTGGGCCAGGCGCTGATAGGAGCATTGAAAGAACAAATCAAGGTAATCCTTTATTCAATAATAATAAAATAATAATGTAATTTATTTCAGAAAATTCATACATAATTTTCTAAACTCATATTCTTTATAGGCGTCTATCAACTGAAGACATTTATCTTCTGTCCGTTCACTTATGACGCTTGAGCATACTGGAAGGTTCGCAGCGTGCAACACTCTTCGCTCTAGACGTCCACGAACGCACTGCGAGCGCCCATTGATTCGCACCAAAAACCGACAATCGTCGGCTCGTTGCGAATGCAAAGAGTTCCGCTCGCGGCAGGCTCGCGAGCCACATACACACTATGGTTCACTGTAACAATAACGTGCAACGGTTAGGCAAGGCGCAAATTGAGACGCAATAGCGCGTGTGACATGACGTGACACGAGTGGCATGACGCGCGCGTGAGACACGAGTAGCGTAGTGTCCGCATTGAAGCGGGTACGGTATACCGCCATTATAAATGGTAATTAATTATTATGTAAATTTACCAAAAATGCAAATGATTATTTATATTGTGGATTGAAAAGGGTTCTCAAAATGATTTATTGATCACTAATAAGAATGAAAAGTCGTAACCTGACAATAAATTCTTTGAATGATGGCCAACAGACATAAGGTGATTTGAATTTAATAATAATAAACAATCAAAATTATTCACAAACAACACCTTTGCCCTACATTAATGGCCATTAAAATTAAGTAATACAACACAACAAAATATCCGTCCAGATTTTATAAACACACTATCAGTTTACAGTTTTCGGCAGGACACGTAATGAGATTATTTGTTAAAAGCTAATGTCCTTCGTTTCAATCATAGAAACTACTAAATTCAATTTACAAAATGCCACGGCTAATCTCTCGGTTTATATATCGGAGTGTGAGAATTCTTATGGTGCGGACTTCTCCGCTCAGAGCGTTATGTTGGGTGACCAAGGAGGTTTAAAGTGCAAACACAATATTATTAACTGGTGCAATGTTTGTCTTTTACCGTCTGTCAGCAAACTCCGACCCCACAATGAATTTATCTGTCACCTTGTGACTCAAAATGAGGACACAGCCGATCGCATGATATGCTGTCGGCTTTCAGGGTCGTTCTTGTGCGGAAGCACAAGTGAACAGGAACCAGTGAGACCCAAACAAGACCACGAAGAGCATCTTGCACTACCTTTTAAAACCTCGGGATGCTCTTCTCCTCCTTCGTCGATTTTCCCTGTTCCTATCGTCGATGTAGACGTTCCTGTCTCTATCCTCATTGGCGGACATGAAACAAGATTATACAAAAAAAATAAGAACTATTCTATATACTACAATACTATTGGCAAAACATTCGCCCCTCGAAGCACTCTCAGGTTCAATACACCATTCCTTTGACGGGGTTGGAGGATTTTTTCGGAAACTGTCGTATTTCTTTCGTGTCCACTCGGTTTTATTATTTTCACGCAGTGAGCACTCACAGAATCTCTAATTTGGCGTGTCTTGACGTTATCACGTATCTACAATTGGTCACGCGATATACATCTCACACTCAAAGCTGTCCATGCATAGAACTGCGGCCGACCCCATACTGAGCAGTGAAAGGTAGTAAATCTGCCTTTAAAAACTGGCAAGTCCCATTGTGTTTCGTCTTTCTTCCAGCCTGAATGGAAAATTCGACGCAATGCACTTGAATTCGCTGACCCCTGTCCTGCAGAATGTCCTTCTAAGCCAGCGTAATGCGTGCTTTGTGTCGTTACCCACATACCTCATGTTAATGTGGTTCTATGTCTCACCACAGCATATTATGGCGCGCGTACCACTCGCGTCTGAAAATATACGACACACGAAGAGAACACTTGTTATTATTATTAACATTTGTCATTATTTAGAATCAGATGATGCCGAACATGGAGTTATGTTTTATTTCTTGCTGAATAAGAAATTTAAATAGCCTCATGAGTATATTTTATCGAAAAGGAAAATCGGATGCGGATTACAAATTCATCACCGTTAATATGGCAGCTATGGGCAGATTCGGCAATGGAAATGTATTTGCTCGTAGTGCATCGGGGATGAAAAAGAGGAAACACATGTTACTACTTCTGTCTGCTGAAAGGATTGCTAAGCCAATGCCGCACGTTTTCTTGGGAGATAAGGTCTTTCTTTTAACAGAAAATATAATGGTACCATATACAAGGAGGCATGTAACTGGAAATTATGAACACCAAGTGTTCAACGCCTGAATTTTTCGAGCTCAACAATCCACGCAAATCGCCTTCGATATACTGTCTTCATGGATTCGTGTGTTCGGGAAACCATTTGATAATAAAGAGGATACGGTGAAAGATATTGTGAAATCAGCTCCCATTTTGAACAACTACTTACTACTAAAGTGTATTACTTTAAAATATTAACTGGAGAGATAGAAGTATAGAAAAGATGAAGATGAAACATTCATTAGAAAACACATGAAAAATAAACTTATTAACAATAAACAACTAAATAAAGATTTTCTAAAAAAATTGAGACTGTATATTATGTAACATTTTATGTTTTAAACTATATTTCGCATAATAAAAATACGTAAATTAATTTTAATTGAAATAAAATCAATGCTCAATGATTTTTGAATATAAAAAAAGAAATAAAAATACTTGGCAGTATGGGGATTTGAACCCGGGTTCGCAAAACGGAATACAGGCACCTTACCATATACACCACGACGAAGCTAATGATCAGACTCTAACAATTTTTTTTTGATAAGTAGGGCTCATTTTGAAGAAATGATTGTAACAGAGATATATGAAGTAAATCCTTTCAACATGTACTCGGATGATCGAAATCTGTTCTCAACATGTCTGTAGTGGTAGCAGAAGATGTGAACGATACCAAAATATTGCAGCAAACTCAATCACTGCATGAACAAGAAACTTCATCAGCTGTTTTAAAAATGAGAAAGAATTTCACTGAGTATTTCCACAATTGAGGATGCAGTTCTGTGGCAAGGTCAATGATTGGAAAATATTGACAACATTCCACACTTCATTGTTTAAGTTTTAAATTCTATAGGTTATGTATGGACATGTTAGAGCGAACGTTAGTTTCTGATGTACTAATTAGAAAAATCCTTTCCTTAGTATGTACGATCTGTATTAACGAAAAATTGTGAAATGGCTATTTGTAGAAATATGGGCAATATTAATCGTCCGACAGATTACAATTATTTGCAGTGACACCCCAAGTACAAGTCAGATTTTTCAGTTTTGTCTTAGTACAATTCACGCGTTTTGTAAAATAAAATTTTAAAAAGGCAATGATTACAGGGTTAACAATACCACCTGTTCACAAGCGTGGCGCGAGAAACTGTGCCTCGACCACAGCGCCGCGCGACTGTGAGCAGACGCGAGTCGTGCCGCGTTGCGTCGTGTTCCCAATGTGCACTGTTGTATTTGATTCTTTACTTAAAAAAAGTAAAAAAGCACGCTGTGCTGCGTCACGTCACACGCGCTATACGCGTCACAATTTGCGCCTTGCCTTACAGTTACAGAATGTGGACGTGTTTCTTGTCGGCTCGCTGCGAATGCAACACGTTCCGCTCGCGGCAGGCTCGCGAGCCACTTACCCACTACCGTATTTGGTAACAGTAACGTGCAACGGTTATAGTTACAGATCGCTAATGAGCACGCGGCTTTAAAGAATAGCGGCGTATTCATTTGGCTGCCCGATTCTGGTATGTCTCATCAAACAGTCAAAGAATACAGGTCATAAACGATGTTACTAGCGCCTCTGTAAAGAGAAACTCGTACTAGATCTAATGATATATATCACACACCCGGCGGAAAGATTATATTCCAGTAGCATCCAATTTTCGTAACGTTTGATTTCATAGCCTTTTTGTTATGTCCTAATGTCTTGTCTATGTCAACCTGCAGGTTGTTATATTCGGGAGAGGATAGGGGCCATAAAATGAAAGAAATTCGGCCTTCACTTTTCTATGAATTGTCCCGACTTTCGCACTGAGTGATTTTGGGAAACTAATAATAAAAAACAATGAATGATGATACCGGGAATTGAACCAGATTCCTTAGTGACGCCTGGCCTGAATATTATCTGCACACTCTAAAGCCTAGTTCATACATGCCCATGCAAAAAGAACGCGTGCATTCGGAAAAAGTTTTTAATTCCACGTGGCGGGAAAAAGACTGTTAACGTTTTATATTATCCCATAAGTTCTTTTTTGTGACTTTACAACACGTCGACGTCAAAGAGATGATTAGGAGAAGGGGAGGGCAAGGAAGTTAAGGAACGAGATGGAATTCGGCCACGGGCTCATGAAGAAACCATCACTACATACGGCCTGAATGTTTTCGAGAAACCATGGAAAAGGGATATCTGGATTGCCGAACGAGCATTTGATGCTGCGTCCTCCCGAATACCGGGTTTGAACGTTACCCATCACGTTCGGTTAAAAGTTCTCAACTGGGCCATAGACGGGAATCCCGAATTTCTGTGGCGATAATTCTCCACAAATAAATACAATTTCCGTGAGATGTTTCGTAAATTTACTTATATTTTAATGTGATATAATATAAGAAATTAAATCTGCTTCAAAAATTATTCATATTAATACGTAGAGATGATTATTATATAATCGAACTAGCGTAAACCACGAGAAGTATAGAATTATGTCACTAAGTATAAATTTTGTTTAGGACTACATCTGTGGTCACAATGGAAAATATTATTTTTCTAACAGTTAACTAAAACATCACTTTTTTGATTGCTGATACGGAACAAAACAGAAAAAACACAATTAGGTTTTAGTATTAAGTACAAAGATGTTTAAAGTAAATTAAAAATCTCGATGTTCATGAAGAATTGTGTGGTTCGAATAATATAATAATGTATTTCGTTTATTTTAATTTACTACGATTCTGAAAATTGAAGAAACAAATTACCGAATTCAAAAAACAATATAAACACAATCCAAATAATAGCAGAATCATCTTTGATGAGTATGTTTTAAAGCACAAAGATTTTTGCAATAAATTATATATTACTTATGATTATTAAGTATGATTCACGTTTTCCGTTTATTTTAATTTACTACATTTGAGAAAACTGAAGAAACCAATAATCAAATAAGACATTTTTTTAAATGAGAGCTCATCTCAAATAAAGAGTGATCTGAGGTGCGTATCTGTACCATCTCGAAATGATTACACTTTCTTGTTCCACTCTCGGCCACATGTGACATTATGTATGTATAAGCTCTCAAAATATTCAAACATCAACCAATAGCTGCTGTAGTTTTTGTTTGACGCAATTTCAAACCTTTAGACACAATAGTAAGTATATGGATACATTATGACAAAGAGTTTGCAATCGCAAAGTATTTGGGCAGAGCTTACAATGCATTTTTTTTCTCTACATAAGCTTTACACCCTATGTCCTCAATTATCAGCTTATTAGCCCTGATTTCTTTAGAATGTTGAACATATTATTCCACACAAGATTATCAAAAGTTTTTCTAAATCAATTAATGCCATGAAAGTATTTTTTTCCATCCGCCGTTCAATTATTAATCTTACTTCGCCTTCTACCACAGCCGTTTTTTCCTGAACTCAAACTGATCATCACCTACTATCTCGTCTACTATTATTTATAATCTTCTGTACTTTACCCTGGTCAATAATTTTGACTTACAACGCCTACGGCCATGTTAAGAATATATCTCTGTTCGATATATTTATATTCTTAAATTCCTACTGTCGCGTGTGTAGATAGGCGACGGACCAGCAACCTGATCGCTGGTGTTAATACCATAAATGCCAGCTACCCCGTCCTGTGTGTGCTCCGATAAAGGAGCCGGGATAACAGTGTCTGCAATTGAAGGCGGCACACGCCGCACCGGCAGGGTAGGGCGGCGGCTCCGAGTGTGGGAAAGAGATGGGATCAGCTGGTCGGCTCCCCGTAATTAATTCGGCGGGCCGACCGGGGCGGCGTGGAGGGGGGAGCGCGCCGCGTGTCCGAGCGTCGCTCACTGCACACGACCGGCGGGCGGCTGAGTCAGTAGTGCGCTGGACGAGCACGCGTGCGCACGCCAGCTACAGCGGCAGGAAGCGTGCCGGTCTAATTGACTGACGCACAAGACGGCGGCCGCCGCGCCGGACCAAGACAAGTGGCTGGCCTTTGTCGCCACCCCCGTCGTTAGCCACCGGACGCCGATTAAGGGGGATCCACCCCCCTGCTAAGACTTTTATCGCAGATTGGCAGACTCCGCAACAGGTTATTCAGGAATTTGCCGACGCCCCTCTCCACCCTGCCTTACACTGTGACACCTTAACAATTAATTCGTGTGAAAAATTGTGTTGTTCTTTAAGACAATATTTTTCTACAGCAACATGCAGATTATCTTTGGATCTTCAGACAGTTTATATGACAATGATAATAGTATTTTTGCGCAATTTTTGGGAAGTGACTGAACTCTAACACTGAAACCGAATATCGTAGCAAGATCCACCTTTTGCCAGCCAAAGTTTTTGTGCACAGTAGACTGATTTTCCTGGGTGGTGCGCAGTAGAGTCCAGAGCTGGAGAGTCCTAGCGTGTGGCGCGTGGTTGTACCGCGCGGTCCCGACCTGGAGCCTCCAGTGCCGTGGGGGTACGGGGGCTGGCCGGGCCCCCAGCCGCACCACGCCGCCCCCCAGCAGCCTCCGGGCCGCCACCAGCCGCCTCCGCATCCTCCGTCGTCCGGCCTCAAGAGGTCGCTAAGTGAAAGCGACGACTGTGATGACGTCTTCTCAGAGGAGTCCTCTAAAGACCGGTGAGTTGAGTGCACGTTTTCTCGAAGTGTGATACCTCATATTTTTGTAACAAGGATAGTGATATATCTAGTGATTCATGATATAGGCGATATTATTTTATTCCGTGGAGGCAATAACGTTACAGATATGGTCTGTGGGATTAAAATGAGAAAATTTAATTAACATTTCATTTCTTGGGATTACTGGGCATCGCGATTCCACGAGAAAGTTGGCCTCATAATATTTCGAAGTGTATTTAGTGGCGTCGTGCTGGTCCAGGGTGTACTGCAACCGAATTATTGCTTGAATCTTGCGATTGATTACCGCAGTATTATAACGTCATTAGTAAATGTTAAAGCGGAATCGCAATCGCAATCTCCGTTAGACCCATCCTGAAATTAGAGGATTTTTTCCCATCAATTCGAGTTCTGATTCTTTCAAGGTCCACGATGTCTACATTACTATTTTCTACGGCATAGGGAATACATAACAGATCTGAACGATAATGCCTAGTGGAGTAAAGATGAAGTAGCCGAATTCTAACTTTTCTTGTATTGTCCTCGTAATTTGCTATTTACATTACCAAGAATAGCTCTCCATATTCAGAATTTTGTTCTTAAAATTCATAGCTTCAGAGAATTTTAACAAATCATTTTTGTTCACAATACGGATTGTACGACCACGTAGGTAATGTCAAATTTGATGGGTACGGTCTAGACAAACTTGCATTAGTCGAAACAGAATCGCGCATCTCATTCCATCATTAAAACGATGACGCTGTAAATTAACAGCAAGAGTAATTCCTTGTAGCAATATGATATTGTCATTTCTTTATGAATAGGATCTACATTTTTCATGGATCAGTGAACTAAAAAATTGTTGCACATGTATGCGAAAGTTCGTATGTCTTGATTTTTCTACGTTGTGTATTTCTAATATGTAGAAGTATAGTGATCTTAAAGAATTCCAATATCGCAATAATTACAATTTTTCCCAGACATCTATTTACATTCTTACTTGAATTTCAATCACCAATCTGAGGATTTGTAGTAACAAGTCTACGGTATGAATAGATTCTCCATACCTTGGTTTACGTTACTACTTTGTAGGGCATGGAGAAGAGCGGTTTGGTAGCTCAGGTGTTAGATCGTCTGACAAGAGATTGAAGGTACGCGATTCGAGCCCAGGTCTCAGTTGGAATTATCAAAGGCCTTTAAATTGTCTTTCACCTCTGACAAGGTTTTCTTTTTGCAGGTGAATTATGCAAAATACTTTCGTGTTAAGTCATGTCACCCACTTCCGATAACCTAGAACATACAGCTAGCTACTGTAGAGGCGGATTGTGCAGTCGGTAATAAATTTTTATCACCTGACCATAACAATAACATGAAATAACATAGTACACGTGAAAGGTATTAAAAAAAAAAATTGGCATTACAGTTAACAGGTCTGAATAACTGTTGTACTAATTATGAGTTGATAGATGTTTTGGTTTGCTTATGATGCCTAAAAATCGAGTTAATAATTCATTCTTCTTTTTCAAAATCCATATTCATATTAATGAGGTATTTAATAGTTTTGGAGACATCTACATCTACTTCCCTTAATGAAAACACACAGGACTCAAAAACAAATATAGGATTTAAGACTTACCTAGTTATTCAGTCACCACATTAGGTTATAATTTTCTACCAAAATATTCGAATAGTGGCTTACTTTACGATATCTCTAGTGAAACTGCTACTGAAGGAAGGTAATTATAAATGTATAACGTTTTCGCGAATAAGAAAACTATTGGTTCTAACAAGGCGACTGTAACTAAGAGAAAAGCGCGGGAAAAATTACATCGGCAGGTAAAACTACAAATCTCGAAATTTTTTCCCACGTGTATTGTTATATCGGATTGTTTAAAAACTAAAGCAACAATATTATGTTCCGTTGTAACATTTTACTTGCTGTAGAGTAACCACTGCAACGACGTGTCTAACGCACTTCTTGATATTTATTTTTATTATATGTTCTGTGTTATATTCTAGAACATCGTATAGAATTGTTTAACAATAAATGACAGGGAGTTCTGGCTGTATGGCTGCAGAAGATCAAATGCCAATTTTAAATAGTAAGAATAAAATAAAATAAATGGATACCGCTATTTTTTTTTTCCCCCCTTGAAACTTTGGGTGAATTATTTAAAATATTGTTACAAATCTGTTTATAATTTGGCACGCATCTTTAAAATTCTTTTAAATTGTCTATCGAAAAATTTATATAGCCTATCACACGATGATTTGCAACTAGATTGTCAGTAATTGACATAGTGTATTGTAGTTTAAAATTTTATGACGCCGATATGTCAGCAAACCGATGAGCATAATACGCAGTAGTATCTTTGTCATACATTAAATTCCACAGTTTCGTTACGCCTATTGCAATCTTAATCTTTGATTTAGTGATTTTACTAATGTTTTCTGTGTATTCTAGCTTACTATATTTCAGATAACAAAAAAAAAAAAAAAAAAAAATCTAAGCAAAGTTAAATACTAAAAAAGGTGGAGTGATTATCTTATTTCGACGTGATCTTTGGTGGGTATCCCGTAAAGGAGTGTTAGTCTGAGCTGTAATGCGATCTAAGACACTTATCTGTTCTCAGAAAGAATAATTTATAATTTCTGCACCGTAGATGTTGGAATTGTGAATAATAATATAGCTTTGATCAACGTTCCACCCATTCAAATTAGATTTTTTAAATCTTTCATTACAAATACCGGAATGTTCATTTCTAAAGCATATGACCGAATTCCTTCCAGTTCCATTCCCCTACAGACTTCAGACATCGACCTAAACGAGCCTTAAAACCCTAAAATTATTCCAAATCTTTCTAAACGAATGTGATCGATAGTGCTCGGTTTTAGATATGTCCGAATTTTTTATTTATTTTGAATGGTCTGAATGAACGGGAGAACTATGTATTAAAGTATACGAAATACATGATTAAACAGTATGTAGATTAGTTAAAGGGATATGGATATGAGTAGGTAAGTTATTGCATCAATGAGACTAATGAGAAAAGAAATAATTTTTTTTTGTTGTTGCTTTTCGAGTATCGAGTTATGGAGTCAGTGTGGAGAGTGCTCATTGGGTGCATGGGGTGCAGCAGCAGCTGCGGTGGCCAGTTGAATGCGCCAACCTGTTGTGAATGACTCCCCGCCACGGGGCCGTGGGAATCGTTACTCCTCTACTCCGCACATAATGGCTGTTGTCTGTTCCGAGGCGTTACGGCCTTTAGCACGCACGTAGTCAGCTGAAATGCTTGTTTTCCAACTCGTCTCGAAGCCGCACTTTCGAAGAAAACTGTACAGATTTTAAACGGCTGATTTCTGTAGCCACGAATTTCTGATGAATGAAACGCTTGCCACCTCAAATGGACGGGTAAAGAATTCCAAATGACAACTATTGAATGTTTCTCCTGCAGCAACAGCAGTCTTTCACACCGGTTTTAAACAAAACCACTGCGCAAAATAGGCTGTTTACCTTTCCTACAGCGCCCGAAGACCAAATCTGGAATTGCGGTGCAGGGTTTATTTCAACGCAAATGACAAACAGTTTTTGATGTTGGTCAGGAACTGATGATGTCAGATAGAAGAGCTAGACCTGCTATACTACTTGCATCGTTTGATATGGGGGCGATCAAGTAGTTCGTTTCTGTGAATACAAAGTAGAAACTTAAGCTTCAGGTGAGACTTAAAAATTTAACGATCACTAAGCATAATCTTCATGCATGCTCTTTCTGTGTGTATTACGCTATGAATCAGCGTACATCGGATTTTATTTTAATCGGAATGCTTGGCGAATCGAAACTTCTTCACTGTAATATCGAACTACTCTTCAGCGTTTCTCGGCTAATAACACCAGAGGACCTAATTTAATTTGTATTAATTGTTGTGATACACATGTTACCTATGTATATAACAGGGAGAGTGCAATAATTATATAAATCGCAATACGAGCTGGCTAAACATCTTAAATTACAACTTTTTTTTTTTTGGCTGTATGTTAAATTAACATCGAGGTAATTAGAGGCGAGAAAGGAATGAGGGCATGGCAAGGAACGGGAAAGATTTCGACCACGGCCTTATTGAAGGAACCATCCCAGCATTCACCTTTGGTGATTTGTGGAAAGAATGAAAAACAGAAATCTGGATGACCGGAACGAATAAAACCAGCTGCCTCCCGAATAAACAGAATCTTCATCATTACGTTTATTACAAAATTTTCACAGATCTTCTGACTAAATAAATTAATTCAATTTTTGTTCTTTCGGTTTGGAAGTTTCGGCAGAGCACAGTATATATGTACTTGGAATTTAAACTAAATTTCCAGATTCGCGGAACTATTCCCAAAACGCATCCAGCTATAGAAAATCCTCTATATTTTTTTAAACAAAGTGCTTTTTCTCTGTCATTGGCATCTCGATTGAACTGATTCAATTCTCTGCCTCATCTTAAGTTCAGCTAATCTTTTCATCTCAACGTACCAAGTAGAAACTACATCCACAATAATCTGTTGCATTCGTCGCAAACTCTGTTGTCCTCTAAGGGATCATATGAGATTCTTACAGAAAATCATTTCCAAAAAATGTGCGATGTCAAACAAAGTAGATACGGCAGTTCTTACTGTTTGTTAACTTAACGAGCTTTGTTTACGTAAAGTATTCTGAAATCGCTCCGTGGTTAGTTACCGATCTCGTTGGGTGGGTGATAAAGCTCGAGTCTGGTGATTAGGATGACGCGGGTTCAAATCCTCGTCTGGCCAACCTGCATTCGGTATTCAGTGGGTACCAAAAATCACTCCATGCGAATGCTGGGATGTTATCTTCTCTTTTTATATCCCCAGTCCTCTTTAGCCTCAAATGACGTCTACATCGACGAGGCGTAAAGCCATAAGAAAAAATTAAAATAATAAACTATTGTTATCTCAGGAAAAAAACAGACCTCTGACCCACCAATGATGGTTATTCATAAATTACGTAAAAAGCTTTTTTTTTTATGTTGACCGGTACAGATTGAGGTTAAAATTAAATGAAAAGTTATTTCGTTGGTACACTTTTATTGATTTCTAGAGTTGTAGCAATGGTTTATAGCATTCTGTCTGTGTGCGAGCGTGTATTGACTTCCGCCGGCACGCACAGTGGATACCCGATCCACAATAGACTTCTCGGCTTCCACTAGCGTCTCGCCTGCGGTATAATAACAACATAAGCTTCATTATAACAGTGACCAGTGCGTATGGAAACTGATTTGCAGACAGTAAATTGCGTTTCTAAAGTTATATTTATGTCTAAATCAGTGTTTCCCAACGTGGGGCCCACGCCCCACTGGGGGGCAATTTGGTTTTTTTAGGGGGGCAATTTAGAAATTGACTTGATACGACTTTACCGCTTTCTCTTTGGGTTATTTAAACGCAATGCCAGATATGGTTACAAAATATAGCAAAAAAGCAAATTCTTAAAAGGATCACACTAAATTGCCATAATAAATGTTTATTATAAATCTTTTGAATTTGAATTTTAGTATTTCATTATATGTTTTTTAATTTTACTTACTGTGTTTTATGATAATATTAAAGTGTTTTCTTTCAAAAACCATCCTATATCAGTTTCTTTAATAACAAATAATTTTTTATTAAAAATTATATATGGGGGCAAAAAAATGTTGAAAGTGGGACATGACCCAAAAAAGGTTGGGAAACACTGGTCTAAATAGAGTAATGCTATTATATTTTAATAAAGTATTTAAAAAGTCGTCAACGTTCATCCTCGATCCCACGAATTTAATTATTCTTTTCAGTTAGTAAAAACATTTCTGTTATATGGCAAACGTGCAAAGATTTCAAATTCATTTTTTCCCCTTACGGAATTACGCCTCGTTAACGACGAAGTCATTACAGGCGAAAAAGGAGTTGGTTGGGAATAGGAAGGAATTCAGCCATGTCCTTTTTGGAGGAACTATCCCAGCATTTTCCAGGATTAATTTCGGGAAACCATGGAAAACTGAAAACTGGATGGCTGAACTGGAATTGAAACCTGTGTCCTTCCGAATGCTCACTCTTCATGTTGGGTTTCGAATTCAGATTTAATATTTAGGCGAAAAACAGCATAAAACAATTTACATACTGTTGTTGTTCAGTGTAGTCTCTTCCTTATCGTACACAAGGTAATCTTTCAAATATTTTACGTATTTATTTAAATAAAAAAATCTGTTGAAGTATTCGGATGCGGTTAGTAGGCCCTATCTTTTTTTATTTTATTTTACGGCTTTACGCCTCGTCGACGGCTAATGTCATTAGAGGCGGGATGGGGACTTGGGACAAGGAACGGAACGGAATTCGGCCATAACCTTTTTGAAGGAAGCATCGCGGCATTCGCCTGGAGTGATTTGGGGAAACCATGGAAAACCCAAATCTGGATGCCCGGACGGGGATTCGAACCCGTGTCCTGCCAAAAGCGAAGCCCGAACGTTAACCATTCACCTACTACCCTCGGTGGGCCTATCTTCTGAGCGATCATAGAGACCTCTCAGCAGTTTATATGTGACATCATTTCCTCATTAAATTGTCTTTAAAGTACTTCACAGATTTACCATCGTTTCACTTCTTTAATATGAAAAATTTAATAACAATTCGTGGTTCTACTTCTAGATGCGCTACCACTTAATTCGAATCTTCCTTACAAATAACATTCCATATTTGTTGTTTTGGTTTCTTTTACGGCTTTACGCCTCGTCAACTTCAAGGTTATAGGAGGCGGAAAGGAATGAGGACAATAGGAACTGGAAGGAATTTGGCCATAGCCTTTTGAAGGAACCATTCTCCTTGAGTGATTTCAGGAAACCATGGATGACCTAAGTCTGGATGGTTGGACGGGGATTAGAACTTCCGTCCTTCAGAATGCTGGGCTCAGGTTTGCGACTGCGGAAGAATAACCCAGCTTTTAGAGGTTACATCTCCGAAAACATTAAACAGGGAACGTACTGGAGTTTCATTTGCTTGGCGAGATATCTTCATCGTACTACGCGAGTTTGATGTATGTTATCTGTGGCTTCGAGATGACAAGAGCCTCTTGTTAATGGAAATTTGTGCTTGTATGAACTAATGCTTTGGTTGTGTCCTCAGCTAGAAGAAGCAATCGGTAACTTCTTACAACAGAATGGAGTTCCATCCCATTGACACTTATCTGTTCGCGAATTCTTTGACTGTTCACAGGATAGATCGCAACATGTCTCTCTATCACTGTTTCCCAAGAAGCCTCTTGAGTATTCCCTGACTTTTTTTTTCTTCTTTTTTTTTCGTAAGACATGAAAGAAGATCTATTGCTTTTTTCTGCCACTGACGTTTTACACAACCGAACTGATAACGGGAATTTATCTAAACTGCTGCACCGGATATGGTAGATACATAAAGTGTGGGATGAAGGTAAACAGAGTAGATATTGCGTTTCTCCTAGCGGTCAAATTAAACATTCATGAATTTATGCCATTTATGACTTCACAATGTTATTTTTGACGTGGTTGGCCAACGGAGATTGAAAAGTTTTTTGTTTGGCGCAACATGTGTTTTAGGCCGGGCAGCTCAGGTGGTAGAACGTCTGACTACTTCCCGGATGACCGGGGTTCGATCCCCGCTGAAAGTGAAGATTTTTATTTGAAGCTAAACAGTTACCTAGGTCCACTCAGTCCGAATAAACTTGGCCAGAGCTTGGCGCTAACACCATGACATTCCTGCCAGTGTCGAAAAGTTATAATTGAGAGCTCTGCCTCCGTGAATCATGCAGGAAGTATTAGTATCCGTAAAGAACCCCATAATCTTTACCTTTAAACATTTAGATAAATTTTAGCAATCACACAGAATGGAAGTGGTTATGATGATCCATCGTATGATCACATATTAAAACCACGCAAGACAGACACAATGTTTGTGTGGAAAGACACTTTTCCTTCTCTGTTTACAATCTCAGCTACTTCCCTCGCTGTGTCCATATTTAGGTCGCTCCAAGCGGGACTATGTTTTGTCTTCGACGCTTCCTTCCGCCCGCTCACCTCTACGCACGTGCCCGGAGAATTGCTTTCGTTATTTTTATCACCGCACCTCTGCCCCCACACATACCATGCCTTGCCTGTCTTGCTTCCCAACGAGGAACAGATTTTATCTTCTTAGGAAAATAGTCTGTGTTTTGTCGTTGTACGTTTTGTAGGTGATAAAAATGTAAATAAACTGAAATTGTGTGTACATTAGACATTAGCGGTTAATTTTAATGGTTGTGATTATTTTTCAAGTATTGTTATTTTATGTGTATTTAAATTTTTATTATAAACTTAATTATCACTGTGAATCAGGCGTTCGGCTTAGCTGCGAATGAAAGTCTTTCATTTTTATCTGATTATCTGGCAGATGTTACAAATCATATTTTGACATTTACTATTTTGCTTTCTATTACATAAAAATATCCGTTATTTCCAAACTTTAGGCAGAACACTGTATACGGGTTGTCCACAAGAAATCTCGATGATTTTTTTTTTTTTACGCCTCGTCGTCGGCTAAGGCCATGAGAGGCGGGATGGGACTGGGGAACGAAATCGGCCAATGCCTTTTTGAAAGAAGCACCCCGGCATTCACCTAGAGTGATTTTGGGAAACCATGGAAAACCCAAATCTGAATGCGCGGACGGGGATTCAAACCCGCGTTCTCCCGAGGTAGTTTTTATTTTGTTACTCTGTACTATCTCTAAGTAATTAATACATGTCTGTCGCTCATTACTTCACACGTTGCTTATTTTCAAATTTTCAATATTCGTAGCCCCTATTCAAAATTTTTGTTTCGCCGTACCCACTCCAGATAGAGTACTAACAAATTAGCAAATGTGTTGGGCGAGTGGTAACGCTCGGGCCTCGAATTCAGGAGGACGCAGGTTCGAATCCCATTCCGGCCACCCAAATTTCAGTTTGCCATGGTTTCCCGAAATCACTTCAGACAAATGCCGGAATGGTTCCTTCAAAAGGCCATGGACGAATTCCTTCGACATTGATGAGACGTAAAGCCATAAGCAACAAAAAAAGTATTTCCAATGTCTTGTAAATACGTAAATAGTCTGTCTTGAGGAAATGTAATACTACTGTTGTAATAACTTCTACGATTCACTTGAATTAAAGAAGTAGTTGCGATTAGGCGTCATACATGAACGCTTCTAACTTTCAGAACTTCGATTATTAATGCTTAAGGAGTAGTTGTCTACGGAGATACTATTCAGATTCATTTTATCAGACCGACTTGTTTATATTATTAAAATCCTTATTGTTAATTTAATTATTGTTTTGTTGTAATTTAAACTCAACTGTAGGTATTGCAGTCACCAGTACTAAACTACGTAACTATTACACTTTTAAAAACTGCGCCATGTGTCACTGTTCAAAAATTGTATAACACTAGAGCAGAATAAATATTATAATTACCCAGAGCTCTCAAACTCAGACTCTGTGTAAGATTAATAGACACGTCTTCCATTGCTATTGCTAAGATACGACAAATGCGTCTTTGCAACCAGATCACCGTTGTACCGTCACATTGCATTGTGATTGGGATAAGGCACCTACAAGCTTTATTAATCAGTCTTGATGACATTGCACCATGTTCAGGTACAAAGAAGCTGTAGAACGATCAGAATGATCAGTTCCAATATTATCCCTGGCTCTGATGCCAAAGAGCGGCGGATTACGTCGTTTGGCATTTTACAAATTCACTTTCAACTAAATTTGGGCTTTTGTGAATATGTGGTGTGTCTGCTCCCAGAAATTTCGTTGACATGACATCACCCAAAAAGAGATTTTAAATGGATTATTTCACTCATCTTAGAATCTAACTTAAAATCTTCGTAAAATCTGTCTCATAATTGTACGTGACCATTCGTGGAAGAAGTGAATGACAATCTGTTGTTGACTTCACAAGATACACACTAAAAATTCTTAATATAATCTAGAGGTTGCGCACTGAAACAAAGATTAATACAACATGTTGGTGATTTTTTCGGCCCAAGTCCTTAGTTGCTATGATAACTGTTTGTGGGTTGTTTCTGTAACAGTAAACAATTAATACAACAATTAACGTAAACGCACGTAGAAATATTATGCATGTTTTCTAATACTGCTATCGGTTGTTTATGGTACAGCAAATTTTTTTATAAAATATTGACAGATTATATTTTGTTTTTGTGTGATGACAGACATTAGGTTTTATTGCATGAATTCTGTAAATGCAATCATTGAGCTTGTGCTCTTTGTATTTTGAATGTAGCCTTCGTGGAAGTTTATAGTTTCAGATTCCGACAACTGTTTAAAGGCAAAACATCTAAGTTCGGATGTGACAGAGTAAACTTACACATTTGACGAAGAGAACAAAAAAGAAAGAAAAAAATCACGTTAGTAAAAAATGTACACGATTCGCGGACCAATGGTGGGCACCACTTCAA
This sequence comes from Vandiemenella viatica, assembly GCA_031002005.1. Classification (NCBI taxonomy): domain Eukaryota; kingdom Metazoa; phylum Arthropoda; class Insecta; order Orthoptera; family Morabidae; genus Vandiemenella; species Vandiemenella viatica. Next base: position 91,924,066 of record JARYHS010013631.1, read on the forward strand.
AGAATAGTTTTATTTTTTTACATCCGCGAAATGTGAAATTTTTAGCAAATAATTCTGGTCCCACCGAACATGATGGGTGACCGGTAACTCTCTGGTCTTGCATTCTGGAGTGCGATGGTTCTAATCCCATCCAGGCATCCATATTTCGATTTTCCCTAGTTTTCCTAAATCATGAATTCCAGGATATCATCTTCAGAATAAGCCATGGCCGAATTCCTTCCCATCATTTTCCCCCAGTGCTTTCTCGCCTCTAATTACATCGACGTCGAAGAGACGTAAAGCTAGATGGAAAAAAAGTCTGGTCCAAATCGGGTATCAACTTAACCTCCGCTAATATTACTGCTCGAAAATCCAAACATCTAACCCACACACATTCATCCACACCCGTAGGCTCATGCGGAAGTAGTTAGCGGAACATACTACATCCCGTTCAGTTTAAACAGACGGCTCAAGGTCACCCGGCTGCCACCGACTACCTGGCCACAGCTATAAGGTTGGAGCGGCACGAACGATAGATAGTGTTTGAGACGCTGTTGTTGTTGGTCAGGTGTTCATCTCCGAGCGACGCAGACAGCTGTCAGCTGTTGAGCCGCAAGAAACGGCGAGGTATCATCGAGAAGCGGCGGAGAGACCGCATCAACACCTCGCTGAGTGAGTTGCGGAGGCTGGTGCCTGCTGCCTTCGAAAAGCAGGGCTCCGCCAAGCTGGAGAAGGCAGAGATACTGCAACTCACCGTCGACCACCTCAAGAGTCTCCATGCCAAAGGTCAGTGCTCTCACTTACAGTACTAGGTTGATAAGTAACACGACGGCGTCTTTTTGCTCCCAATATTTTTTATTTACTGTAGTGAAACTTCTTTGGGAAAGGTAAGAAAGTTTTTTGTTAGCGTTACGCGTGAAGTGCGCATGAGCCGCAACGTTTTGGGCATGCACACTAAACGATTCTTTTTTATGCAAGCAGCTATCACAGTATCTTTTGGACTGAATATAAATCAGAGCAAGACAAAAGTGATGAAATGTAGCAGAAATGATACCAATACTAGTGGATTAAATATAAATATAGGATTGGATGCAATAGGAGAAGTAAGAGAATTCTTTTACTTGGGAAGTAAAATTACAACCGATGGCCGAAGCAGGAATGATGTTAAAAGCAGAATAGCATTAGCAAAAAGAGCCTTCATGAAAAAGAGAAACCTTTTAGTGTCAAATATTGATCTAGGAATTAGAAAGAACTTTTTAAAACTCTTTGTGTGGAGCACAGCACTTTATGGTAGCGAAACATGGACTTTAGGAAAACCGGAAATAAAGAAAATTAAAGCATTTGAAATGTGGTGCTACAGAAGAATTCTGAAAATTAAGTGGACAGACATAGTAAGAAATGAACGAGTTTTGGAAATGGTGGGTGAGAAAAGAAGTTTGTGGAAGAAGCTTACAGAAAGAAGAGACAGGCTGGTAGGTCATATTTTGAGACATGCAGGATTGGTTAATTTGTTAGTGGAGGGAACAGTCGAAGGTAAGAACTGTAGAGGAAGACAGAGATTAGAATATTTGAAGCAGATAATTGAGGACGTGGGCTGTATGGGGTATGTAGAAATGAAGAGGTTAGCACAAGACAGGAAAGGATGGAGGATTGCATCAAACCAGTCGAAAGACTGACGACAGCAAAAAAAAAAATAAAAAAAAAAGAATCACAGTATCCGCTGTCAATTAAGGTCATGATAAACAATGGATCATATACAATATGAAACATATATTTTCTGTTTGAGTTACCATAAGACTTAGATTACAAAAGTGTATGAGTCAAATTCACGAAATACAACGGAAGTAGAATAATAGACTTTTTACAGTAATAAATAGTAATATAAATTAACATTAATAACAATAATAATCAACATACTGTCTGTAAATGCCTAAATAGTAAAATAGTCTTTATTTCTCACAAATAAAACAAAATATTTTGCTGATGTCTCTCACATCCAATTGGTTGCAAGAATGGTTATGTCAGTTTTGTCCAAATGGTTCTCTGATATAAAAACTTTAAACATAAATTGCAGACTAAGACTGCATGTAATATTATATAATCTAACGAAGTGGGTAAATTTTTGTAATTTTCATTCGTTTACGAGCATGTTTTGAAAAAAGTTGCTATTCACTGTACAAATGCAATAAAAATTGTATCGTTCATCCATTTGAAGTCAAAAGAAGCATAAAAAATACGCAGAGAAAAATACATAGAGTAAATACGCAGAAAAAAGTATGTATAGCCCAGAGAAGTTTCACTTCTTGCGCTTGTACACACTAATACCTGTATATGCAACTTAATTGTTTTATGTGATCGAGTAGTCGTTGTTTCGCTAATTTACTCGGCTTTAATGACTACGATGTCGTTACGAACAGAGTGATTTAAAAAAATTCGGAGTCACACACAGGTAACATTTGGACACGGAGTGAAGCGATTTAAACTGTCATAAATAATCTGTCAAGTATTCAATAATATTCAGCAGAGGGTCACAGTTAAGTTTAATATCGTAGACTCGTACATAAATGATATATTCTTGAAACCTCAGGGCACATTATTATATATATGGCAGAAGAAATAACATTTGGCGGAGACTTTGGTAACGATTCATGGCTATATTTGCCTGAAATAACTTTTAGAAACCAGATAAACCCTATTTGCTTAAATGGAATTTCCAAATGAGATCGCCTGACCAACAGCAAGGAATGTTCATGGTTTTGTTGAAACAAAACGTTAGTAGGGAACAATATGATAAAAGCAGATCTGATACACGTTAAGTAAAGGAGTTACGCATCCGTTCGAAGTTCTGACATTTTAGCTGATGCCTAACGATTTCTTGTGCGATATCTTGGATATGTTAGGTTTTATACTAGTTTTCTGGCTTTAAATAATTTTATTCACAAGAAAGAATATGGCAACTAGTTTCATGGTACTATCTTAATTGTAGCTTTCAGATTATGCTCAACTGTAGACATGAAAATTTTATTATTGCTGCAATCCTGTCAGGATATCTGGTGTTCTGAGGATTATGGGTTCGAACCCTGGTCCGGCCAACCAGATTTCAGTTTCCTATTGTTTCCTGAAATAACTTTAGGAGAATACTGGAATTGTTTCTTGGAAACTCCACTGCCGAATTCCTTTCCGTTCCTTGCCCTGGTTCCTCTCAAGTCTGTAATGATTCAGCATCAATCAACCGTAAAAAAAAATGTCTTAAAAAAAGTTATCGACCAAATATTTTTAAAGAATGGAATATCTAATAAACGTTCCGAAAGTTGGGTATTAACAACATTTACTTTAGCAAAATATTGGTATATACTGATTTTAATTACAGTGGTGTAATATGTATTGTTGCCTCGTATTGTAACGTAATCAAATTAAAGAAGTGTGGTCTCAAATATCATTCTTGAAACATAGTTTATGAGGGTCAAATTTTTGGAAGAAGGGAATTTTTGTGATGATAATACCATTTTTTTTAGGTGGCATTTGGCATTTTCTGCCATACACTGTTGTTATAAATTACAGTATTTACTATTTTATCACTTGTATCATTGTTACGCATAATCCAGACCACATGAAGAGAGATAAACTGGCGACCCTAGGTACACAAATCCAAAATTATAGCTCCGAGCTACCAACCTCGGAATAATATGAGTTTGCTACCGTAATGGACAGTTCGATGCTTCACGTTTGCACGAGCGCCACGTGGCGAGAAGCAGCTGCTAATTGTCTATGTTTGTACAGAGCTGTTGGTATACGTGCACACGTGAACCACTTTCTAATGGACAACTAACTGTCTGATCACACACAAACACACGTGTGCACGTGCTGCCGTATGATTCGACAACGAAGTCGTAACAGCGCCATCAACAAACTGGTTTCTTAACCTCAACGCATTATCACGTTTATTCACACAGTTTTTCCTTTATAGTCAACGTCAGAGTATGTTCTAAATCATAAGTCGTAATACCGTAGAATTATTTAATAATAATTTGTTTTGATCTATGCACATTTTCGGTGTGTTGATGTATAATTATCTTTCCAGCATTTCATATTACCTGGCAATAACGCATAAAAAAAACATAAAAACACTAAAATAAATAAAAACTAAGGAGTATTGGAAAAATTCGGAATATGTTTCATTTAATACTGACATAAAAAAAACTTTCCACCTCTTCTAATTAGTTATCAGCCAAGTATTTTAACAACCTGGGAACAATGGTAATAAAACATATTTTTGACGCTCTAAAGTCTCATTCCCAACATCCGTGATGGTATATGTGTTTTAATAATTGTGCTTTACTAATCCCTACGCCATTGTTTTGTAAGACGTATATTAACCACCCCTCTGAGACACTTCTATTCTTTGGTTCTGTTATTGTAGTTTTTCTTTTCTTTTCTTTTAAGTTCTCAAGGTTTGTTTTCTACATAGATATTTTAATTGTAGTTTGTAACTTTCCCAATCACTTTTGAAACGCTTATGCCAAAAACACCAGATTAAATATCCGCTCTAACACGTTGATGTTCCCTCTTGTTCTCTTCAGTTTCGACCAGGTAAGGATTACGAAATGTAATCCTGTACATTCATCTCGATGCTTCATTTCTTGACTGCCAGTAGTAAGTCATCTTTTCAGTTTGCAGTTTCCTCCTTACTTGGGTCCAGATATTATTTACTACCTTCCTCTTTTCCTGGAAACGCTTGAAACTTTGGATCGCTATTATGAAAACTGTTCTATCTTTTATTATATCTTCTTTTATTCCTCTCCATATCATATCTTTCTTTAATCCTTGGATCCAATGGTTGACATTCTTACTCTTGTAAGGGATCGTCCATTAACCACGTAGCTCTATTTTGGCCTCCTGTGAAACCCCTCACCCCCCACGTAGCCCGATGTGGCTTTTGCTTCTACCCCCTCTCCACCCTCACCCCACGTAGCACAAAGTTTTTTTCTCCTATTGATTCCAGAAGACATTTTGTACTGTTTTCTCTTGTCGCAAATTACATACGGAGATAATTAAACGACGGAAATAAATATTCACATGCTGTTGTGTGTTCTGTACCTCATTTTAACAGTGACAAATAATATGAATGGAAAGCTACGTGGCCTGACTCGGAAACCCCCCCACCGCCCCCCTCCCCCCCACGTATCTTAGGGTAGCTTTTCAGCCAACCCCCCCTCTTTTTAGGCTTTTTAGTTTATGGACGCACCCTAAATGTGGTTTAAAATTCTCTTTTTAGGTCTGCTGTTAACCATTCCGATTATGTGATCAAAAAACTCTCCTCTTTCTGATCGTGTCTGACATCCTCTCATATTCTTCTTTATGTGTAAAAATTTTATTCCTCCGGTGCCTAAACTATCCTTCTTCAGTTTTCAATGGTCCATAGATTTTCCTCAAGTTTTGTCTTTCTTTTATCTGTTCTACTTCTCCAGTTTTCATAGAGAACGAGTATTCTGGTGTGCAGAGAATCTCTGGTTTGATTACTATATTATACTGTTTGGTTTTGATTTTCCTTAAAAAATTCTTGTTATTTTACGTATTTTTAGTCAGTTTGTTTGCCAGTTCTAGTTTTCTCGCTATTGATCTGTTTCCTTCCATATCAAAGACATTAATCTGAATTACTTCATCTAGATATTTAAATTTTTTGACCTTGTTAAATTTTCGATATTCTGCTTTTGGTACTATGGGTAAATCCCTAATATTTGCAATGAATTTAGTCTTCGCAAAAGATATTGGAAGTCCAACTTTTCCTGCTGTTTCTTTCAGATGGTTGATTTTTCCGAATGCAGTTATTATACTGTACTTCTATATCATATGCCAAGGCATAACAGTTTACGTTAAACCTTTTTTGCTTCGAACCCAACTTATCTCACGATGGAGTCCTCTTTCTCTGAGTGTCTCTTCCAATAGTCTTTCGTAACGCTAGTATTTACAAAATTGTTGCATCAGATTTTTTGCTTTACTTTGCGACTTGTACACGCGAGATGAGTGTGTTTGGGTGTGTTTCCTGAGGCCGGCGTTCTCACGGTGTCTGGTGACCCAGGCCACAGGTGCTGGTGCTGGCGAACTAGCCACACCACATGGCGCTTCCGGCGAACTTCCGGCCTGGCAGGCACCTGTTCGCCTCTTCGGTCCCATCAACCACCGAAACCTGATTAAAGATCAGAAACCGGCGCTAGCAGTATAGCCCAGTCAATAAAGGTTTTGTGTCGGAACTCTTTCTGGTAAAGCTGATTTTTTCAAGGGTGATAGACCTTGATGAGAGGATTATTTTCTGAAAAGTCCCCGAAAATTCCAATGGAGCTTCCCTCCCTACCCCCCCTTTAAGTTTAAAAATGTAGAGTTTTACGCAATCGCATACAACTTTTTAACCAAACGTTTGTTAAGGTTATATTACTTACAGTTTTATTCCCTGATAAATATTCTACAACTTTTATAATAACATAATTTATGATAAGTGCAGCAGTTTTCCCGTAAATTAACGAAATGTTGTAAAAAAACAATATTTTTTTGCCACCTATCTACGTTTTTGCAAAACCATACTTTTATTCTTCGCCAAATGAAAAAATGCTTCGAATGAAAGTTGTAGCTCATATATTCCTGAGTACATCGGTGTATAAACATATACCGTTATGTGTATTACTCTACTAGCAACATAGAAAACAGTAGCTAGGTTTTGAGCGCGAGAGCGCTCGGGAGTCGGCGGGCGTAGGCGAAAGGCGCCTTATCCTCATATGCCTATTCAATTAGTTAATACTGTAATTATAACATCTATTTTTAACACTTATACTCGTACTAGCCCATAGTGTGTCTACCTTTAATTTGTAATTTAGTAAATATTTGTGTATAATCAAAATAACATTAGAGTGATATGAGAAGTAAAATTTGTTTTTCTGATTGTAACATATTTGAATTAAAGATTTTAATTTTATTCATAATTAATTATAGTACACATTTGTATGCCAGTATTGGTTCGGGGGATGTAACCTAGCCTTGTTATATCAGGCCATTCCATTATCCACCACCTATGGACCCGCCGTGTCCCGGACTGGCTAAACCGGCAGCTGTTTTAAATTACTTGTGTTTTAAAACAGCATCACGGACCTCCCACCCACCACAGATATTATATACACCGATTTAATATTTACAAGTCATGATTATTGTAACTCATAAAACTTATTTTATGTTTAGAAGCATGTCTCTTTGATAACGGTTACATATTAATCTGTATGAGGAAATTCATCTTCTTCTTCTGAATACAGGTGTGAATTTAGGCAAGATAAGCCACTAAAGTGTTCACACATTGCAGTGCAACTCAGGTTCACTTTTCTTCATCCACAGTATTGTCCGCATCCTTGTTTACAAGAACATGACACTAAGTACAGCAGTTCGTTTGGAGCAAATGGCTTCGAGGTAGGAATTGGTTTCAATGTTCTTTTGGTACCTCTCATTTCTTTCACGTTATCAATTTTCCAACCCCAGTTTGTAGCATCAAGAGTATTACCTAACCATTTTTGAACTTGCAAAAATACTCTCAGCGAATGTTCACGACATGCCTCAGACGTTGGAGGTAATGTTGCTAGATGAAAATTTGATCTAAGGGAACTTTTCTTTGTTACTGTCAAGAACTTGTAGTAACGGGCTTCATTCAGATTTGAATATTTCTCTAACCCATAAAAACATAAAACAAATTTCTCACCAGCAATCAAAAGGTCCTCTCTTGTTGTAGAATCATCCAAAAACTTCCTCGCTGTATTCTGCATATCAGGTTTCGATCTGAGCAATTCTATCGCTTTTAATTTGCCCATTCCATACATGCTGGATGTGGTATCACATCCGGTCATAGCGTGACAAAACAGAAGTAACTGACGTTGATCTCCAAACTTTTCTATGAGAGTGGTGATTCTGTAGTACACAGAAGTATATACAAGTACTTTCAGGAGCCAGTGCCGTAAGTAATACTATTAAGTCGGTATCGGTTCCAACGACAAATACCTTACAGTCACTTCTCTGCTGTTGAATTGCTGTCATAACAATGTGCACATCAGCATCATCTTCCGCTGTAACAACTTGTAGTCCTCGTTTTCTGAATTCAGATGCCAGTTTTCTCTTGTTACTAGTATTTCCTAAAAACTCCTCTTTTCCAGTAACACAAATTGTGTTTTCATCAAATACTATGTCAGGTGAAGATCTTTGGCTGCTCTTCTGTTTTGCTCTTCATTTTTCGTTGTTGGCTCGTCTGGATAACCATCAAATACTACAATTGAATTAGATCCATATTTATTTACAACATATGTACAGTAAGTTTCTAAGATGACGCCATAGGAACAATTTCTTGGCCACGCTACTTTGTGTAGAAGAAATCCCCCGTCCAAAACATAAGTTGCACCATTTTGGTCCGTTACGTCGATGACACCTTCTTCAAATGCCTTCATCAGTGACGATTTTGTTCCTTTTCGTAAGGATACATCATCAAACAAAGCAGGTGGTCGAGGAGCCAGTTCGAATTCCAAGTAAGTCTTCAATTTTCCGGGACTGTCGCACACACACAAAATACGGTTAAAAAGTTGTTGGGAGTTCACACAAACTTCTTTTGATCGTACCAATGCTGACTTCTGCACTGCTTGAGTCTTAACCATATCCTTCCTGTGAAGTTTAATATCATGGAAGTTAGTTCCCTTCATTTTGGCTATGGCTGAGAGACCGACATCATAAGCTTCATCGCAGTTTATTGAGTCATCACACACGAATCCAGATGTCAATGAAACTAATTCCCACGCCTCGCCAGTGGTGCCAACTTCATAGTTTCGTCATTACGGCTCCAACAATTACTTTAAAGCTTCAGTTAAGTAGTATTCTTGGTGATCATTATTACTTAAAGTTTGAATTTTGTTAAACGTGCTGTTTTATAAAATGTGTATGGAAGTGGTGGGATGTACTTAAAATGTATGCTAAAAGTAATGAAATATAGGGGCTAATAAAGATTTTCCTACATTAGCAACTATCCCTGACACGTTAGATCAAACGAAAGCTGTTAAATGCATTAAAAATTATTTCTGGAAATTATAGCACCTTTATTCTTCCTCTTACACAACGGGCGCGGCCGGCTCACGCTGCCCGCCGACTCCCGGGCGCTCACGCGCTCAAAACCCAGCTACTGTTTTCTATGTTGCTAGTAGAGTAATACACATAACTGTATATGTTTATACACCGATGTACTCAGGAATATATGAGCTACAACTTTCATTCGAAGCATTTTTTCATTTGGTGACGAATAAAAATATGGTTTTGCAAAAACGTAGATACGTGGCAAAATTTTTTTGTTTTTCTACAACATTTCGTTAATTTACGGGAAAACTGCTGCACTTATCATAAATTATGTTATTATAAAAGTTGTAGAATATTTATCAGGGAATAAAACTGTAAGTAATATAACCTTAATAAACTTTTGGTTAAAAAGTTATATGCGATTGCGTAAAACTCTACATTTTAAACTTAAAGGGGGGGTAGGGGGGGGGAAGCTCCATTGGAATTTTCGGGGACTTTTGAAAAAATGTCTTTCTAATAGTGATCTACTACTGGGAGAAAATTCAGCTTTACCAGAGAAAGTTCCGACATTCACTGTTTTTGGCCCTTTATTGACTGGGCTAGTATATAGGATACGAGCTGAAGTATGAACGGGTGCCTGTTATGCTTGTTAGCTTTACGTTTCGTCGACATATAGGTCAATAGAGATGGGAAAAGAATTCGGCCATGGCATTTCGATTGAAGCATCCCTGCATCCACCTGCAGTGATTTGAGGAAACCAAAATCTGGATGAACGGACTGAGATTTGAAACTGAGCGTGGTGGGTGAGCGGTTAACGCTCTGATCTCGCATTCGGGAGGGCGCCGATTCGAATCCCCGTCCGGGCATCCAAATTTGGATTTCCATGGTTTTCTTTTTTTTCTATTTTTTCAAACTTCTTAACGTCTCTTAACAGCGAGGTCTTTAGAGACGGGAAAGGATGGGGGGCAAGGAATGGAAAAGGAATTCGGCCATGGCCTTTTGAAGGAAGCATCCCGGCATTTGCCTGGAATGATTTGGGAAAACCATGGAAAACCCAAATCTGGATGCCCGGACGCGGATTCGAACCGCCGTCCTCCCCAATTTGAGGCCAGAACGCTAACCGTTACACCACCAAGCTTGGTCCCATGCTTTTCCCAAATCACTCCTGGCGAATGCCGGGATGCTCCCTTCAAAAAAAGGCGATGGCAGAATTCCTTCCCGTTCCTTGTCTCCAATCCCACCCCGCCTCTAATGACCTCGACGTCGACGAGGCGTAAAGCCGAGATTTGAACCTGCGTCTTCCCGAATGCGAGACAAGAGCGCTACCGCTCACTCATCACGCTCTATGTTATGTTAGTTATAGAAGTCAGTTTTGTTAGGGCTCCAGAACCAGAAGGAATTCGTCCTTGTTATTTTGCAGGAATCACACCGGCATTCGCCTGTAATGATTTCGGAAAACAATGGAAAACCGGACCGGGGATCAAAATCGAATCCAGGCTCGTCCGTTTACCGCTCTTCCACCATGGTCGAGTATTGGTTATTATAGTATACATTTGTCTACCAAAATAGTGGTGGGGTAGTTTACATACATGGATTGTGACTGGGTATATGAAGGCATCTGGTTTGAATACTAGTTTCGGTACAATTTTCTGTAACTAATCTAGGCGTCCCTTGACAAAATTTTATAGAATTTTTAAGCATTTCCTGCTTTTTTGCACAGCGTTTCAATCTCTAGGAATAATAACTATATCTGTAGACATTCAAATTTATTTGACACATTTGTTGGTCAAACTTCACGTTCTCACCTCAAACAATATTGCAAACGTTCAAACCAAAGACCAAACAAATTTGTCAAACTTGCCTGTAGTTTCCTTAGGGAGCGTCCATAAACCACGTAGCTCCATTTTGGCCCCCTGTGAACCCCCTCTGCCCCTTACGTGGCCCAATGTGGCTTTTGCCTCTACCCCCCCTTTTTTTCCTGTTGATTCCGGAAGACATTTTGTACTATTTTCTTGGTGAGACTATCGTAAATTACATACGGAAAAATTAAATGACGGAAATAAATACCCACATGCTGTTGTGTGTTCTGTATCTCCTGTCAACTGTGACAAATAATATGAATGAAAAGCTAAGTGTGGCTCGGATTCCCCCCTCCCTCCTCCACGTATCCCAGCGTAGCTTTCCAGTCAACCCCTCCCCCCCCCCCCCTAGACCGAGGCACTTACTTTATGGACGTTCCTTTATGAGTAATAAAGGTAAAACATGTTTGGCATATATTCTAGCACTGTGTATTAAGAAAAACAAGCATAGACGTTGGTTAAATTTTAGAGAATTGTTGAAATGAAGAGAAAAATATAGGTACCCGCCAAAATTTATTACGAGAAATATTACGCACAGAACCAGGTGCTTACACTAACCTCCTGCACATGGACTATGAAACTTTTGAAGAATTACTATCATTACTACGTACAGACATTAAAAAAATGGACACCTTTATGCGCAAATCTATACGAGGTATTCAAAAGTTATCGATAACGTTTAGGTATCTAGCTAGTGGCGCTGATTTTGAAGAAGAAAATTTCAATCCAGCATTGCACCTCGTACAGAGTCAAATTACAACTGAAACTTGCGAAGCATTGAATGAAAGATGCCGTCAATCCAAATTTCCAACAAACACATAGATTGTTTGACAAACGCATTAAACAATGCCGAAGACGATCAAATAATTTGACAAACAAGTAAAATTTGGCATACAGTTTGATCGTCTACAGGCCCCTTAACAAATAACCCCCCCCCCAAAAAAAAAAAACAGGAACTGCATTTGCAGGAGAAAACTATTACATAAAAAAACTGTAAAGTCATAGTATTACTACCTTCAAAGTAAACAGTCGATATTTCTTCGCTGCAGTTATTTTGCAATACACTACTCGGAACGTAGTTTTGTTTTGGGGGGGAGGTGTTAAAAGCGGTTTCCGTGACTAAATAAAATTAATAATTTGGCACCAAAATTACATTTTGTTCTTTGTAAATCAGTAATTTCACATATATCTTATCATTATTGTTTTCGAAAGAGGATGGAGTATTTATTTTTGCTCTCCTGTTTCTGACATAGTTTCCATCATTTTTCATTTATTACTCTCACATAAAGGCATGACTAAACTGAACACAATTGCCGCTTGTAGACGCCACTCGAGCATTAGGTGTGAGGTTATCGCAACAGCGAGTTACGGTGCATATCCGGTACACTTACCTCGGCAGTAAACATGTCCGAACGTTATCTCCGGCATCCTCGTTGCTAGCAAGTTTTCCTCATATTTGTAAGACTTTGTGTTTCCAATTGGCGTCCGGGCATTGATGACAAAATTTTCATTCGAGTAATACGTATCCTAGTTGCTGTTACAAACTATAATTTCAAGAAACAATGATTAGCACAATTTTGAGAATTAACTAAATAGTAGGATTAGACAAGGCAATTTAAAAAATAACGAAAGAAACAGAGATTGTCCTCTGGTATATTAAACACACAATAGATCACTATTTCGTAATTTATATCGGCAAAAAGTATTTTTTTTAATTAAATTTTGTGTCCATTTTCTTACGGGTTGCAGAAATTGTGATAAGGTTTTCAAAATGCAAACAAGAGCTCTGAAGTGTTCTCGACGTTCTTTATACTATCTGCAAAATTAACGAAAATTTGGACGTAATAACTAACTAGAAACAAATAGAAGTTTGTTACGCCATTTTTGGAAGATATTTCTCGTTACTCACTAGAAAAACTGGCAACAATTTTTATTCGTTAATTCAGGGTGTTTGAGTACAAATTAAAATACTTCCACGCAGACTTGGTTTTCGGATATTTGTTTCTTTTTTTTAACATTGGAATCTGTTTTATCCCAAACAATTTAGGATCTCACAGTTTAAACAATATCATAAATTCTAAGGTAGTCCGTGATTCAGTATAAGTAAAAACTAAAAAGTTTAACGTAAGGTAATATATCTCCTTGCTTGAAAGTACTGCTAAGTTTCTGAAAATTTTACACTGAAACTTCAGTCCCCCTTAAATATACGCATTTGTGGAACAGCGCATCTTTTTTTTTCGCTTTACGCCTCGTCTACGTCGATGTGATTAGAGGCGGCAAAGGATGAAAGGCAAGGGCAAGGAACGGAAGGAAATTCAGCCAGGCCTTTTTGAAGGAAGCATCGCCTGGAGTGGGGAAAACTTGGAAAACAGCTGTGCATGTTAAATATTTTTTTTTCAGAAACATAAGAATTTGTGAAGTTACAGTAAAATGGTTTGTGCAACCTACGCGCTCTGAACAGGGAGTGTAATGTTATTGCCAGCTCCTCCTCATAATTATTCTAAGTCAAATAGCTTTATCGCTAAAATCGATTGTGATATCACACTGTGTAACCTGTCAGTAAAAGATCTCATGAGCATAGGAATGGATTTACGTAAGAAAGACCAAATTACAATAAAAAAAGAAAGTTTATACTCAGTTGGGTTACTGGTTTCGCAAGCTGGAACAAATGCGAAAATCATGCACAAAAAAAGCATTTATTCTGCAACTTCCAGAAAAAAATTCCGAAATATTATAAAGAAATTACATTAGCCTCCAATGTGACTCTGTTCGCCATTTTTTTTTTCGAAACAGGGCGGCGCCGCATCATGGAATGAGGAGGGACAACGAGACAGGGCATCACCCCCCGCCCGCATACCAGCGGTCCTGATTGCGGATATTAGGCGGTTTACAGCAATAATCTAGGCGAATGCTGGAAGGGTCCCCAATATCAGCCTTCTACAGTACACATCTCATAAATAAAAATCAATGTTTGTGGGTTTGTTCGTCTTCTATGCATTCCTATACCATTTATCAGATTGCAATGAAACTTTGGAGAGTTTTCGAGTGTGCGTCTGCGAAGGTTCCTGTGAAAAAAAATTATCCAAAAAGTCACCCCCTATTCCCAATAGCACCGCATAATTTAGGCAAAACCACATTTTTTTATCCGATTTAGATAGGAATTTGTACACTTACACTTTAAAACAAACATAAAAATACTGCCTACATACGGTTTCCGAATATTAATCCCCTCGCCCCCTTTCCACCCCCATAATTTTTTCACCCCATAATTTAGGCAATACCACATTTTTTATCTGATTTAGATAGGAATTTGTACACTTATACTTTAAAACAAACTGAAAAATACTGCCTACGCATGGTTTCCGAATATTCATCCCCTCGCCCCCTTTCCACCCCCATTACGTTTTTACCCCATAATTTAGGCAAACCACATTTTTTATCCGATTTAGATAACAATTTGTACACTTATACTTTAAAACAAACAGAAAAATACTGCCTACGTATGGTTTCCGAATATTCATCCCTTTCCAACCCCATTACGTTTTCACTCCATAATTTAGGCAAACCACATTTTTTATCCGATTTAGATAAGAATTTGTACGCTTATACTTTAAAACAAACAGAAAAATACTGCCAACGTATGGTTTCCGAATATTCATCCCCTCTCCCCCTTTCCAACCCCATTATGTCTTTACCCTATAATTTAGGCAAACTTTATTTTTTATCCGATTTAGATAAGAATTTGTACACTAATACTTTGAAACAAACAGAAAAATACTGCCTCCATATGTCTTCCAAAGTGCATCCCCTCTCACCCTTTCCAACTGAAAATGAATGAAACAGCAGTTTAAAATTTATATGTAAATATTTTTTTCATTTAATCCATGTGCCTACTCAAGTCCAGCAATAGTGAAGCATTGCCGGGTCAGCTAGTTTCATAAATAAAAATTACACTTACGATACAGAACAAACAAAGTTACACGTTTCGCAAACAGATGGCAATGCAAGAATTTCCTCCAATAGATGAGGTACGCCGGGCTCATTAATGACGTGACGTGTATTTCCGGAATACCGGAACCCCCCCCCCCCCTTTTTCTGGTGAGATTTCGTAAGATCTTTTGGAGACCATTTTTTTTAGCTCTACCATCCTACAAAAATTTCAAAACCTCACGTGAGATTTCCGTTGATCCCCCCCCTTTTTCCACGTTGGTGAGGTTTCGCTGGACCCCCCCCCCTATTTCACCTCACGTAATTAATGGACGCCCCCTAACAGGTCTCTTAATCGGGAAAACTTCACGTTTTCATCAAACAATAGCGCAAACGTTAAAACCAAAGATCAGACAAATTTGTTAAACTTGTCTGTAGTTTCCTCATGAGTAATAAAGATAAAACATTTTTGACGCTGACTCTAGCACTGTGTATTGGGCAGAAAAAAAAAGTGTAGACATTGGTCTAGAGCCAGAGAATTGTTGAAATTAGGAGAAAAATATACCTACGAAAATTTATTACGAGAAATATTATACACAGAACCAGATTATTGCACTAACCCCTGCGCATGGACCATAAAACTTTTGAAAAATTACTATCATTAATTACTACGTCTTCGCATTGGAAAAATTGACACCGTTTTGTGCAAATCTATACCAGTTAGCCTACTCAAAAATTATCAATAATCTTCAGGTATGTAGCTAGTGGCGCTGATTTTGAAGATTTAAGATTTCAAGCCTGCATTGCACCTCGTACAGAGTCAACTTACAATTCAAACTTGCGAAGCATTAAATGAAACATGCTGTCAATCCAAATTTCCATCAAACACGTCGATTGTTTGACTTACGTGACAAACAATGCCGCAGACGATAAAATAATTTGACAAACATGTTACAGCCCCCTTTAGACTTCGGACAGCAACTCAGCCCCCCTACCCCCACCCCTCTCGCTCTCTCGTGATTCATACTGGTCACGTGGTCCTTGGGGGGCTTCCACAAATTACGTGAGGTGTTTTTCCGGATTTCTGGATCCCCCTCCCCCCTGGCGAGATTTCGTGAGATCTGGCCGGACCCCCCCCCCCCCTCTGGTGAGATCTGGTCTGTGAGAACCCCTCCTAGAAATCGCCCCTCGAAACTTTTGTAACCTTTTTTTTTAGGTCACACCCTAACTTTTTTGATGAAATACCCTCCTAAAATCGACTTTGGCGCAAATTGTAGACCTTTTTTTGGCTCTACTGTCCCCAAATTTTTCGCAAAATCTCACGTGAGATTTCCGTAGACCCCCCTCCACCCTGGTGAGATTTCGCTGGACCCCCCCCCCTATTTCACCTCACGTAATTTATGGATGCCCCCTTGCTGGCCGAATTGGAGAGGGCAAAAAAAAAAAAAAAAAGAGAGAGAGAGAAATTGCTTGTTAAATCCCCTTACGGGGAACCTGACTTTTCAACGTTCTTGCTTTTACGTTCTGAGGGTCATTGGTTCAAATTCGGAATAGCGTACCGATATCGGATGGCCGCTCCAGAGAAGTATTCATGTAATGATGAATTTATTACTGCGGGCAAGTTTCTGCACTGCCTGTGGTACGTGTTCCTCAAGAGAGGCTACATCGTGGAGTGTGGCCATGGAACCATATTGGCATATTAGTATCGGGAAATAAAGGAAAACCGAAATCTTGGTACTCTTTGAGGGGATTAAGCCCTAATGCTAGTCCCCGAACACCACCATTGCCTCGTGAAGCTAGGTGAGATTTTTCAGATTCGCTGTAGTGGCGCCCTGGTCAGCGAGTGGATGTTTTGGACATGTTGCCGTGTCAGTGTGACCTGGTGGCGGCGGCGTGAGAGCGGTCTCTGGTCTCACAGTAATAACAGAGCGGCGGTCAGCTCCCACGGCACTACCCACCCGCACCAGACAGTGCACCGCCACAGTCCAGACTTACTTAATACTCCCTATTCCAGCGGTTCCCAACCTATGGGTCGCGACCCACTGGTGGGTCGCGGAAAAATCAAGGTTTTTGCCACCAAAATATATCTTAATGTTTTTGAAAAACAAAATACAGAAGTAAACTATGTGTAGAAAGTGACTTAAGGTTAAAATTAACCAGTGTTAGCACTGATATCGACGCCCTCATCAGTAAACACCGGTACCAGAAATCTCACCTATTGTAAAGTTGTGTTTGTATAATAATTAAACGTATTTTTCATTATCTTTGAAAAAAAAAAAAACCGGGAGGCGTCTGTACAAAGCATTGCCTCATCAAGCTGACTGCTGAAATTCCAGGATTAATTAAAACTCGATTTGAAAATTGAAATGGCTCTGATGTGCCAAGTTATGTATTGGTGGGAAACACTTATAAAACCAATTTTAGTGGTTGACTGGTAAGTTTACCATTGTGTTTTCCTGCTCCCAGTCTTCTATATTTTCATATATTTGTTTGCAGTAAAACACAGTTATAAAGTTGCCAATCAACCACGAAAATCAGATCTGCAGGTGGTTTCCACCAAAAAGCGACTTGGAAGACCAGTTGCATTTTAATATGCTGATCGCGTTACTTCTAATCGTGGAATCTCAGCAGCCAACTTGATGAGGTGATGGTCTGTGAAGCCGCCTCCCGTTCTATAATATGTTTTATGTATTATCAATCCTTGTTTTCGTTGATATTATATCCTTTGTACTAAAATTTGCCGTTTCGCAGGATAGGATAGTCGATAGCTTATCGAGGTCATACAATATTTCCCATTCTTATATAAGATAGACTCTCATATTAGGTGAGTCGCGAAATTTTTTTTTACTTAAAAGTGGGTCGTGTACCAATAAAGGTTGAGAACCGCTGCCCTATTCAACAACACGATAAAAATTAATTTCGTCAAAACAATAGGCGTTTTTTTCGGCTTTTCGTTTCGTTGACATCCAGATCATTAGAGACGGGTGAGCATGGTGGCAGAGGACGGGAAGGAATTTGGCTATTACCTTTTTGATCACTCTGACCTTAACGTAGGGTGTGATTTTCATCTAATGCAATATATATTAAGGCAAATAAAAATCATTACCAGTATAAGTTTACGTACAATAACAAAATTTTCTGCAGTTTCAGTGTTCGAAAATCAATTTTCAATATTCAAACCTCATTAACCTCCACGGTGTTAAGTGAAACCGGACTGATCGGAATGTGTTTAAAACTAGAAATAATTAACGCTATGACTTGTTTTAACCAGAATTATTGGTTTCAATCTGGCATTATATCATGCCCATCACAGCTGAAAAAGAAATATAAATATTAAACATTTCAATTTCAAAATGTTTCCCCGTCTGAGCATCCAAATTTCGGCTTTCCATTGTTTCCCGACATAACTTCAGACGAACACCAGGATGGTTTTTACTAAAGGTCATGGCTGTATTCCTACCCGTTTCTTGCCCCCAATTCTTTTCCGCCTCCAATGAGTTCATCGTCGACAAGCTATAAATGAAAATCTGTGCTGCACAGTGCACACAAAGTTTACATAAATGCTGTATAATCTAAGTATTAAAATTCTTAATAATAGCATAGCCAGAGCAGCCATTCTCGTTCTTCCTGAAACAAAAAGAACAGTGTATGCTGGAGGTTGTTGTCTTTCGACATTTCCTCCGCGGGGATTAGTTGATGGGGTAAAACTTTGCGTGGGGTTTGTCGTCACAGTTGGCTAGTTAATATTGTCGTAATTTGTTAGGAACGTCTTTTGTCTAAACTGTCAGATCCAGTGGTCTTCTGTGTCGGCCTGGACGAATTTCGTACCGGCCGAGCACGCTGATCAACGGATTAGTGCTGGTTTCCGCCTTCTTGTAGAAGGCAGTGGCCAGCACTCGGTAACGGTCTCTCAGGGGCATGATACCGGTGGCTTCATGGAGAGCCGCTGTCGGGAAACGGTGGGGGAGGTGGAGGGCACGTTTAAGTGCCCTGTGTTGGATTGCCTGCAGTCGTCGCAGGTGGGTGTGAGCGGCATATCCCCACACTGGGCAGGCGTACTCGAGGAGTGGCCTGACCAGGTGAGGATAATAGCATAAGTGTATATAAACATAAAATTTATTTTGTACCATTCATAAAATGTCTGCGAAAGAAAAAAAAACCTTGATTTGTTCACAAAGCGAACGATATAACATTACAGGGACTTATGCATGTAGTATATAGCTACAATATAATTAAAGTTTAGAATCGAAAGCGAATAAAGCAAGGCAAGAGCTAGAAAGATGGAACTAGTATATACGTTAACACAAAACAGGTAAAACAAGAAAGCGATCTCCTACAAAGCAAAGATTTGACATTTTACAACAATTTTCAAGACCGAAGCAATGTTCAGCTCAGAATGCCTGGTACTGAAAAAAAGAGATTGAGGATTTAGAGAAAAGATGACAATTCTAAGGAAAATCCTAGTACCAGCAAAGAGAAAAGATAATATCTGGTGGAAGAGGAAAAGTGAAGATCTGAATAGTTATGAAGAGAAGATTAAAGACACAGTGCTCAAGAGAAGGTTGAAATTTTACGGACATCTTATGCGAATGAGTGAGAGTTGGTTGACAAAAGACTTTTCAATTACATCACTAAATTAAAGGCGACAACACGTAGCCCAACGTAGCTTTTCAGCCAACCCCTCTCCCCTCCTAGACCGAGCTACGTAGTTTATGGACGCTCCATAACCTCTATCTTCAAAGAATGAAAGACAAAAACGCTTTGAAAAAATTCGCCAGTACTCGATTTTGGCTCACTTCAGTTTATAGTAGCTGTTGCAGTAATTCCTTGTTATAACTTGTTTTAACCGATGCAAGAAACATATGAATAAGAGAACAGTATGGTTGCCAAGTGCTAAGTTATTTAAATAAGGAACAATAGTAACAAAAGAGCCCCGGTTCAAATCATTTTTCTCCAAATCACTCCAGGCGAATACCGGGGTGCTTCCTTCAAAAGGTCATGGCCAAATTCCTTGCCGCTCCTTGCCCCTAATTCTCTCTCGCCCCTAATGACCTCGACGTCAAAGCCATTAACAAAAAAAAAAAAAACAATTAAATCGTTGTTTATTTTCAGAGATACTTGATATCTCGTTTAAGACTGACAGCGCTTACTCTGTGTATCTAAAATATTCTAATATTTGAGATTCCCCATTAGCATTACCAAGTTAAAGAAGCTACAAGAGGTTTTTGCGGCCAATTGAAATTCTTTTATTTGGCACCCCTGCTTTCAGAGGTCTTTCAATAATGCCACACGCACTGCTGTCATTCTAATAACAAAAATTGGAGATTTTTTTTTTCCTCCCTAGGTGGCTGCTGATGCATTAAAGGGAATTAAGAAGCTGTAAACAGTCATAGCATCAGCACTATAACTACCGAGTGTGGTGGGTGAGCGGTTAACGCTCTGGCCTCGCATTCGGTAGGACGCCGGTTCGATTCCCCGTCCGGGCATCCAGATTTGGGTTTTCCTTTTGGTTTCCCCGAATCACTCCAGGCGGATGCCGGGAAGTTTCCTTTAAAAATACTATGACCGAATTCCTTCCCGTTCCTTGTCCTTAGTCTCATCCCACCTCTAATGACCTCGACGTCGACGAGGCGTAAAGCCATAAGTAAAAAAAAAAAGCACTATTACTCAAGACGAAGGATAGTTTGTTGGAACAAGCCTTTGGAAGAACTGAAGATCTCCTGGGAGGTATACAGAGAGAATTGTCAGTGGATGCCTGTCTGATTCCCAATAGAGTAGATTTTTTTTTATGCTTTACGCCTCGTCAACGGCTAAGGTCATTAGAGGCGGGATGGGACTGAGGACAAGGAACGGGAAGGAATTCGACCATGGCATTTTTGAAGGAAGCATCCCGGCATTCTCCTGGAATGATTCGGGGAAACCAAAAGGAAAACCCAAATCTGGATTCCCGGACGGGCATTCAAACCTGCGTCCTCCCGAATGCGAGGCCAGAACGTTAACCGTTCACCCACCACGCTCGGTAAATAGAGTAGATATAATTATTCAATAAACTAAAAATAAAAGAAGTGATTTAGTTTATAATCCAGACTTTTTACCTTGTTATCAGCCTCTCGGCTGTTTTGACGCATTCCTCCTCCTTTTTCTTTCCTGACACCTTCATCTCAACATCCCAATTACAACCCCCCAACTCAATTATTTGCTTCATGTTTTTTAATATTTGGTGTCCCTTACAGTACTTTCTTGCACTGCTTCCCCTACTAACAAATAAACTAAACTACCATGTCTTAAAATGTGTCTCCCCATGTTATTTCTTCTTTCCAGAAAATACCTCAAACTTAGTTCCTGACCCATTATTTACAAACATCTTCTATCCGTATTTATCCTGTTCATTTAATTTTCTACATGGGCTACAGCTCCATAAAATGCTAAAAATTTTCTTCCAAACTTTACTTTCATTATGATACACTTTAGACATTACATTTCAGATAGCCATTTTCGAGTTATAGATCTATTTTTGAAGTTAACTGCTTTTGAGACCATTCTTCTTCCTTCAGCCAACAGTTGTAAGTTTACTTCCTAATTAACAGAATTGTCTTACTCGATCTACATAACGTTCTATTTTTATATTTAGTCTAATGTCATTGTCATCATTTCTGATAGAATTCATCACTTCTGTCTTGCTTTGGTCTATACTAAATCGAAATTCCTCTACAAATATTTTTTCATTGCTCATTAACTTCTCCACTCTTGTCAGCTAACAGTGCAAAGTCATCACAAAATTGCAGTGTATTCATTAGTTCTCCCCTTATCGGTATTCTACTCAAGGATTATCTTTCGCTTCCTTAATTGCTTCTTCTACATACAAGTTGATTATTAGTGGGTATACAGTCCTATAACAAAGTTAAACATTGCCAATTTTTACTTATGCTCCTATCTCACCCTTCTCCACTTTTGTTATACCTTTTTTTTATGTGCTTTACGTCTCTCAACAGCGAGGTCTTTAGAGACGGGAAAGGATGGGGGGCAAGTAATGGGAAGGAATTCGGCCATGGCATTTTTAAGGAAGCATCCCGGCATTTGCCTGGAGTGATTTGGGAAACCATGGAAAACCCAAATCTGGATCCCCGGACGGGGATTCGAACCACCGTCCTTCCGAATGCGAGGCCAGAACGCTATCCGTTACACCACCACGCTCGGTTTTTATTATACCTGATTCATATACAGATGATAAATTGATTTGGCTTCGATATTTTAGGTCTGACCGTTTAACAATCTTGAACACTTTCACCCTTCTGACACAAACAAAATCTTTATCAAACTTCACCAAAGGTGTGTCATTGCCATAAAACAAACAATCCTAAATTTTAATATTTGTTTTCTTAGCACTATTTTCTTATTTGTGTCTTAGAACATAAACAGCTATTACACCATTATAAGCATTTAAGAGGAGTACCGTGCACCATTTTGGTTTAGGTCTTTGTGGCACCATGATGCAGTCGGAAACTGCCATTGTTAGCTGTTTCGAGTCCTGGTGATGGAAGAAATTTTCCTCATGTGGAATTGACCAATAGGGTCGGAGGGTTGATGGCGTACGACTCCTATTCACCAGATTGTGAACTGAACCATGACGCAATGCATATAGACTGATGGCATAAAACACTGTTGAAGATGATTCGTCCATCGTAAGAGGATCTTCTTTTAGTCAAGTTTTAGACTTCCTCCACCTTGGCGTCAGTATAAGCACAAAATAACTGGGTGAAAGAAACGGGAAAGAATTCGGCTAGGGCCTTTTTACAGGAACTATCTCTGCATTTACGTAGAGAGATATCAGGAAACCATGGAAAACCGAAATCTGGATTGTCGGACGCGCGATTTGGTATCTTCAGGAAGATTATATCTCAATGGGCCTGCACCTATTTTCACCCTCTTTAACCTTTCATTCATTCACAACTCAAAGAACAGTAACCCATAAAAATAGTTACAGTTTCATACAGAGAAAAGCAAGAAGAAGCTACCTATATCTTGCTTCCAAGAAAGCTGCCATTATAACGCCTGATTACTCGGAATGCCTATCATCATTTAATGGAGCAGCTGTGATCTAAAGATGACTTTGTAAATTGTAATCACGAGGCGGTTATGACTCTAGCTAGCATCATCCGATTCATAACAGGGACCTCTTCGCATTGCGTCATCCGTGTTATCTAAAACGATCGCATTATGTTGTATGTAAGGATAGCGCACGAGTCGACCTTTAACGATAGAGATAGGCTAATGAAGGCTGGAAGGTAGGGCTGTTTACGTTCTGAGAATCGTGTGGTGCTAAAGACGGCGGTCCCAGATTACATCTAGCTGGTGGCTCCATTAGACCAAGAACGGCATAGTCAGCTCCGTGAGACGGAAGCAACGGTTATAGCTGCGGTTACATGAAAGAAAGGAACTATATTCCCGTATGTTTTTTTTTTTTTTTTTTTTTTTTTTTTTTAAAAAACGAGCACAGTTAGGATTTAAAATATAATTTATTACTAACTAAAAAATAACAGAACAAGAAAAAAAAAATTAATTATTTTTCAATTTGGTTTCCACGCTTCTCGATTTTTTCTTGCAATCGTTCCGGTGGTTTTAAATCTTTTGGTCGCAGATGCTTTCAGGAGGTGGCTTGAGCCCTGAAAAAGATCAGACGCCAAGGTCGAAATTCTGGAAGAGAAAGGAGTATACCCCTCGAAGTAATTGACTACCACATTGCACGTTATTCTCTTATTAATTTAAAGATATTAACGTTAACGATCATCGTAATTAGCCATTATCATCAAAGTCATACTCATCAAACAAAAATAGGGTAATGGTTATGTCTGAAGGGCCTGAAATCCAGTATATTAACCGATTTATTCGACATCTTGACCTTTATAACGCAATAGTTTCTCATACGGTATCACAAGACTGCACTGCGATCGTATCTCTTGTCGACATAAGTAAAAGTGTTAATAGTGTGTTAAGCTGGAAACTTTCTCCAAACAATTGTCAGCTAACGTTAATTTTAAGCTTTTATGTGTACTGAAATATCAGCCAGTATCTTTCGAATAATAATGTTATTTGAGCTACCTTAAGATACTTACAGTTGAGATAAATAATGAATAAAGTGTTACTTAACAATCAGCGGAAACAACTTGAAAGTTTTTATCATACATTAGT
Organism: Vandiemenella viatica; assembly: GCA_031002005.1. Taxonomy (NCBI): domain Eukaryota; kingdom Metazoa; phylum Arthropoda; class Insecta; order Orthoptera; family Morabidae; genus Vandiemenella; species Vandiemenella viatica. The sequence goes on from JARYHS010013631.1 coordinate 91,948,104, forward strand.
TCTTACTACGATCTTACGATGTAATAAATTTGTAATTGTAGTTTTGCCACTGTCGTTTCACATCATTAATTCACCTGCTGTTTATCTGGCAATCTTTCAGAAAAATGACGGTAGTGAACAGTCTTAATCCAAAATATTTTATTAAAAAACACATTTTAATAAATTCTTTAGTCCAAATTGCATTCGATTTTAAGTAGAGCAAGGTCTTTAGTGAGCGTTCTGGTAGTTCACTGGTTAAGGGGTCTGATTGGAGATCGGAAGATCATCGATTCGAATTCCTAACCGGACTTCCACCTTTGGCACAGCTTGGTGTGTAATGTGAAGTACGGTAGAACGCTTCCCTGCTTCGGATTCCACGTTAAACTGTAGGCCCTTTTACCAGATAGGATTAGGTTAATACATAATGAGAAAATGAACTGGCAACAACCTCCCCCCCCCCTCCAATATTAGTCAAAGTATACCTCCTTCGGGAGGGTCTAACCAATCTTCGGATTGAATACCAAGCTTCGATTAATGGCTTTAGTTTTAAAAAAATGCTGTCATTGTTCTTATCACAATTAGTAATATTATCCAAGCAGTTTAAAACAAAAGTTATGACGTACGGTCCTGTAAGCAGCTGTCCCAAATTTGCCGATAACGAACATCGAAATATAGCCGGATCAGAAGCAACTACCCTCGTGTCTTCACTCGCTAAATGGACGATCATAACGTGTATTTCTTTTTATCTCGGACGAATTAACAGTCATTGGTGAGGGCTTTTATGACTGCGAAGTACACGTGAAACATAAATCGGAACATGAGGAGGTGAGCACGGTCCGACGTAATGCTCTTGTTTGGAACGTGTAGTATTTCTTTACAGCACATAAAATTGGTCAAATTAATGTTCATCATTGCGGGACCAACCAGTCTCATCGGCGGACCACCAGACAAATTTCCGTCGGTCAGAACATCGGAAACCGCAGCGGGAGCGATGAGAAGCGAGGCCAAAAAGGAAAAAGTAGACGCGGCTGGGAGCGGGGAAGCCACCGGCCAGCTACCTGTTGCTGCCGCGGGGTTCACGCGCCACTTGCCCGCCTACCTTGCCCTCAAATTACAGACCCGGCCGTTTCATTACGTGGACTGCGCATGCGCGGGAGCCGCCGTTCCCGCGGGCCACTCGTACCGTCCCAGGCTTTGTTCCAAATGCTATGAACTACTCCTTTATCTTATGCATCTAACACGAGGTTAAGTCGAATAAGTGCGAGACGTCTTAAAGTATTTTGGATTAATATCCCCAGCCAATTTCAGTCATCAAATGATGTTGCCTTTTTAGAGTCACGAAAATTTAACGAAGTATTAAGCAGTGCTGCTAGCCACTTGGCTTCGAATATCCGTAGATAGCCGCTAAAATTTTCATTGATTGGGTACAAAAATCCGGAGACTCTCTAACTAGAAGACTGAAACAATAATTATTGAAGAGAGATTCAAAATTAAGATTACTTTTTATTTCCGGGTCTTTAAAATTCGAAATACAAAATAATATTCTACATTGAAAGTAAGAAATATCTCTGAACAGGGTCCATACACTTTCTTTGTTAACATTAAATTTAGTATATCTTCTGTAACAGGAAATGTTAAAAACTGCGACCCTATGATTCTCTGAAATTGGTTAGGCCTTCTCGGAAGGCACTGCTTTGTAAGCCGTGCCGACGAGTGCGTCACCGTGCATAAAGAATGCGGCAATAATTTTGTACTATGGTCTTTAAAGATCTATAAAATCTGTAATCAAACAAAATATGAGCTTTATTTTAATGGCTGGTTCACACGAACGGTTGCAAGGAAACGATTCACAATTATTAACAATTCTGTACTGCATTAACACTGTACGCTCAAAGTTTAACAAACACCAATATAAGGAAAAATCAACAAATAATAAAAAAAAGTATCAAAAATCCGTAGATATTTTAACAAAATCCGAAAATCCTAACTTTTTATAAAAATCGGTAGATCTGCGGATAAATCCGTAGAATTGGAAGCACTGCTATTAAGGACGTGTAACAACGCCTGCTTTAATGACGGGCTAGGTGACCCGTGCGAAAAATTCGTAATGACGTACGATGAATAGCGAGGTTGGAGGTTCGTAGTAGGATAAAAGAAGAACCGGATCATTTGTTGCAATTGTTTATTTGTCACTGAAATACGTATGTAGCAAAACATATACAACATCTTACGAAACTGTTACGCTCAAAGACCTAAAACGCTCATTGAGCCAAAACAACGACCACAGCGCGTTCTGATTTCTTTAAAACGGCCAAAACACGTTATTCGCGTTATGGCTCTTACAGAGAACAGCAAAGAACGCGTTGTGGCTAACAAAAAGGTCACAACGCTAAATTCACGCGTAGACCAGGTCGCATTCCCCACACATGGCAATTCATATTTTTTAGAGCCTTGTAGAGCGATGGGTAAGAAGAATCATATATATAAAATGCACGCGGGGCCGATTCATCGTTATCACAAAGTGTTAGATGCTGATAAGCCACAGCGTGTTGTGACCGTTTACAAGAAATCAAAACGAGTTGTGTTCGTCCCCCCCCCCCCCCCCTCCCCCGCTCAGTGACCTTTTTCGGTCTTTGAGCGTAACAAAACAATTACAAATGATCAACTGTTTCCGTAACAGAAACAATAATATTCGAAAATGTCATTACTCTAGAAAGCATAGTATAGGCATTTCTCCGTGATATGTTGTGTTGTTATCTGGTGGTAATCACCCCTTATCAAGCCCAGCAGCTTGACCTCCATTACTACTTTAATTCGGTATTATGGACATCATTTCCTGCTATTGCTCCATTATACATCTATTTTCTACTTTATATCGTCCACAGTTTGCCAAGCGCATTGAAGCGTTACTGAACATGAAGTGTTCGATTTCAAACCTATGCAAGCCGGCCTTGGTAGCGTAGGGGCTAGAGTGCTAGCTCCGTGTACCGAAGGTCGCCGGTTCGAGTCCGGCTGAGGGCATGGGTGTTTAGTGTTGTGTCTGTGAATGTCTTGTCCGTGTTGTAGTGTCCTTGTGTCAATACTCGATAGCAACAAATCACATTGAGCTGGCTGTATGGCCCATTAGCCGAATGCCAATATAAAAAAATAAATAAAAAAACCCTAAGCTCCGCAGTATTCATTTCCTTAACCACCTAGTGGATGCTGGCTGGAATTTTTCCGAGTCTCCACCTTATAGACTCTAAAACGAATACACTTCTTCGAGGAAGTCACTCCATTAGCAGCCAGATTCAAACATCCAATCATTACCGTCCCTTCAGATTCGGGTTGAAAAAAAGATATTATGAAAAGAAAAAAATGCCACTTCGCTAAGCAGCATCTTATAACTCCATTTCCGCCAGAAGTAATTTGTCATTAAGCTCTGCCCACTACCGCCCCCGGTAGTAAAGAAGTGATTATACACACACACAATACAACAGAAGCAGTTATGTGAACGTATTGTCACTAGATTATGCAGCATCTTCTCATAACTCCATTTCCAGCAAACGTAATTTTTCCAGCAGGTTTCATACGTCCTAGTTGTGTGATATTAGTTTCTCCGTTATTATTCCGGACAAATGTACATTTTGTCGGCGTAATAATTACTTTACTTATCTATAAACGAAACGTTCAGTTCATACAGTTTTTTGTACAGGTTTGTTTTTGTTTTCTATGTGACCTAGGCGGTTTGTCTGTTAGACAGAAGTGCCCAGATGCAATCTATTTCGATTCTTAATAATTCACAATATTTCTAGTGCTGAGTACTAACATCCACATCTTTACCGGAAATGGCTACCATAAGATACCTCCCTAACTTCAGCCATTATTCATATTAAGTCGTCATCTTCTTATTAAAGTAATCATCCCAATAAAACATCGTTTGCAGTATTCACTAGTACGGAGAAGAACTTTAATTTCAGATTGCATAATACTTTAAATCTGAAGTGGAGACAAAATGATTTAGTCTGTAGAAGGATAATATTGCAACCCTGCTGCAAATATGTTTTGTTCTTGTCTTGGCGTAAATACTCAGGGTGTTATTGAATAGGAGATTCCGAAGAATTTTTCAGCCTCCTAGTGGCGGAGTTGCTTAGCAATCCACATCTATCGTAGCTAACCTTGCCTAATCAGGTATGTAATTCTACAGTTTTACGTGGAATCCGAAAGGTTATGCTTCCTATCTTACTTACGCCTCGTCGATGTCAGTGTCATTTAAGGCTGGAAAGAACAGGAAGGAATTCAGCTATAGCCTTTTAGAAGAACCATCCCGGCATTGGGCTGGAGTGATTTTGGGAAACCATGGTAAACCGAAATCTGGATAGACGAACGGGAATTCAAATCGTCATCCTCCTAAATGCGAGGCGAGAGCGTTACCACTTACCCCCAACACTCGGTGCGTATAAAGTTTATGGGCCCATATAAATTTTGTTGAGATTTGAAGGGGATACCTTCCGAACCCCGAAACCCAGTGAGTAGCTATCTTGCTTGGAGCAAATTAATAGTCGTCTTAACACTACTCTCGAAAGTAATTTTAGAGTGCTTCGGGGAGTTAAATTAATCGTTCCTTTACTGCGGTATTGAAATAACCATTATACAGAAGCACTTTGAGGATCATTTCAGCACGTGTGTGCCGATTACTGAAAATCTGTTAAAACCGAGATTATGACGTACAATACACCTGGCGGGATCAAAACCTTATTGGCTGTGCTTCTCCAAGTGTTATAGTGCCATAACTGCTTAGTCCAAACGTCTGACATTCTGACGTATATTGATGCATATGTATTAACACTTTTTGAAAGCAGATTGAACTCCTACGTGTCTTTCTCAGTTTCACATTCATATAGTGAGCGTTTACAATTCTGCATTATGCTTCGATTGAAAACCCTTATTCCTACTGGGGAATACACTCCAAAGCTCCGTTCTTTATAGTTTTTTACTTATGGCTTTACGCCTCGTCGAACGTGAAATACAATTTCATTTTACAAAGCAAAATAGGGCAGATTTTGAATATCGTACTTCCTCACGTAATGGTTATTTTTAAAAGGTATCACTGGAGTACTGACTTATTGATTGATGATTGCAGACAAACTCAGAGACCTTTCTTGGCGTGTGTTAAGTACATCCAGGGACTCAGCCGTGATGCGATGCTGGCTCCTTGTCTGAACGCGGCTATTCCAGAAGCGGTGTATTTACCACGTGGCTTTGTTCAGCTATCTCGTGTACTTGGCGGGGGGTCAATATTGCATCATCTTATCGTGCCTGACCTGTGAAAAATTCCGCACACTCTTACTATCCGGTTATCGCGGGGGATCCTGACCCTACACGACATGATGCAAGCTGCTGGTGACGGCTTTTGTTGCTGGGGTTCATCGAAGACTTTAAAACTTGTCGGGGTGTCAACATAGATATCATCGATTTTCAAAATGGTATCACGTATCTAAACAAGTGTTTTGAAGTGAATTTATTTACTGGAAATTACTATAATTCATTGTTCATTCTGTCTAAAATTATTCGTAGTACTGGACATGTCATTTTAGTTGTTTCAATTAAGCATAAATAGACTAGTACGTGATAGGTAATGTGATAATCTGATATTCGAGAAGACTGAACTCGATCCCCAATTCGCCCACACAAATAGGATGCAATAGTTTCTTTTTTTTCCTTTTTTAAATTAAATATTAAGCTTTCACCCCAATTTCTATCATAAACTATGTTTGAACAAATAGGCTGCTTGATAGTTGGAAAGACGACCTGGCCTGTTGAAAGAACCATTATCTTGAAGATGTTACTAAAGCAATCTAGTGCTAGGTGAATTTCTTGCATTCAGTAAACGAGACGAGTAAAATGTCTTTTCCAGAAATCCCTTAGTGCTATCGTGTTAGAAATAGTGCTTTCAGTGCCAAAAACTTCTCGTTCCACAGTAAATGACCCGTACATTTGAAGATACTTGAAAGCGATCATGATTTTGAGAAATCAACTTTTATGGTCATTACTTATACCTCTCTACTGACTATAAGTAGTTTTAAAAATATCAGTCAATGACGGATTAGTGTGTTGATTCTGTACTTAATTTACCGTACAGTTCTGACACGCGGCAACTATATGTTCCCGAGAAAATAAGAGATAATAATGATTTCTGAGATCGCACTATAGATCTGTTGTCATGGATTAACCAGTAATACACATTGTTTTTAAAATGATGTTATTGCACTGTTTTGTAAATTGTTTTATTAAGGCAAGTAGGAAATTCATATATTTTAGGCATATATGACCTAAATACTCTATCATTACAAAGAGATGAAAACACATTTCAGTACTATGGAAGACGCAACTTCATAGAGGTAACAATTTTTTTCTTGCCTCTGACACACACAAACATATGTTCATAGGTTTATACATTTTAAAATGCTGGGAAAACGTCTGACGTGTTACTGTCCTTTTTCTAAGTAAATGAACAGCTTGTTACAAGCTTCACGAAGACAAAAGAAGCACAGCAGCGAAATGTAACGAATCGTCTTGAACTATTTCTTTGTTAAATAACTGAATATACTATCACGCAACAGTCATATTCATAGAAATTTTTGCTGTCGATTTATTTATACCGCTTATTGCGTTAACTCATATACTTCACGAATAAATTATTACTCCGTGTATTAAGCTGCATCGGTTACTTTACGTTTGGGTAAATACACTGAAATTCACCACTTTTAGATTTTTTTGTTTTTCTTTACGATTTGGGGTTAAAACCTTCTCTGTGTACAGAATTCCATCTTTTTACGATTGCGGGAAGTACTTTAGAGTTTTGATGACTATCAGTAAAAGTGAGTAAAAAATTTTAAGAAAATTTGAATACGAATAACTTCAATAACAGAAACAGAAAACGAAATAAAATGTAATGAGTTTGCTAATATTGCCGATATTTATGAGTATATGAGTAATGGAAGTTTATGGCATGTAGAATCATCTGGAGCGAAGATATTAAGCAAGAAACATGGTACGAATCTCTTCACGAAAAGGATACGCAGTGCCGCCGTTGACTTGGTGGGTGCACTGATGAGGTTCTAGGAACAATACATAAAGAAAAGAAGGGATGGAAGAATATTAAAACACGAAAAGGTAGCATAATTCTGGAATCTTTATCAGTATGTATAATTTGGAACCTTCTCTTCTACCTTTTACCATTAATTCCGTCGCTTCTTTTGTTGAACATGGTGTTTTTATACTACTCCCTAAACAGGCAAAAAGATAAGACAGGGATGTGGATAGGAAATAAATCTCAAAAGAGATTGGTTAATCCTTTATTTACGATTTCATTGACTTACATGAGCAACACTAGATATAAATATCGTCTACCACGAATTGGTGAAACTGAATAAACTACTGACTGTTATAACTCACAGAGAATGTGTTGCTTGGGATCCATATTACCAGCAGAGAGATTACAAAAGTTAAATTCATAATCATTAAAAGTAATGTCGCTTGTGTGAAATATTGCAGTGCATAGTAGAATGGAACCTATGTGGAAATAGAAACATTTAAAGCAAATAAATAATGCAGATTGTAATCTTTATTTGTAGGTTAATAGATAAGCGTGTGGTAGGAAGCAGCAGAAGATGACAACGCAACATATGTAAAACTTATTTTAATTAACGTGTCAGGTAAATAGCGGTTGTTGTCTGTTACAGGTGTGGACGCGTTCGCGTACGACCCGCACAAGTTCGCGATGGACTACCACGGGCTGGGTTTCCGCGAGTGCGCCGCTGAGGTAGCCCGCTACCTGGTGACGGTGGAGGGTTTGGACGTGCAGGACCCGCTGCGGCTACGCCTCATGTCCCACCTGCAGTGCTGCGCGGCGCAGCGGGAGCTGGCGGCCAAGCAGGCGGGGCCGCCACCCGCCTGGCCGTACCCGCCTGCGCCCGCGCCTGTGCAGACTACCGCGCATGCGCGGTAGTCTGCCTTCGGCGACCACTCGTTCGCCGCCGACGTAGGAGCTGCCGCAGCAGGCTCTGCGCAGCAGCAGCAGCAACAGCAGCAGCAGCAGCAACATCACCACCATCAACAACACCAGCAGCACCAACAGCAGCAGCAGTGCCACACGCCGCCCTCGTCCGCAGCGCCATCTTCGCAGAACAACCCCGTCACGTCCTCCAGTTCAGGGTCGGTGGGTTACGCCGCCGCGCCACCTCAGTACCACATGAGCCTCAATACCTTCTCGGCGGGCGCCGGTGGAGGTCACCACCAAACGCCCTTCAACACAGCCGGCGCCAAGCCGTACAGGCCGTGGGGAGCCGAAGTCGCATATTAGGCTAACATTCATTGCCAGCAATGGCAAGCCGGGGCAGCTGGAAGTAACAACTAAGAGCGCTACAAAGTCAGGAACTTGTGGTAACGGACGACGTTTAAACTTCATCCTGTAGCACATTGTACAAGCCGTTCAACAAACTTCTTTGTGGGATACCATGTTCACTATGATATTTACCGAATATGTTTCAACCCCGCCTCGGTGCCTTTTACGTAGCCAGTACTTAATTTCATTCCACTGTTTCTATTATTTGTTTCGAAAAACTCACTGTTCCAATATCTACCAACTTAAAAATGTATTTGATACATGAAGCTTCCTGCAAAACTGTGAAATGTAGTTTTTAGGCTGTCAGTGTCAGATGAATCTGAGAAAAATTTGATAGTAGTACTCCACAATATCTATCGTAATTGAGTCAGTAGCTTATAGGCTCATTACCATTGCGTTTATACAGAAGTACGACAAATTACTCACGCGTCTACCAAGAATCGCTTAACTGGTGTGCTACTTTTTATTCGTTAATATTACCTTTTTTTTTCCCCTTCGACTGTCTGTCTTTCTTTGTAAACTTTTGTCACTGCTTTTAAAAGTCGCTAATAATATTTTTCTGTTGTTTCAATGAAACCTGTTACTCATTGCCTCCTTTAACGATGCTATTAGCGAACTGATTAAAAATAAGGGAAACATTATTTTCATATTAAATATAACAGTTATAAAATTAAAATCCTAGTAAATCAATATATGTTCGCAAATACCTGGCGTTTGAGGCACATTACGTGTCAGCGCACAAGCATTTGGAAAAATCATTTTTGGTCACAAAGCTCTTCTATTTTGTGATGTAATGTCAAAAAGCTAGAATTTACAGTTCAATACGTGTAATGACGGTAGTATATTTCAAGCGATGCCAAGGGCTTTCAGAAACTAAAATACTTTCATGGGGCTGCTACAACTTGAACAGCAAACAATATTTGTTCGCAGCCTTGCCAAATATTTCCTTCTCGTTCTGCGTAAATTGATGGAAGAAAGGAGAGTTGTTCTGCAGAATATCCTATCACCAAACTATGGTACCTGTTACTGAAACACTAGTAAAGTGTTAACTAAGTTAATTGAAAACTATGCTAGTCTCACTGTCTATTCCTTCGTTGTAAATATTTTGAGTGCCTTTAATGTGTGTATGACTTATTTAAGTCTATAGATTTTTTTTTAGCACAGAGTGTGAGTTCTTGAAGAAACACGAGTGATAACTCAGTATTATTGCCTATTCCACTAAGTGTCTTATGAGATGGCCTAATTGCTCACACAGCAGTATTATGTTGCTATGAATGCTGGTGTCTTTCGAATGTGCCTTTACTCGTGTCATATTCCCGTGACAAAGGGTCTTTTGTACATAAATGAATATTTTTGACTCTTGTAAATAACTGCATATTTTTTTATAAAGTGATCTCATATTTTGAAAATATATTCTTGAGAAATGATCTCATATTGATTGGGAGGAGAAATAAAAAAAAAATATACACATAATCAGTAGTATGTCTATTACAAATGTATTACCTTACCCTATTTCCTGTTTTAAATCTTCTGTGACATGTAGTATAAATAAGCGGTTAAATTGTGTAATTATATATTTTCATTATTGTTCACACTTTGTTCAATTTTAAATCTTCCCAACCTGAATTATTTATAACGTAATAAAATTGTATTTAGATTGGTCAGCTTTGTTAAAAGTGATGTTTTCGACATCACAATTGTAATCTACATTCTTACATATCAATTATTTTACGTTATTAGAATTTTTCTATTTCTTCTAAATACGCGTAGGTAGTTTTATCAACATTAGCTATGTTACCTGCAATATTTTCAGCATTCCTTGTAGATTATAAATCGAAGGAACTAAGTTTTATGTTTTTGTACGCATCATTCTCTGAAAACGCAAAACGCCTTATGCTTTACATTTTTATGAGTAACCTATCCGCTTGACAAAATTTATAGTGGTTCAAACTTAATAAAAATTCACAATATGGTAAAAGCTGTGGTGAGAGCTTACAGTAAGGTGCTATGAATAGTATTATAACGACAGTGAATTAAAAAAAAAAAAAAAAAAAAAAATCGTGAGGAACGTGGAAAACGTATTTAATTTCTTCAAGACATGTAACACAATAATGTCACACGATAGTCTTAAAGTGTTGTTTCTGTGCTTAAATTATTTCGTTGATGTAATGCTGTCTCCAAGGAATTTTTATAGAATTTTTCCTGTGCACTAGATTGCACATTCCAATAGGGATGCCTCGTTGGGCTACTTGATTTCAAGAAAGTAGCCAGCAAAGTAACCGTGGAAGTAATGGTAAGTCTCACTCATTTGTGTAGGTTTTTATGGATCTTCATTTTCTTTTTATCACATTTATATCAGGAAGCATAAGAGTAAAAACTTGTTCTTTAGGCCCGTGCTTTGTTCGAATTGAGGACGGCTACTGTCGGGAAATCTCTAACGGAATAGTCAGTCAGACGCAAAACATAAAAATCGAAGTGCAAATGGTTTTAATTTTCCCAGATCCACAACATTTTGGTTATTTCTGACCAACCGAGATAGATTTCCCTATGACTCGTTAAAACTTTGCACTTCGCTTAATTTTAAACATATTTCTGCGCTTCTAAATCTACATGCTCAAAATCTCCACCCTGTTTGAAAATTTAGACAGTCCACAGAAGAATTCGTACTATATTTTCCGGTAGTTTACGTTCTGATTACTCATTTCCACGTCAAATCCACCAGGATCTTGGAAGTAGGCTACTTTATCCACGAAGAATACATAATAGCGTTATTTTAGAGGACTATCTTCCCTGGAGTTATTATTCAATGTTTTACCATTGCACTATGCGCCATGTAATGTCGCTTTTCGTTTCTGGCTTCTTCGCTACCAGAGGTTTTTTCTCATTTCCAAGTACACGAACTCGCCATTTCACTGTTCCGTAGCAATTATTATAGTCCTTTCACTGCGAACTGGCGTTTCAAGGTCACACGGCCTCTATTCTGTGCAGGTAAGCGTAAATTAGGCGGAGAGGGAATGGAGGAAACAGGAATGACTTTGACCTGTCAATTAAAAATGAATGGACTATAGTAACTTTCTGGGAAAAGTTCAATATCACATCATTTTAAAATAGTTTTATTATTATTATTATTCTATTGGTATCGCAAAATGTTCAAGAGAACAACAAATTATTGTGTTTATTTGTATAGGTGTTTATATCTTTGATCTGAATTACAACTAATGTCACTTATTTCAGACAGCTCCTAATTTTTAAAAGTAATACTGTTAGTTGCATGGAGCTAATTTAAGCCTGATCCAAGCCATACCTCATGCGAATCGGAACCGTATTCATTAAGAGCAAAGCCTCTTTAATCTATTTTCACAGTTTGTCGTGTGTAGTTAATGCAGCTTTAGTTTCTTCCATAAGTCTAAAAATTTCATACCGTACAATTATCTTCGTGTACAAGTAGCAGAAAACGCTTTCTATTTCCTTACGTATGTTCAATATATTTTCTGAATACTGAAGTAGTAGTTATTATTCTCAGTTTATCAGCAGCCAGTTCAGTAGAAACATAAGTGCCTACCAATAATCAAAGAAATTATTTAACTGTAGTGGGAGAACTGCTTTTGTAATGATCTCAGGGTTTTTAATCTTCGTATAACTTTCAATACCGAACAGGAAACTAGTCGAAAAGTAATCATTTGCTATTCCATACATCTAATATTCAATGTTCCGACGTTTCGATCTTCCAGACGACAGATCGTTAGTTGCGTTTTGGAGAGAGTGAGAAACAGTACATATTCGCCTTAGAAGAGGTCCGAAGCAAATAGGCAGAAACGTCGGTATTTAAAACTAGACGCCAGACAGGAAATACGGAAACCAGTATGTATATATACTTTTATTACTATTCATTTAGAATAAAATAATATGATACGAATCGTATACTGCAGCCGCGGCTGTGAAAGTAGTGAAAATTCACATAGTGAAAATCGATGACGCCATTATTTTCCTATTAAACATTTCATATTGCTAGTGATATTCGATGTCAGCACAATTCAGAGATCTTTTAGTAAGTCTGAATGCATTGATATTGCCATATGATTTCTATGAGGTTATATTTGTGTAGTTAGTTTGGGAAAATAAATTTATAATAGAAATCGATAAATTTAAATCTTTTCTCGATTCCATTGCAGCATACACATGCTTATAAATGAGGTCGTGTTGTCATTCAGTAGCATCAATTAGACGAAGAAAGGAACAATTGTTGTAGCACCACTCAGTCACTTGTATGGGTGGAAGGTGGAGAAACATGTAAATTTATCAATGTCTTACTGAAACTTTTCAGTATTTCCAAAAAAATACAGCTGCTGTAGAAAAAAATCTGTCATCACTTGATATCATTTTGGTACATGCTGAGGTAAAATGATAAGCCCGTGGTTGTAAAAAACTCAGCCACAACTTAATCAAGCTGGAAATAAAGTCTTAACAAAGCAGCCGTCATTATGCCAGTTCTGTAGACATTAGGAGTCTGTATACCAATACGAGTATACCCTGAACATGCTTAACCTTCTATCTTTCTCTGCCCCCGACACTTCAAACAGGAAAGAGCCTATCACCAACTATATTTTTTCGCTCTTTTGTTTTTTGTTCTCCTCTTTGCTTTTCTTACCATTGTTGACCGATAACTTTTCTGTTTCTTCCATCCTTATTCTTAATTGCCACAAACTCTACGTACCTCTTTCTACCTCTGGCCAGCATAGCAATGTCCAACTCCCGTAACAACAGCTTTTTTTCCTTTTAATGATGTTTTATTCCACAAAATGTTACTAATAACACCTTCTGCTCTTAAACCATAAATTTTAGAAGCATTTTGATGATTAAATCGTAAATTACTTCACTAAAAGACAAAGACCCTATATAACACTTTTGGCCAACTCCTTAGGGAGCGTGCACAAACTACGTGGTTGGTTCCAGGGGGGGGGGGGGTGAGGGGTTGGCTGGAAGGCTACGCTGGGCTACGTGGGGGGAGGAGTGTGTTTCCGAGCCAGACCACGTAGCTTTCCTTTCATAATATTTTTCACAGTTAAAACGAGGAACAGAAAACACAACAGCATGTCAATATTTATCCCCCTCAGTTAATTATCCCCGTATTTACAATAGTCTGACAGGAGAAAACAGTACAAAATGTATTCTGGAATCAAAAGGGATAAAAAGCTACGTGGGAGGGGTAGAGGGTAAAATACACATAGGGCTACGTGGGAGGGGGGGTTCACAGGAGGCCAAAATGAAGCTACGTGGTTTATGGACGCTATATCTGCAGGCGCTGTTGAATCCGTAGCACTATCAGATTTAGTTAGATCGCTAGGACAGACGCATATTACGGAGATGATTAAAAACGACACTTAGGCTTACTTGCCCTTTTTAATTTCCCGCAAAAAGACCGTCATCATTTACTAAACCGGAGTTTAAGGCACGAAAACAGACCACTCAAGGTTACAACCGTTAATTTCCTCCCCTCCCGCCCTGCGTGTTGGCCAATTGTGTTTCCAACTGCTCAGTCAAAAATTATTGCTTATTTTCGAAACCGTATTATGCTAGAGTGACCTTGACTGGTCTCATTTCGTGAAGCCTGCCTTCGTGATCACTTATTTTGCTTTTCGTGATTTAATTACGTTTACAATCATACTTCCTACGTAAATAATTACAGAAAATTTCCCTTCCGTGTATTGCGCCTGTTTCCTCCAAGATACGTCTGTGCTTGGTGTAGGGTTTAGCCTTTAGAGCCTGAAGAGTATTGTGGTCAAGGAACGTGAAGAAAATCAGCCGTTGTATCTTATCAAAATATATCCATGTACCGATTTCGAAAATTCGTGGACTAGCAAAACTTGAGTGGGCTGGGGTAGAACCCGAATGCCATGCTGGATGTTGCTACCGACCCTCCAAGCTCGGCGGCACTGGTGGTTTCCATCGACGACATTCCTGCTCGCGTCCTGGGACAGGCTGGCGGATACGGCGGCCATTCGCTGTCCGGGTGGAGACAAAAAGCGGAGCTGGTGGGGCCGTCGGTTCCCAGGGCGGATCAGCAGTCCGTGGCGAGAGGAGGGCATTGCGGCTGGCCGCAGACAGCTCGCGCCACTTCTTGCGCTCACGCGTGCTAAGCCGAGACGAGGCAGCTACAGTAGATGAGCAAAAACAGTCAGCGAGGCGGCGCGCGCTGCCAGCACGAGCTCCGGCTCACGCCGGCTAGAGCGTGACCGGCGACACGTCCCATCAGACTGTGAGAACCACGCGGTCGTATTGGGCCGGCGACGTTCCATTGGACTGCTACCGTTCATCGTATTGCGATACCAACCCTCGAATCATTCGCATACAGCTTTTATGGCATATTTACGTGCAGCTTATTTTATTCTGTTGTGTAGATAGTACCGTAATTTGCATTTTTTTTTTTTGCTTGGGCTTTACGCCTCGTCGACAGCGAGGTTATTAGAGGAGGGATGGAATTGGGACAAGGAACGGCCATGGCCTTTTTACACGCTTTATATTAGCTTGACTTGTATGTATGTATGAATGTAACGGAATTTTACAACTCCATTTTGACCCACTTCCAGATGTCCGAGCTGGTTGAAATTTGGCACACATATTAAGAACCGGTGACAATACAAGAATTTCATAGCTATATCCTGCTATTCTCATTACTTTGATAGTAACAAAAAAAAATAGTTGAATGTCGTGAAATTTTGCAATTTAATTTTAACCGAATTCCAGATGTCCGAATTGTTTGAAATTTTGCTGATGTATTGATAACTGATTACAATACAATAATTTCATAGCTATATCTTGACAGTAAAGACAGAAAAAATTTGCACACGTTTTAAGAACCGTTGACAATAGAGCAGTCTCTTAGCAACGTCCTGCTATTCTCGTTACTTTGACCATCTCCAGTTTCCCGGGTGTGATTTACGAGCCTTGGTTGCTGACGACGATCGTCTTCCACTGTCTCCTATCCAGAAAGGTTTCTCTGTCTGCAGTCACTTAACGTGATGTTGAATAGTGAGTATTCGAAACATTACTTCGTACTATTATAGAAGAGTAGTCTTCCACATTTACCCTGCTATTGGACCTCTGGCTGAGCTGCCATTTAATTGTATTTAACTCGTGGAAGTAATAATTAAAAATGAAACCAAAACACAAAGATAAAGAGAGATTGGCGAAAAAACTAAAAACACGCTTTCGTAGTAATGTGAACTAAAAGGTTAAAAATAATCTTTAAATATAAAGATTTTGTTTAACAGTGATGGGACGTCCCACAATACAGGATAAATTATTTTTTTTGAATAAGCTTAAAGAATAAAGTCACTGATTAAAAAACTAACTTTAATGTAAAAAAAAAAAAAAAGCGTGGGGTGCTTTCTACACAACTTTTGACAATGACTCTACGTTTACAAACAGCTAACGACAAAAAATATAAGACAACTTATATAGCACCCCATGCTTTTTTACATTAAAGTTAATTTTTTAATCCGTGACTTTATTCTTTAAACTTATTCAAAAAAATTAATTTATCCTGTATTGTGGTACGTCCCATCACTGTTAAACAAAATTTTTATATTTAAAGATTATTTTTAACCTTTTAGTTCACATTACTACGAAAGCGTGTTTTTACTTTTTTAAACTACAATTTTATTTTTTGAAGGAAGAATCCCGACATTTGCCTGGAGTGATTTGGGGAAACCATGGAAAACCCAAATCTGGATGATCAGACGGGGATTCGAACCCGCGTCCTCCCGAATGCGAGGCCAGAACGTTAACCGTTCACCCACCACGCTCGGTCCGTAATTTGCAACTAGCGGGAGGCGATGTCTGCAGGATAGTAGGTGCCATTCAGTTCTAAATCAGCCCAAAATCACAAACTGGTTTCTACGTCGAAATAAACCCAGTTAAAAAGGATGATATTTACTTTCTCATACAGCCAGTTGAGTGTCTTACAAGCTTCGTGAAAGAAGTGTGACTAAGTTACCAATTCTTCTGTAATCTCCAGCAACCGTACTTATTTTTTTTTTTTACATTATTAACATAACAACTACCAGTCTACCTTCCTAAGTACTAAATAAATCATTATATCAGTTATGACGGGATTCCAATACAGTAAAACTATATTTCACTTCATTTTCGACTGAAATAAATTGTTTACTTCAGTCAAATCACATCTAAAAATTTTAAAATAATATCTGTATATTGTTATAGACACATCAGTAGTGTTTAAATTATTATTCATATTGCCAGACTGTTAGATAAAATAACAATGGTGTATTGCTAATCTTGCTCTTTAGTCACTACAGAGACTCTAGATTTCTTATTGGATAGCACTTCCCACGATTTTCTGACAATTTCCTTTCGTAGATTCTAATCTTGTGTTACGTCCTGCTAATTCAGTCCCCAGTGCCCATATTTAGTATGAAATAAATGGCACTAGCCAATCAGCTATTGGAAATGCAACAGTTCAATAGTCAAGTCTCACATCTGCAGTGGATTAAAGTTAATATTTCACTGACCATAGGCAAATCTTTGCAGACTGGATTCCGATGTTAGAAATAAAACTAAAATTAAATTTGTTCATAAATTTTTAACATAGTGAAGCTGTAACCCATCACATGAAGAAACCAAGACAATGAATCACCTGTCGACCTATTAAACATGTAGTCTTATGATTCAATTAATTTTCTAATAAGGGTTCGTAATAACTGTATACACCATAACATGTGGCAATAATATTTTAAATCCATGTCTCTGAGTCAACAGTCAGGGTTATTTTCTTACGGGAAGCCCGTTCTTGACCATAATCACGTAGGATGACATAAATTCTCAAGCAGAATGAAGAGACACTCAAAAAAAATAATGCTTTAAGTAATGATTGGTAGAAGAACTGCAAATTAGTTATTGCAAATGTTTGACTCCTCACTAGAGTTTTACTTAAAAACTTCCCAATAAAATGGACAACTTTAAATAACGAAGCTGTCGTTCACACTTTACATTCAACCTTATACGAGTTGAAGCAAAAGACACATTTACAAAATATACAATCTACTTCTTCCGAAAAGTATTGAGGAGCAAAACTGATAGACTCTGCTAAGCATTACTTTGAGCGATGTCGCTCAGATGTGACTATGGTAACCTTAAATACACGTTAACAAAAGTTCTGGGTCCTGATAGGCAGCGACAAAAGTTGATCGATCCTAAAAAATATAGCAAATAACAGAAACCACTTAAAAACAAAGTATTTATTCAAAATCAATTAATAAGACATGAAAACATTTTAAACGAAATTACAGAATATTTACAAGTTTTTCACATAGAAATTATTCAAAATGAGCTCTGAAAATCATCAAAACCACGCATCAAATATGTTAATTTTTTAATTTTTAATTGATGTAACAGATATTAAAATACTTTTAACACACTGACAAAGTCCATTCAGAACATTTTTACTCAGCATTTAAATCAAATCACGACATATTACAGA
Organism: Vandiemenella viatica; assembly: GCA_031002005.1. Lineage (NCBI taxonomy): Eukaryota > Metazoa > Arthropoda > Insecta > Orthoptera > Morabidae > Vandiemenella > Vandiemenella viatica. The sequence continues at coordinate 91,965,968 of JARYHS010013631.1, forward strand.
AATAGGTTTATACATTCCCAGGAAATTTCGTTATTTTCACAAAAAAATTAAAGGTAGGTATTTAAGAAGAACGGGATTTCAGGAATTCTATAAGAATATAACGAGGACCTGTTGCTTACAGGGGAGCGTGCACAAACTACGTACCTCGGTCCAGGAGGTGGGGGGGGGGGGGGGGGGGTTGGTCGGAAGGATACGCTGAGCTACGTGGTGAGAGGGGGGACGGGTTCCGAGCCAGGCCGCGTAGCTTTCCTTTCATAACATTTTTCACAGTTAAAATGAGGAACAGAACAGCATGTGAATATGTGAATATTTATTTCCATCAGTTAATTATCTCCGTACTTAATTTACAGTACAAAATGTCTTCTGGAATCAAAAGGGGAAAAAAGCTACGTGCTAAGTGTGGGGGGGGGGGGGGGGTGTAGGCAAAAGTCAAGTAGGACTACGTGGGGGGGGGGGGGGTTCACAGGAGGCCAAAATGGAGCTACGTGGTTTATGCACGCTCCCCAGCTTCTACTACTGTAACTCGTAAGACTCGTGGAGAAGCAATGCTAATCATAGAACAGAGCAGTGTCTGGCTGGAGACATACCTTCTACTGCCCTGACAGTTTCTTGTAGAACCTACTTGCTTGGCGTGGGCAAAATTTCTCCAAACATGAATTGTATTCTCTCCGACTGAAACGCAAATAGCCATATCAACTGAGCTCAGATCACCCACTGAATCGTACTAAGATGCTATCGTACTCGCTGATTATGGACGTGAAGATGAGTGATACCTACAAAACGAAAATAACAAATCAGGTAGTGCTATTCTTCATACACTATCAACCAGTGTATCATAATGAAATATCGTCATTGCATGTGAACTTCAAGGCAAATGATGCTGGTTCGACCCAAAATACTTTATAACTAAGCTAGGTGGTTGATCAACATAAATCGTTTTTTCTATTTTTTGGATCCTGATTTTTTTTCTTTTGTCTCAGTGTGTTTTATTGACTTTGATTACAATTTGAAGTTATGACATTGTCAGGATTATCATGGTTTTAGTTCAGCGTTACCTGTGCCATAGAACTTCTAGCTTTACATAAGTATGAAAACTGAAATTTTGTGTTTTGTTTCACAACATAGTTTTGCTAAATTCTAATTTGATTTGAGTTTTGTAAATAAGGACACAATCAATTATTAGTTCATTGACATATTTAAGATCATTATATTACTACTGTTTAATATCTGGATTTTGTAAACAATGCTGCGCTGCTATTGGATAGGTGCGTATGGGCAAAATTCTGAGTGCTAAAATTTACGTAGAGTGCAAGACTGCTCCAGCATCCGTGATATAATCCCGCAGAAACGACTTAGAATAAAATATTACATCTTAAATTTCCTCATTAATGCACAAAATTTCAAATATCTCTGTCTGTTTGATGGAAGGAAAAGTAAGTGAAGCCATCATTTCAGTTTTATCGAACAAAAATATAAATAAATCGTAAATCATTTTACATTTAATTTATTTAAAAATTCACATGATTGGGCCTTTTGTAATATGCATGATAATGTGTGAGAGACTTGACGAAAGTCAGAGGTAAAATAAGCATACACAAACTGTATGAGGGATCTGAATGCGATGTTCCGATTTTTGACAAATATACAAATCCCGACACAATTTCCGACAAAAGTATCCATGTGTCAATGTAGCTTGATGAGGGTGCTAAGCTGTTATGGAAACATTGCGATGCAATATATCTGTAACTAAAACCAACTGCATGAAATCCGTAGAAAATGTAACTAAGAAAATTCTACTCTTTCAAATATCTAAGAATCGTTGAAATCAGTGGTAATTTACTCTGCCGCCCTTGTCAGATGTTGTAACATCATCGTAGATAGTGGTACAAGACAAAATTCTTCAGGCCCAATACCTTTGTTTACGTTATATTCTATGTATACAGCATTAAAAAGGCCATGACCAAATTATTTACGGTTCCGTGTCGAAAATCCTCTCCCGTCTATCATAAATTTGACATTGACGAGGCGTAAACCCTTAAGCAAAAAAAGATTACACTAACAGTATTGAAATTGTATACCTAACAATTCATATTTATGCTATAGATACTATTTAACATATGATTTTTGGTAATACGTTTATCCAACAATGAAGACTTAAAAACACGTGAAACAAATATCAACAATTATTAACGTGCATTTATTGCGTAGTAAAATGTATGCACCTACCCAGATGTAAAGCGATTTTAAGTTATTTCCACATATTCGATGCTTACGTTATACACTTTTAATCAAATATTATCGCCTGAGGAGTGTGTGTACCAAATTTCAGACCGATCGGACAATTTTTGCAGGTTCCGACGTATTAACGTGAAGCCAAATATTTCAGCATTAGCCTGGACTGATTTAGACAAACCATTGAAAACCTAAATCAGGATAATTGGACGGGGATTTGAACCCACGTCCTCCTTAATGCCAGGACCGAGCATTACCACTCATCCACCGCACTCCCTTTACTGTCCCCGGTGGTTCTATAGATTTCTGCAATATCTTTAGTTTACAGATCATTCCTTCCTGAATGTCTACACACGTATCCTGGTTTAAAAGATTGTTCACACACTGTTCGACACAGTTTTCAAATCTTGCTGCAAATTAGTAAGTATCATTTACTGTTCTCTTTGTTCAATCTTCTCAGTTATGCGTGTTGTTAAATTAAAAGAAGTCAAGTTTATCCTCGATTTCGGCTAATAAATTACAATTTTGTAATTGTTGAAATACCTGGGCTACCGGGCAAGAAGGAAGACATCTGATGGTCTGGGAATGTCCCACAGACCATTGTTGAAAGCAGCGACACAGCAGCGATGACAACATGTGTAGCAATTCGTTGATAGATCCATCCAGTTTCTTGCAAACCTACAATGTGTCTGCGTTGAAATGCAGGGCACGTACGCCTCGTGTGACCAGGATATAGCCTCACATAAACATCCCTATATATTGACACCACAGTGATACCCTATAGAGTCCTACACAAGGGGCACTTTTAAGTACCTTCCTTCGTCTGGTGAATGCGTCACGTTAATCACTAATAGTACAATCTCTCATTGTGCACATATTATGCCCAAATTCCACGGAACAAAAATTTTAGCAGCAGCAGTGTAAGTTTTAGTATGTACCGTCTACTATAGCTGTGGACAGAGTAATTGGCGGGTCAGTGTGAACGCGCTGTTGCCGTACTTGGGGACAAACTCGCGATGCGCTCTCTTTCTATCACCTGAAAATTGCAACGCTGTGCGGCCTGTGTTGCCTAGTCCAAGCGTCAACAGCTCTCTAACCACCCCCAAACCTTCCACCTCCCTTTCACTAAAAATGTGTGAACCTGAGAATCGGAATTAGAAAGTGTCAGTGTGAGTGTGAACTTGCTCGAGAGAGGATATTTTGATTTTTAGCGATTTATGATTTTTACGTGCGATTTAAATAATTCCTTTTGGTTATTTATTAATTGTAGTAATTTAGTGTAATAATTTTACCGAACAAAAAGTGCAGTAACTTATAATTAGGGAAATTTAGCAAGAGAATCTTGCTACTAAAAATGGATACTTATGAAGAGACTTATTCTCCTATCCAGGTGTTTCCGAACTAACGACTCCCAACAAGACGCAAGTCATCGACAGCAGAACCACCGCTGCTGAAGCAGACAACACAGTAAATCTATCATTCACAATGTTTATAAATATTTCAAATTTCTTGTGGACAATGATCGAGAAATTTTGTCTTCTACATGTACGCTAGTAGGAAAAGACTTGAAAGATATGGACGTACTTGATATTGACGAAATAAAAAACTGCAGTGATTTGTTACCGCAAAAAACAACCATATTGCGAAAAAAATTAGGGAATGGACAGGCTATTTGCGCTGCAGCTTGTGGTTGTCGGTTTGAGAACTGTCCAGCGCGTGTGTCGTGAGGGAAAATAACCTACGTTTGTTTCTCGAAAGAAAAATATGAAACAATACAGCACTCTAACAAAGCTTAGCGACTTTGACAGTCCTTTGTCAGGAGGACAGTACACGAATTTTACGATAGTGATGAGTGGTAATATATAAACAGATAATTTTGTCGTTAATTAAGCAAGTTTTTCAGTGCAGAGGATGACAAAATAAAATTTTGATTTTAGTTATAAATATAGAAACTGAAAATAAAATGTAACACGTGGACTTTTAGCCACAAATAAAAGAAGAGTATTTCCATAAGTTTCCTTAGTCTGTCGAGAATTTTATTTTTCTGCGCAGATAATAGAATAATAAATAACAGGTCTTTGAAACCTCCAGTTATATTAAACGCATCTGCAATGCATAACTTTCTTAACGAAATGACATGCATTAATATTTTATGACAGAATAGTGATCATAAATTACTTAAAACACGTTACAAACCATTACTACAAGTAAAGAGGTGAATACAACTGTTACGCGCACGGTTTGGCAACGGCGCATTTGACGCCACCCGCCAATTAATCTGGCCAGAGCTATAGTGGCAGGAACAAAGCTATAACGGTTTACAATCATTTAGATGATAAATTAAAGCCAGGAGAGTGGCTTATTAATTCAATTAGATGTAAGACATCTGATTAAGTGATCACCATGCCAACCAAGATATGGTCACGTTTGCTTTTAAAATGTGGGTTTCTATTTTTGTTTACAGGGATTTAATATTTAAAATTTCTGCCTCACCTGTGCACCAATGGATTTTATTCGAGATAATTATAACTATTAAATCACCCTTTTAGTTACATGGTCAACTTCGTTAACAGTCATTAACATTTAGACATTTTGCAGCTCAAGAGAGTCAATTTAATCCATCAGAAATTATATGGTAGAATATAATACACTAAAACTGCGTAATATGTGAACTGTCAATGCAGACTGATTCGTATTATTATTTTAGCAAAATTACGACAACATGTATATACTGTATCTTGATTTTTTGTTTCTAAAACAAAAACAAAAATAAAGAAGACATGCCGCAGTGTTTACATGATATAAATGTTTAGCAGTCACATTTTTAATGTAGCTTATCTTAGACCTTTACTTCTTCACCAGATGATGATTGTAACATTGAAAAATGTAAAGTAAAAAAATGCATCATCAAAGCGGAAGGTCATAAGGTGGCATAAACACGACCTTATGCCGTCTGATGAGATAATAGCAGTAACGTCATTTATTTGTTACCATGACCTGTTCAGCACATGACTGTCACTGATAACTCTGATATAATAGATCTAACACAACTTTTTTCCCGTTGTTATAATACTTGCCGAACGACTCTTTCTGAATGGCTATCAGCACCCAATGTCAGATTTTTTTTTTTTATTTTTTTTTTGAGGATCAGATCAAGGGCAAAAGTTTTAAGAGAAACATAATTGAAATTTTTTTAAATAAGGATTATTAACTACTGTAACTAACTCCTTTACTGCTTCTATCCTGTGTCATTATCTTCCGCCACTTATTTGTTACGTGGCACTTAATAAATTAACTATTATTTTTCTATGGTCCCTTTCTTTTCTTCAGCATGCATGACTACTGAATAACGAATTCACTGTAACTGAAAAACTGAAAATGTATTACACCGCCGTATGTATTGATATTATACTATTTCATCATTTAATTACTTAACGTTTCATTGATTCTATCTGTATAGTTTGTGAGGTACACAACCTCACATTTGTGTGTTTTACATTAGTTAAGATATTTTTTTATTTAATAAATTGTAATGGTGTGTATTAACTCGGATTTTTTAAGTTCAAAGGTCAAAGAATAACAAGATGAATAATGAGATCTCTGAAAAATGAAAGAAGAGTCAAGAGTGAGTTGTTGGAGAGAATATTTGAATAGAGATTACGAGTTTTGGTTTTTTTGAATGAACAAGTTTGAAAGAAGAGATGAAACAGTTTGGCTCACTGGAGAAGCCACAAGAATCCTGGCGGGATTATTAATAATAAAATATTAGAATGAGGGCAGAAGGTTTAGGGTTATGGATAAAGATAATGTTATATGACTTGAGAAAAGAGAATTGTTTGTTAAATAAATAATATGCAAGTGATGAGATAAGTAGAAAGTGTTTTGATTTGAGATTGAGATATATGTAGATATAGACAAAGGAATTAATTTGAGTTTGTGTGATAAGAATTGGAATAAGTAATAATTTTGATTTTTCAGCGTGAGTATCATATTAAAACCAGCGCCGGACAAAGAGGGGTTAAGGAAATCTCTATACACTGGTCTGGTGCTGGAATTAAGAGGCAATAAAGTATATAAATATATTTAAAGTATTATACAAAATAGAGACGTTACATATAAGTACGTTACAAGTTCCACAGCCATAAAATTTTGTGCTCAGTACATATATTTTTTAGGAAGTTCTTTCTCAGTAATAAGTGAGTCACTTACGCTACGAAATTTCTGAATGATGAAACTATTTTCACATCAACTGTTGCAGTTACGACAGGCTTATTTTATACCATTCTTTGTGGTTTCGTTTCTTTATTTTGAATTTATTTGTGAAATACTTTGATCTGGAATTTTTCTGTATTTTCATTGTTACGAGCTGAAATGACAGTTATATCCAGTGTGTCGCTAACATCAAGATCGTTATAGACGGAAAGGTCTGGGGACAAGGAAGAGAAAGGAAGTCGGCCATGAAATTTTGAAGGAATGGGAATGATTTCGGGAAACCAAGGTAAACCGAAATCTAGATGGACGGACGGAGATTCGAACCCGCATCCTCCGAAAGGCGAGGCCAGAGCGTTACCGCTCAGCCACCACGCTCAACAACAGTATTATCGAGGTAGTGATTCTATTGCTTCGAAAATTTAGTCCCCATTTAATTTTTTCTTAATTAACTTAATACATTATATAATTATAAGGAGTGATGATCTATACTGTGCTTATGCCACCTTCTTTTCCCTTTAGGGAGCGTGCATAAACCACGTAGCTCCATTTTGCCCTCCTGAGAACCCACCCTCCACTCCCCCCACGAAGCCCTACGTGGCTTTTGCTTCTACCGCCCCCCCCCCCAACACGAAGCACGTAGCTTTTTTCCCTTTTGATTCCAGAAGACATTTTGTACTGTTTTCTCTTGTCAGACTATTGTAAATAGATAATTAACTAAAGGAAATAAATATTCACATGCTGTTGTGAGTTCTGTTCCTCATTATAACTGTGAGAAATGTTATGAAAGGAAAGCTACGTGGCCTGGCCCGGGAAACCCCCCTCCCCTCACGTAGCCCAGCGTAGCCTTCCAGCCAACCCAACCTTCCTTCGCTGGACCGAGCCACGTAGTTTGTGCACGGTCCCTTACTGATGTTAACATCTAATGATTCTCTGATTTTACTACCGCAGTTTAGTTTCTTTATAGAACAATTACTTGTTTCTCGATACAAAACAAAAAGGAGTATCCAAGTGCGCGGGAAGGCTGAAAGACGGAAAGACAATATCGCCTTAGTTGGAGAAATAATGCTGCTCGCTGCTAGTTTGTGGGTGGCTAGAGTGAGAGTGTCAGTTTGCAAAGAACAAAAGGTGGAGAGTGGTTTGTGAAACAAATTACCAGTGTGAGGAAAGTAATATTTCAGATTTTTACATCGCGGGATATCAAATACTAGAAACTTACAATAAAAAAAATACCTTGCTTGCGCAAGTATTTGTATGTATGGCGCTTTTTAATCATTTGTGAGGTTTCATTATGTTTTAGAGTAATTTGGTTCAATATAACTGAAATACTTTACTTTTTATAGCTATGCTATCAGTTAGAGCCGGTTAGTGCTCACAGTGAATACATGAAGGTAGTTAAACGTAGCGTCAGAGTTAATACTTCTATAATACTAATTAACATCGTAGATGATGTTCACAGCGACAATCCTATGAGGTGGGTCCAACCTTCGAATCCCGGTAACGGAAGGAAATTTTGCATGTGGCTACTTCGTTAGGTCCTCAAGCTCGTGTAAAGTTGGCAATACACTCACAAAAACCAAAATAGCAATACTGCTGACAGCTAGTTTCAAGTTCACTATTGTCTGTGTCAGTATTTAGTATGACATTAAATCTTTTAAACACCAAATCAAAGTAAAACTATAAAAGGGTTATAGATTTACAACTGCCAGAAATCACGGTAAAAGAAGTAGAATTATTAAGAGCATTGAAAGTGAAAAAGACAAGTTTATTTTAATAAAAGTGAAAATAGTTGAGTCGATAAATGTAAAATAAGAGAGGTAGTGCAAAAATTAAAGAACAAAAGAAACTGAAGGCAATTGACCAATGGCAGTGAAGTTCAACAACTAAAACTGAGAAATTAGAAACAAATGATTATTCATAAATCATAAAGTGTATATGACAAATATTAAAAATATACAAAAAAACAATAAAATAAATATATTTAAGTACCTTGGGGTCAGCCTAGACAAAGATACAATTAAAGCAAGATCTTGAAAAATAGAATTAGCATACCAATTAGGAAAAGAGTTCAACAACAACAAAAAAAAAACAATGTATATAAAAGCAAAAATGCAACAGTACAAATAAATTACAAAACAAGAATGTCTGTGTGATAGAAAGTTTAGTTTTGTACACAATAAAAGAAATTGAGGAATGATATAAGATGGAGACAAACATTTTGAGCAAATACTGGGATCGAGGAAAAATGGAAATGAAGGAATGAAAGAATTAATATAAAGTTGTATATGAAAAATTAAAAACCTTCGGATACTATGAGAAAACACAAAATTTATTTTTATAGACACCTGGTGCCTGTCGGTCTAGAAAGACTGACAAAAATATTATTACCTTATCTTTATAAAAACTGAAAAAGGCCATGGCCGAATTCCTTCCCGTTCCTTGTCCCCAGTCTCATCTCGCCTCTAATGACCTTAGCCGTAGACGAGGCGTAAAGCCATAAGTAAAAAATATATAAAAAAAGGATTTGATGTTTTTCAATTTGGACGGGAGAAAGAAGAAAGCAACACAACGACAGGATGAATAAATACTGCAAGCAAAGGAAAGAAAATATGAAGTTATTTTCCTTGATCCAAACCGAAGTCGAAAAGAAGGAGGCAGAAACAAATGTTTAATCATTGGATAAAGATGACGTTAAACACATGGAAGTAGTGCCATAACCACTGCTCATGGATTTGATAACACATTCTCTTCATTAATATTAATTTATACAACGAAATAATCTAGAATTTTTTAAAAAAATAAGCAAGGAAAGCCATTCAGAAATGTATGAATATTCTGATATAGTTAAGGGATCCAATTTAGACAGTCATAGTTCCTTTTTTTTTTTTTTTTTAAAAATGGTACAACATTAAAAAAAAGAATTAAAATTTCGTGGTTACAGCATTCGGCGTTTCTCACATCCAATCCACCAATTCCTTATTTTGACGACTTTGTTTGTGATCTTTTGACTACAGTTTCTTGAATTCCATGTCCCCATATTCTCCTGAATTTTTCCCATTTCCATGACGTTGCCAATTCCACGTCGTCATTTTTCATCTTCTTTCATCCCCTCTTCTCAGATGTTCACAGTATTCTAACCTCTTCTATTGTATTATGTCGACGATGTCTTCTGCGCAGTCTTTTAGCTCAGTGTTTAAGACGCTTGCTCTCTAATTTCATGATCCTGGGTTGAGGAATTCTTTAAGAATTCTGCTTGATCACATGAGCTACACCAGGACGTTCCATGGTTCATATTACACGTTGAACAGAGGCGGAATGCGCGGCAAATCGAAATTCTGTCACCAGATCGGAAAATCGCACGAATTTACTGATAATGAAGTCTTCGTACATAAACTTTCTGTCTCTTCCAGATCTATTTCATATGTGACACTTCACAGCTTCTTCTCGTTACATCCATTTCTGAATTCTGAAATTTTCTTTCCACTCTCTTACTAACTCACTCAACAATCATACAATATACAGCTCATACGATAGGTTCTAACCATAATTACTGTAAATATTATATCCATTTAAAACGCACGGAAGCTAAAAGAAAAAAAGTTGACTTAGACAGCAGACATTGGAAGCAGAATATGGTCCTGTTTCGTATCTCATGATCATTACAGTCATAAATGGATATCCAAAAACATAACATGGTGCTTCAAATAAGAAATAACAATTTTGAGAAAATATAGAAATTAATGCATGTAACTTACAGAAACGGGTTAGGTGCCATTCTGAAACAAAATTACTCTATTTTTCTTCACGTATTACCGTAATACCAAATTCAGTCATTTCAAGCACACAAATAAAATGGCTCTTACACTCTCTGTGTGTGAGAGAACCATTCAACGTAATTTTCTCTCCGAGAATTATAAATACTCTCCTAGTAGGTCTCCGATTCTACTATTTTACTCTTGGCATTAGAACTTTTAGGGAGTGGTTGATCTGTTCGTTATGAGATATCATCAGTTTTGCGATATCTTACGAATTCTCACATTAAACCAAAATGACAATTTGATGTAAAGCATTAGGAGTTTTGATGAAAAATGACGGTTTAACCGCTTCTGTAAGTAATATAATAACTAAATTTCTTCATGCGTTCAGAGTAATAGTTCGTTTTGAAGCATTATAAAATCTTTCTGTGAGTTGTATATCTATTGTTGTACGGTCCACCGCGAGATTTTCACTTAGCGCCGGTAATCTCGGTGAGAAACCTTGAAGTCACGGTCCTGATTAAGTGGATCCGACGACTGGAAGCCCTTGAAAACAACAAAAAACGAACGGCAGTTGTTAACAGGTAGTGAGGAGGATGTTATCGGGTGCTGGCGGCGGGCGATATGGGAACTGATCCCGGGCCAGCGCCTCACGTAGTGACTGGCCCGCGAGCTGTGGTTCGCCGCAAAATGGCAGCAGCGTACTTAATGTTGCAGTCGCCCCGTCAAATGGGAGTGACCACACAAAAATGGGCGCTCGCAGTGGCTCGTGGGATTGGCTCTCAGGCCCCGTCCCACGTGCGTCACGCTCCTTCTCCTTCTTTTTCGAATCCAGCCGAGCGTAGCATTCTGTCTGACACGGAGATCCTCAGTTTCTACGCTACAGGTAGTATACGCTGGGATGATAACGTAATATACGAAAAATTGCGTGACAACAGGCTCTCTTCAACTAATGATGTAATATAATTACGTTTTAATTTATCATCAACATCAACAAAAACAACATTATCAGCATCAGCAACATGATGTCAGCAGCATCATATTCATCATCAACAACAACAACGACGACGACGACGACGACGACGACGACGACGACAACAACAACAACAACAACAACAATAGAAATATCAACATCAACATCAACTACAATATCGATAACGACCATGCAACACCCCTGTTTATAGTATTAGTACTTACTTCTGGCAGTTTGAGCCATATGCAAAACTTCTCAAACTGTATACATAAACCTTTTGGTGTGCCGACCGATATATTTTTTGAATGCTTAATTTGCATTATGCCCCATTTATGAAATAATTAGGCCCTTCTCTTCAAAATTAATTTAAAATTAAATAATAACACTTTACTATTCTTAATGCCTTGATTTAATTTCATCAAATTAAATTACACTACCAATATTCACAGCTAACTTCTTACTATCCCCAGAGATTCTAGTCTAGTCTTGTTGAATGCAACGATATTATTCTATATTTACCACAGTATTATACACACTACTGTCTGTGGAAGCTAGTTACAATTAAATATTTACATCTTTTTTACAAATTATTTATCATTATGAAATTAACACACACATACACACAAAAAGAAATCAATTGGGAATTATAATTAACTACGGTATCTGCACCGTGTATAACAGATATGGTATACCACTACAGCGATAACAACATTTTCCAGCTACTGGCTGGGTCTGCTTTGTCCACAAACCTCTCCATTTTCTTCTTTCTTCTACCCACCCCTCTGTCATCACTTTGATCCAGTCCTCTCCTATCTTCAGTACACTTTCTTCCACTCCTCTTCGCCTTCCTCCCTCGGTCTTCCTCTGGGTCGTTTATCATTCATCTTAATTTCGTGGATTCTTCTTGGGATTCTCTGCTCCACCATTCTCTTTACATGCTGATATTATCTTAATCTGCCCTTCTCCTTCATTTCCTGTAGTGGTTCCTCTTTTATGGTGTGTGTAATCATTTCGTTCATTGTCCTGCCCATATTAGTAACATCCATTCTACTTCTCAGAAATTTAGTCTCACTTGCTTGTGTCCTTTTGATGTCCCGGTTCTTGATTGTCCAAGTTTCAGAACCGTATTTCAGGATAGGCACATAAATTCACTATTAACAAACGAATTAGTATTATTGCTACATCTTCCCAAGATGCCGCATCAATTTGTCAAGAACAAACTTTTCAGCTGATATTTCACAGTAAACCTCATAGATCAATGATAACACTGTGTTCTAGCACCAACTTATAGATCCCCACGAGCGGTGCGGTTTTTAAGGTAAACAGCATATTTCGATTTAGACTTGTGGGTGAGCGATAACGCTCGAACTCTACATTCGGGTGGACGCTGGTTCGAATCGCCATCCGACCATCCAGATTTCGGTTTTTCATTATTTCCCCGAAATCACTACAGGTAAGATCCTGGATGGTTCTATCAAAATTAACTGTCAAATTTATTCCGTTCCCTTCTGCAAAGCATCGAAAAAGCTAAACGTAAACACGAAAGTAATATTTGATACATATATATATATATGAGCAGTTAACTGAAAGTTGCATGCTTAAAATAAAGGTTATTTGTGTTGTTAATCTATATCAAGTGTAGTGTGTGTTTAAGCGTTGGTAGGCCTGCTACAGTGGAGTGATGGTGTAATATCGTTGATCTGAAAGACAGCAGTAATGAGCGAGCAATGGTAATTTTACACGGGATATGAGATAGTAAGGGAGCCATTGCGTAAATATTCCATTTCAGTACCAGCCACAAAACTGCCAGTGTATGTGCGTTAAGTGACTTATGCTGGAAAATATATACAGTATTAGTAAAATAAATAGTGAAAATGCCTTGAGGTGCAGGACCAATGCCTTTAGAAAGAATATTAAAATATAAGCTAAGAGTGAAGTGATTAGAAATGTTATAAAGCACGAGAAGTTTGTTTTAAATTCGTACGCGAGATTGGTCACAAGTCCGATACAGGCTGTAGATACTGTTTCTTTTTTTTGTGAATTTTAGCCTATTCAACGATGTCAGTCACCGTCCGTGTTCTGCTGCAGGCATAGATCCAAGGTGCGCAGATCAGCATATTGATTAGTAATTAATGACACATTAATAGCAGTTACCTTCACCTGTGTGGGAGCTTGCTTTTTTCGGATGAAGTATGCAAGGAAACTTGGTTTGGATTCCATGTAATACTGTAGGTCCCCTTTATCCCCTAGGATCATCGAGATAGGTTAGGGTAGCCACGGCTAGAGATGCATACGTGGCGAATCGAAACTCCGTCACTCGGCGGCAGAACTATCCTTCGAGCTCTTCCGGCTAATAATTACATTCGCATTTACTTCCACCTCACATGTTACGTACATGTCCACCTCATGTTGTGCGACATGTGTCAGCGGTGTTACAAGAAATATCCAGGCGCAAATATCCATCGTAACACACCCAAAGCGTTTAAAGATTTGGTACCGTCAAGCAATTTCTTTACTTCTTTAAGCTGTTATCTACACTACTTCGAGATTCCTTTTATCTTGATGAACAAGGGAGAATGTGCTGTATCTGAACTATTGATATAAGTAGCATATCTATTAGCGTTTTTAATAGTCGGTTACCCTGTTAACCCCGCGTTAGTGTAGTTTGGAGTGAGCTTCCACACTTGTTTTGAGTGTAGCTGCACTACTTTCTGAGGCGTAGAAAGACTGGGAACCATCCCGGAATTCACCTAGAGTGATTTAGGGCAATCATGGAAAACCAGACCCGCGTCCTTCCGAATGCGAGGCCAGAGCGTTACCGCTCACCCAACACTCTCGGTAGTAACAGACCATTGAGTAAAAGAATTGGAGCTGTACATGAGACATATATTGTTGATGAAGCTCGATGGTTACTTAACGAAGAATTAGGTCGAGTATGTGGAACGAAATTGGTCATAAGTTAGCACTTGATTTCTACCATAAGAGACTGGGATAGTTTTCATTTGTGGCTAACGGCGATGGGTATTGGATGAAGCTATTCGTAGAGGTTCTCATCACCAAAATACTATGTAGATCGTCGCAGTTTTCCACATGTGGTCTACTTCTGTTGACTCATAGGTAAGACAATGATGCCATTTCGAACTACTATACTACAGTGTCAGTATCATATTAAGTGTTAAGAGTGATAAAGGAAATTTAAAATCACACCACATATAATTCACTGTCAGATTTCCGTTCTTTACTGCCACTTTAAGTACATACAAATCAGGGAATCGATGTCAGCTTAAGATTACGAATTCCTACTTCAGTGGAGGAGTTATAAGATTTGAACTACTTGCTGAGTTGTATTGATGGTTGGACTGGCGATGAATAGAATCGGCCAAGCTGCCCAACTGGTGAGTAATGAAGCTCGCATTGTTGCACGTTCCTCATTCCCAGAGCAGGCGGAAAGACTGGGCATGCGCATTCAGCACGACAGGACTGCCAAGTGCAGCGGGATTGTCTATAGCGGGTGCTACAAAGGTTGTTTACAATCCAGTGCTGATGCAGTTCCAGGATTTTAAGCACGATCACAAAGTAAGTTATTTATTTCCATCTATGCTAAAGAGTGACGTTGAAGTAATACACCACTAAGGTAGGGTACAACATTTACGTCCTACATTTTTGCACAGGAAATGCAACACGCGAGTATTGCGTAACAAATACTTTGTATTCAAGCCTAGTTTGCATGTTTGGTGTTATTAATCCACAGCCATTTTCTAGTAAGATGTAACACTTGTAGTTTCCCTTTGCCTCCACAGCGCGAATCAACAGCCATTTTCTAGAAAGTTGTAACTCTTGTAGTTCCCTTTGCCTCCGCAGCGCGAAAGGGTTCACGGTTTGTGTTCAGTGTGGTTTGCTGTTTGTGTTGCGAATGAGACATGAAAGAAGGGTGTGAGTGAAAACATGTGACGGCCCATTCCGACCTACTCTTCCGAATTACACTGAGCGGCCTGCCTAGTTTAACACTGAAATCTAACGGACAGATCGCCATCAACAGTGTCGTATGCGCTCATTCCAGATACACTGCGTAGCGGTTTATAATTTAACCCTGCACAATTGTACACAATGTAGTTATTAGAAATCGTACACCACTACCTTTATTATCCGTTTCGTCATGTTCCTAAATGAACAAATTGTATAGGGATCGAATCATGTCACCAGTCATTTTCATGCTGCCCAGTTGCGGCTTTTATGGTAAATTACATCTTACGCGTATGTGTCGACAGCTTTTAATCAATTTGATGCTGCGCTGTCCTCTATGTCCTGAGTACACAGAGAGTTTCATACGTTTATTCGCGGTAAAAGAAAAACTAAAGTTTTGAGCTCTATGTGAAAGATTTATAGACATTAAACTATTGCACCAAGGATATGAAGGCATCATGCGTAATGCTGGCTACAGTTTGATCATCACAATAAGTATTGCTACTGCTCACAACAATGGCAGCACTGTCTACCCTTTTCTCGAAACGATTCGGGCCATTTTTGAACCTCAATTTCTTCGGTCGTATTCATGTTACATGTCTCAAATTTCTGTTGTGCATAGATATCAGCAATCTTAGCAAATGTAGTCAATTTTATTTGGTTACTGTTCTTAGTACGAATGTTATTCGGATGGAAACTTCAGCTATTTTGTCACTCTCTCACTGACTGATGATCATCAAAACTCTAAGGCACTTCCCGTAGCCGTAGAAAGCTAAAATTTGGTACACGTATAAAATTTTACCCACATATTATTAGAATAGTCTGGAACTCGTAAATTTCCATATACCTATCCCCTTACCTATCGCTAACGTGAAATCGCTTTCTACCTTAATTACATTATATAACTCAAATTTTCACTGTGGAATAAGCTTACTATGTTTAACCAATGTGTTAAATTTTATTTCTTTTCTTTTCTTATAATTTATTGAAATTCAAAATTTTATTTCGGCATAACACCCCGACACCAAAATTCAACTGTACCTCCTGTAATCCTAGAAACAAGTAATTTGGTACACATATATGGTTTCATCACTAAATCATAAGAAAAATCTGATATTGGAATTTTTCCCCGTATTTATTTAATTACAATCCCAAACATGAAAAATTCTGGCATATATTTGCGGCTCAATTACTTTGCTCCGGATGAAGCTATAAACCTGAGATTTCTATACTATATAGAAGCAAGCAAGTTTAACCAAAGCCTTAAATTTTACTTTGTTCCTATCGATAGTTTGAAAGTTACTTGTTATTTATTTGAGGTGGTAGTTAAACCAGCGGCAATGTTCATTGCTCGGCTACGACGCACGTTAATTGTTTTCAGAGAGTGGGGCATTGTTGGTAACGTATATTGATGTCTTAAATTCTGAAGTGTTCTTATTCACAGATTTTCAAATGGAATAATGACATTTGAGAGGCGATTCAGAATAAGCGATAAACTTACAAAAAGAAATGAGATCCCACAAAAACAATTCTTGTAAAAATAGGCCAAGTCTCTTGCTCATGTAGTGACAAAAAGTTATGAGATCTTCTTCTGAGCCAAGTCTACACTTTACCAGTGTGTCTTTCACTTTACTTTGTGAAACAGAATGGTTTCCCTCGGTGTCATAGATCGTTTATTTAGGATAAAAAAATCTGATGACTTGGCCATTTTGCACGTCATAATTTTTACTGAAATTGATGGCATAATATATACTTGTCAAATTCGAAAAAGAGTGGGGGAAATTTTGGCTTTTAAGTATTTATAATTTTGATAAAGCAACATATTTAAGGTATTTATATCGGTTAACTAAAACATGGCCTGTATAATGGCGAAATCATCAGATTTTTATTTTCTTTAATTCTAAATAAACGATCCATGACACCGAGAGAAACCATTCTGTTTCACAAAGTGAAGTGAGTTTACGGTGTGAAGTGTAGACTTGGCCGAGAAGAAGATCTCATAATTTTTTGTCACTACATGAAAACGAGACTTGGCCTATATTTACAAGAATTGTTTTTGTGCGATTACTATAACAGAATCATTATGTGTTAGGTCAGTCGTTCGCAATTAGTGGTACGCGTACCCTCAGGGGTACGTGAGGTTGCTTCAAGAGGAACGTGAGTTAATCTTTTGGCTACGGTAATCACTATAATAATCAAAAAACAATTATATGGGCATTAGTATCACCAAAATATATTTTAAGATAAACTGCATTATTAAAATGCTGTGCTTGTGCGAAACATTTATTTATTTATCATGTTAACTACAAGGGGTTCGCAAGGTTGGACTCTTGCTTGCAGTGGTACTCGAGAAAAACTAATTGGGAAACATTGTGTTAGGCTAATAGAATTGAAAAATTTCATTGGACTGCCTAAAATGTCAACAAGAAACTGTGCAAAAGATGACACAGTTTTCTTAAATGCATTCTCAAGTAACAACAGAAAATTTGCAATTTTATGTTGGGGGGCATCCACAAATTACGTGAGGTGTTTTTCCGGATTTCTGGACCCCCCCCCTCCCCCTTGGTGAGATTTCGTGAGATCTGGCCGGACCCCCCCCCCTCTGGTGAGATCAGGTCCGTGAGAACGTGAGAACCCCCCCTAGAAATCGCACTCGAAACTTTTGTAGACCTTTTTTTTTTTTTTTTAGGTCACACCCTAACTTTTTTGACGAAATACCCTCCTAAAATCGATTTTGGCGCAAATTGTAGACCTTTTTTTGGCTCTACTATCCCCAAATTTTTCGCAAAATCTCACGTGAGATTTCCGTAGACCCCCCCCCTCCCCCCTGGTGAGATTTCGCCGGACCCCCCCCCCTCCCCTATTTCGCCTCACGTAATTTATGGACGCCCCCTTGTTTGAATATTTGTAAAAGACCGATATTGAATCGTTAATATTTTTATTGGAAGTGAAACCAGAGTGCAAGCTTTTACTACTATGTCGCAAAAACAACACAATAAATGATAAAGTACGATTTGGAAAACTGCAGCCTAAAGGGATCACACATTTGTTAAACTTGTTTCTGTAAGACGGTAACGTTATGGTGACATATATAGGGGAGCGTCAGAAATTTAATTAGTAGTATACCGATCTCTTGGAATGGCAGTGAATTTTGAACCACATTCTCCCTATTTTAGGGGTTGGACGGTATAACCCAAGAAAAGTGACTGAAATTAGCCATCTGTCTGCAAACAATATAGACTAACGTACTTTTTGTTTTTAAAGTTTAGAAGCGGAAAGTGTGGATGATTTCGTAATTAACCTAAAGCACAACTGCAATCCATTTAAGTACTGTAATCAAAGTAGACGTCATGCGTACATTGGTGCACGAATCAGCATCTAGGGCACCTCTTCCTGTCTAGGACAGAGGCAGTTCAAACCCTCTCGTTGCAAATGTAGAATTTGTGCCGTATTAATGAGACTTTGTGCGACATTCAAAAGAAAACTTCCAGATCTGAAAACTCTCAAAATTTTGTTGGTTTCAAACGGTTTGAGAACCAAGCGATCTAGAAGAAGAGTTTCAAATGATAAACGTTTATCAAGTCCACTGCATTCCGAAAACAATGACTCCCAACAGATACCTGTAGTATAATACTAAATTCATCCTGTTGGATATACTATAGTAACCGGGTAATCAGGTAAAGAAAATGTAAACATTCGATTTAAAAAACAACATGACGTAAACGTGTAATATGGCGGTTATATAAAGTAGAGGCATAGAGGACTAAAATAGAAATATACTTCTTAAAAATTAGAAGGTCTATGTTTAACGCGTTTTAGAATTATGTAAACTTACTTTCTGGGTGAATACTACATTTAACTGGTACTAACTAATAGATTTGGTTGAAAATATCAGCGCGCGAAGTTTAGGAGCAAGAAATAAATATATACGCACTTATTAATATTTGGGTATTTTTAGTAAATATTTTAAACCCTAGTTTTGAATTCCATCAAGTTGTGGCTTTTGGAAGTGTTCACTCACACGACAGTCCATTCTCTTATCCCCATTAACTTTACACTCACTTGTCTTCGTTTACTTTTCTAACGTTTTGCTATTATTTACTTTCCAAAATAAGATAATTGAGGACCATCTAATATAACAATGGAAGTAAGTGTTGACACCTGCCTATAACGTGCAAATATTTTATTGTGTTTTTGTATAGTTTTTAAATGAAAATTGAAGACGAGCTTAACATTCGCCTAAACGATCATGAAAAGTAGCCAAGTTCGACCTGGAAACGCATACCATTGGGTTCATCCAGCCTGGTGATTGACCGGTAACGGACGGGAGGACAAAGGTTCATACACCCATCCGGCAGTCCAGATTTCTGTTACAGTTTAACAAACCACTGAAGTGTTCTGACGTACTTCGCATGTAGCAGAAAGTTCTGTCGAAAGTGAACGTCAGGTGAAGGGCCTTTGAAAATCCCCGCCCAGACAGGGACTCGAACCCGCGACCTTTCGATCTCCATTCAGATGCCTTAACCATTAGGCCTCTATGCCACTTGGTAAATTGGTAGCGAACTAAAAATGTTTAATAAGAAAAGTTTCTCAGTTTCATAAGTACCTTAACAATTTCTTAATCTTTTTACATCAAGTGCTTTTGTTCCACTTACTCATATGTAATTGTACTACAATCTTCTACACACGGAAGAGTGATGGCACAATAACTTCAAAATTAAGGTTCCCGAATATATAACAATTTCTTTAAGAATTGTAATGCAAGATTAGTAATCATCAATCACCATGAAATTTCCTGCTGATTTACTATCTTTATAGAGTAAGTCTTTGTAAAATTTCAAAATATAAGGGATGCGTATTATTTAGATTTAGTAAGTTGTAAATGAACTCTGCGATAGTTTTATCTGGTCATCAGTGAAACTTATACACTGCTCTTAAAATTCGTAACTAGGAAAACAACCGATCAATAAATTCCATCGCGAAGTGAACGACCTTTTCTGTTGACTACGACTTGAGTGTAATGAACGTAAAGTATACTCTCTACTAACAATTATCGGATGCTAGCATTTTCTTCATTTTCAAGAAAGTAAAGAGCCTAACACATTGTACACATGAAACATTAATTACAGATCAGTTTTGGTTCTCTTTAATTATTTTATAACTTTTTTGCCAAAAGCCGTTATGGCCTCAAGAGTTCTGGCTCATTACTGATGGTTTAGAACAAGAATATCATTATAAATGACTCTGAGACTTCTCTTAGCAGCTCTTCCAACTAACTCTTCTCCCATGCAGCCGAGTGACCCCTGGGCTATGCACTCCCTTAGAAGTGTAGCTTAAACTTTTTTCGCTTTGTTGAAGGGCATTAGTTAAAAGAATTCTCGTTTTAACTTTTTACTGAAATGTTTAGAGTATACATTGTTTTAACTATTACGTTATCTGTTTCCATATTAGTTTTCTTCACTTTGGCATTTTCCTTCCAAGTCAAGTCTTGATTTGCTTTTTTGTTGCAGAATGTGTACCCAAACTTTTAAAACAAAACTTCTGCAAGACTTCACTTAAATTGTGTGCTTTATTAAACCACAGTTTTATTATTTTAAATATTTCTATGTTGAATTCCACTTCTGAACATTTTTCGTATAAGCCTTTCATAAAGCGACTCAAATTTTATAATTTAATCTTCACTAAGAGCATCATAATTCTGGTTTTTTGCCTACTAGGCATTTCCTTTATCATCAAGTTCATTAATCGTTTTCCAAACACTCTTCATGGATGTCACAGTCTTAACCAGATAAGTTACTTTAACCATCTAATATCTGTATTTATGGAAACATAAATAGTTTTTCTATACGCACCATTGCTGATTTATCCGCTTTTACTAAAACAGCAATCCAGTACATCTGAGTACTGTGCACCACTTTCTTATATGTGCTGCAGTCTTCAATTTTGTTATTCTTCTCAAAAGCACTCAATCTGGTGAAAAGTTTTTCTGCGTGTCAGTGATCTTTAGTGGATTTAGTTGTTTAATATGTTCTGAGATCACCTGTTCTCCCAACGGTCCATGTCTCTGTTTATGACAACATTTTCAAGTTCGTAATTTTTTCTTTATTGATCGAAAAGTCTTTGTTTCATTCTAAGAAAATTCATAACAGTTTCATAAGTCTTCCTCTTGCGGTTATTAATCTATAGATTATTCAGAAAACAATGATAAGTAGTGGGATGACAGAACATTGCAGGTACTCGAAACTGCTAACACTGTGGGCATATCAAATGACCGCATGCGTAATGTATAGCGTGGACATTTATGCATGAGAAAACTATCTGCAATATGGGAGCCACATTCGTTCCCATTGCATTGAAAGCTGGTGTTGCAGAGACGGTGTAAAATTATTTCAATGGAACACATGGGAATTTTTATGTCGTATCATAATAGTGTATGGACATAGATTCAAACATAATGAAAATAAAGGATTACAAGCGAATCTTCACCAAAGAAACCGAAAACTGTTCCTTCTGCAGGAAATGTTACGGTAATTGTCTTCTGGCATGCTAGCACAGCCTAATTTTGCAAAGACTTTTTTGGAAATGGTAAAATATTGTCGTGTTATATAATACATCTTTATTGTGCCGTTTAAAGAATAAAACAACACAAAAAGACTACATTTAGCGAAAAAAGTTTATTTTTCGCTCTGACATCTTACCAGCTCACACTTCTGCAATTATGATAACAAACTTGTTACTTTTACTTTTCAGAGGAGTTCCATACCCCATCTTCTATACAAATTTTACTCCCTTGGTATATTACCTGCTTCAAAACTTAATATAATGGTTGACAGTCAAAATATTTTCGTAAAACGTAGCTTTGATTGCCCAATGTAGTATCTGTTTAACAGAACTGAACATATGAAACAGCAGGGACGTAATGAAAAATACTAGAGCATCTTTGTAATGAATATCTCAACCTCAAAGAATTGAAAATATTTGTTCCAAAAATATGTATAGTTACTTTATTTTAGCAGGATCCACCCTCTTGTAACGGGTATCGAGAAAACTGAGCATGGATGTATGTTTAAGCCGTTCTCACACGCGTCTTATTGTTAAAATATACACAACAGAGCATTAATTTAAGATCTAACTAAGGCTAGGCGATGCCTCAGCCTAGATTACAAGTGACCCACAAGGCAGCCACTGGGCAGACCAAAAAAACATATATGTTTATCATTGTAATTTGTTTGACTTTGAAGACAGAAATAAAATGACGTGGCGGCCACAGTAGATATTTAGTCCGGGAGATCTAATTAGCCAGGTAACCGGATTCAGATGACGTGTGTCAGTCGGTATAATTACCGATGTGCGGGTCCGCCGTGAATGGTAATGGGGGCCGGCCGATCGCCAGCGCGGATAATACCGGCGGTGGCGTGGGAATGCGGAGGCCCAGCACGCGAAACACGACCTACCTGTCTTGACCTCACAATATCAAACTACCCACCGTCCGCTTGTTCCAGCTCTACAGTATTGGCATATTGTTGGCAAATAGCTACAATAAATAGTCAATGTCCTACAGTAATAAGGGACCGTGCACAAACTACATGGCTCGGTCCAGGGGAAAGGGGGGGGGGGTTGGCTGAAAGGCTACGCTGGGCTACGTGCGGGGAGTGGAGGGGGGGGGGGTTCCGAGCTAGGCCACGTAGCTTTTCTTCCATAACATTTTTCACAGTTAAAATGAGGAACAGAGCTCACAACAGCATGTGAATATTTATTTCCCTCAGTTAATTATCTCCGTATGTAATTTACAATAGTCTGACAGCAGGAAAGAGTACAAAATGTCTTCTGGAATCAAAAGGGGAAAAAGCTACGTGCTACGGGGGGAGGGGGGGGGTTAAGGCAAAAGCCACGTGAGGGCTACGGGGGGGGGGGAGGGGGTTCACAGGAGGCCAAAATGGAGCTACGTGGTTTATGCACGCCCCCTAATTTCCTGTTTGGAATCCCAACCTGGGTTGGTATTTTTACGAGCTCCCGACATGATCTTCCCAACTGAGAGAGCCTGTTTTATGTGCGAGAAGTGCACTTGGACACTTCGTGTTTGGGATGTCACATAAAGCTATCAGTCACCTCGTAATAATTCTGTTCTTATCGGTCGTTATCCTCGTTACAAAGAAATATTGACCTTCATTTCCTTGTAAATGGCTCCACTCCGTCTGCAGTATAAATGAAAAACTGGCGTCGAGCAGGGAAAACCAAGATATGTTCGAATCGGACTCTAAATTAAGGTTTCCTTAACCTTAATTTTATCGTCTGGATGGTCTGTTCCTATCCATAATTAATTTATTTGGCTACTTCCAATCTCATTCACATACATTTATTCACTAATCATTAAACATCGTTGGACGTTACTATACTCGCACAAACCAACAAAATACTTCACTCGGATTTAACGTTCATAGTATCAACATACACATTCACAGTTTGATTACTCATGTATGTCGTTCTTCACAGTAATCTATCAGTAAAACTTTATTAGGTACTTAACACAATACTGGCTGGCAGCTTACGAGATTTTTTTCTCGTGCTAGTCATCTTATTTCTCTCACACTCTATGCCTCTCTCTGGTTCACTCCAAAGATACTCTAAGCTGTGGTGCGCCCACGCAGCGTACCAACTTAACACTATTAAAAACTCGTCAAATACCTGTACTCGTACAACATTTCAGTATTAACACATGCATAATAAAACTAATAAAAGAAAAATATAAAATTAAGGACAACTAAAGGTGACGACAACTATTTCCTTACAATCTTTATCCAACAACTTAGCTGGACATGGTTATGATGCCATGAGAGCCATACGAGCAGTAAATTTTAACTCTGTCAACAATATCAGCAAGCAACTTTTTAAGTTCTTCGGACAAATAATTAGATGCGTCTATTTATTTCATTATCAGATTAACTGTCATCATAATATGGGGTGAAATGTCGTAAGATTAAGTATCACATGACGCTTTTGTTGTTTTTTCTTCTGGCTACACGCCGCATCATCCTAAATGCGAGGCCAGAATGTTACCACTCGATCACATCGAGCTAAAAGTACTTCAGTATTTTTACCTCAGTGTTAGTGCCCCAGTCCACCCATCCATAATTCGGTTTTACGCAGTCTCCAAAATTATTCCTAGTAAATAGGGTGATGGTTCCTTCAGAAAGCTAATCCCACATTTCACGTGTTTCAAAAAATGAAACAAACAAAAAAACAAGAAACAGAAAACAAAACAAATAAAAAATTACAAATATAGCAAAAAACTACATATAAAAAGCCAATTTCCTGGCATTTACACACAAGAAAAGACCTGGAGATTCCAGATTTAACATTTAAGATGGTTTCAATTAGAACATGTGGTCCTTTTCGAGAAAAGTCAATAGGAAATTATGAATGCTGAAGTCAAAAAAAAAAGGTAATGAATCCGATCACCATTTTTCTCTGATGTTTCAACCCAGTACAGATCCAAACCGAGAATCCACCTAAATGTATGAATCAAACCTGAATTTCTTGCTAACTGGCCAGAACTTAAAAGCACACTCTTGAAAGCTGCTCAAAGCATCAGCTCACGTACAAAAAAAAAGGCAAATATAGGTGGTGGAATTAAACCCGAGACAAAGCTATAGATCTTAGAATTAAAGGGTGATAAAACTGTAATTCCCATAAAACAAGCAAAATTCACAGGTATTCATTAAAATTCAGAAACAAATTTCAAAAATCATTCCATAAGAAAATCGTATTTATGAGACAAACAAAGTGGTAGAAATTGATCAAGATTTCAAGAAAAGCAACACAACGAAATTCTACAGAACATTTAAAGAAGTATTGTTAAATTTCCAGGTATCTAGTGTATGTTTCAAAGGTAGGGATGGGAGTAGTGGCGGAACCAGGATTTGGTTCGAGAGGGGTTTGAGCGAATTTTTTTTTTTTTTTTTTTTTTTTTTTTTTTTTTTTTTTTTTTTTTTTTTTTTTTTTGGTGGGGGGGGGTCCTTGAGTCGGGCAGGGGCAGGCTTTATAGTCAATCTGCCTTTAAAAGATCAGTAGAGCTAAAAAATTCTCCAAAATTACGATGTCGAAGGTAGACCTAGACACATTTGGAAAGGGGGGGGTGGCTTGGAGCCCCCTAGACACCCCCTGGATCCGCCACTGGATGGAACGCTATAAACATATAACATGGAAAATTGTAAGCTCCTTGAAAATTACGTCAAAGAACTTCTAAATTTTGAACGCCCAAAATGACAAATCCACTCTAAATTCAGATTGAGAACCCCCCACTCTAGAAGAAATAATAATAATAAAACCGACGTTAATAATTAAGGATTTCCTTGCCAACATTTACTTACAAAAATCTATCCTTATCACGATACTTGAAACAAAAACAGATCATCTTATTGATGAATACCAGCATATATTTAGAAAAAGCAGTCATGTGCGGATCAAACACTAAATCTCAAAACCATCTTATAAATCCGTAAAAGCAGACAAAAGGTCTGGACCATAGTAGGCTTAAAAAATATAAAAAAAATATTATGTGACCCTGCAGAAAGGCAAACAGTTTTTAATATACCAGGAAGATCCAAAGTAGACATAAAAAAAAAAAACCAAGAGTATTAATTAAACAAACATTAACAGATACTATCAAAACCTGGAATAAAGAAGTAAAATGAATAACAACTGGCTGACCACTCAATAATAAACATTGCCTGTGGTATTTAGCTTTTCAAGATGCTGTAGCAATTCTCTCTAACAACAAGCAAGATGCAATACATGTAGACACTTTTTTTTTTTGCCTACATCAGTCTCTCAACTGGTTTGATGCAATCCTCCATACGTTTCTGTCATGCTCTAACCTCTTCATCTAAACACATCTCTTACAACGCACGTCCTCAATAACCTGTCTTTCTCTTCAGTTCTTACCTTCGACTGTTACCTCCACTAACAAATTAAACAATGCCGTATGTTTTAAAATATCCACCAAACTGTCTCTTCATTCTGTAAAACTCTTCCACAAACTTCTTTCCTCACCGATCATTTCCAAAATACGTTCATCTATCCACTTAATTTTTAACATCCTCCACCACGTTTCAAATGTATTAGATCCTGTTTTTATGTTTAATCTCCTATTATTGCTATCAGTTACGTTACATTTCATAACTTGTGTGCTGCTTTGGTTCATATTTAGTCCAAAATCTTCCTTCACTGTTTTTTTTTATGCCATTAAGTAACTTGTCAAGGTCCTCAGGTAGTTCTGCAAAAATGAAATGACATTATCATTAGGAAATCGTAGCATTCTGATGTTTTATCTTTGAAGAACTATTCCAAATTTAAATTTTTCTTTTACTTCGTTTATTTCTTCCTATACATACAAATTGAATATTAATGGATTTGAAATGTCTCACATCCAAGATTGGTACTAACGTCACAGAAGTTTGATGAGCCGCTTCAATATAACGTCTACTTAAAGATCTACGTTTTTCTGAAAATTTGCCATAAATTAAATCACAAACACTAAAATATGAGAAACTCTCTGGAGGTTTTTCAATTTTTTGAGTAATCGTTTCAGTTATACCTTACTAAAACTTTCAAGGATGTACCGCCGGATTATGTTGTAAAAACACGATATTTCGAAAGAGTAGTTTCTAGGTGGAAATACCGTGTTTTTACTACATCATCCGATGATACAATTGCAACCATACTCCGAGAAAGTCTCAGTTCTTACAGTTACGCTTTCACTTTGCCTTTGTTGTTTTCCTAGCAGTTGTGGTTAAGTTGAAATGAGACCTGGACCAGTAGGAAAAAATTCGTCAAATCTTCAGGTAAATTTCCTCCTGCCACGTCCATCTTGAAATTCAGCATTTGGTCTCTAGTCACATTGGTACAGAACGGAAGGAATGAAAGATTCGTTATATACGAGTAGATATGGTAGCATCCGAGTTGGAAAATAAGCGGTAAGTTTCTGTTATAACGCACTCCCAAATATTCAAACACTTCCTGTGACTTTTTACAACAGATAGAAACCAAAACCCTAACAACGCATTAAAATGGAGGAATTAAACAATATTTCAAGAAGTTTGTGTTAATTTTGCAGTGCACGACTCACAAATTTCAACAAATTTAATTTGTGACAAATTTTCAGAAAAATTTGAATTATAATCTTGAACTAGATGTCACATCTAAACGGCCCATAAAAATATTCAAGATGTCAGTACCATTTTTGTGTAGGTGGCGAGTGTCTAGGAGTCTGAGATTTTACTAGGCTTGTCTCTAGAAATCACATCATTGATCTTGAAACATCTGAAAACGTAGTGTTTTAGTTTACGAGATTACCGAAGCAGGCTGCATCCCACACTCAGAAGAAAGTTATAGCGTTCACACCACATACGTTACCGTGTTGATCAGCCCGTGACGATCCAACGCCCTCGCTTAATAAAAAGCAACCACATGAGCCATGGTTACGATCGCAATGGAGTTGTTCCGTGCGACTTGTGCAGTCATTCAGAACGAAGCGTATCATCTCTAATATGCACCATAAAGCACTAAACACGGTCCTTGATGGGTAATTAAGGATACGATGGTAAACAAATTATCAGTACAATTTTTTGATCCAGGTTTATGGCTGCGGTTGTTGTCCCGGGTAATTGATCTATTATAGCTCGCAGTTTTTCGTTGCTATATATTATCTGTGCATGTTGCTGCGTAGGAGATATCCACTTACTCTGCAGGGAAGTCATTACGTACGGAACATCCTTATCGTTTCGTATTAAGCTCCGGTGGCCCATGTTGAGTTTGTAACATGAAATTAGCGACATGAGAATTTCCGACTGAAGCACATACCTAACAACTGTAGCTCGCAAATGGTGACCACACACCCTACTTCCGCTCAGTTTCAAGAGAAATAACGAATAACGAATTCTTCACATAGAAAACATTTTGTGATTCTTATTTTCTGCACCGTCAA
This sequence comes from Vandiemenella viatica, assembly GCA_031002005.1. Lineage (NCBI taxonomy): Eukaryota > Metazoa > Arthropoda > Insecta > Orthoptera > Morabidae > Vandiemenella > Vandiemenella viatica. Next base: position 91,994,085 of record JARYHS010013631.1, read on the forward strand.
TCATTACTTCACATGTGAGGTATCGAAAACTTCCCGAAAGAATTTCATTTTAACAAAATAATTTTATTTATTTGTTTTTTGATTTGTTACTTTATAATACATTACCTACCGTCACTTACTTATTGTCTTTCTGCATCCACGTATTTTTTTTTTTTTTCATGAAATAGCAATATTCCTTTTCTCAAATAAAACATTTTCCACTCCTACATAAGAGTGGAGGCTTTCTATGCGTTGTATATAATGAAATGTTATCGGGAAACTAGCAGAGTGAAAAGGTTAACGCACCACGTTTCGGCGGGCATAATTCTGCCGCCATTGTCAAGAGAACGCTTGTAACGCACGACGTTTAGGAGGCCATATTCTTTGCCGCAATTGACAAGTAAGATGGCAATGGTGGCAGAGTACAAGACCGCCGAAACGTCGTACGTTACAAACGTTCTCACTCAACTAGTTTCCCGATAACATTTCATCTATCTTCCATTACTAGTATTTCATTGAACGGATTATTCAAGTGACGATAAGAATATACTTTCTTTTATAATTCTTATTAAATAAATATCACTTGCATTGTATTGTTAATTCTATCATATTTACGAATACTCATGCAATAAAAACGACAATCCTCCATAAAAAAAAATACATTGCCACCTGCAAATACTAAAATTTTCTAACTAACTAGTTTTCTTCAGCTATGCTGCTCTCATCCGTACATCAGAGATGTTGTGCGTTACCAAACGATTATAACGTTATCAGTCACGCGCCTCCTGCAAAAAAATAGTTCTCTACTTAGAGTCCTTGTTATAATGATATTTGGCAAAATCATCGAACAGATCTTGATGGAATTTTCATATTAAAAGCTTAGACCTACATTGTTTTATTTTTTATTTTTATTTTATTTATTTATTTATTTTAAGTGACCGCGTACCGAAGCAATAAATGATAATATGTTCATTTTTTTTTCTTATCGCTTTACGCCTCGTCGACTGCTAAGGAATTCGGCCATGGCCTTTTTGAAGGAAGCATCCCGGCATTCGCCTGGAGTAATTCGGGGCAAACAATGGTGGAATACCCAAATTGGATGCCCGGACGGGGATTCGAACCCGCGTCCTCCTGAATGTGAGGCTAGAACGAATATGTTCATATCCACGCCAGAAAGCACCAAATATTCTTAATACAATTCAGAGACTTCACACTACATCAAAGATACTAAAGATTCTTAATACAGCTCAGAGATCGAGCACTACGTCAAAGATCATAAGCGAAACGTTTACGATTATTGGATCTTTGGATTCCGTAAATATTGGTAACTGACTATTTTTTCTTCGTATTGTGTATTCGAAGACTGTTACAGTTTTAATTTTTGACAGCAATTTACAGGTAAAACATGTAAGTCAGATTATTATGGTTGAAAATATTCTCCTCTCACGAAGGGAACAATACAAAACGCGTTATTTACGCAGTTCGCGGTCAGATAACAGGCACTACTCTAGGAAATTGTGTTTTTTTTGGTATATATTTGAGCGGATATTTTGCAAATAATTCAGGTTCAGGCTGCGTTTCAATATACCTACATGCTATTGTAATATCTAACTACCGATCCTGGTGGATGATCGGTAACGCTCTGCCGACGCGGGTGCCGGTTCGAATTCAGGTCTGGCCATATAGATTTGGTTTTTCCATAGTTTCTAAAAATTTCAAGGACTAGGGCAAGGAACGGGAAGGAATTCAGCAATAACCTTTTTTTGGAGGAACCATTCCGGCGTTCGCGTGGAGTGATTTGGGGAAACCATGGAAAAACCAAATCTGGATGGCCAGATCGGGATTCAAAATCGCGTCCTCCCAAATGCGAGGCTAGAGAGTTACCGCTCACTCACCACACTCGGTCTCTATCTTGCACCACTCTCTTTATCTCAGCATACGTAATACAACCTGCGTCCTAAATTATCTGCCTTATAGAGTCTAATTTCTTATTTTCTAATAGTTTTCTTTCTTCGTCTGTTTTTTATGCAAACAAATTAACCACTCCTGCTTGCCTTAAAATTTGGCCCTGCACCCTGCCCTTTTTTTGTGACTCTTCCACAAACTTTTTTCCTCACCCGCCATTTACAACACACGATCATTTCTTACTTCATCAATTCTGTAGAAAGACATTTCAGATGCTTCAATTTTCACATTATCTGGTATTACTTTAGTCACAGGCTCCATGTCCATTCATATGGTTTCAGAAACTTCTGTTATACCTTCCCTGATTTTTTATTTTTTTTTTTTCTCCCAATGACTTTCGGCATTTGAGGTCATACAGCCAACTCGATAGTAATTACGTCACTCAGTGCTTTCAGTATCTACAGTATGAAATTTTTCCATTTAATTAGACACACCACAGGACGGACATTACATTCACAGACACAACACTTAAAAACTCATGCCCGCGGTCGGACTCGAACCGGTGACCTTCGTTTCCTGAAATTTGATGTATTTACAGAAGTCCGCTTAATATAAGCCAGTATAACCGTAATGTGATGGGAGTTTGATAGCAGTTGGTCGTCTTTAAGAAGCGCCGTAAGCCAGTTAATATGCGATGGTAGTTGACGATTTAATGGCGCATTAACTTTTGGTCGTTACAATTGGAATCGAGAAACCAATATATCGATCTTCGGAGCCAGACACCGATTGCCCACTCCAAAGATGTAGCCTCCTCGCTGTTACATGTCTGAGGACGTGTAATAGTATAGGATCAACATTCCTATTTTAGAATACAGTAGCTGGCTGGAAAGAAAAGAGGACAACTAGGTTTGTTTGTAAAAATTATCTTCCTATTCAATTAGTTAATGATAGAATAAAAGCCATGGAAATCAGACCGAACCTGGTATCCAGACGCACGCGGGTTTAAATTCCCGGTTGGTCATCCAGGTTTCAGTTTGCCAAAATCATTACAGGCGAACGCTGGAATGGTTCCTTCAAAAGACTTTAGCCGAATTGTTTCCCGTTCTTTGCTCCAACCCCCTTTTCATCTTCTTGCGCCTCTAATCACCTAGATGCCGATGAGCCGCAAACGGACAAATAAAAAAAAGAAGGAAAATAGGAGGCGAGTAAACAGAAAAGAGGGTATGTATGGGGGCATTGGTTAGACTTAATATGTGTTTGGATAACCATTACCGTAAAACCACTATTCGTCATCTGGAATTAGAGGGTATCAAGTTTTCATTTTTCGATAGGGAAGTTACAAGCTACCGATGAAGTAACCGAACAAAATACCTTAAACAGTGAAGGAATTTAAGTTAAAATGCGAAATAGGCCACCAGCCTTATCGAAATTCATGATAGTAGTATTTCTGATGAAAAATATTAGACGGATTCTTTATAAATTTCAGCTTTTCGAACAATCCTTTAGGGTCTCCCGACCAACTCTTCTATAAGCTTTAGCCGAAAGCCTATGTGTTACTTAACATGACATTACACCAAAGACAGAAGTTGAAATAGAGAACAGAGCGTTTTAGTTACAGCACCGATAATTAATCGAACTCTCAAAAATAAAATAATTACACAGACAAAACTAAAAACAATGTAGATACCAGCAATCACTACAAGCAGTGTGAGGCTACCGGCTATGAAACAACTATATGATGCAAAAAGCAGAGATGAGTGATTGATAGGAGATACAATATCATGGAAGAGGTAAATGTGTGATGTCTAAATGAACACACAGGAGAATATAATAAGAAATTGATACAACAGATAGTAGGAACGTGGAAAAACATAACTAATAATAAAACTTTTAAAGCTAATCTCTAGTAAGAATATATTTGGGTTCAGAAATGATGTGGTAACCAAGTAACTTGTAAGTATGACAGCTAGAAAAACGTAGAGTGTATATAAACCATTATAATGCTAAAGATGGAGGAAGGCAACAGTCTTAAAATTTTATAACCTAAATAAACAGGAAGTAGAATAAATCCAAAGAAAATGCACTGAATAACATGACCGAAAATGTAGAAAAGTATAGTTGAAGAGGAGTAACAGGAAAATAGAGTTTTGGAGAAATCTGGGGAAAAGAAAATAATATTATCACTAGATATGTTGATTGGCATAGTTCTGAATGAAGCATTCAGATGAATGAAATATTTAGATAAAATGTATAATTATATAATGTATTTTTGAAGATAATGTGCAAGAGAAGGAAAAATATTACGATTCTGACGAACCTTTATTAGTGACAAGTATACGAATTTGAAAGCTACCAAGTCAAATAAGATAGCAGAAACAGACGAGATTTTCTTGGAAATGATTAGATATATAAGTGAATAAAATATTAAAAGAAAATATAAACTGAAACCAAATTCACACAATACTGAAAGCGTATCGAATCCACTTATTAAAAAACGTGAGATTGAAGCACACCCGACTGTAGCGCCAGTTGAAAAACATATAAACAACGGTACCTATAATCCCACATCACAAGGTTAAAAGTGGATAACACATTTTGGTTGAAAAAATTTGAACACGAGAGAAACAATTTGATTTTTTTATCAATATTCGAGCATAGTAATCATGCTTACCATATCTAGTGACACACACGTCGACGCCGCAAAGGTGGGAGTTCCTCCTCCAAGTTAGAAATTTGGGAAATTTAACTGGGTTGTATCTCTACGCTTTCCACTATAATGGAAGTGTATGTGAATATTTCTGTTTGTGTCGATGACTGCGATGCGTTTGTGTTCAGTACGGTTTGTTGCTTGGTTGATAATGAAGAAGGTGAAACCCAGTGCCGATCCATTTAGTCCAACTCTTCTGGATGATTCCAAGTAATCCAGAGTTACAACAGACGAATCTCTCTATACTCACTCCGGAGAGGTTTGGGATTTAACACGGGACTCTGGTACACATCTGTGTGATTATGAATTGTGCACCATCGCCTCTCAAATACTGCCAGCCAAGACCTGATAAAGTGAATTTGTTCCCTCGTCAGGACTCTATTCATCTAATGCCGCTTCGTGCGCTGGACACCATAACGTGTCGCAACCCCTGTGTCAACAGTTCGGGTAAAACGCAATAAGCATATAGCCAGGAGCTTGTAACTCACGTGATTGGTAGTGATATTTAAAGTTTTCCAGAAATCGGCTCTAAAAGGAATTTATATAAGTATCTGATGCATATAATGAGAGTGTATGTAACCATAAAAATTGTATATCGAGAAAACACGTAACCAAACTAAACAATAATTTGGTGTTGAAATATTGATTCGTGAAGGAACAACCACCATATAGCTGCTATAATTTACTGATGATATTTTTCCTTTTAGGCTGGTAGGAAGGAATAATTAGACAAACTACTTCACAAAACGGGCGGAATATTTGGATAGAATTTTGTACTAAGTACGAAAAGATATGAAATAAAGAAAATGCAGACTAACTAAAAAAAAAAGTAGTATACTATATGAAAACGCAAGAAAGATGATGAAAATAACTTATGAATGAACACTTTCTAGAAATTATGGGTAGAAACATAGTTTATAGAAGAGTGTTACAATAAAAAAAAAAGAAATCTGGATTTTGAGGCACACGATCTTCGTTTAATTTGTCAGCAGAGGATACAATTGAGAAATGCTGGAGAGGACTGTGTTCTTAGTATTAACGTCATGAAGTTGAAAATTGTCGACGAAGACAACGACGATGATGATTATTATTATGATGATGATTATGATGTGATGATGATTATGATGATAAGGCTACAGTGGATGGTCAAGAGATAATAGTGAAAAGTGAAAAACTATCTAAAATCTGTCGTGAAATTCGATCTCATCAACACATCTCATAAACATCACCCGAAAAAAGTGCAAAAAATATATGCTATTGACTAAGATTTCCCAACTGAATCATTAGAAATAACAACTGCATTTAAAATACACACAACAGACCTGTATCATTCACCGTCAACACACTATTCTCCGTGGATGACGAAAGTAATTGCTTCACTAGAAATTGGAATTTTTATCTGAGTATCAAATCTGCATAATGGTGACTATCTAGAAGGATAGGAGAGCAGGCAAGCCAAGATGGCAGATGTCCCAAGCAGGCAGCTGGAGCGTGATGCCGTGGGATCAAGACTAGCTCAGCCTCGTTTGCATGAATCTCTCATTGGAAGGGACCAGTGCGTATTGTACGGGGAATCGGCAAGGATCACCACAGCCGTTCCCATGAACCCTCACGCTTCTCCGCCTTGAATATGTAAAGTGGTTCGGGAACTGATGACACTTCCTGGACTCAATACTCCAGCGATGCATGTGGGATTACTGCAACGTATCAGCGGTACAGCAATGTTTAACATACTTCTAGTTTAAATTGAAAAAGAATGGAACTTCGGCTTATAATGTTTCCTACAGCCAATTTGCGACGTATTCCACAAAAATCTAGGAAAAATATGAGGATAATGAGGATATGAAGTTAATTTTTCAGCAACTAAATTTTCGGCTGCTTTGGGTCATTGCTCCATCTATTGCTATTCTAAATTAATCTGTCCATTATCACATTACCATATAAGTTTACTTCGTCTACTGCCTAGTTCATTTAGTAGTATGTTTGCCTCCCTACAATTCTTTCCTTGACTTGTCCTCTCTGCTGTGAAATTAAAAAATTGTACCTGCCTTGTTGCAATCTATTTATTCATTTTTGTGAAATAGACAATCAAGAACTGCTCTTTCACACATCTTTCGCTGGCCATGAACTGTTTATCTGTCTGCTTAACTATTTCTTGAAGCAGCATATTTTTTATTTGGGGCAAGTCCAGTGAACCCGAACAGCTGTAGACCTACCACTATTTCATATGAAAATTCTCTCTTAGCTTTGACAGAGGATTGTATTAAGTATCTTTTTTATCCCAGAAGAACTTACAAAGAGCTACGCAAATACTCAGTAGTCGCCTCATATGTTGATTATTGTTAGCAGTAAGACTGATAAGTATAATACTCTCACAAATTAATAGCAAATTAATTAATGTAAAAGAGTCTTTGATGCTTATTGCAGAACATTCAGTATTCTCTTGTTTCACATACACAGCATTCGCTGGATGCGAAATATATGTATGGTGACACAGTGAAAACAAGGACCAAGCTACTTCAAAATTATTTTAAACAGCTGCAAAGAGATGCTTGTGCGGATGTGGATAGTGCCAAAACTTTACATTTCTAGAAACCGAGGATAATTCTGCAGTAGGTATTCTATTTACATTTGCTGTGGCGTGAGTCAAAAATGAATAGTTTCAAAATATCTGTAAACGAATTATAGATGTAATGATTTCCAGAACTGCTTGATTTATGGAAGTTTCAATGTCTTATGTGAGATTTGCAGCTTGAGTGTTTGGATCGAAGAATGACCACCATAACCAAGTGAGTCAGGAGCAGAGAAATCAAAATATTTGAAACGTAAAGTAATAAGGCACGATTGTTTGGATCCACAAACACGTATGTCATAAACGCGGAAATGGTATTAGATTCATTAGTCAAAGTATACTATGGCTAGTCTACCTTATATGACATTTCATAATAATGACACTTCATAATAACACCTAGTGACAGGGTGTGTTATCCTGTGTTTTCGAAGATCAATCCCAATCTGGTCAATCAGTGGTGGCGGTTTCTGAGGAACGATGAGTATCTATTTAGTTTAGTTAATGACAGCTAAATCAATTATGGTGAATACTGTTTTAGTCCACGGAGCAACCATTACTGCACACCTTGTATCCGGAATTTTGTCATACGTTTGTTGATACCGCCACTGTTTTTGTGGCCTGAACTAGTTCATCGAGCAGCTGTGCATTGGCCGGCCTCGGTAGCGTTGGGGCTAGAGTGCTAGCTCCGCGTACCGAAGGTCGCCGGTTCGAGTCCGGCCGAGGGCATGGGTGTTTATTGTTGTGTCTGTGAATGTCTTGTCCGTGTTGTAGTGTCCTTGTGTCAATACTTGATAGCAACAAATCACATTGAGCTAGCTGTATGGCCCAGTAGCCGAATGCCATTAAAAAAAAAAGCTGTGCACTGGACTGATATTCGATGGATGCCACAATATTTGTTGACGATGAGTTCATCCATCTATATACTTCCTGGCCACAACAAAAAATGCGGAGTGCCACAAAATCGCACCAAGCTGAATGAGATTGTAACATTCCTACTCTCACTTCATTGTTTTTAAAGAGCCTTTTTTAACGTTATCTACTCATTACTTAATCAATACACTGCACATACATTATTACTCTAGACGGTGTTTCGATACAATTACAATTATTTTGTATTGCTTTGTCTGTGTTCTATTATCGAGTAAAATATTCTGCCCCGTCTATTATTCTTTATCCAACTTCTGAAGTGGGCTCTTTAGTCGTATTTTCAACCAATAGCGTTTCCATTTACCCGAAAGGAAATGATCATACTCCACCTTATCTTTCTCTCATCTACTAGGAGAGATTCAACAACATTAATCATTTCGGATTTCACTAAACTTAACATTTATTCAACAAATACTTATACAATCATACTGCACTCAGTTCACCGAGCGTGGTGGTGTAACGGCTAGCGTTCTGGCCTCGCATTCGGGAGGACGGCGGTTCGAATCCCCGTCCGGGCATCCAGATTTGGGTTTTCCATGGTTTCCCCAAATCACTCCAGGTGAATGCCGGGATGCTTCCTTCAAAAGGCCATGGCCGAATTCCTTCTCATTCCTTGCCCCCCATCCTTTCCCGTCTCTAAAGACCTAGTTGTTATAGGAGACGTTAAGCAGTTAAAAAAAAAATGCACTCAGTTTATTCCTCAAAACAATTATATTTCTCGTAACTAAAATCCATTCATTTAACATTATTTTGCGTCTGAAACCACCTCCTTCAAAAATACATCTCTCGCATCATTTTTTTCGGTCCATTTTTAATTTATTTATTTTTTCCTTGATACAATGTGGTCTCTTCTTCATCGCATATCCTATGGACCGCTTTTCACTTTGCTGCCATGGATGCTTGATAAACAATACTATTATTACAGTTATTCATACAGAATCGTACTTGTAATAAAAATACAATAATTACATATACACTCGCGTTGGAGTAATGTACGAGTATGTCCGCTACAAAGGGAAACAGCTTATTTGCATATTGTATGTTCTATCAGCTAATTTTTAAAGAATTTTAGATGCCATTCCATCGGCTGGTTAAAATATAATCAACTGTTTCAAGCACTGACTGTATTTTCAACACCGTCAATCTGATGCTCTTTTGGGAAGTAAAAGTAACAGAACTAGGTACTCAGCAAGTTTCAAATAGTTAGAAACTTCAGTGAATTGATTGAAAAGCAACTGCCCGGATAGATTAATGTTTTTTTTTTTTTTTAACTTGCTTTACGTCTCTCAACAGCGAGGTCTTTAGCGACGGGAAAGGATGGGGGGCAAGGATGGGGACAAGGAATGGGAAGGAATTCAGCCATGAAGCATCCCGGCATTTGCCTGGAGTGATTTGGGAAACCATGGAAAACCCAAATCTGGATGCCGGGACGGGGATTCGAACCGCCGTCCTCCCGAATGCGAGGAGAGAACGCTAACCGTTACGCCGCCATGCTCGGTGATAGTTTTATGATTTATTTCGCCGTGTGTTTGGAGGTAACTGTATGATGCATACAAAAGAAATATTACGGAATCAAATTAAATATACGGTATATATCAGCTGCAGAACAGGGATGGCGACAGACCAAGTGTTCATCTTATGTCTACGAAAGCGACTTATCACTGACGAAAAATTAGCGTATTGTTTAATAGTTTGCGGACGGAAAGTCTGTCATCTTCAGTGGGGGAGGGAAGCGGAGGGGGGGGAAGAGCTCAGACCGCTGTCCCACTGACCAAGTGACCACCTGGTGCAACCAACAGTTCGCGCTCCGTTGCCTTTATCTCTCGGTTGCCACTCGACTTGACACCAATAACGGCTGACACAATTTTTTACCCGAAATACCAGTTTTATGGTCACTCCGGCGGGCTTTTAACAGGCCTCTCCTTTGTTTTTGTGAGAACCACCTCTCTTTCTGTGGACAGTCGGCACCTCCACCCCTCGCTGGACACGGCTCATTATGCGCCCAGGCGACGAGTTGACCACTCATTTGCATCAAACGCCCAATACACATGCAAATATCACGAACGCCGACTTCAGGCCTTGTACAAAAAGCCTTGTGGGTGACCAGTTAACGTCCAGGGCTGGCACGCGGATCAGCGCGGGATCACTGGATGTCCAGAGTTTGGTTTTCCATGGTATCCTTTAACAAATCTAGGCGAATGATGGGACGATTTCTGCATACAGAACAAGGCCAACTTCCTTCTCATTACTTTAACACAATCCTGCTTCGCTTCTATTTACCGCGTCATCAACGAACTATCAAACCTAGTAAAAAATGCCTTGTACCGCAACTGCAACACAGCGCTCTCAGTGAAAATATTGTTTTTTTTAAACCATATCACTAGAGTTAACATGGTGGCCAATTTTTTTTATATCATCAAAATCTCGACTGGTTTCATGCAGTCTAACGGTCATACGTTACGTCAGCACATAAACGTAGAGATAAACATAGAAAAACGTTTATTTGTGTATAAAGTAATTTGTTAATATAAAACATCAATAGTATGTAGAGAAAAACTTTTGCAGCACCTGGTAAACGGGGCTTAGGAGTCCTAAGAGCAGTGAGTCAATACTCGATATTGGATGATAGAAGACGGTGTTAAATAATGGATAACTGAAGATTAAACCGGATTGTGGAATACGAAGAAATATTTTTGTTACGAGAATGATAGTTTATGAAGATGTATCATGAAGGATAATCTGACTTATATAGAAGTTGATTTGTGTAAAATAGTTACGGCTGCAGCCAAAGCATCGTGTATTATAATTGAAGTAATAAATAAGTGATTCAATACATATAATGTTGAAACCGAGTCTATGGTATTACATCTCAAAGAAGAGAAAGAGAAGGAATTCCAGTTAGAGTATACGGTTTTCTTACAGATAAGAAAAAAAGAGGAAGATAAATTTACAACCGAATGTTATCCAAGAAATCCATTTTAAGTGAAAAAGATTGGAAAAACGTAATCGTTCCTGTTAGAAATCACCCAGTAGCGTGATTAAAATAAACTAAAATATTTCAAACGTAAGAGATAATTTGAGAAGTAAAGTTGTTATAAACATTGGTTAAGTAACGAGAACTAAGAGTTGAACAGTAACTAATAGAACAAAGTTTATATAAGTAGCTTCCAAACAGAGAACTGGACAGATTATAGTGGTAACGAACGTGTCAGGTTTCCAACCAGATATAGGAAAGTTATGTCTTTCATCTCTTTTGAATTTGAACTAATTTCACCATACTCGTGACAAGTTATCTGCTTCAATTGCTCTAATTTGCCTTCTCTCTACAGCTAATTGCTTCGTTTGATCACTAACAAATTAAGCAGGCAAGTCTTAAAACTGACCCACCATCCTCTTCGTTCTGTGAGATTCTTCATTAATATAATTCTTTCCCCAATCTTTTTAGAGAAAATTCGGGTGGGTAGGATATTCTCCACCAGCGAAAAACTGTTTGTGACCTGTTGAAGTTTGTATTATCTGCTTCCTTATAATGTCCTCTTCACGTTTTGCATTCTCCTTTCCCGGAAAAGTCACCACCAATTAAATTAAAAATGACGAAATGTGAGTAACCGTTTTTCGCTGGTGGAGAGTATCCTACCCAACCCGAAAATTCTAATTTTGTAGTTTATCTGTCCACTTAATTTTCAACATATTTTTTACACTATCTCATTTCGAATTGCTCGATATATGCAAATAATACAGTGAAATAGTTTTAATATAGTTCTGAATTGAAATCCATTTATAAATCAATATATCCGATCCCTAACGCCAACTATCTTCAGTAATCTGACAACACAAAAAAAGAACTACTCCCGGCAAGAAGGGAAGAACGTTACAGTATTGTGTGTTTGCCCATTTTGACGGTTAACTGGAAGGTAATGCGGCATTTGACGCGGGAACAGATATTCGTGCTGTAAGTTCTGCTCTGTTTCGATGCCATTATTCCCTACACCATAAACTGTACTTCCCGTTGATAGGGAGCCTCTTTAAGGATGATAAAGATATTCGAAGGAGTGTGACATATAAAAGTCTTCGAACCATAAGTCAAATAAACAACCGCAAATCGAACCAGTAACTGATACTTCACACCATTCTCTGTAACCATGCAGGAGAAATACATTGAACAATATCTTTTGTTTGAAGTTGAGTCTATAGAATTATTGACATTATACAACTGTTCTATTCTGCACGTCTACAAAATGTAAAATTATTTTCGTGCATTAAGTTACGTTGCTTGATAACTATATTAAAAATTTAGTGTTATTTAACAAAGAAAAAAGCAGTTGTACATGTTTTACACTTTTGTACATGAGAGATTTATCACTCATGACACTTCTTATTCTTCAAATATTCATCCACGTTACAATGAGAGGGGGAGACGGAGGGAAATTTTGTCAATCCCGTATGAAAAATGTGTAGAATTTAGTTAAGAGCGCCAATGCGTGAATATAGTTGTATCAGTTTATGTCAGAATCCAGACATACCACAACTGATTACTAAGTTGTGAATCACAATGTTTCTGGCATTGAACCTGGTGGAAAAAAAAAGTTTGAACCTGGCATTTGGCAGAATCAGATTCAATCCTCGGTCCGATCGTACAGATTAAGGTTTTCTCTTCTTTCCTGATGAATTTTGGGATGGTCCCCTCATAAGCCCTTACAACCATTTCTCTCCCCACTCTTTATGACCTGGTCTACTGCGTGCCGTAAAGTTTTAATTAAACAAAATAACAAAGATGGCCAGTAAAAAAAAACAAGTATTTAGTCACACATACTATAGTGGATAATTAATTTTTTTAACAATCTGCAGATCGATAAATCTGTAATTCTTTTAAGAGCTAGGGTATAAACCCACATATGGAAAAAAGTTATTAAATGGTTAAAAAATGGAGAAATAATAATTACTAGTTGAAACTTCAAGAGAAATAACAATTTAATGTGTATCTAAGCTTCAAACAACAATAACAAATTCTTATTATTTGTATTGCGATGGTTGTAGTTTGTTACAACTTGTAAGGTATAAATCACTGAAGTCACCTCTAATGAAAGAAAAAAGATTATGCGTCTTGCAACGTTGACTGAGCTTGATGGGTGAACGGTAACGCTCTGGCTTTGCATTCTCGATAACGTGAGTTCGAATCCCCGTCCGGCCACCTTGATTCCCGTTTTCCATGGTTTCCCAAAATCATTCCCGGCGAATGTTGGGATGTTTCCTTCATGAAACCGACCGAATTCCTTCCTGGTTCTTGCCACCAGTCCTCTCCCGCCTCTAGTGAACTCGACGTCGGCAAGCCGAAACGCCATTAAAAAAAAAAATATATAATAATAATAATAAAAAAAGCTCCATCGATAATGTTTAGATTTTTGTTGTTAGAGTGGCGTAACGTGGACACAGATGTTTCACATCTCAGTATATCATCAGATTCCGAGTTTTAAACAAGCCGAAATGATTTCCGGTAAAAGATGAATTGAGTTCAACGAAGATCTTTGCAAAATAGTAATCCTTTATAACCATATTTACCTATTTAGGCTACCTAAAAGCCACATTCAGTGTTCCCAAGTAATTGTCCTTAAAGTAGAAACAACCTGAGAAAAGTATCGCTGCTCTCAATAATTTATTTCTCTGCTTTTCTTGTCATTGATTGGTGATGAGACTAAAGTGATATTTTTTTGCTTTAGTGATCGCGGGCAGTGAGGTGATTCAGAGGCTTTTGGATAAGAAACGGTTAGGAATTTTCCCATAGCCTTTTGAAGGAATCATCTAGTGAGTTTGAAAAACAGTAAAATAAATGGAAACCTGGATGACTCTATCGGGAATCGAACCCGCATCTATAGAATTTCAGCCCTAAAAATATTATTATTTACGCAAATTATTAGTGGTCTTTCAGAAGATTACAACGCTCAAATTAGAATAATCGCTGTTCTAAAGGGTCACTTTTATGATCTTTCCTGCTCTCTGTTTGGCCAAATGCTTTTCGGAGCTTCGACTCAGACCAAACTTCAGTGAAGCCTAAGCCCTTTATATTCTTCCAACCTAGGATGCTGAATCAAACTTTTCGGAACGGAAAGTATTTACGGATACGCATAAAGGGGGAAAGATGTTCTTTTGTGGGTAGGCACACAATGTGTTAAGGTGGGGCGTGGGAGGATGGGGAGACGGAGATCCCAGGCGTGGCAAAGCAAGGAGATCGAGGATAACTGCGAAATGCACCTGCCTCATAAGAGATCGCACGCCAAAAAAATCGCTGGGAGGGTCTGTGGTATTGAAAGGGTAGAGATACTGACGACCAATGATGTACAGTACTTGGACTGGAAGCAGCATACGATAATAGTATTGCAATATTTTGACCATACTTAAGCTGAATTTCAAATTTGTATAAAATCAACAATAGTAGCTCTTGAATATATACTTTGAGGCGGTGTGAAAAGTCCTCAGCTATCGATACGTATACGACTAACCTTTTTTTTCTTTGTTACATGTTAGAATTAAATATAAAATAGGAAGTATAAAGCTTTGTGAAAGATATAGGAGTATGTTGTTTGTATTGCATAAAATTTGTTAAACCCAACATCTTTCAACTACATAATATACTCCGCACCAAAACGTACCTCTGCTCTGTGCACTCCAATCCTGAATAACACGAGGGAAAAAAGAATTCATACCATCATCAGTGCGGCACCTTATTTATTTAATACTAGTGTAAGCCCGTGACCGTTATTTTGCGTATCGTCACGGGTCTAGAATAGTTCCAGTTCGTAGGATGAAAGATTATGACAGGTTGAACTGATTTGACCAGATATAAACTTGACTTGTGTTTCAGGGTGAATAAAATCTCTTGAACATGAAGAACTCAAAAACGTTAATAGACGTTAATAGGGATTAAACACGAACAGGGACGACAGCGCAACCGTATAATTGTTTCAAAGGTCATAGGCTCGAACTTGTTTAAACACAAACTAGACGTGTATTTGACTCAAACTTCACTCTGCAGAATTTAAAAAATTCCTGTTTGCTACAAAAGCATCACTTTGTTTTTATTATTATAATTATTGAGACTTGGCAAACGCTTATAATGTAATCATTGGTGCTAGTATCTGTAACGGCCAGAGAACTTAATACATATTCCAGATTATTACACAGTTGAGCAACTCCGAAGAAATGAATTGCCAGAATAGTCGATTCGGTAAAATATTTGGTCTGATGTCCACTTAAAATAGCCTAATAACTCACGCACAGCGAACATGAGCAAAGACCATTAACGATAGTGATCACTAAAATGCCTAAAAAGCAAACAAACCATAACGCATAAACGTTGGTCAAGCAACATTATTAGTGAAAGGTTTAATTAAACTGAAATTTATCCTAAGCCGGAATGACAATTGCCATTCGTGGTTACACCAGAGACCATTAGTAGTTTTTTTTTAAGTTTTTAAGTTGCTTTCATGAGCAAACATGTTACTGAAAAGCAGATCCACGATTTTTCAGCCGCAAAATTT
The DNA here is from genome assembly GCA_031002005.1 of Vandiemenella viatica. NCBI lineage: Eukaryota > Metazoa > Arthropoda > Insecta > Orthoptera > Morabidae > Vandiemenella > Vandiemenella viatica. The sequence continues at coordinate 92,009,710 of JARYHS010013631.1, forward strand.
ATGAATTTTTTTTAAAACTATGAAATGCTACGAAAAGCAAACTTAATGAATGTATTATGCAAATTAATTTGGTAGCAGTTGCTTAGCTATTAAATTGTGGACATAAAATCGACTTTCTTACTATTATACCTCTGGTTGCTGTTAATTTGCGAGCGAAGGCTGAAACGTGACACGGTTCTCCAGCCAATAGCTGTCGAGGTGAGTTAGTAAGTGAGCTTAAGAAATTATATAATAGACTAGCCTCGTACCCGCGACTTCGTACGCGTGGATTAAGAATTTTTTTGCCAGAATTAAATATAGAAAGTTGTTGGTAACGAAGGATTGGTCCCAAACAATATCGAGTCGGAATAATATGACAGGAAAGCTATCACTATATCATTGTACCGTCGAACCTGTCTCTTGAAGAGAATCAATTTCCAACATATTTCTGTCACCATTCGATAAAGTCTCAAAATTTCGTGACTACAACTGTTAATCATACTGGAAAAAATGTCCTGCGCCCTTCATACAAATTTCCTTATAAAGTTCCATCACAACGATATAGTCATTTAGTCGTCAAAACGTAACAAAAAGACAGAGACTTACTTCCGTATTTATAATAATATTACTGTGGTTCACACTCACACACTGACTGCGAACAACACCTGAGGGATCATTATAACGTAAAAAACTGTACACCTACAACATTTCAAGACTACCTACGATTTGCCTCACATTGCACCCCTAACTTTCTAATATCTACAGTTTAACATTCAATCCGAATAACCTACGGCCCAGGCCTGACTCTTACGATGAAAAACAATTTTTAAAAATCTTAGCCTCCACGGAGATTTGAACCGGAGACCACTACGTTCGTAAGCAAGCGCTTTAACCACTGAGCTGCCAGTCCACTACACGGAAATATGGTACGGAGACGTCCATATTCAACGTGTCTGTCTATCGCCACATTTCGAAGTTATGAGACAACATGTGTTATTAATACAGATAATTTTTCAACCAAATGTAGACAGTATTTTTCTCCTTGTTTCAAAGGATAAGTGTGCAAAGTTTCATCGAGATAGGATGAAAGCTGTGGATTTGTATGAAAAACAAACAAACATACATTCATCTTTATATATAAAGATTATCTGTCTTGTCATTGCGATCTAAACAGATTAATAAACGTTCCTGAAAGAGGTGATAATACCAAGAAAATTGATTGATATTTCATAAAATTTCATAAAGACTTTCTTTGATTTCAGAATTTAAAAATCTGTTGTTGAATTTAGTGGTGACCGTAAACACCAAATTTAGTTCGCTTTGTGGAAAGTATAATAAATGCAGCAATATCAGAAATCATTAACAAGATCCATGGTAAAATATTTAGACGGATGTTGAATTTGAATATAAATACCACAGACATTTTAGCAAAAAGTTGAGAATATATTTTGACCTAAGGATTGTACATAAAGTTGTACAAATAGACGTTGCTTTTCCAATCTGCGCATAATACGTATTGATATCGAAATTTCTAAACAGTTTTTCGAGCGATTTAAGAAGAATGGAATTGATTATTTGTCGATTTCCACCACAACTGAGACATTCTATCCGTAATATAACCGAATCTAAACACGAAAAGCTGGTTCAAACAGCATGAATGGTTATGACAACTACCTGCTTGAATGCTAAATAGAATTTTTTATTTGGTGATTGTTTTATTTAGAGGGAAACAATATTCTTCTCCTCCACGTCGATTTCGCCGGACATCGACGGTCGTCAAAGAGCTTCTCTATCTGTTCCCAGATGAAACAACCGCTGGCCTCTCTTACTTTCAGTCGATTCTTTGATGTCATCTAGCTATGATTTCACCCCGCAGGCATTTTCGACTCTGCTATTTTCCTTTGCACGGTCAATACTAACAGGTGATATTTGATACCTTGAAGTAATAAAATGAGTCACCGTTTGATTTCAGTAAGATATTCAGTCTTTCTTTTCCTGTATTCAGTATTTCACTGTTTAATATTTTTGGTTCCATGGTATTCCATGCATTCGTCTGATGATCCTAATTTATTTCTATGTTGGAACAAATCCTACCTCGCACAGAAGTACTGGAAAACATCAGTATTTCCCTGTAAAATAACGTTGTCATTCTGTTACATATTGGTTGTATGAAACAATATGTAAGAAAATTTCTCTTTCAGGATAAAGCTTTTTCGAGATTATGTGTCTTAATCATTTCTTACTTTTGATGGACATAGGAAAGCTTGTTGGAGAGACCATGAACTTTTTCCAAAGATCCCGATATAAGATACTAGCTTTGTGGACTGTGAAAAGTTGTCAGTTTACAGATAAACAATTAGATAACAAAATAGATGCATACACCAGAAGATGTACTGTCGTAGCATAATATGTGCTTTAATTATATCAACTGTATTTACACAAACAACTGGCAATTATTTTGTATATATTTCGCTTGTAAATTTTTCGATGGAACAGAAGGAGTTATAAATTAAAAATTATTTTAATATTTTCCTGAATTTAATCTTATCCTCCGCCAAACATTTAACATATTATTGAAGCTGGATTTTTCAACAAAGATTTTAAAGTCATCTTCCTTGATGATCTTATGCTTATTCAAGATCGTTAAAATAACTAAATAATAACTAGAGAGTATTATTAAAAAATTCTTAAACCATTTACAACAACAAAAAATCTTGAAAATCATTGAATTAGGATGGCAAAATATCGGTCCTTACCCAGGCAATGAACAAGAACACAAAGGGTTTTTTTTTGTCTATAGAAACTGTAAGTAATTATAACTGAAGTATTAGTATATATGTCCTAAACACCAGATTATTTATCCTACGACTTCTGTCTCTTCCCAAATTTTTGAACTCTTCCTTGTTGGTCATTGTCTTTCATCATATCAAGAGGAAATTTTAGTGGTAGAGATGTACGTTGTAGAAAGTAATGCAAACCATTCCATCCATTGGACAATGGACATGACATTTGTAACATCAATTGATAAAATGTATTCATTATAAGCGGCACTGTATTGAAAAATACCAGGTGAGTTTCAAGTTGTATATTCATTACCCGATTTTAGACTGACAACATCTCAAATCAAAATCGCAAATTGAGAGGCATACCTATAATAATTACAATCAGGCTATCACATCACAATAACAATCACCCCAATGCCTCACACAATTACTAATACAAACGAAATAAAATAACATATTTTACATATATTGTCCCTTTAATGTACTGAATGCGTTTTGAATAACTTCATTAATTATTGTTTTGATTAGCACCAATTAAGCTGGTAAAGTTATTTTGTTTTTTAGTAATTAAAACATTTCAATTAATGCTAACTCTTCCCTCTAATGGATTTAGTGTTCTTGGCGTTTGCCCTCGTGGGAATTAATTTTTTTTAATCTTCTTCGAGTTTAATGCAAACTGGTAAACAAAGGACTTTGGTATTACTCTCAAATGTAGCAAAAAACCTTCGCTTATTTAAAATGTGATAACTTTTTAATAGAAATTAAAATAGCTCAAGTGTTTTTTATAGTTTTAAATAGTTTTGTCTGCTTCCAGCCATTATCTATTAGGGGAGACACTATAGTATTCGGTCCCTTCTTAGTCGTGGTAGTGCTTAAGAGTTGTCTCCCAGACTGTATAAAAAATTCAAAGAGGATGAATAGTGTGTGAACAGCGGGTAGATCTAGGAAGGCACCTTAGGGAGCAAATAAGACCATTAGGGTGCTAGAAACAAGAATTTCTTCTTCCCGAATACAGAAGCGAGTACTATGTTTCGAGATAATTTGCGATTCCGTCATAGGGTTGACTACTACAACCAAACGTTTGCTTGAAAACACATATGGAGAAACGATCATCATTTTTGCCTCAGCTGTATCCGAGAAATTATTACGAACTGATCCCAAACTGTTATCTAAGACTTCTCGCAGGGTCAAAAAAAAATCTACTCTCGCTAACACGTTGTCCACGTGGTAATATACAGGTATAGCTTGATATTTATTTTATGGTTTCAAGAATCTTGACCAAGCAGCTGAACTGTAAAGTATTTATCACTTCCGTTTATATACATGTCTGCAATTTTTCTATAAACTGACTTATTAATACTGATTGTATTTCATCTGAAAAGTTTGTCGAATGACATGTTGCCTCTAATGTCCGCGGTTCTCAGTGATGTAGTGACTCATACGGGATTGATATAAACTAGCCCACCTACTTGTTCGCAAGGTCATCCGATTTTTGTTTTCTCCGTGGGTTTTGGACACCCCAGGATCATGTACAATAGTTGATGTCCTCTTACAAAGTCGCCATTGGAGTTATGACTTTAGAAGAAAGCTTCAACCACCGGTAGAAATGTCAGCCATAAGTCTCGTGAACGATGTAACACAGCTTTACTCGCCACGTCCAGGTTAGGCGTTATAAACTTCCAGAAATAGCGACATTGTGATACTCGTCATGTCTCCAGAATCAGTTAACCGAATAAATGTCGGTGATTGATGCTGATTAGAGTTTGTGACAGGAATCTCAGTAACCAAATGTTTGAATTTATAAGAACATCAGGAGTAACATATTTGTAAATGGCCAAATCAACTGTTGAGTATTTAATGTTGTGCACAGTCAAAGCTACTAGTTATGCTAACAGTAAAATAAAAATTAATTAATTTCCAGTTGTCATCGACACGAGAAGAAGAAGAAGAATTTCCAGTTTTTCTTACTGTGGTAATTTGTATTTTGAAAAAGAACACTACATTTATTATTTCAATTTTAATGCACTTTTACTCTCCCCTGTGAGTTATGTGAGAATATATCTCTTAAATATCTACGTCTTATAGTAACTAATTTGTCATTTAAATGAAACAAGGTTAATTTTTATTCAGT
>JARYHS010013631.1:92015602-92165160 GCA_031002005.1 Vandiemenella viatica
CCCTCCTGCAGACTTGGCTGCGAAGGGGTCGACGACGGCTTCCACTTGGTCGTGCAGCGTCTTGAAATTTTTCTTCGTATTGGACCACTATAGGTGGAATATGGGCCGATCTCTTAGCTGGCGGGGTTGTGTTTCCTCAGTCTGCAGGGGCTGGAATGGATTGTTGGTTTCCATTACAAGCTCCGGGTCCAGTGCGGGTGGCGGCTTTGCTGTGCGGCGGGTGTTTAAATCCTTCCGCGTCTGGTTGCTGCGCTTTGCGTCGGTTTCCTCCGCTTGCGGCAGCAGTCGTCTGCTTGGGGGTATTTGCTTTTTTGAAGTTTGTCTGCGGTGGTGTATAAGGCGTCTGGAATGGGAATGTTGCGGCCGAGTACTCGGTCGTCCCCTTCTTCTTCTTGTTCGCTTTCTTCTCTTTGCTGGCTGTAGCACTGGAAAGTTGTTGTACGGGCACGCTGACTTTCGAACCACTTGCGCGTTGTTCGTTCCTCGGTTGCTTAGTTTCCCCGCTGTGATCGGAGAGTTCTTCTCTTCGATGCGCGGGGGTCTACTGATCCGTGGGCAGGCTGGTTCGTCGTGAGCGTTATCCTTACAATTCCGTCGGGTCCACCCTCAAGTCTTGTGGGAACTGCCTGGTCGTCGTCAGTGTTGTTCCGTCCGCTTCCAAGTCCGGTAGGGATGCCGGTCGTCACCATTGCCGCAGCTCCCGCCGGCAAGTCGAGTGCGCTGGGGCACTCCGACCCGCCTGGCGCGGAAGAGCGGCTAGCGTATTCCTGTCGCACATCTACACGTTACGATGGTCAACTCGGAACTACTATTACTCTTCCACTAACTAAGATATATTTATTACACCCTTATATCTACCCGGACCTCGAGAAGTAAACAGGAATTTCGACAAAACTTAATATGGGTAAGAAATGAAGATGCTACAGGGTGTTTCAAAAATGGCCGGTATATTTGAAAAATCAATAAAAACTAAACGGGTAGTGATATAAATACACCGTTTATTGCAATATGCTTGGAACAACAGTAAATTTTCAGGCAGACAAACTTTCGAAATTAGTTACAATTTTCAACAACAGATGGCACTGCAGTCTGGAAAAATCTAAAGTTCTAAGGAATAAACCATTTTTTCACAGCAAACTTGGAATCTGTGAACAGCACACGCTTACAGCAGAAAGACGACTTACAGAATGGCGAAATCACAGACTGCGTTTACTTCTATATCTTTCAAATCGCCTGCAGCACAATCTGTTGTTGAAAATTGTAACTAATTTCTAAAGTTTGTCTGACTGAAAATTTACTGTTGTCCCAAGCATATTGCAACAAACGGTGTATTTCTATCGCTACCCGTTTAGTTTTTATTGGTTTTTAAAATACACCAGTCATTTTTGAAACACCTAGTATATTGACGTAAAACCATCATGCCACCACCTCGGATTGTGGAGTCGCTGAACAGACATTGAAGCATATTAGCACATATTTACCTCTAAAGAAATATGAGCACCAATTGAGAGATTTTATTTATGTCACACGGTATGTAGTAAAATAGGCCCTGCCAGTGTGATTTAGTGCGCTGAGGTGCCGCACACTGGATCCGTACAACTGTCCCTGATTTTATACCAGGCCTCAGCGTACCAGCCACTCTGACTGAGTTTTTTCGCAGCCATCGAACGGTCCCTAATCTCAGTCTCATAAATTACACGTTTCACAAACCAAAATGCACTCATCAAACACAGAACATAGTTACATATTTCACAGACAGATGGCAACACTGCACTTCTTATATGAGTACGTAGTACGACCAGTATATATAAAATGTTTGGGATCAGCAAGGCCATGAGGCCGTAAATAATTTGACCATGCCAATGAAGAATAAAACTCATCAAAGGTAACCGAACCCTACAGTTTAGTAAAGGTGATAAGAAGACGAAGGAGTCAGTAGTAAAATAGATTGATGAGTTAGATACAGAGCTGTAACTAGAGGATTCGTTCCCGGGATCCTGAATTTCGGGATTCCAGCCGATTTCCAGTCCCGATATTTTCGGGATTAAATTTCTCAATCCTGGAATTTTTGCGACTCACAAAAGAATAGGAAAAATTGTTCTGAAACATACATCATAAAACAAAAAAATTTCGCATTAAATGCAGTCAGTTTATGTGTCACTGTCACTTTGACCTTTTTGTCAGTCATCTTGTTTTAACAGCTGATTTTAGCCGCCTGTGCGACGGCAAATAGAGAAGCTGTGAGTGAAAAGGTGTCAAAAGAGCTGCTCTTTGGATCTCATAAGTAGAATTATTTATTCTTTTTGGTTAATTAGCATTAATTACCTAAAATAATGGTTATGTACAAACGTTTAAAGTCGTTTTATGATTATGGACAAATAGTGGACGATAAAGTAAGGAATTTGTTTCTATTCCCACAACAAAATCTTAAAAGGGAGCGTCCATAAACCACGTAGTTCCATTTTGGCCTCCTGTGAACCCCCCTCCCCCCTACATAGCCTGACGTGGCTTTTGCCTCATTCCCCTTTTCCCGCCCCCATCCCCCCCCCCCCCCCCCCACCCGGTACCCCGTAGAATTTTTCCCTTTTGATGCCAAAAGACATTTTGTACTGTTTTCTCCTGTCAGACTATAGTAAATTACATACGAATATAATTAAATGATGGAAATAAATATTCACACAGGCTGTTGTGTGTCCTGTACCTCATTTTAACTGTGTAAATAATATAAATGGAAGGCTACGTGGCCTGGTTCGGAACCCCCCTCCCCCCTCACATAGCGCAGCGTAGCCTTCCAGCCAACTACTCCCCCTTTTTTAGACTGAGCCACGTAGTTTATGGACGCTCCCAAAGATACAGATAATTTCGCTGATGGAGAGATTAAATATTGAGACTTACTTGTCAGACAATGACATGCAATTGATGCAAGTCAACCCACAACTCAAAGGAAAAGTGATTTAAATCTCAAAGAATAACTTCCCACCGATATAGATAAAAGAATGAAAATATTGTTTCCATAATCAAATACAAATTCGAATTTTTCCAAAAGTCGTGGAGAAGGAAATGAATCTTTTTGAAGCTTCAAGCTCCAATCTGGGATATAATCTGGAACGAGCTCTTAAATATTTATTAACAATCCCTCCAACTTCAATCGGGCCCAAACGCGCCTTCTCGGTAGCAGCATACACGTGCAATAAATTAAGAAACATGCTGAGTGATCAAATATTGAACGCCTTGTTATATCTTTAATCGTATTTTCGCAATTTGTAGAAAAACTAAATTTAAAATATTGAGTTGTTGACTATAAGAAATGTGAATTTAACTGATTTATATTTTAATGTGCAAAACGTTTTTTACTCCGTGCCTTGTTATTGTGTAGAAGTCAATTCCCTGTTAAAATTTATAGATAATTTTTGTTTTGAAAAACAATTGTGATTGTTTAAACTCAAGTCTGATTACTAATAAACGACTGTTGTATAGGGACATATGTTACTAAAATTAAGATAAAAAAATGATTCTTATATACTTCTTGTGTGTTTTTTCCTTGTGGCTTTGCGCCTCGTTGGTGTCAAGGTCATTAGAGGCGGGAAAGGAGTGGGCATAAGGAACTGGAAGGAATTCGGCCATCCCTTTTTGAAGGAAGCATAATCCTCCCGAATGCGAGGCCAGAACGTTAACCACTCACTCACCACGCTAGGTGTGTATTTTTAACTGCCATCCCAAATACCGGGGTTGCCTGTTCACAATCTCGAAATCCTGGGATTAGAAATAAGGGCCGGTATCGAATTCTCTAGTTGTGACTGACAGCCTTGCTACGTGTGAATTATGTGTCACGTATTTTAATTCTTTTATTAATTGTTACTTCTCCAACACTAATAAATTGCAGTACGATAAAGGCACAATGAATATAAATATCTATTATGACATCTTAGGGATTCGTTGACCCATAAGTAAGCCGCATTTTGTAGCATAGACCTGATCTGATGATCTCTCTGTTAAGGGGTTAATGAATCGAGTTCAGACACAGCTATTTTTTATTATTATTATTTCTGTGCTCCTTGTGTTCTGTCCTACACGGAAGATGACGCAATGAAAAACATTTGCAGGTGGGTAAACTATCTTATCATATATATTATTTCTATAAGGTATTTTTTTGTCACGAGCCTGTAACTGCCTTCATACTTAACCGAAATCAATGAATGAGGTGTCATTTTAAAGCTTATGGTCTTCACTTTCGTCACATCATATTTTAGAAATTGAAGTTTTTGGAATTAGACCCTTAAAGGGCGATAATGTCAATATTTCTAAAATGCTGTTTTCTGTGTTACGAGTCATTTATCTCCCTGGATACCTATCTGAAATCGTTTAATGAAGTATAATTTTAAAGATTAAGATCTCCGCTTTAGTGACGTCATATAATAAGACAGAAATTTTTCGGAATTCGACCCTTAAAGGGAAAAAGTATCAATAATTTTGAAATTCGTTTTTGTATCACGAGTGATTTATCTCCCTTAATATCTAACCGATATAGATAAATGAGGTATCATATTCAAGAATAAGGTCTCCGTCGTGGTAACATTATATTTTAAGAAAGGAAGTTTTTGTAATTCGACCCTTAAAGGGCAAAAATGTTAATTTTTTAAAAATGTGTTTTTTGTAACTCGGGCCATTTATCTCCTTAGGTATCTAACCAAAATCAATAAATGAAGTTGAATTATGAGAAGTAATGTCTCAGCTTTATGACATCATATTTTAAGAAAGAATGTTTTTGGAATTCAACCCTTAAAGGGAAAAAGTATAAATTTTTCTATAACGCATTTTTGTGTCACGAGCGATTTTTCTCCCTTAATATCTAACCGATATAGATAAATGAGGTATCATATTAAAGAATAAGGGCTCCGCCGTGGTAACATTATATTTTAAGAAAGGAATTTTTCGCAATTCGACCCTTAAAGGGCAAAAATGTCAATTTTTCTAAAATGCGTTTTTTGTGTCTCGAGTCACTTATCTCCCTGGATATCTATCCAAAATCGAAAAAACCAAGTAAGATTATGAGGAGTAATGACTCAGCTTTGGTGACATAATATTTTAAGAAAGAATTTCTTTTGGAATTCAACCCTTAAAGGGAAAACGTATAAATGGTTCTACAACGCATTTTTGTGTCACGAGCTATTTATCTCCATCATGTTAAAGACTAAGGTTTCCGCCGTGGTAACGTTATACAGGGCGTTCGCCGGGAAACGCAACCCTCCCAGTCTGTTGCCGTCGGCAACTTGCTCGGTCAGCGAGGCCAGCGGTTCCCGCCACACGGAACCGTGAATCACCGCACTGTTTAACACCTCCGCTGCCCCAACAGTGCAGTGGCACAGTATAATGGGACCCTTACATGGTTAAAAACGGTTTCTTTGCATTGTAGCTAGTTCGAGACTTCAGTCTCTTATTAATCAGTGTTGTGAATAAACGTTTCTTTGCGGTTTGGCTGGTTTAGGGCTTCATACTCTTACTAATCTGTACCGTGTTTGAGTGTGAGTAAAATTATGGTACGTTACAGTTTGCAACAAAGAATATTTCTCTACGATACATATGTGAAGAAGAAGTCGTTTAAAAAGTGTCGCAGTAAATTTCGTCGCGAATATCCTGGCGCTTTACTGCCAGCTAAATCAACAATTCTGCGTCTGGTTAAAAAAGTAAGAGAAACGGGTTCATTTTTTAACAAAAAGAGACTGTCGGTCAACCGTATTCTCACAGAGGAGAAAGTTGACGATATCGCTTTTCGACTAGAACAGTCACCCAAAAAATCATTAAGTCAGTTAGGGCAACAGGCAGGCGTATCTAAGACGTCAGCTTGGAAAGTAACAAAGCTAGTTCTCTTAAAGCCGTACAAAACAATTGTGGTGCATAAAATTACAGAAATAGACCAGGGGCCTAGGATTAGATTTTGCAACTGGTACCTGCAGGGTGTCCACGATGGCACTGTTGATCCGCAACTGACGTTTTTCTCTGATGAGGCCTGGTTTCATCTGAGTGGTTATGTTAACGCTCAAAACAGTCGACACTGGAGTTCAGAAAAACCAAATACTCTACTCCAACTGCCATTGCATGACTTAAAAGTGGGTGTTTGGTGTGCGATTAGTGCTTCGAGAATCATAGGTCCAATTTTCTTCCGTGAAACTCTTACTTCCGCAAGATATATCGAAAATATTGTGAAACCGTTTTTCGAGAAACTTACTGAAGAAGAAAAATTGTACGGCTATTTTCAACAGGATGGGGCGACAGCTCACACCGCTAGAAATTCGCTTGCTGCACTTGACGAAGTGTTTTATGATCGTGTAATCAGCCGTGGGTTGTGGCCCGCCAGATCACCGGATTTAAACCCTTGTGACTTCTACCTTTGGGGTAAACTTAAGGGTAAGGTGTACGAAGGAAATCCTCACACATTGGAAGAACTTGAGGAAAAAATCTATCAAGTAATAATGTCCATTGACAAAGGTGAAATCCAGCGTGTGTCTCGAAATATGTTCAGAAGATGTGAAATGTGCATTACACAAGAGGGTCAACACTTCCAGCATCTTTTATAAGGTAAGCTAATGAATTACGACACATTTAAATGCTTAGCACATACAAGTTTATGAAGCGTAATTATTGTGAAATAGTCCGCGGCCGACGGTCGAACAATGCCGGAAGCTGAACGCTCGCTCGCCGGGAGCAGTTTCTTCCTTGTAGCGCTAACACTGGGTTGCGTTTCCTGGCGAACGCCCTGTATTTTAAGAAAGGAATTTTTTGTAATTCGACCCTTAAAGGCCAACGTGTCAATATTTCTAAAATATGTTTTTTGTGTTTCGATTCATTTATCTCCCTGGATTTCTAACCAAAATCGATAAATGAAGTAGGAGTATGAAGAGTAATTACTCAGCTTTGGTAACATCATATTCAACCTCACTATTCATCGCATTTTATTCGCGAAATTTTCGCACGGGTCGTCTAGTATATATATATATATATATAGGGGTCTGATCTGCAATTGGAGGTAGGATTACCAAAATGATTGAAAATTTTAAAGGCTCCTAGCCTGGAAAAGCCTGCTTTGTATATGCGAAATTTGCTGGTATCGCTCAGTTGTTTGGATTCCTAGTTTAATCTAAGATCGCCTGCGGAAGTGAACTGGCCGTCCTATCACTTGCTGGATGATTTAATATTGAATGAAGCAGTGGAGGGAAGTGGCGGCTGATCTAATTAATGCGGCGGTCGTGTGCTGCTCGTGTGCAGGGCCGCCCAGCTGGCCGCCCGGGTCCGTCACTCGTGGGAACAGCGGCCGCCCCTGTGTCTCACACGGCCCGCTACACCTGCCTGCACGCGACACCTGGACTGCACCTCACACACGCCGGCCAGACCCGCATCTCGCCAAATTTCATTATTACTACACACAATCGCTAAAAGATGCTCGCCTCACACCGAATTTCCTACATATTATTCAAAGCTGTAGCCATAAATTAATGCACAGTAGTAACCGAAGCAAGCGAATCCACACTAATCTTACTAACTAGTTTAAATAAATGCCCGTCAAATTTGAGTGATTAAGTTTGCCAACTATAATTTATTATAGTATCATACTTTATTTTTGGTCGGTATACTTTAGCCTTACGATAAATTATGCGGAAAGACTTTATTTCTGGTAAAATATACAATTTACGGAACGGAATGCCCTTATTAATTTATTTATAAGACTAGATTTATAATGTGGTACCAACTATAATATTTTAAAAGATACTAAAAATTGGTTGCTAGTTCCGTAGGTACGGAAGAAATATGTATTTAGGCAACAAATATCTAACTTTTAAAATACTTTTTTTTCCTATTATTTACTTTATTCTCCTCTTTCAGAGATAATTATTAATTATACTTTATTTTCTTTCAAATAAGTTTTTTTTTTTCTTTTTTTTTGTAATTGCTTTACGTCTCTTTTTAACATCGAGGTCTTTAGAGACGGGAAAGGATGGGGGGCAAGGATGGGAGCAAGGAATGGGAAGGAATTCGGCCATGGCCTTTTGAAGGAAGCATCGCGGCATTTGCCTGGAGTGATTTGGGGAAACCATGGAAAACCCAAGTCTGGATGCCCGGACGGGGATTCGAACCGCCGTCCTCCCGAATGCGAGGCGAGAACGCTAACCGTTACACCGCCCCTCTCGGTCAAATAAGTTGGCAAACCTAACAGTGACGGGTATCCCCCAAAGAAGTTTGAATATTTTACAGGTATTTCCTATGGTGGTTGTAGGAATTTTGTTCTGAAAAAGCTTGTAAGAAAAAACATGTAACGCTCAGCTCATATTTATCGATATTTTTCGTGATATGTTTACCATCCTCTGGTTAGATTCTCGGAGTATATGGCTAGGATTTTTTTTAATGAAAGAAAGTATAGTTTCAAAAACGAATAACTGTTTCTTATTAATTGATATATTTCACTATTAAGTAGGTTTCGTGTAAACTTTATCTGAGTTTTTAATAAACTTCATTGTTTATTATCTTCTGCCTGGTTCTAATAGCTTGCTACAGAGAACACAGCACAAACATCCATACATTATACTTTGGCATGATATTTGATAAAAAGTTCAACTGGACAGCACACATTGGACTGGTAATAGAAAAAGGATTCAAAATCTTATACCTGTTGGAGAGAGCGATGGGGGGATCTACCAGAGAAGTAAGGGAATTGGGTTACAAAACTTTGATCGGACCATTGCTTGAATAATATTGCGTAGTATGAAACCCACAATTTAGATATCAGGAGCTGGGGGGGGGGGTGCAGATGGGGTGCTAGATTTGTCTCTGGAAATTACCGAAGAACACAATCAGTTACCGATATGATAAAGCAGGTGAAGTGGGATTCGTTGGAAGATAGGAAGAGGGTGAAGAGAATCATGGAAGTGTTCAAGGCGTATATTGGTGATGAGGAATGTGAACATATTTGTGTAAGAGTTAGGAGCAGTGTGTGGACGGCAAAAGATAACCATAACCACAAGCTGGCGCTCGATTTTAGGCACAAGAGAGTGGGAAGAGTTTCTTTAGTAATTAAGGGGGTAAGAGTTTGGAATAAGTTACCAAGAGAAATGAGTAATTTACCAGTAACGCTGAAAGAATTTAAAGTTTAAATGTGTAGACGGGTAAAGGAAAGGGGAAATGATGTATAGGGATTGCCATCGAACGTACGCTCCATAGCAATTAAATTAAATTAAAATGTCCAATGTTCTTCTCTTTACATGAATTTCTGCATTTAATCGTGGTAAATAAACAAAAAAATTGTAAATTTAAAAAAACTTCGCAAAGTAATTTTTTAAAACTCCACCTAACATTTAAACCTTTAAATAAATAAATAAAATAAATAAACATTATAATATTTTATCTCTGACCATTTTTTATTATTATTTATTATTATTATTATTATTTGCAGTTACTTCTACAGCGGACAATTACCTTTTAGCTAGCATGACAGTTATAATTCCTTTCACACCTCCTTATAACGATGTAAGTGCAGATAAAAATGCAGTTATTCATTTGAAATTTCCTGTTTATCCAAGCAGTGCTGTGGTAGCACTCAGTTTAACTAACACTTCGGTCATTACCGAGTCTCGCCGAAGGTGTCCGGTCCACTGAGGTGAGTCCAGTCTTCAGGATGCGAAAGTAACGCTGTTTCTCTGTCTGTTTGCTACGTTTTCACAACTAAACAGCTAACCGATGTTGGTGAAACTTGACAAGGTAATACTATGTATCATTAGGAAAGACATACTATTGTTCTTTTGGGATAAATAACATATTTTTCCATGAAATTTTTAAAACTAATCGAACGGTGGCAAACGGATAGTGTATTATAGTCTCTATAATTTATCGGTTGACAAGGATTACTCTCGCAGTCAGTTTGTACTTTTAGAGACAACTTTTATGTACTTACAACTTTATACAGGGTGTTACAAAAAGGTACGGCCAAACTTTCAGGAAACATTCCTCACACACAAACAAAGAAAATGTGTTATGTGTACATGTGTCCGGAAACGCTTACTTTCCATGTTAGAGCTCATTTTATTACTTCTCTTCAAATCACATTAAACATGGAATGGAAACACACAGCAACAGAACGTACCAGCGTGACTTCAAACACCTTGTTACAGGAAATGTTCAAAATGTCCTCCGTTAGCGAGGATACATGCATCCACCCTCCGTCGCATGGAATCCCTGATGCGCTGATGCAGCCCTGGAGAATGGCGTATTGTATCACAGCCGTCCACAATATGAGTTCTAACATGGAAAGTAAGCGTTTCCGGACACATGTCCACATAACATATTTTCTTTGTTTGTGTGTGAGGAATGTTTCCTGAAAGTTTGGCCGAACCTTTTTGTAACACCCTGTATATCCAATTCTCGCAATAAAATTCTAGGTTCACGAGTACGAAGTCGAGGATAATATCCGGTACTAATCTAAATAAAAGTAAAATTACAACTGATGGTCGAAGAAAAATCGATGTCAAAACCGGAAGAGATCCTATTTGAAAAAAAGAAATGTTTTATTCTCAGCCTTCAGTTGTTTATCGTTGACGTCGAGGTCATTATAACCGCCGGAGATTGGTAGCAAGGAACGAAAGGCTATTGTTGAGCGAAACATTCCAAAATTTACCTCAAGTGATTTCGGAAAACCGTAGAATACCGTAGTCCTGATAGCCGGATGTGTATTTGAACCAGTATCTTCCAAATTGCTATGACTGAGTGTTACCTCTCACCCACCAGGCTCGGTATAGTCTCAAATATCGACTTAAGAATCAGAAAGAAGTTTCCAAAACTGCATGTATGGAAATGATTGGTATATTTGGAAAGGTTTAATCCTTCAAGTAGTATATTTAAGCTGTAATAATAATTCAAAGAAATATGAAGCGGAATCTGCAAATAATACCCACGTTACCTAAAACTAATTCAATAGAATACCCTCCAAGGTACCCCTCGGAATTCTGAGTAGGTTGCTTTTACGTAGACGAGTTTCCAGCCAATGGTACAACCCTCAACCTGGAGGACCTGAGTTTTTTTTTTTTTCAGGGTGTCCGTTCCCTTAGCCGAAACACTCAATTTAAGCACGGTTGATCCACCTTCATCCCGGCTACATCCATGATGGAGTCCACTGCCCGGAAGCTACTCTACTTCAACAGTAAGAATGAGTGATGAACGCCTTACAGAAATAACTATGAAGTGTAAGCCTAGAGTAAAGAGAGACACAGGAAGATCATGTAAGGGGGCGTCCATAAATTACGTGAGGTGAAATAGGAGGAGGGGGTCCGGCGAAATCTCACCAAGGGGGAGGGGGGGGGGTAACGGAAATCTCTCGTGAGTTTTTGGATTTTTTTTTTGACTGAAGAGCTAAAAAAAAAGTTTAGAAATGACGGGAAAGCCGTTTTAAGGGGGAGGGGGGTTTCGTCGAAAAGTGGGGGTGTAACCGGCTTTGGTAGTATGAGACCTTAAAAAAGGTCTCAAAAAATTGCGAGGGCGATTTCTAGGGGGGGGGGGGGTAGGACCAGATCTCACGAAGTCTCACCAGAGAGGGGGGGGGGGTTCCGGAAAAACACCTCAAGTAATTTATGGATGCCCCCTAAGATGTAGTCCGAGGGACCGGAATACATCAAGGAGCCTAATACACGAAAAAGAAGAAGACTAATTGCAGTTGTAGGTCGAAGTTAGAAGAATTATAACTTATCTGTAACTGAAGTAGTGCATAAACCTCTTGTACTCTACATCTGAAATACTTTTACGGTGTGTGGGATTCGTAGCACAAGGGCTTTATTAATAATGGTCAGAGAGGAGCCGCATTTGACCTTACGGAACAGTGAAAGACGTAATGCAGAAGTATGGCGACGATTATCTGATAGACACACAACATAGTATCTGAACTAATTCATTTATTAACATGAGGGTAGCTTCATCCAATTTGAAGTGTAGTGAAATACTTCTTCTACCAACGTATTTGAGTCTCAGTTACATGATAGATATGATATGGAAAATAAAATGCCTTACTTATGTCTAACTACATTCCTTCTTCCATCGTGCCGTTAGGAATCGAAATGTACGGAGCAAATCACTTTCTGCCACTAACAGTTTTATGTGAATTATATATATGCATTCCAGGTTTCGTTCAAGTACTGTAAGTGAAACTTAGGATACGAATGCTTTGTTTCAAACGAAGATATATATAATAGATAGCATTCGTCGGAAGGTGTGATGAATGAATGTGCATTTTATTGTTTTTGTGGCAGTAAAATTTACCTCCTTGTACAATTAACAGTGTTTATATAAAAACCTGATACCAACTGCGTGTCAAACAGCGCCTATAATCTGCTTGTGAGATGAAGACCACCCATATTATCTGTAGGCAAGCTGCGTGAATCACATCACCTGCTACTAGGAGACAATGGCCTTTGCGACTTTTAATCAAAGCGCCAGCTGCTGCGAAACTTGCAGAACACAGCACGCACCAAAAGTTATTAATTCTCACACAAAGAAAGTGCCAGCTCTTTCTTCAAAAGATAAAAACGGATTCATGGTCTATAAGTAATTAACGATTGCTTGGATACACTCCTGTGCACCTGGACGCGCTATTTCTAATTAACTTCGAGATAAACAACTTGGAAGAAATCAAGTTCCGCGGATTTTTTCAAGAGAGCGTTGTTTTACTAATATTATTTAATAACTGTAATAAAAAAGCTTCCCACCATTCCACAGACTGATGGACACTTTTAAGAGATATGCAGTATGTACCATCTACTTATAGCTCTGTGTTTAGCAATACTTCTTTGCTGTATTATTCTTTAACTGGAAGATTAGTCTCTATCTAGCTTCTTGCAGGTTGGTAGATCAGACAAGAGAACCGAAATCGACCCCTGTTAGGAAGGAATTCGGCATGGCCTTTTGAAGGAACCACCCTTTCGTTTGTTTTGTGTTGTTACGATAAACAATGGAAACTGAAATGTAAACAGACTGATCAAGGATGTAACCCGGGTCCTCCAAAATGCAGTGCCCTGTTTTTCCTTCCATAGCCTATGTGTATGAAATTGCAGCACCTAATGGAAGTACAGTGTACTAGACTAACAAACTTCCAGATCATTTATTTAACTTTTAATCAATGAAGGTAATAATTGTTTCATCAAAAACGCCCTTTTTCGCATTTCTGAAGTTTCAGATACAATCTAGTACTTGCAAAGTGAAATTATAAAAATTAAATAATAATGTTCTCATTTGGTATGTATTCTAGTCTGGTTATCATAAAAATTCTTAGTAAGAAATTCATTTCACATCCTTCAGTTTTAGTTGATTTGCCGGGTTTCGAATCTATACATTAGTACCTATATTCTGTGTAACAAATCCTATTCTGAAATTGTCTGGGGGCCACAATAAATTATTTACTTTCTTAGCTACATGCCTTGCTTGTACAGTTTTTTTTATAGTATTTCCATGTTAATTTTAACTTCTGTCTTCAGTATCGTACTCCAATGCTCGTATTCCGTGTATTTCTTACTTGGTTTGTTTTTGTAACTTCTGCTAGGTTCCTGTGTAACTTTATTTGACACTGCTAGTAATAAACCTACATCAAATACCGACTCAAAACAAGAAATATCAGCCTAGTTTGTTCATCACTTGCAGGGTTAAATTATTTTTCACGTTCTTAATACCTTTGAATGGCAGAGTCATACATTGGCTCTAAATGTTCGGATATTTCGGACGATCTATTGCAACTAAATTGTGCAGAGTTATGGAAGCCGTGTCTCGCGCCATATAATTTTTCAACGTCGAATTTTTTGTTAACAGTCCTCAAAGAAGTTCAGCGACCTCAACAGCACGCATTCACTCTCTTCACAGACAGATGTTCTAAGAATTCGCTCTCTTGGAAGGGGCCTTTCATTTTCCGCTCATCTCACTTCGCTTTCCTGTTTCAGGGGGCAGATGGCGGGGGCGTTTTAACGGTACAGCCACAACAGTTCCCGCGCATTCCCCCCTCCTAGAGCAGTTGTCGCCGTGACGTCACTACAGCTGACTGTGACGTAAGAGGCGCCCGGAGGGGGAGCTGGGCCGCTGAATGGGGACTATAAAGTGTTTGTCTGGAGGGCAGGGAAGGCCTTTGTGAGTGCCGTTTCCTCTTCTCCCTTGCGGAAATTCTAGTTCCGGTGGCCGGGGAGCAGATCCTTCTTACCTGCACACGTCCGGCTCCGGGTCTTCACTTTCGACCGTTACCAAAGAATGATCACCTGCTCCATGCCTGTGTGGACCACCATACCACACCCATCAACACTCACTACTTCCGGGGAGATTGAAGCTAATAGTTTTTTTTTTTTTTAGACTGAAATGTAATAAATTCGATAAAAAATAATGAAAATATTAGTGAATTTTTAGGGCGTTCAGAACAGGTGACAGCCCCTTCAAACGTTTGCTACTTGAATGACATAGTCCTTACAGTAGATCATGAAGAGTACGCACAAACACTGTTAAACATTTTTGTTTCAATAGCATTGGAGTGCAGTGTTCATGATAAACACTGATAACAAGACAAAATGTCGGTTAGTTCATTTGAGTGAAAACCGTCACTGTACAAAAGGTCTTTATGTCGTTGTAATATTGCATGGGATCCTTAGTTTAGTTAGATTATTACGAGGGCAGTACAAATATAATTTGAATTTTGATCTTAATATAAGAAACAAATGCTGAAGTTGGTAGCAATGCCATATGATTTTAATACGTACTGATCTGTTTCAGTCATTCATCAACCAGCACATCGTTTTAGCTTGGCAAATAAGAGGGAAGTAAAACGCATTTTTATTAAATTTCTCATAAAATAAAACTTAAAAGCCTAAACGTCTCATTAAAGCGTTAAAAGACAATTTTTGAGAGAATGTTGTGAGATCTAAGCGTCTTTAAGCGGAGTAAAGCTTATAAAGAAGATAGAAACGTATCAGTATAATAGAACCGAGGATTGAACTCGTATCCTCCAGAACCTAGCATTAGCAACTCACGCACTTGACTCATGTTGCTCCCAAGGAACAGTTTAACGACAGGAAATGTGGCACCCAAGCATTAAAGAACGAAGAAATTATACTGAAATATAAAGTCCGTAAATTAATTGTTTTTTGCGTTTTCAAATAAATTATAACTTAAATTTCAACACCGCCCATGGTTAGAGACTAGCCTACTTCCAAATTTTAACGGTTCTACTCTTGCTGTTTTTCAATTAGTTTGTATGTCGTCTTTCCCTTTTACTCATATCCCTTCTTCATCAATCCTTTTGATGTATTCTTTAAGTATTTCATTTCTTATTTCATCAATAACCTTTTCATCGTATTTTACATGAAGGTTTTAAATATTTGTTTCATATTGTAGGCCTACTCCTCAGTGTTTTACTGATAATATCCCTAAGTATATTTCAATGCCGCAAGTTTTTATGGTTTGGTAGTTTTATTTCTAATTCCTGCATCACTGATTTAATATACTCTTACATTTCTCTTATTTCTATCATTTTTTTGCAGTTACATTTACAGGTTTTCAGTTAAGTAAACTAAACTATCATTAATAACTATCGATATAAATGTATAATGTTCAGCTCTAGTTGGAGTTTCCCTAAGCTCATAATTTATGCAATATTGGTTGGTAAAGTAACTTAGTACATTATGTAAAATATTTAACGATTTTTTGTGTTTACAGTTCATTTTTAACTCCTTTTCCAAAGAAAATGATGACTTAATCCACTTGGGTATATACTGCTTTTTGTAAAAGTTGGAGATAACTAATCACATATTTTGGTTTACAAGAAGTCGTAATTTCAAGGATCTATCTGTAAAGTTGATACTGAACCAGTGTGTTGATAATATTACCGTGTTATCAGCAAGAGCTTCCCCCAGTTTCAGAAGCAAGGGAATTAATTTTCGCTTTCTCGCATCCTCTGTACTGTACTCCACAAACAGCATTATCAAAGAGGATTTGTTAATATGTAGATAGACTTTTTGGGCGAAGCTGATAAGAAATCACTGATTTAATTCTCGGTGTTGGTCTGCCTCAAGCTAACCTGGATCCTTGGGACAGTAGAAGGAAACAAAATATTTTACGATTTAGCACACAAAGTGCCCATTAAGCATAGTAGCTCGTGATGAGACAAACCTTAAATCTTGATAGCCATTTACATCTCTATGGAAAGATAGAACTTTTTATCATATCTAAATCATAATAGGCCTACTAATTCGGTGAGAGAGTAACAAATTGTAAAGCTGAAACTTCGCCATTCTCAAAGAAATTATTTGTCCCGCTGTGAGATCAAATTTGGAAGGGAAAGAGAAAAAGATAGAGAGATGGAGGGGGGGGGGAGGGGGGGGGGGAGCGAAACAGTTTACTTTTACACTTAAGAAGCGTAAACGGTATTGAACAATAGTAGAACGAAAACTGTTAGAACATCTGATTAAGTTCAAACTCATAAGTTCGTCTGAACTTCTAAATCAATAAACAGGTGCTAATTCTAATAAGGTATTGTGTTAAAGATGATATTTCTGTATGACATATCATTTATTTGTGTACCATTGAGTTGCCATAATATTTTCTCTATCATCCGCTGCAGGTCTCAGTTATTCCTATCATATTGCTAAAACTAATTAACTTGCAATTCTCATCTAGTAAGTGCCTGGTAAATGATCAGCTGCAAGGAAATTTGCTTTAATTTTCTTTATCATAATCTGAACAAGAGTCACACACTTCTTGTAAATCCGTTTTTAACCCGAAGAAAATATCGACTCACGATTTTGATTAATTATATCCTCTTAATTCAGTGTGATTGCTTCAAAAAATAAATGTTCGTTAACGATAGCATTGGTACCACCACTTCTAAACAATAGACGTGATTTCCCTTGATCAGTTCGCTCATATAGAAGCAAGTACCTATCAATAATTAATTTATCTGTAAATGAAAGTCAATTGCTTTGATTCTCGTTGTTTATTTTATTTTGTATTAAATCTTGTAAATGTCGAGTTCGTTAGAGCCTGGACAGGGGTAACGAACTGGAAGGAATTCGATCATGGTCCCTTTAAAAGATCCATCTGGAAAATCAGCTGTTGAGATTTTGGAAAATCATGGATTACCGAAACCTAAATGGTAGGACCAGACTGGGGTGTTAAACGCTCGTTCACCAGGCACTTTTTTCAGTAAGTATTCTTCAGTGTGTAATTTTATATACTTTGTTATGGCATGTCAATTGTTTTAACGTCATATTGACAGCTACCGTATTTTAGAGCAAGAACGACGTCTAGGTGTTTTTTCGTTTAAGAATGAGAATCTGCCATAATAAACGTAAATAAAATCATTTAAAATACTTTTTAAATATCCACCGTCTTTGTTACTGCAACCTTACCTTCAAATAAACTGAATAAAAATTAACCTTGTTTCATTTAAATGACAAATTAGTTACTATAAGACGTAGATATTTAAAGAGAGATATTCTCACATAACTCACAGGGGAGAGTAAATGTGCATTAAAATTGAAATAATAAATGTAGTGTTCTTTTTCAAAATACAAATTACCACAGTAAAAAAAACTGGAAATTCTTCTTCTTCTTCTCGTGTCGATGACAACTGGAAATTAATTAATTTTTATTTTACTGTTAGCATAACTAGTAGCTTTGACTGTGCACAACATTAAATACTCATCAGTTGATTTGGCCGTTTACAAATATGTTAACGTCTTCTGATGTTCTTATAAATTCAAACATTTGGCTCCTGAGATTCCTGTCACAAACTCTAATCAGCATCAATCACCGACATTTATTCGGTTAACTGATTCTGGAGACAGACGAGTATCACAATGTCGCTATTTCTGGAAGTTTATAACGCCTAACCTGGACGTAGCGAGTAAAGCTGTGTTACATCGTTCACGAGTCTTATGGCTGACATTTCTACCGGTGGTTGAAGCTTTCTTCTAAAGTCATAACTCCAATGGCGACTTTGTAAGAGGACATCAACTATTGTACATGATCCTGGGGTGTCCAAAACCCACGGAGAAAACAAAAATCGGATGACCTTGCGAACAAGTAGGTGGGCTAGTTTATATGAATCCCGTATGAGTCACTACATCACTGGGAACCGCGGACATTAGAGGCAACATGTCATTCGACTAACTTTTCAGATGAAATACAATCAGTATTAATAAGTCAGTTTATAGAAAAATTGCAGACATGTATATAAACGGAAGTGATAAATACTTTACAGTTCAGCTGCTTGGTCAAGAATCTTGAAACCATAAAATAAATATCAAGCCATACCTGTATATTACCACGTGGACAACGTGTTAGTGATAATAGATTTGTTTCTCTTTTTTTTTTTTTTTTTTTTTTTTTAACCTTGCGAGAAGTCTTACATAACAGTTTGGGATCAGATCGTAATAATTTCTCGGATACAGCTGAGGCAAAAATGATGATCGTTTCTCCATATGTGTTTTCAAGCAAACGTTTGGTTGTAGTAGTCAACCCTACGACGGAATCGCAAATTATCTCGAAACATAGTACTCGCTTCTGTATTCGGGAAGAAGAAATTCTTGTTTCTAGCACCCTAATAGTCTTATTTGCTCCCTAAGGCGCCTTCCTAGATCTACCCGCTGTTCACACAGTATTCATCCTCTTTGAATTTTTTATACAGTCTGGGAGACAGCTCTTAAGCACTACCACGACTAAGAAGGGACCGAATACTATAGTGTGTCCCCTAATAGATAATGGCTGGAAGCAGACAAAACTATTTAAAACTAAAAAAAACACTTAAGTTATCACATTTTAAATAAGCGAAGGTTTTTTGCTACATTTGAGAGTAATACCAAAGTCCTTTGTTTACCAGTTTGCATTAAACTCGAAGAAGATTTAAAAAAATTAATTCCAACGAGGGCAAACGCCAAGAACACTAAATCAAGTAGCGGGAAGAGTTAGCATTAACTGAAATGTTTTAATTACTAAAAAACAAAATAACTTTACCAGCTTAATTGGTGCTAATCAAAACAATAATTAATGAAGTTATTCAAAACGCATTCAGTACATTAAAGGGACAATATATGTAAATTATGTTATTTTATTTCGTTTTGTGTGAGGCATTGGGGCGATTGTTATTGTGATGTGATAGCCTGATTGTAATTATTATAGGTATGCCTCTCAATTTGCGATTTTGATTTGAGATGTTGTCAGTCTAAAATCGGGTAATGAATATACAACTTGAAACTCACCTGGTATTTTTCAATACAGTGCCGCTTATAATGAATACATTTTATCAATTGATGTTACAAATGTCATGTCCATTGTCCAATGGATGGAATGGTTTGCATTACTTTCAACAACGTACATCTCTACCACTAAAATTTCCTCTTGATATGATGAAAGACAATGACCAACAAGGAAGAGTTCAAAAATTTGGGAAGAGACAGAAGTCGTAGGATAAATAATCTGGTGTTTAGGACATATATACTAATACTTCAGTTATAATTACTTACAGTTGCTATAGACAAAAAAAACCTTTGTGTTCTTGTTCATTGCCTGGGTAAGGACCGATATTTTGCCATCCTAATTCAATGATTTTCAAGATTTTTTTTGTTGTAAATGGTTTAAGAATTTTTTAATAATACTCTCTAGTTATTATTTCGTTATTTTAACGATCTTGAATAAGCATAAGATCATCAAGGAAGATGACTTTAAAATCTTTGTTGAAAAATCCAGCTTCAATAATATGTTAAATGTTTGGCGGAGGATAAGATTAAATTCAGGAAAATATTAAAAGAATTTTTAATTTATAACTCCTTCTGTTCCATCGAAAAATTTACTAGCGAAATATATACAAAATAATTGCCAGTTGTTTGTGTAAATACAGTTGATATAATTAAAGCAAATATTATGCTACGACAGTACATCTTCTGGTGTATGCATCTATTTTGATATCTAATTGTTTATCTGTAAATTGACAACTTTTCACAATCCACAAAGCTAGTATCTTATATCGGGATCTTTGGAAATAGTTTCTAGGTAGGAACATCGTTAAAACAAAGTTCATGGTCTCTCCAACAAGCTTTCCTATGTCCATCAAAAGTAAGAAATGATTAAGACACATAATCTCGAAAAAGCTTTATCCTGAAAGAGAAATTTTCTTACATATTGTTTCATACAACCAATATGTAACAGAATGACAACGTTATTTTACAGGGAAATACTGATGTTTTCCAGTACTTCTGTGCGAGGTAGGATTTGTTCCATCATAGAATTAAATTAGAATCATCAGACGAATGCATGGAATACCATGGAACCAAAAATATGAAACAGTGAAATACTGAATACAGGAAAAGAAAGACTGAATATCTTACTGAAATCAAACGTTGACTCATTTTATTACTTCAAGGTATCAAATATCACCTGTTAGTATTGACCCTGCAAAGGAAAATAACAGAGTCGAAAATGGCTGCGGGGTGAAATCATAGCTAGATGACATCAAAGAATCGACTGAAAGTAAGAGAGGCCAGTGGTTGTTTCATCTGGGAACAGATAGAGAAGCTCTTTGACGACCGTCGATGTCCGGCGAAATCGACGTGGAGGAGAAGAATATTGTTTCCCTCTAAATAAAACAATCACCAAATAAAAAATTCTATTTAGCATTCAGGCAGATAGTTGTCATAACCATTCATGCTGTTTGAACCGGCTTTTCGTTTTCCTCTATACTGTGTTAGATTCGGTTATATTACGGATAGAATGTCTCAGTTGTGGTGGAAATCGACAAATAATCATTTCCATTCTTCTTAAATCGCTCGAAAAACTGTTTAGAAATTTCGATATCAATACGTATTATGCGCAGATTGGAAACGCAACGTCTATTTGTACATCTTTATGTACAATCCTTAGGTCAAAATATATTCTCAACTTTTTGCTGAAATGTCTGTGTTATTTATATTCAAATTCAACATCCGTCTAAATATTTTACCATGGATCTTGTCAATGATTTCTGATATTGCTGCATTTATTGTACTTTCCACAAAGCGAACTTAATTTAGTGTTTACGGTCACCACTAAATTCAACAACAGATTTTTAACTTCTGAAATCAAAGAAAGTCTTTATGAAATTTAATGAACTATCAATCAATTTTCTTGGTATTATCACCTCTTTCAGGAACGTTTATTAATCTGTTTAGGTCGCAATGACAAGACAGATAATCTTTATATATAAAGATGAATGTATGTTTGTTTGTTTGTTAGTTTGTTTGTTCTTCATTCAAATCCACAGTTTTCATCCTATCTCGATGAAACTTTGCACACTTATCCTTTGAAACAAGGAGAAAAGTACTGTCTACATTTGGTTGAAAAATGATCTGTATAAATAACACATGTTGTCTCATAACTTCGAAATGCGGCGATAGACAGACACGTTGGATATGGACGTCTCCATACCGTGTTTCCGTGTAGTGGACTGGCAGCTCAGTGGTTAAAGTGCTTGCTTACGAACGTAGTGGTCTCCGGTTCCAATCTCCGTGGAGGCTAAGGTTTTTAAAAATTGTTTTTCATCGTAAGAGTCAGGCCTGGGCCATAGGTTATTCGGATTGAATGTTAAATTGTAGATATTAGAAAGTTAGGGGTGCAATGCGAGGCAAATCGTAGGTAGTCTTGCAATGTTGTAGGTGTACACTTTTTTACGTTATAATGATCCTTCAGGTGTTGTTCGCAGTCAGTGTGTGAGTGTAAACCCCATTATAAATACGGAAGTAAGTCTCTGTCTTTTTGTTACGTTTTGACGACTAAATGGCTATATCGTTGTGATGGAACTTTATAAGGAAATCTGTATGAAGGGCGCAGGACATTTTTTCCAGTATGATTAACAGTTGTAGTCACGAAATTTTGAGACCTTATCGAATGGTGACAGAAATATCTTGGAAATTGATTCTCTTCAAGAGACAGGTTCGACGGTACAATGATATAGTGATAGCTTTCCTGTCATATTATTCCGACTCGATATTGTTTCGGACAAATCCTTCGTTACCAACAACTTTCTATATTTAATTCTGGCAAAAAATTCTTAATCCACGCGTACGAAGTCACGGGTACGAGCTAGGCTATTATATAATTTCTTAAGCTCACTTACTAACTCACCTCGACAGCTATTGGCTGGAGAACAGTGTCACGTTTCAGCCTTCGCTCGCAAAACAGCGACCAGAGGTATAATTAGAAGAAATTGGTGATTATGTCCACAATTTAATAGCTAAGCAACTGCTACCAAATTAATTTGCCATAATACATTCATTAAGTATGCTTTTCGTAGCATTTCATAGTTTAAAAAAAAATTCATAAATTTTGCGGCTGAAAAATCGTGGATCTGCTTTTCAGTAACATGTTGCTCATGAAAGCAACTTAAAAAAATAATCTACTCATGGTCTCTGCTGTAACCACGAATGGCAATTGTCATTCCGGCTTAGGATAAATTTCAGTTTAATTAAAACTTTCACTAATAATGTTGCTTCACCAACGTTTATGCGTTATGGTTTGTTTGCTTTTTAGGCATTTTACTGATCACTTTCGTTAATGGTCTTTGCTCATGTTCGCTGTACGTGAGTTATGAGGTTATTTTAAGTGGACATCAGGACAAATATTTTACCGAATCGACTATTCTGGCAATTCATTTCTTCGGAGTTGCTCAACTGTGTAATAATATGTATTAAGTTCTCTGGCCGTTACAGATACTAGCACCAATGTTTACATTATGAGTGTTTGCCCAGTTTCAATAATAATAATAAAGAAACAACGTGATGCTTTTGAAGGAAAGAGGAATTTTTTAAAAATTCTCCAGAGTGAAGTTTAAGAGTCAAATACACGTCAAGTTTGTATTTAAACAAGTTCGAGCCTATGACCTTTGAAACAATTATACGGTTGCGCTGTCGTCCCTGTTCGTGTTTAATCCCTACATCTATTAACGTCTATTAACGTTTTTGAGTTCTTCATGTTCAAGAGATTTTATTCACCCTGAAACACAAGTCAAGTTTATATCTGGTCAAATCAGTTCAACCTGTCACAATATTTCCTCCTAAAAACTGGAACTATTCTAGACCCGTGACGATACGCAAAAAACGGTCACGGGCTTACACTAGCATTAAATAAATAAGGTGCCGCACTGATGATGGTATGAATTCTTTTTTCCCTCGTGTTATTCAGGATTGGAGTGCACAGAGCAGAGGTACGTTTTGGTGCGGAGTATATTATGTAGTTGAAAGATGTTGGGTTTAACAAATTTTATGCAATACAAACAACATACTCGTATATCTTTCACAAAGCTTTATACTTCCTATTTTATATTTATATTGTAACAAAGTAAAAAAAAAAAAAAAAAAAAAAAAAAGGTTTGTCGTATAAGTATCGATAGTTGAGGACTTTTCACACCACCTGGAAGTATATATTCAAGAGCTACTATTGTTGATTTTATACAAATTTTAAATTCAGCTTAAGTATGGTCAAAATATTGCAATACTATTATCGTATGCTGCTTCCAGTTCAAGTACATCATTGGTTGTCAGTACCTCTACCCTTTCAATACCACAGACTCTCCCAGTGATTTTTTTGGCGTGCGGTCTCTTATGAGGCAGGTGCATTTCGCAGTTATCCTCGATCTCCTTGCTTTGCCACGCCTGGGATCTCAGTCGCCCCATCCTCCCACGCCCCACCTTAACACATTGTGTGCCTACCCACAAAAGAACATCTTTCCCCCTTTATGCGTATCCGTAAATACTTTCCGTTCCGAAAAGTTTGATTCAGCTTCCTAGGTGGCAAGAACATAAAGGGCTTAGCCTTCACTGAAGTTTGGTCTGAGTCGATGCTCCGAAAAGCATTTGACCAAACAGAGAGCAGGAAAGATCATAAAAGTGACCCTTTAGAACAGCGATTATTCTAATTTGAGCGTTGTAATCTTATGAAAGACCACTAATAATTTGTGTAAATAATAATATTTTTAGGGCTGAAATTCGATAGATGCGGGTTCGATTCCCGATAGAGTCATCCAGGTTTCCATTTATTTTACAGTTTTTCAAACTCACTTGATGATTCCTTCAAAAGGCTATGGTAAAATTCCTAACCGTTTCTTCTCCAAAATCCTCCGAATCACCTCACTGCCCGCGATCACTAAAGCAAAAAAATATCACTTTACTCTCATCACCAATCGATGACAAGAAAAGCAGAGAAATAAATTATTGAGAGTAGTGATACTTTTCTCTGTTTGTTTCTACTTTAAGGACAATTACATGGGAACATTTAATGTGGTTTTTAAGTAGCCTAAATAACTATGGTTATAAAGGAATAATATTTGCAAAGCTCTTCGTTGAACTCAGTTAATCTTTTACCGGAAATCTTTTCGGCTTGTTTTAAACTCAGAATCTGGTGTTTATACTGAGATGTGAAACATCTGTGCCCACGTTAAGCCAGTCTAACAACAAAAATCTGAACATTATCACTGAAGGTTTTTTTTTTTTTTAAATGGCGTTTCGGCTTTCCCACGTCGAGTTCACTAGAGGTGGAAAAGGAATGGGGGACAAAAACCAGGAAGGATTTCGGTCAAGGTCTCATGAAGGAACCATCTCAACATTCGCCGGGAATGATTTCGGGAAACCATGGAAAACGGGAATCAGGATGGGCGGACGGGGATTCGAACTCACGTCATCCAGAATGCGAAGCCAGAGTTCACCCATCACGCTCAGTCAACGTTGCAAGACGCATTATCTTTTTTCTTTCATAAGAGGTGACTTCAGTGATTTATACCTTACCACTTGTAACAAACTACAACCATCGCAATACAAATAATAAGAATATGTTATTGTTGTTTGAAGCTTAGTTACACCTTAAATTGTTATTTCTTCATTTTTGAACCATTTAATTAACTTTTTTCCATGTACGGGTTTATAATTCCCTAGCTCTTAAAAAATTATAGATATATCGATCAACAGATTGTTAAAAAAAATTAATTCTCCACTATAGTATGTGTGACTAAATACTTGTTTTTTCTCTACTGGTGATCTTTGTTATCTTGTTTAATTAAGGCTTTACGGCACGCGGAAGACCAGGTCATAAAGAGTGGGGAGAGAAATGGTTGTAAGGGCTTATGAGGGGACCATCCCAAAATTGATCAGGAAAGAAGAGAAAACCTTAATCTGTACGATCGGACCGAGGATTGACTCTGATTCTGCCAAATGCCAGGACCGAACTTTTTTTTCCCGCCAGGTACAATGCCAGAAACATTGTGATTCACAACTTAGTAATCAGCTGTGGTACGTCAGGATTCTGACATAAACTGATACAACTATATTCACGCATTGGCGCTCTTAACTAAATTCTACAAATTTTGCATACGGGATTGACATAATATCCCTCCGTCTCCCCCTCGCGTTGTAACGTGGATGAATATTTGAAGAATTAGAAGTGTCATGAGTGATAAATCTCTCATGTAGAAATGTGTAAAACATGTACAACTGCTTTCTTCTTTCTTAAACAACAATAAATTTTTGATATTACGTTATCAAGCAACGTAACTTCATGCACGAAAATAATTTTACATTTTGTAGATGTGCAGAATAGAACAGTTGTATAATGTCAATGATTTTATAGATTCAGCTTCAAACCAAAGATATTATTCAACGTATTTCTCCTACATAGTTACAGAGAGTGGTGTGAAGTATCAGTTGCTGGTTCGATTTGCGATTGTTTATTTGACTTATGGTTCGAAGACTTTTATATGTCACACTCCTTCCAATATTTTTATCATCTTTGAAGAAGCTCCCTATCAACGGTAATTACAGTTTGTGGTGTAGGGAATAATCGCATCGAACTAGAGCAGAATTTACAGCATGAACATCTGTTCCCGGATCAAATGCTGCATTACCTTCCAGTTAACCGTCAAAAGGGACAAACACACAATACTGTAACGTTCTTCCCTTCTTGCTGGGAGTAGTTTTTTTTTGTGTTGTCAGATTACTGAAGAAAGTTGGCGTTATGGATGGGATACATTGATTTATAAATGGATTCCAATTCAAACCTATATTAAATCTAGTTCGCTGTATTCTTTTAATGTATCCAGCAATTCGAAAAGTGATAATGTTGAATATGTGAATATGTTGAACATGTAAACTACAAAATTAGAATTTTATCTAAAAAAATTGGGGAAAGAATTATATTAATGAAGAATCTCACAGAACTATGACACAGGATGGTGGGTCAGTTTTAAGACTTGCGAGCCCGCTTAATTTCTTAGTGGAGATATCAAACTAGCAATTAGCTGTAGAGAGAAGGCAAATTAGAGCAATTGAAGCAGATAACTTGTCATGAGTATGGTGAAATTAGTTCAAATTCAAAAGAGATGAAAGTCATAACTTTCCTGTATCTGGTTGGAAACCTGACACGTTCGTTACCACTATAATCTCTCCAGTTCCCTGTTTTGAGACTACTTATATAACCTTTATTCTATTAGTTACTGTTCAACTCTTAGTTCTCGTTACTTAACCAATGTTTATAACAACTTTACTTCTCAAATTATTTCTTTAGTTTGAAATATTTGAGTTTATCTTAATCACGATACTGAGTGGTTTCTAACAGGAATGATTACGTTTTTCCAATCTTTTTCACTTAAAATGGATTTCGACGATAACATTCGGTTGTAAATTTACCTTCTTCTTTTTTTTCCTATGTGGAAGAAAACAGTTTATTCTAACTGGAATTACTTCTCCTTATCTTCTTTGAGATGTAATATCATAGGTTCCGTTTCAATATTATATGGATTGAATCACACATTTATTACTTCACTTATAATACACGATTTAATCAACTCAATATAACTTTTGTACAAACATATTTGCTTTGGCTGCAGCCGTAACTATTTTACACAAATCAACTTCCATGTAAGTCAGATTATCCTTCATGATACATCTTCATAAACCATTATTCTCGAAACAAGAATATTCCTTCATATTCCACAATCCGGTATAATCTTCAGCTATCCATTATTTAACACCATGTTCTGTCATCCAGTATCTTCTCAGTGCTCTTAGGACTCCTAAGCCCCGTTTACATGGTGCTGCAAAAGATTCTCCCTACATACTAGTGATGATGTTTTATATTAACAAATTACTTTATACACAAATAAACGTTGTTCTATGCTTATCTCTACGTTTATACGCTGACGTAACGTATGACCGTTAGACTGTATGAATCCAGTTGATGATAGAAAAAAATGTAGCCACCATGTTAACTCTAGTGATATGGTTAAAAAAAAAACAGTATTGTCACTGAGCGCGCTGTGTTGTAGTTGCAGTACGAGGCATTTTTTACTAGGTTTGATACAGTAGCTCGTTGATGACGCGGTAAATAGAAGCGAAGGAGTTGGCCTTGTTCTGTTTGAAGAAATCGTCTCATCTTTCGCCTGGAGTTATTAAAGGATACCATGGAAAACCAAACTCTGGGCAGCCAGTGATCCCGTGCTGATCCGCGTGCCAACCCTGGACGTTAACTGGTCACCCACAAGGCTTTTTGTACAAGGCCTGAAGTCGGCGTTCGTGATATTTGCATGTGTATTGGGCGTTTGATGCAAATGAGTGGTCAACTCGTCGCCTGGGCGCATAATGAGCCGTGTCCAGCGAGGGGTGGAGGTGCCTACTGTCCACAGAAAGAGAGGTGGTTCTCACAAAAACAAAGGAGAGGCCTGTTAAAAGCCCGCCGGTGCGACCATAAACTGGTATTTCGGGTAAAAAATTGTGTCAGCCGTTATTGGTGTCAAGTCGAGTGGCAACCGAGAGATAAAGCCAACGGACCGCGAACTGTTGGTTGCACCAGGTGGTCACTTGGTCAGTGGGACAGCGGTCTGAGCTCTTCCCCCCTCCGCTTCCCTCCCCCACTGAAGATGACAGACTTTCCGTCCGCAAACTATTAAACAATTCGCTAATTTTTAGAAATGGGTGGTCTTTTTCGTCAATGAACACTTGGTCTGTCGCCATCTCTGTTCTGCAGCCGATATAAGTTGTAATTCCATATTTTTTGATGAAACTGTATGCATCACACAGTTACCTCCAAACAAACCGCGAAATTAATCATAAATCTATCCGGGCAGTTGCTTTTCAATCAATTCACTGAAGTTTGTAACTATTTGAAACTTGTTGAGTACCTAGTTCTGATACTTTTACTTCCCAAAAGAGCATCAGATTGACGGCGTTGAAAATACAGTCAATGCTTGAAATAGTTGATTATATTTTAACCTGCCGATGGAATGGCATCTAAAATTCTTTAAAAATTAGCCGATAGAACGTACAATGTGCAAATAAGCTGTTTCCCCTTGTAGTGGACATACTCGTACATTACGCCAACGCGAGTGTAGGCAGCAAAGCGAAAAGCGGGCCATAGGATATGCAATGAAGAAGAGACCATATTGTATCAAGAAAAAATAAATAAATAAAAAATGGACCGAAAAAAATGATGCGAGAGATGTATTTTTGAAGGCGGTGTTTGGAGATGCAAAATAATGTTAAATGAATGGACTTACGTTACGAGAAATATAATTTTTTCGAGGAATAAACTGAGTGCAATATGATTGTATAAGTAGTTGTTGAATAAGTGTGAAGTTTAGTGAAATTCGAAAAGATTAATGTTGTTGAATCTCTCCTAGTAGATGACAGAAAGATAAGGTGGAGGATGATCATTTCCTTCCGGGTAAATGGAAACGCTATTGGTTGAAAATACGACTAAAGAGCCCACTTCAGAAGTTGGATAAAGAACAATAGACGGGGCAGAATATTGTACTCGATAATAGAACACAGACAAAGCAATACAAAATAATTGTAATTGTATCGAAACACGGTCTAGAGTAATAATGTATGTGCAGTGTATTGATTAAGTAATGAGTAGATAACGTTAAAAAGGCTCTTTAAAAACAATGAAGTGAGAGTAGGAATGTTACAATCTCATTCAGCTTGGTGCGATTTTGTGGCACTCCGCATTTTTTGTTGTGGCCAGGAAGTATACAGATGGATGAACTCATCGTCAACAAAGATTGTGGCATCCATCGATTATCAGTCCAATGCACAGCTGCTCGATGAACTAGTTCAGGCCACAAAAACAGTGGTGGTATCAACAAACGTATGACAAAATTCCGGATACAAGGCGTGCAGTAATGGTTGCTACGTGGACTGAAACAGTATTCACCATAATTGATTTTGCTGTCATTAACTAAACTAAATAGAGATTCATCGTTCCTCAGAAACCGCCACCACTGATTGACCAGATTGGGATTGATCTTCGAAAACACATGATAACACACCCTTTCACTAGGTGTTATTATGAAGTGATTGGTAAAATGTCATATAAGGTAGACTAGCCATAGTATACTTTGACTAATGAATCTAATACCATTTCCGCGTTTATGACATACCTGTTTGTAGATTTAGACAATCGTGCCTTATTACTTTACGTTTCAAATATTTTGATTTCTCTGTTCCTGACTCACTTGGTTATGGTGGTCATTCTTCGATCCAAACACTCAAGCTGCAAATCTCACATCAGACATTGAAACTTCCATAAATCAAGCAGTTCTGGAAATCATTACATCTATAATCCGTTTACAGATATTATGAAACTATTCATTTTTGACTCACGCCACAGCAAATGTAATTAGAATAGCTACTGAAGAATTATACTCGGTTTTTAGGAATGTAAAGTTTTGGCACTATCCACATCCGCGCAAGCTTCTCTTTGCAGCTGTTTAAAAATAATTTGGAAATTTACTGAAGTAGCTGGGTCCTTGTTTTCACTGTGTCACCATACTAATATTTCGCATCCAGCGAATGCTGTGTATGTGAAACAAGAGAACACTGAATGTGCTGCAATAAGCATCAAAGACCCTTTTACATTACTTAATTTGTGAGAGTATTATACTTATCAGTCTTACTGCTAACAATAGTCAACATATGAGGCGACTACTGAGTATTTGCGTAGCTCTTTGTAAGTTCTTCTGGGATAAAAAAGATATTTAATACAATCCTCTGTCAAAGCTAAGAGAGAATTTTCATATCAAATAGTGGTAGGTCTACAGCTGTTCGGGTTCACTGGACTTGCCCCAAATAAAAAATATGCTGCTTCAAGAAATAGTTAAGCAGACAGATAACAGTTCATGGCCAGCGAGAGATGTGTGAAAGAGCAGTTCTTGATTGTCTATTTCACAAAGATGAAATAAATAGATTGCAACAAGGCAGGTACAATTTTTTAATTTCACAGCAGAGAGGACAAGTCAAGGAAAGAATTGTAGGGAGGCAAACATACTACTAAATGAACTAGGCAGTAGACGAAGTAAACTTATATGGTAATGTGATAATGGACAGATTAATTTAGAATAGCAATAGATGGAGCAATGACCCAAAGCAGCCAAAAATTTAGTGGCTGAAAAATTACCTTCATATCCTCATTATCCTTCTATTATTCCTAGATTTTTGTGGAGTACGTCGCAAATTGGCTGTATGAAACATTATAAGCCGAAGTTCAATTATTTTTCAATTTAAACTAGAAGTATGTTAAACATTGCTGTACCGCTGATACGTTGCAGTAATCCCACATGCATCGCTGGAGTGTTGAGCCCAGGAAGTGTCATCAGTTCCCGAACCCCTTTACATATTCAAGGCGGAGAAGCGTGAGGGTTCATGGGAACGGCTGTGGTGATCCTTGCCGATTCCCCGTACAATACGCACTGGTCCCTTCCAATGAGAGATTCATGCAAACGAGGCTGAGCTAGTCTTGCCTCAGATCCCACGGCATCACGCTCCAGCTGCCTGCTTGGGACATCTGCCATCTTGGCTTGCCTGCTCTCCTATCCTTCTAGATAGTCACCATTATGCAGATTTGATACTCAGATAAAAATTCCAATTTCTAGTGAAGCAATTACTTTCGCCATCCACGGAGAATAGTGTGTTGACAGTGAATGATACAGGTCTGTTGCGTCTATTTTAAATGCATTTGTTATTTCTAATTATTCAGTTGGGAAATCTTAGTCAATAGCATATATTTTCTGCACTTTTTTCTGGTGATGTTTATGAGATGTGTTGATGAGATCGAATTTCACAACAGATTTTAGATAGTTTTTCACTTTTCACTATTATCTCTTGTCCATCCACTGTAGCCTTATCATCATAATCATCATCACATCATAATAATCATCATAATAATAATCATCATCGTTGTCTTCGTCGACAATTTTCAACTTCATGACGTTAATGCTAAGAACACGGTCCTCTCCAGCATTTCTCAATTGTATCCTCTGCTGACAAATTAAACGAAGATCGTGTTCCCCAAAATCCAGATTTTTTTTATTGTAACACTCATCTATAAACTTTGTTTCTACCCATTATTTCTAGAAAGTGTTCATCCATAAGTTATTATCACCATCTTTCTTGCGTTTTCACATAGTATACTACTATTTTTTTTTTTTAGTTATTCTGCATTTTCATTATTTCATATCTTTTCGTACTTAATACAAAATTCTATCCAAATATTTCGCCCGTTTTGTGAAGTAGTTTGTCTAATTACTCCTTCCTACCAGCCTAAAAGGAAAATATCATCAGTAAATTATAGCAGCTATTTGGTGGTTGTTCCTTCACGAATCAATATTTCAACACCAAATTATTGTTTAGTTTGGTTACGTGTTTTCTCGATATACAATTTTGATGGTCACATACACTCTCATTATATGCATCAGATACTTATACAAATTCCTTTTAGAGCCGATTTCTCGAAAATTTTAAATATCACTACCAATCACGTGAGTTACAAGCTCCTGTCTATATGCTTATTGCGTTTTACCCGAACTGTTGACATGGGGGTTGCGACACTGTTATGGTGTCCAGCGCATGAAGCGGCATTAGATGAATAGAGTCCTGACCAGGGAACAAATTCACTTCATCAGGTCTTGGCTGGCAGTATTTCAGAGGCGATGG
Organism: Vandiemenella viatica; assembly: GCA_031002005.1. Classification (NCBI taxonomy): domain Eukaryota; kingdom Metazoa; phylum Arthropoda; class Insecta; order Orthoptera; family Morabidae; genus Vandiemenella; species Vandiemenella viatica. Next base: position 92,047,603 of record JARYHS010013631.1, read on the forward strand.
TGCACAATTCATAATCACACAGATGTGTACCAGAGTCCCAAACCTCTCCGGAGTGAGTATAGAGTGATTCGACTTTTGTAACTCTGGATTACTTGGAATCATCCAGAAGAGTTGGACTAAATGGATCGGCACTGGGTTTCACCTTCCTCATTATCAACCAAGCAACATACCGTACTGAACACAAACGCATCACAGTCATCGACACAAACAGAAATATTCACATACACTTCCATTATAGTGGAAAGCGGGGAGATGCAAGCCAGTTAAATTTCCCAAATTCCTGTCTTGGAAGAGGAACTCCCACCTTTGCGGCGTCGACGTCTGTGTCACTAGGTATGGTAAGCATGATTACTATGCTCGAATATTTATATAAAAAAAAGTCAAATTGTTTCTCTCGTGTTCAAATTTTTTTCAACCAAAATGTGTTATCAATTTTTTAACCTTGTGATGTGAGATTATAGGTACCGTTGTTTATATGTTTTTCAACTGGTGCTACAGTCGGGTGTGCTTCAATCTCACGTTTTTTAATAAATGGATTCAATACGCTTTCAATATGTGTGAGTCTGGTTTCAGTTTATATTTTCTTTTTATACTTTATTCACTTATATATCTGATCATTTCCAAGAAAATCTCTATTTCTGCTTTCAAATTCATATATTTGTTACTAATAAAGGTTCATCAGAATAGTAATATTTTTCCTTCTCTTGCACATTATCTTCAAAAATAAATTATATAATTATACATTTTATCTAAATATTTCTTTCATCTGAATGCTTCATTCAGAACTATGCCAATCAACATATCTCTTGGTAATATTTCTTTTTCCCCGATTTCTCCAAAACTCTATTTTCCTGTTACTCTTCTACAACTATACTTTTCTACATCTTCAGTCATGTTATTCAGTGCATTTTCTTTGGATTTATTCTACTTCCTGTTTATTTAGGTTATACAATTTCAAGACTGTTGCCTTCCTTCATCTTTAGCATTATAATGGTTTATATACGATCTACGTTTTTATAGCTATCATGACTTACAAGTTACTTGGTTTCCACATCATTTCTGAACCCAAATATATTCTTACTAGAGATTAGCTTTTAAAGTTTTATTATTAGTTGTGTTTTTCCACGTTCCTACAATCTGTTGTATCAATTTCTTATTATATTCTCCTGTATGTTCATTAAGACATCACACATTTACCTCCTCTATGATATTGTCTCTCCCATCAATCACTCATCTCTGCTTTTTGCATCATATTGTTGTCTCATGACCGGTAGCCCCACACTGCTTATAGTGATTGCTGGTATCTACATTGTTTTATAAAATTTTATTTTTGTCTGTATAATGATTTTATTTTCGAGAGTTCGATTAATTATCGGTGCTGTAACTAAAACGCTCTGTTCTCTATTTCAACTTCTGTCGTTGGTGTAATGTCATGTTAAGTAACACATAGGCTTTCGGCTAAAGCGTATAGAAGGGTTGGTCGGGAGACCCTAAAGGATTGTTCGAAAAATTGAAATTTATAAAGAATCCGTCTAATATTTTTCATCAGATATATTACTATCATGAATTCGATAAGGCTTGTGACCTAGTGGCAACTATCCTGCACGTGTTTTTAAGATCATTCTCATTTTAACTTAAATTCCGTCACTGTTTAAGGTATTTTGCTCGGGTACTTCATCGGTAGCTTGTAACTTCCCTATCGAAAAACTTGATACCCTCTAATTCCAGAAGACGAATAGTGGTTTTACGGTAATGGTTATCCAAACACATATTAAGTCTAACCAATGCCCCCATACATATCCACTTTTCTGTTTACTCGCCTCCTATTTTCCTCCTTTTTTTATTTGTCCGTTTGTGGCTCATCAGTATCTAGGTGATTAGAGGCGCAAGTGGATGAAAAAGGGGGAGGGGGCAAAAAAACGGTAAACAATTCGGCTAAAGTCTTTTGAAGGAACCATTCCAGCGTTCGCCTGTAATGATTTTGGCGAACTGAAACCTGGATGACCAACCGGGAATTTAAACCCGCGTCCGAAAACCAGGCTCGGTCTGTTTTCCAACACTTTTATTCTATCATTAACTAATTGAATAGGAAGATAATTTTTACAAACAAACCTAGTTGTCCTCTTTTCTTTCCAGCCAGCTACTGTATTCTAAAATAGAAATGTTGATCCTATACTATTACACGTCCTCAGACATGTAACAGCGAGAAGACTACATCGTTGGAGTGGACAATCGGTGTCTGGCTCCGAAGATCGATATATTGGTTTCTCGATTCAAATTGTAACGACCAAAGTTAATGCGCCATTAAATCGTCAACTACCAGCGCGTATTATCTGGCTTACAGCGCTTCTTAAAGACGACCAAATGCTATCAAACTCCCATCGCATTACGGTTATACTGGCTTATATGAAGCGGACTTCTGTAAATACATCAAATTTCAGGAAACGAAGGTCGCCGGTTCGAGTCCGGCTGCGGGCATGGGTGTTTAAGTGCTGTGTCTGTGAATGTAATGTTCGTCCTGTGGTGTGTCTAATTAACTGGAAAAATTTCATACTGTAGATACTGAAAGCACTGAGTGATATAATTACTATCGAGTTGGCTAAACGGCCTCAGATGCCGAAAGTCATTAGAAAAAATAATAATAATAATAATAATAATAATGAATTCAGGAAAGGTATAGCAGAAGTTTCTGAAACCATATGAATGGACATGGAGCCTGTGACTAAAGTAATACCAGATAATGTGAAAATTGAAGCATCTGAAATGTCTTTCTAAAGAATGGATGAAGTAAGAAACGATCGTGTGTTGTAAATGACGGGTGAGGAAAAAAGTTTGCGGAAGAGACTTTCAGGCCAAATTTTAAGGCAAGCAGAAGTGGTTAATTTGTTTGCATAAAAAACAGAAAAAGAAAGAAAACTATTAGAAAACAAAAAATTACACTCTATAAAGCAGATAACTTAGGACGTAGGTTGTATTACGTATGCTGAGATAAAGAGAGTGGTGCAAGATAGAGACCGAGTGTGTTGAGTGAGCGGTAACTCTCTAGCCTCGCATTTGGGAGGACGCGATTTTGAATCCCGATCTGGCCATCCAGATTTGGTTTGTACATGGTTTCCCCAAATCACTCCAGGCGAACGGCGGAATGGTTCCTCCAAACAAGGTCATGGCCGAATTCCTCCCCGTTCCTTGCCCCAGTCCTTGTAATTTTGAGAAACTATGGAAAAACTAAATCTATATGCTCGGACCTGAATTCGAATCGGCACCCGCGTCGGTAGAGCGATACCTATCATCCACCAGGCACATAGCATGTAGATATATTGAAACGCAGCCTGAACCTGAATTATTTGCTAAATATCCGCTCAAATATATATAAAAAAACACAATTTCCTAGAGTAGTGCCTGTTATCTGTCCGTGAACTGCGTAAATATCGCGTTTTGTATGATTCGCTTCGTGAAATGTCTAATTTTGAGGAGAACATTTTCAACCATAATAATCTGACATACATGTTTTGCCTGTAAATTGCTGTCAAAAATTAACACTATAACAGTCTTCGAACACACAATACGAAGAAAAAATAGTCAGTTACCCATATTTACGAAATCCAAAGATCAAAATCGAAACGTTTACGCTTATTGGATCTTTGACGTAGTGCTCGATCTCTGAGCTGTATTAAGAATCTTTAGTATCTTTGATGTAGTGTGAAGTCTCTGAATTGTATTAAGAATATTTGGTGCTTTCTGGCGTGGATATGAACATATTCGTTCTGGCCTCGCATTCGGGAGGACGCGAGTTCGAATCCCCGCCCGGGAATCCAATTTGGGTTTTCCATTGTTTCCCCCAAATTACTCCAGGCGGACGCCGTGATGCTTCCTTCAAAAAGGCCATGGCCGAATTCCTTAGCAGTCGACGAGGCGTAAAGCGATAAGAAAAAAAAAATGAACATATTATCATTTATTGCTTCGGTACGCGGTCACTTAAAATAAATAAATAAATAAAATAAAAATAAAACAATGTAGGTCTAAGCTTTTAATATGAAAATTCCATCAAGATCTGTTCGATGATATTTGCCAAAATCATCATAACAAGGACTCTAAGTAGAGAACTATTTTTTTGCAGGAGGCGCGTGACTGATAACGTTATAATCGTTTGGTAACGCACAACATCTCTGATGTACGGATGAGAGCAGCATAGCGGAAGAAAACTTGTTTGTTAGAAAATTTTAGAATTTGCAGATGGCAATGTATTTTTTTTATGGAGGATTGTCGTTTTTATTGCATGAGTATTCGTAAATATGATAGAATTAAGAATACAATGCAAGTGATATTTATTTAATAAGAATTATAAAAGAAAGTATATTCTTAACGTCACTTGAATAATCCGTTCAATGAAATACTAGTAATGGAAGATAGATTAAACGTTCTCGGGGCCGTCTCTAAAGACCTCGCTGTTAAGAGACGTTAAGCAGTTAAATAAAATAAAAAAAATGTTCTCGGGAAACTAGCCGAGTGAGAACGTTTGTAACGTACGACGTTTCGGCGGTCTTGTACTCTGCCGCCATTGCCACCTTACTTGTCAATTGCGGCAAAGAATATGGCCACCTAAACGTCGTGCGTTACAAGCTTTCTCTTGACAATGGCGGCAGAATTATGCCCGCCGAAACGTCGTGCGTTACAAACTTTTTCACTCGGCTAGTTTCCAGAGAACATTTCATTATATACAACGCATAGAAAGCCTCCACTCTTATGTAGGAATGGAAGATGTTTTATTTGAGAAAAGGAATATTGCTATTGCATGAAAAAAAAAATATGTGGATGCAGAAAGACAATAAGCAAGTGAAGGAAGGTAATGTATTATAAAGTAACAAATCAAAAAACAAATAAATAAAATTATTTTGTTAAAATAAAATTCTTTCAGAAAGGTTTCGATACCTCACATGTGAAGTAATGATTGACGGTGCAGAAAATAAGAAACACAAAATGTTTTCTATGCGAAGGATTCGTTATAAGATTATTTCTCTGGAAACTGAGCGGAAGTAGGGTGTGTGGTCACCATTTGCGAGCTACAGTTGTTTCGTATGTGCTTCAGTCGGAAATTCTCATGTCGCTAATTTCATGTTACAAACTCACCATGGGCCACCGGAGCTTAATACGAAACGATAATGATGTTCCGTATGTAATGACTTCCCTGCAGAGTAAGTGGATATCTCCTACGCAGCAACATGCACAGATAATATATAGCAAGGAAAAACTGCGAGCTATAATAGATCAATTACCCGGGACAACAACCGCAGCCATAAACCTGGATCAAAAAATTGTACTGATAATTTGTTTACGATCGTATCCTTAATAACCCATCAAGGACCGTGTTTAGTGCTTTATGGTGCATATTAGAGATGCTACGCTTCGTTCTGAATGACTGCACAAGTCGCACGGAACAACTCCATTGCCATCGTAACCATGGCTCATGTGGTTGCTTTTTATTAAGCGAGGGCGTTGGATCGTCACGGGCTGATCAACACGGTAACGTGTGGGGTGTGAACGCTATAACTTTCTTCTGAGTGTGCGATGCATCCCGCTGCGGTAATCTCGTAAACTAAAGCACTGTTTTACGTTTTCAGATGTTTCAAGATCAATGACGTGATTCTAGAGACAAGCCTAGTAAAATCTCAGACTCCTAGACACTCGCCACCTACCCAAAAATGGTACTGACATCTTGAATATTTTTATGGGCCGTTTAGAAGTGACATCTCGTAATTCAAATTTTTCTGAAAATTCGTCAAAAATTAAATTTGTTGAAATTTGTGTGTCGTGCACAGCAAAATTAACACAGATCTCTTGGAATATTGTTTAATTCCTCCATTTTAATGCGTTGTTAGGGTTTTGGTTTCTATCTGTTGTAAAAAGTCACAGGAATTTTTTTAAATATTTGGGAGTGCGTTGTAACAGAAACTTACCGCTTGTTTTCCAACTCGGATGCTACCATACCTACTCGTATATAGCGATTCCTTCATTCCTTCCGTTCTATACCAATGTGACCAGAGACCAAATGCGACATTTCACGATGGACGTGGCAGGAGGAAATTTACCTGAAGATTTGACGAATTTTTTCCTACTGGTCCAGGTCTCATTTCAACTTAACCACAACTGCTTGGAAAACAACAAACTGTTTAGGTTGATATGATACCTGTGGCAAAATGAAAGTGAAGTTGTAAGAACTGAGACTTTCTCGGAGTATGGTTGCAATTGTATCATCGAATGGTGTAGTAAAAATACGGTATTTCCACCGAGGAACTACTCTTTCGAAATATCGCGGTTTCACAACATAATCCGGTGGTACATCCGTGAAGAATTTAATGCAGTATAAGAAAAGTGATTACTCAAAAAAATTGAAAAACCTCTAGAGAACGCCTCATAGTGTTTGTGATTTAATTTTGGCAATTTTTCAGAAAAACGTAGATCTTTAAGTAAACGTTATATTGAAGCGTCTTATCAAAATTTTGTGAGGTTAGTACCAATCTTGGTTGTGAGACATTTCAAACCCATTAATATTAAATTTGTATGAATAGGAAGAAATAAAGGAAGTAAAAGAAACATTTAAATGTGGGATAGTTGTTCAAAGATAAAAAGTCAGAATGCTATGATTTCCTAATGATAATGTCATTTCTGCAGAACTGATTGAGGATCTTGACTTAATGGCATCAACAAACAGTGAAGGAAGATTTTGGTCTAAATATAAACCAAAGTAGCACAAAAGTTATGAAATATAACGAAACTGATAGCAATAATAGTATATTAAACATAAAAACAGGATCTAATACATTTGAAATGTGGTGCTATAGGAGGATGTTAAAAATTAAGTGGATAGCTGAACGTGTTTTGGAAATGATCGATGAGGAAAGAAGTTTTTGGAAGAGTCTTACAGAATGAAGAGACAGTTAGGTGGGTCATATTTCAAAACATACGGCATTGTTTAATTTGTAAGTGGAGGTAACAGTCGAAAGTAAGAACTGATGAGGTTATTGAGGACGTGCGTTGTAAGAGATGTGTTTAGATGAAGAGGTTAGAGCATGACAGAAATATATGGAGCATTGCATCAAACCAGTTGCGAGATTGATGAAGGAAAAATAAAGTGTCTAGATGTAATTGCATCCTGCTTGTTGTTAGAGAGAATTGCTAGAACATCTGCAAAGGCAAACATCGCAGGTAAAGTTTATTATTGAGTGGTCAGCCAGTTGTTATTCATTTTACTTCTTTATTCCAGGTTTTCATTATTTAGGCCAGAACAAGATTGAACAACAGGAGTGATAGGCCATCTTGTTGACAAATTGTTCTGATTTCAAAAGGTCAGACATTTCGCCTAAGAATCTAACTTTTTGAGATGGTATCTGTTAATGTTTGTTTGGTTAATTTTCTTGTTTTTTTGGGGGGGGGTCTACTTTGGATTTTCCTGGTATATTAAAAACTGTTTGCCTTTCTGTAGAATCACATACTTTTTGTTTAAGTCTACTAAGGTTCTGACCTTTTCTCTGCTTTTACGGATTTGTAAAATGGTTTTGAGATTTAGTGTTTGTTCCTCACATGACTGCCTTTTATAAATTTATGCTGGCTTTCATCAATAAGATGTTTCAAGTCTGGTGATAAGGGATTTGGATAGAAGTTTGTAAGTAAATGTTAGGAAGGCAATCCCTAATTATTAACGTTTTTTTATTATTTTTCTTCTAGAGTGGGATGTTCTCAATATGAATTTAGAGTGGATTGTCATTTCGGGCGTTCACCATTTATAAGGTCTTTGAAGTAATTTGGAAGGAACTTACAATTTTCCATGTTATATGTTTATAGCGTTCCATCCAGTGGCGGATCCAGGGAGGGTCTAGGAGGCTCAAGCCCTCCCCCCCCCCTCAAATGTATCTAGGTCCACCCCCGACATCGTAATTTCGGAGACTTTTTTTAACTCTATTAATCTTTTAATGGGGCATGACTATAAAGCCTGTCCCTGCCCGACTCAAGCCCCCCCCCCCCCCAAAAATCAAAATTCGCTCAAGCTCCTCCCAAACCAAAATCCTGGATCCACCACTACTCCCAACCCTACCTATGAAACATAAACCAGATACCCGGCAATTTAACAATACTTCTTTGAATGTTCTGTAGAATTTCCTTGTGTTGCTTCTCTTGAAATCTTGATCAATTTATACCACTTTGTTTGCTTCATAATTACGATTTTCTAATGGAATGATTTTTGAAATTTGTTTCTGAATTTTAATGAATGCCTGTCATTTTTGCGTGTTTTTGTGGGAATTACTGTTTTACCACGCTTTAATTCTAAGATCTATAGCTTTGTCTCAGGTTTAATTCCACCACCTATATTTGCCCTTTTATTTGTAGGTGAGCTGTTGCTTTGGGCAGCTTTCAAGAGTGTGGTTTTACGTTCTGGCCAGTTAGCAGGAAATTCAGTTTTGATTCGTGCATGTAGGCGTATTCTCGGTTTTCATCTGTAGGGTTGAAACTTCAGAGAAAAATGGTGATCGGATTCAATAACTTTTTTTTGACTTTAGCATTCATAATTTCCTATTGACTTTTCTTGAAAAGGGCCATATGCTCTAATTGAAACCATCTTAAATGTTAAATCTGGAATCTCCAGGTATTTTCTTGTGTGTAAATGCCAGGAAATTGGTTTTATATGAGTGTTTTTTTGCTATTTTTTATTTGTTTTGTTTTCTTTTTTCTTGTTTTTTCATTTTTTGAAGCACGTGAAATGCGAGAATAGCTTTCTGAAGGAACCATTACGCTACTTAATAGGAATAGTTATGGAAACTGTGTAAAACCGTATTATGGATGGGCGGACTGGGGCACTAACACTAAGATAAAAATACTGAAGTATTTTTAGCTCGATGTGATCGAGCGTGGTGGTTGAGCGGTAACTTTCTGGACTCGCATTTATAATGACGCGCCGTGTAGCCAGAAGAAAAAACAACAAAAAGCGTCATGTGATACTTAATCTTACGACATTTCACTCCATATTTTGATGACAGTTGATCTGATAACGAAATAAATAGACGCATCTAATTATTTGTAGGAAGAACTTAAAAAGTTTCTCGCTCATATTGTTGACAGAGTTAAAATTTACCGCTCGTCTGGCTTTCATGGTATCATAAACATGCCCAGCTAAGTTGTTGGATAAAGTGTTGTGTAGTCACCTCTAATTGTCCTTAATTTTATATTTTTCTTGTTATTAGTTTTATTATGCACGTGTTAATACTGAAAAGTTGTACGAGTATAGGTATTTGTCGAGTTTGTAATAGTGTTAAGTTGGTACGCTGACTGGGCGCACCCCAGTTTAGAGTATCTTTGGAGTGAGCCATAGTGAGGCATAGAGTGTGAGAGAAATAAGATAGCTAGCACCAGAAAAAATTATCGTAAGCTGCCAGTATTGTGTTAAGTACCGAATAAAGTTTTACTGATAGATTACAGTGAAGAATGGTATACGTGAGTAATCAAACTGCGAATGTGTATGTTGATACTGTGAACGTTAAATATGAGTTAAGTATTTTGTTGGTTTGTGCGAGTATAGTAACGTACAACGATGTTTAATGATTAGTGAATAAATATAAGTGAATGAAATTGGAAGTAGCCTAATTAATTAATTATGGATAGGAACAGACCATCCAGACGATAAAATTAAGGTTAAGGAAACCTTAATTTAGAGTCCGATCCGAACATATCTTGGTTTTCCCTGCTCGACCCCAGTTTTTCATTTATACTGCAGACGGAGTGGAGCCATTTACAAGGAAATGAGGATCAATATTTCTTTGTAACGAGGATAACGACCGATAAGAACAGAATGATTACTAGGTGACTGATAGCTTTATGTGGCATCCCAAACACGAGCTTCCGAGCGCACTTCTCGCACATATAACAGGCTCTCTCTGTTGGGAAGATCATGTCGGTGGCTCGTAAAAATACCAACCCAGGTTGGGATTCCAAACAGGAAATTAGGGAGCGTGCATAAACCACGTAGTTCCATTTTGGCCTCCTGTGAACCCCCTCTCCCTCCACGTAGCCCTACGTGGCTTTTGCCTTAATCCCCCCCCCACGTAGAACGTAGCTTTTTTTCCCTTTTGATTCCAGAAGACATTTTGTACTCTTTCCTGCTGTCAGACTATTGTAAATTACATACGGAGATAATTAACTGAGGGAAATAAATATTCACATGCTGTTGTGAGCTCTGTTCCTCATTTTAAATGTGAAAAATGTTATGGAAGGAAAGCTACGTGGCCTGGCTTGGAACCCCCCCCCCCTACTCCCCCCGTAGCCCAGCGTAGCCTTTCGGCCAACCCCTCCCTCCCCCCTCCTCTCCTGGACCGAGCCACGTAGTTTGTGCACCTTATTACTGTAGGACATTGACTATTTATTGTAGCTATTTGCCAACAATATGCCAATACTGTAGAGCTGGAACAAGCGGACGGTGGGTAGTTTGATATTGTGAGGTCAAGACAGGTAGGTCGTGTTTCGCGTGCTGGGCCTCCGCATTCCGGTTTCCGTTTCCCACGCCACCGCCGGTATTATCCGCGCTGGCGATCGGCCGGCCCCCATTACCATTCACGGCGGACCCGCACATCGGTAATTATACAGACTGACACACGTCATCTGAATCCGGTTACCTGGCTAATTAGATCTCCCGGACTAAGTATCTACTGTGGCCGCAACGTCATTTTATTTCTGTCTTCAAAGTCAAACAAATTACAATGATAAACATATATGTTTTTTTTGGTCTGCCCAGTGGCTGCATTGTGGGTCACTTGTAATCTAGGCTGAGGCATCGCCTAGCTTTAGTTAGATTTTAAATTAGTGCTCTGTTGTATATATTTTAACGACAAGACGCGTGTGAGAACGGCTTAAACATACATCCATGCTCAGTTTTCTCGATACCCGTTACAAGAGGGTGGATCGTGCTAAAATGAAGTAACTATACATATTTTTGGAACAAATATTTTCAATTCTTTGAGGCTGAGATATTCATTACAAAGATGCTCTAGTATTTTTCATTACGTCCCTGCTGTTTCATATGTTTAGTTCTGTTAAACAGATACTACATTGGGGAATCAAAGCTTCGTTTTATGAAAATACTTTGACTGTCAACCATTATATGAAGTTTTGATACAGGTAATATTAGTGTTGTAAAAAAACGGTTTTTTTCTGGCTTAAAAAAAAACATGAAAAAAAACTTTGAAAAAAAACATGTTTTTTTTCTGGAACACGTTTTTTTTCACAACTACTAAATCTCAAATTTGTAAGGCAGTTATCGTTCAAAATGACTGTTTTAGAGTTTATTCTACGTACTTATCTTAGTTTAAAATCTACTATATTTTTCTGGTTCCTTAGGAAAAAAAATTACAAAAATATTGACAAAATTGACTGAAAGTTTCTTTATGAACGGGGATTTCCCGAAGAGACTAGGTTGCGCCAGAAGGAATCCCCATTCCCCATTGTTTGGATTGACACTTGCTATTTGAAATAGTGCTGCCAGCCCTGCAAAATTACCTACAGATCTTTTTAAAAAATTAGGAATTTAAGATTTATCCACGGTTTTTTGCCTCTTTTTATTACTTATTGGGCGTTCCTTATATTCGTATACTTGTTAACTCTCAGAGTATAGTGGTACTGACTCATCAAATTGTCAGTAAGGGAGCGTGCATAAACCACATAGCTCTATTTTGGCCTCCTGTGAACCCCTCTCCTCCTCCACGTAGCCCTACGTGGCTTTTGCCTACGCCTACCCCCCCCCCCCCCCCCCCCCCCCCCCGCTCACGTAACTTTCTTCCGTTTTGATTCCAGAAGACATTTTGTACTGTATTCTCTTGTCAGACTATTGTAAATTACATACGGATATAATTAACTGAGGGAAATAAATACTCACATGCTGTTGTGAGTTCAGTTCCTCATGTTAACTGTGAAAAATGTTACGAAAGGAAAGTTACGTGGCCTGGCTCGGAACCCCCCCCCCCCCCCCTCTCCCACATAGCCCATCGTTGCCTTCCAGTTAACCCCTCCTCCCTCTGGACCGAGCCACGTAGTTTGTGCACGGTCCCTAATTATGAATCGTTTCCTGGCAACCGTTTGTGTAAACAAACGATTGAAAAGAAGTAAAGCTCCTATTTTGTATGATAACAGATTTTACTGCAAACTTAAAAGACCGTAATACAGAACTATCGGCGCAGTCTTTATGCACAGTGTGTACTTTGCTCACACTTTAAAATTGCAATCTCAAAATCTTTTGCGTACAATACAAGAACAACCAGTAAAAGAAAATTTAACTATTTCTGAAGTTAATGGATCTGGAGGAGACAGAAAATTCCGACACCGATCGAACAAGTGTTGGTAGTGCTGATACTAGTGAATGTGGTACTGACATAGAGGATGAATAAAATTATATTACCTATATAGATACACTTATGACTCATTATATGAGACATTATATGATTCGGTAAGACTTAAAACACACTTGTAAAATGGAATTTCCTTAAATAAAACTATAATTTATCAAAAATATTGTTTTCTGAAAAAAAACAAAATTTAGAAAAAAAACACGGGTGCTAGGTTTTTTTTCATGTTTTTTTTTCACAAAGCTGAAAAAAAAACTTTTTTTTTCAGTTCGCAACACTAGGTAATATACCAAGGGAGTAAAATGTACTGAGAGGATAGGGTATGGAACTCCTCTGAAATGTAAAAGTAACATGTTTGTTATCATAATTGCAGAAGTGTGAGCTAGTAAGATGTCATGGCAAAATAAACGTTTTTCGCTAAATGTAATCTTTTTGTGTTGTTTTATTCCTTAAACGGCACAATAAAGATGTATAATATAGCACGGCAATTGTTTTTCCATTCTCCAAAAAGTCTTTGCAAAATTATGCTGCTACTAGCATGCCAGAAAACCGTAACATTTCCTGCAGAAGGAACAGTTTTCGCTTTCTTTGGTGAAGATTCGCTTGTAAACCTTTATTTTCATTGTTGTTTGAATCTGTGTCCATACACTATTACGATACGACATAAAAATTCCCATGTGTTCCATTGAAATAATTTTACACCGTCTCTGCAACACCACAAATATTCCAGCTTTCGGTGCAATGGGAACGAATGTGGCTCCCATATTGCAGATAGTTTTCTCTTGCATAAATGTCCACGCTATACATTACGCATGCGGTCATTTGATATGCCCACAGTGTTAGCAGTTTCGAGTACCTGCAATGTTCTGTCATCCCACTGCTTATCGTCGTTTTCTGAATAATGTATAAAATAATAACCGCAAGAGGAAGACTTATGAAACTGTTATGAATTTTTTAGAATGAAACAAAGACTTTCCGATCAATAAAGAAAAAATTACGAACTTGAAAATGTTGTCATAAACAGAGACATGGACCGTTGGGAGAACAGGTGATCTCAGAAGATATTAAAGAACTAAATCCACTAAAGATCACTGACACGAAGAAAAACTTTTCACCAGATTGAGTGCTTTTGAGAAGAATAACAAAATTGAAGACTGCAACACATATAAGAAAGTGGTGCACAGTACTCAGATGTACTGGATTGCTGTTTTAGTAAAAGCGGAGAAATCAGCAATGGTGCGTATAAAAAACGATTTATGTGTGCATAAATACAGATATTAGAAGGTTAAAGTAACTTATCTGGTTAAAACTGTGGCAACCATGAAGAGTGTTTGGAAAACGATTAATGAACTTGATGATAAAGGAAATGCCTAGTAGGCAAAAAACCAGAATTATGATGCTCATAGTGAAGATTAAATTATAAAATTTGAGTCGCTTTATGAAAGGCTTATACGAAAAATGTTCAGAAGTGGAATTCAACATAGAAACATATAAAATAATAAAACTGTGGTTTAATAAAGCACACAACTTAAGTGAAGTCTTGCAGAAGTTTTGTTTAAAAGTTTGGGTACACATTCTGCAACAAAAAAGCAAATTAAGACTTGACTTAGAAGGAAAATGCCAAAGTGAAGAAAACTAATATGGAAACAATAACGTAATAGTTAAAACAATGTATAATCTAAACATTGCAGTAAAAAGTCAATACGAGAATTCTTTTAACTAAGGCCCTTCAACAAAGCGAAAAAAGTTTAAGTTACACTTCTCAAGGAGTGCATAGCCCAGGGGTCACTCGGCTACATGGGAGGGGTCAGTTGGCAGAGCTGCTAAGAGAAGTCTCAGAGTCATTTATAATGATTTTCTTGTTCTAAACCATCAGTAATGAGCCAGTACTCTTGAGACCATAACGGCTTTTGGCAAAAAAAGTTATAAAATAATTAAAGAGAACCAAAACTGATCTGTAATTAATGTTTCATGTGTACAATGTGTTAGGCTCTTTAATTTCTTGAAAATGCAGAAAATGCTAGCATCCGATAATTGTTAGTAAAGAGTATACTTTACGTTCATTACACTCAAGTCGTAGTCAACAGTAAAGGTCGTTCACTTCGCGATGGAATTTATTGATCGGTTGTTTTCCTCGTTACGAATTTTAAGAGCAGTGTATAAGTTTCATTGATGACAATAAAACTATGGCATAGTTCATTTACAACTTACTAAATCTAACGCATCCCTTATATTTTGAAATTTTACAAAGACTTACTCTATAAAGATAGTAAATCAGCAGGAAATTTCATGGTGATTGATGATTACTAATCTTGAATTACAGTTCTTAAAGAAATTGTTATATATTCGGGAACCTTAATTTTGAAGTTATTGTGCCATCACTCTTCCGTGTGGCCAAGATTGTAGTACAAATACGTATGAGTAAGTGGAACAATAGCACGTGATGTAAAAAGATTAAGAAATTGTTAAGGTACTTATGAAACTGAGAAACTTTTCTTATTAAACATTTTTACTTCGCTACAAATTTACCAAGTGGCATAGAGGCCTAATGGTTAAGGCATCTGAATGGAGATCGAAAGGTCGCGGGTTCGAGTCCCTGTCTGGGCGGGGATTTTCAAAGGCCCTTAACCTGAGTTCACTTTCGACAGAATTTTCTGCTACATGTGAAGTACGTCAGAACACTTCTGTGGTTCGTTAAACTGTACCAGAAATCTGGACAGCCGGATGGGTATATGAACCTTTGTCCTCCCGTCCGTTACCGGCCAATCACCAGGCTGGATGAACCCAATGGTATGCGTTTCCAGGTCGAACTTGGCTACTTTTCATGATCGTTTAGGCGAATGTTAAGCTCGTCTTCAATTTTCATTTAAAAACTATACAAAAACACAATAAAATATTGGCACGTTATAGGCAGGTGTCAACACTTACTTCCATTGTTATATTAGATGGTCCTTTATTATCTTATTTTGGAAAGTAAGTAATAGCAAAACATTAGAAAAGTAAACGAAGGCAAGTGAATGTAAAGTTGATGGGGATAAGAGAATGGACTGTCGTGTGAGTGAACACTTCCAAAAGCCACAACTTGATGGAATTCAAAACTAGGGTTTAAAATATTTACAAAAAATACCCAAATATTAATAAGTGCGTATATATTTATTTCTTGCTCCTAAGCTTCGCGCGCTGATATTTTCAACCAAATCTATTATTTAGTTCCAGTTAAATGTAGTATTCACCCAGAAAGTAAGTTTACATAATTCGAAAACGCATTAAACATAGACCTTCTAATTTTTAAGAAGTATATTTCTATTTTAATCCTCTATGTCTCTACTTTATATAAACGCCATATTACACGTTTACGTCATGTTGTTTTTTAAATCGAATGTTTACATTTTCTTTATCTGTTTATCCGGTTACTATAGTATATCTAACAGGATGAATTTAGTATTATACTACAGGTATCTGTCGGGAGTCATTGTTTTCGGAATGCAGTGGACGTGATAAACGTTTATCATTTGAAACTCTTCTTCTAGATCGCTTGATTCACAAACCGTTTCAAACCAACAAAATTTTGAGAGTTTTCAGATCTGGAAGTTATCTTTTGAATGTGGCACAAAGTCTCATTAATACGGCACAAATTCTACATTTGGAACGAGAGGGTTTGAACTGCCTCTGTCTTAGACAGGAAGAGTTACCCTAGATGCTGATTCATGCACTAATGTACGCACGATGTTTACTTTGATTACAGTACGTAAATGGTTTGCATTAGTGCTTTAGGTTAATTACGAAATCATCCACACTTTCCGCTTCTAAACTTTACAAACAAAAAGTACGTTAGTCTATATTGTTTGCAGACAAATGGCTAATTTCAGTCACTTTTCTTGGGTTATACCGTCCAACCCCTAAAATAGGGAGAATGTGGTTCAAAATTCACTCCCATTCCAAGAGATCGATATACTACTAATTAAATTTCTGACGCTCCCATATCAATGTCACCATAACGTTACCGTCTTACAGAAAAAAGTTTAACAAATGTGTGATCCCTTTAGACTGCAGTTTTCCAAATCGTACTTTATCATTTATTGTGTTGTTTTTGCGACATAGTAGTAAAAGCTTGCACTCTGGTTCCACTTCCAATAAAAATACTAACGATCAATATCTGTCTTTTACAAATATTCAAACAACATAAAATTGCAAATTTTCTGTTGTTACTTGAGAATGCATTTAAGAAAACTGTTTCATCTTTTGCACAATTTCTTGTTGACATTGTAGGCAGTCCAATGAAATTTTTCATTTCTATTAGCCTGACACAATGCTTCCCAATTAGTTTTTCTCGAGTACCACTTCAAGCAAGAGTCCAACCTTGCGAACCCCTTGTAGTTAACATGATAAATAAATAAATGCTTCGCACAAGCACAGCATTTTAATAATGCAGTTTATCTTAAAATATATTTTGGCCATACTAATGCCCATATAATTGTTTTTTGATTATTATAGTGATTACCGTAGCCAAAAGATTAACTCACGTACCCCTTGAAGCAACCTCACGTACCCCTGAGGGTACGCGTACCACTAATTGCGAACGACTGACCTAACACATAATGATTCTGTTATAGTAATCCCACAAAAACAATTCTTGTAAATATAGGTCAAGTCTCGTTTTCATGCAGTGACAAAAAATTATGAGATCTCAGCCAAGTCTACACTTCACACCGTAAACTCACTTTACTTTGTGAAACAGAATGGTTTCTCTCGATGTCATGGATCGTTTATTTAGGATTAAAAAATCTGATGACTTCGCCATTATGCAGGCCATGTTTTAGTTAACCGATATAAATACCTTAAATATGCTGCTTTATCCAACTTATAAATACTTAAAAGCCAAGATTTCCCTCACTCTTTCTCGAATTTGACAATTATATATATGCCATCAATTTCAGTAAAAAATATGACGTGCATAATGGCCAAGTCATCAGATTTTTTTAATCCTAAATAAACGATCTATGACACAAAGTGAATTGAAGTGAAGTGAATATACACTGTAAAGTGTAGACTTGGCTCAGAAGAAGATCTCATAACTTTTTGTCACTACATGAGCAAGAGACTTGGCCTATTTTTACAATAATTGTTTTTGTGGGACCTCACTTCTTTTTGTAAGCTTATCGCTTATTCTGAATCGCCTCTCAAATGTAATTATTCCATTTGAAAATCTGTGAATAAGAACACTTCAGAATTTAAGACATCAATATTCGTTACCAACAATGCCCCACTCTCTGAAAACAATTAACGTGCGTCGTAAAGGTACGCGCTCACTAGGGTGGGCCTCATCGCATCGCATCGGGTCGCATCGCATTGAACGAAAATGCTGCAACGCACATCTGGACGCAGCGAGTCGCATTTCTTTTGTCACCGCCTTCGGTTCTCGACGATTATTCAGCCGCTTCTGCACAGCAAATGGACACATCAGACAAAGGGCTCTTATTTTTATATATTCATTGAAGAAAATTAAGCAGAAAAGGCAATGGGTTTAATTTAAAAAGGAATTTTCCGCATTTCTTAGGCACATTAGGTGGCAAACATGTTACAACAGTTCTACAGAATTGCGGTTCTCTTTATTTTTAATGCAGAAAAATGAATGTTTATCATAGTTTTAATAGCCCTTGCAGTTGCAGTTGTATTTTGGTCGCCGGAGGATTGGGAAAAAAATTAAGACAGTAAAATCTTTAGCCACAACTATTTAGGTGAGGCAATGGCTGCTGGAAAATTGAATTTTCACGTTGACAAGTGAGATAAAATGCAGTATGTAATAGTAGTAAATGATGCTTTACCCCTTTCGGGATGAGACCTATTTCAGAATATCAGTTAAAATGAAATGAAGAGAAACGAACTTTCAATTACAGGCTCAATAAACTATGGAGGGTGATCGATAACTGCTTTGGTGTTATAAGTAGAAGGTTTCAAATATGTGAAAGAAGAATGTTGGTGTTACCTAATAAGATAAATAAAGTGCTGCATTCATAACTTTTGATTAACGATATTTGAATTGGGTTGCAGAAGGTAAGAACGAAAATGACAACATAGAAATTTCAATACTTGATTTACAAGTGTTTCTAGGTTACATCAGAAATCATTAAGATTTGGAATAATTTCACAAAATATTTTTAAACAATTAGGTTAGTTGGTAACACGAAGCTTTAGAAGCGGCATTCGAAGAAAGTGATAGAAAATTATAATACACACGTAAAATAAACAAAAAATACGAAACATGACGTTGTACCTGGTTTCCTATTTCCTCCCATTTTTTTTTTTTTTTTTGTTATTATATTTTGCGTCTTGTAAATCATAAAACTCTTTGAATGTCATTACTAATGAGATGCAGTGGTCTTTATCCATTACGTTTGAATAGTTTAAGTTAAAACATACAAGCAAAGAACAAGTGAGCATGAGCTAGAAATATTATAATTTTTAATCTTTATTAAATTTCATAAAGTAATTAAATTTTCAGATTGTAATTACTTATATTTTTTTTCATAAATCATCCACCATCCTGCGTGCAAATTTGCAGCTAATTTTGTTTAAGTAATGTAGTTAATTCACAGAAATAGAACACACAAGTTACAAAAGTCAGTCACTGCTGATGGAGCTCCTATCGCAAACCTGGTAGCGACTGAGCGCATCGAGGCGCACAGGCGGAAAAATACGCCTGGCCAAGCGATCCGGCAGTGCGACGCGACGCGGCCCGCCCCGCCTCGACCCGCCTCTGGTGTGCGTTACCCCATTAGAATCAATGTAAGCGATTGCAGACGCATTTCTGCGATGCGACGCGACGCGATGCGGCCCGCCGTAGTGAGCGCGGACCTTAACCGAGCAATGGACATTGCCGCTGGTTTAACTACCACCTCAAATAAATAACAAGTAACTTTCAAACTAACCATAGGAACAAAGTAAAATTTAAGGCTTTGGTTAAACTTGCTTGCTTCTATATAGTATAGAAATCTCAGGTTTATAGCTTCATCCGGAGCAAAGTAATTGAGCCGCAAATATATGCCAGAATTTTTCATGTTTGGGATTGTAATTAAATAAATACGGGGAAAAATTCCAATATCAGACTTTTCTTATGATTTAGTGATGAAACCATATATGTGTACCAAATTACTTGTTTCTAGGATTACAGGAGGTACAGTTGAATTTTGGTGTCGGGGTGTTGTGCCGAAATAAAATTTTGAATTTCAACAACTTATAAGAAAAGGAAAGAAATAAAATTTAACACATTGGTTAAACATAGTAAGCTTATTCCACAGTGAAAATTTTAGTTATACAGGGCGTTCGCCGGGAAACGCAACCCACTGTTAGCGCTACAAGGAAGAAACTGCTCCCGGCGAGCGAGCGATCAGCTTCCGGCATTGTTCGACCGTCGGCCGCGGACTATTTCACAATAATTACGCTTCATAAACTTGTATGTGCTAAGCATTTAAATGTGTCGTAATTCATTAGCTTACCTTATAAAAGATGCTGGAAGTGTTGACCCTCTTGTGTAATGCACATTTCACATCTTCTGAACATATTTCGAGACACACGCTGGATTTCACCTTTGTCAATGGACATTATTACTTGATAGATTTTTTCCTCAAGTTCTTCCAATGTGTGAGGATTTCCTTCGTACACCTTACCCTTAAATTTACCCCAAAGGTAGAAGTCACAAGGGTTTAAAACCGGTGATCTGGCGGGCCGCAACCCACGGCTGATTACACGATCATAAAACACTTCGTCAAGTGCAGCAAGCGAATTTCTAGCGGTGTGAGCTGTCGCCCCATCCTGTTGAAAATAGCCGTACAATTTTTCTTCTTCAGTAAGTTTCTCGAAAAACGGTTTCACAATATTTTCGATATATCTTGCGGAAGTAAGAGTTTCACGGAAGAAAATTGGACCTATGATTCTCGAAGCACTAATCGCACACCAAACACCGACTTTTAAGTCATGCAATGGCAGTTGGAGTAGAGTATTTGGTTTTTCTGAACTCCAGTGTCGACTGTTTTGAGCGTTAACATAACCACTCAGATGAAACCAGGCCTCATCAGAGAAAAACGTCAGTTGCGGATCAACAGTGCCATCGTGGACACCCTGCAGGTACCAGTTGCAAAATCTAATCCTAGGCCCCTGGTCTATTTCTGTAATTTTATGCACCACAATTGTTTTGTACGGCTTTAAGTGAACTAGCTTTGTTACTTTCCAAGCTGACGTCTTAGATACGCCTGCCTGCTGCCCTAACTGACTTAATGATTTTTTGGGTGACTGTTCTAGTCGAAAAGCGATATCGTCAATTTTCTCCTCTGTGAGAATACGGTTGACCGACAGTCTCTTTTTGTTAAAAAATGAACCCGTTTCTCTTACTTTTTTAACCAGACGCAGAATTGTTGATTTAGCTGGCAGTAAAGCGCCAGGATATTCGCGACGAAATTTACTGCGACACTTTTTAAACGACTTCTTCTTCACATATGTATCTTAGAGAAATATTCTTTGTTGCAAACTGTAACGTACCATAATTTTACTCACACTCAAACACGGTACAGATTAGTAAGAGTATGAAGCCCTAAACCAGCCAAACCGCAAAGAAACGTTTATTCACAACACTGATTAATAAGAGACTGAAGTCACAAACTAGCTACAATGCAAAGAAACCGTTCTTAACCATGTAAGGGTCCCATTATACTGTGCCACTGCACTGTTGGGGCAGCGGAGGTGTTAAACAGTGCGGTGATTCACGGTATCGTGTGGCGGGAACCGCTGGCCCCGCTGACCGAGCAAGTTGCCGACGGCAACAGACTGGGAGGGTTGCGTTTCCCGGCGAACGCCCTGTATAAAGGGAATTAGGGTAGAAAGCGATCACACGTTAGGGTTAGGTAAGAGGGTAAGTATATTGAAATTTACGAGTTTCAGACTTTTCAAATAATATGTGGGTAAAATTTTATATGTGTACCAAATTTTAGCTTTCTACGGCTACGGGAAGTGCCTTAGAGTTTTGATGATCATCAGTCAGTGAGAGAGTGAGTGTGTGACAAAATTGTTGAAGTTTGCATCCGAATAACATCCGTACTAAGAACAGTAACAAAATAAAATTGACTACGTTTGCTAAGATTGCTGATATCTATGCACAACAGAAATTTGAGACATGTAACATGAATACGACCGAAGAAATTGAGGTTCAAAAATGGCCCGAATCGTTTCCAGAAAAGGGCTGCCATTGTCGTGAGCAGTAGCAATACTTATTGTGATGATCAAACTGTAGCCAGCATTACGCTGCACTTTTAACGGCCTTAAATGATGCCTTTACATCCTTGGTGCAATAGTTTAATGTCTATAAATCTTTTACATAGAGCTCGAAAGTTTCGTTTTTCTTTTACCGCGAATAAACGTATGAAACTCTCTGTGTACTCACGACGTAGAGGACGGCGCAGCATGAAATTGATTAAAGGCTGTCGACACATACGCGTAAGATGTAATTTACCATAAAAGCCGCAAATAGGCAACATGAAAATGACTGGCGGTATGATTCAATCCCTATACAATTTGTTCATATTCGGGACATGACGAAACGGATAATAAAGGTAGTGGTGAACGATTTCTAATAACTACATTGTGTACAATTGTGGAGGGTTAAATTATAAACTGCTATGCAGTGTATCTGGAATGAGCGCATACGACACTGTTGATGGCGATCTGTCCGTTAGATTTCAGTTTTAAACTAGGCAGGCCGTTCAGTGTTATTCGGAAGAGTAGGTCGGAATGGGGCGTCACATGTTTTCACTCACACCCTTCTTTCATGTCTCATTCGCAACACAAACAGCAAACTACACTAAACACAAACCCTGAACCCTTTCGCGCAGTGGAGGCAAAGGGAACTACAAAAGTTACAACTTTCTAGAAAATGGTTGTTGATTCGCGCTGTGGAGGCAAAGGGAAACTACAAGTGTTACATCTTACTAGAAAATGGCTGTGGATTAATAACACCAAACATGCAAACTAGGCTTGAATACAAAGTATTTGTTACGCAATACTCTCGTGTTGCATTTCCGGTGCAAAAATGTAGGACGTAAATGTTGTACCCTACCTTAGTGGTGTATTACTTCAACGTCACTCTTTAGCATAGATGCAAATAAATAACTTACTTTGTGATCGTGCTTAAAATCCTGGAACTGCATCAGCACTGGATTGTAAACAACAGCTAGTGACTTTGTTGTAGCCCCCGCTATAGACAATCCCGCTGCACTCGGCCAGTCCTGTCGTGCTGAATGCGCATGCCCAGTCTTTCCGCCTGCTCTGGGAATGAGGAACGTGCAACAATGCGAGCTTTAGGCCGGCCACACACAGAACCGGGCGAGGCAGGGCAGGGCAGGGCATTTTGCCCCGGGGCGTCTTGTGCGACGGGAAACGCAAGGGCGCTTATGGAGCATCACCCACAGGACCGGGCGGGGCAGGGCACGTCGAAAAGACGCCCCGGGGCAAAATGCGAAGCTGAAACAAATTATGCCCCGGGGCAAGTCGCTGCCGGGCAGAACGTTCTGCGCATGCGCTGTCACGGGACCCACCCTCCCTCTCCGGGCTCCGCTATCTCGCGGTCTGGTTGTGTTGAACACGTGGTTGTGTTTTGTTTCGAATATTCGACTGATTTGTATGTGTGCCATGTATGACTGTAAGATTTAAAATTTATATGACTATACAGTGTTATTATATGGTTGAATAACTAATGCTCAGGAAAAAGAGGACATACATACCTTAAGGTTATCAAAAGCCGCTCCTCTGGGGGTATGGCTGTTCTCCAGTTGGTATTTTGCTTTTCTATTCTGCTCCGAATGCTCTCAAGTACAAAGTCGAATGTCGAAATTGACATGCGACAATAATTAAAAAAACTTGTCTGGGTTCGACTCTAAGCTCAGAAATAAAACTTCCTATATTCCTTTTCAGGTTTATAGGGTGTACCCACATCTCTCTGTTATTAATATTGTGGTCCAAGAGCTGCAGATAGTTCCAAATTAGCATCCATTTCAAAATGATACACTACACACCAGTATGCTCCCACTGAGTTCACTGACAGGTGACTGTGGCAATGATGAAAATTTGCTAAATGTTTGACTTGTCGTGCCCTGCCTCGTTCTGTGTGTGACAGCCGCACGACAGGGCAAGTCAGGCGACTCGTCGCGCCCCGCCCCGCCCTGCCGCGCCCGGTTCTGTGTGTGACTGGCTTTACTACTCACCAGTTTGGGCAGCTTGGCCGATTCTATTCATCGCCAGTCCAACCATCAATACAACTCAGCATATAGTTCAAATCTTATAACTTCTCCACTGAAGTAGGAATTTGTAATCTCAAGCTGGCATCGATTCCCTGATTTGCATGTTCTTAAAGTAGCCGTAAAGAACGGAAATCTGACAGTGAATTGTATGCGGTGAGATTTTCAATTTCCTTGAACACTGTTAACACTTAATACGATGCTGACATAGTAGTATAGTAGTTCGAAATAGTGTCATTGTCTTACATCTGAGTCAACAGAAGTAGAACACATGTGGAAAACTGCTACGATCTACATTTATTGGTGAGAACCTCTGCGAATAGCTTCGCTCCAATACCCGACTCCGTTAGCCACAAATGAAAACTATCTTAGTCTCTTATAGTAGAAATCAAGTGCTAATTTTTGATCAATTTCGTTCACATACTCGACCTAATTCTTCGTCAAGTAACCATCGAGCTTCATCTACAATGTCTGTCTCATGTACAGCTCCAATTCTTTTACTCAATGGTCTGTTACTACCGAGCGTGTTGGGTGAGCGGTAACGCTTTGGCCTCGCATTCAGAAGAACGCGGGTCTGGTTTTCCATGATTGCCTTTAATCACTCTAGGTGAATTCCAGGATGGTTCCCAGTCTTTCTACTCCTCAGAAAGTAGTGCAGCTACACTCAAAACAAGTGTGGAAGCTCACTCCAAACTACACTAACGCGGGGTTAACAGGGTAACCGACTATTCAAAACGCTAACAGATATGCTACTTATATCAATAGTGCAGATACAGCACATTCTCCCTTGTTCATCAAGATAAAAGGAATCTCGAAGGAGTGCAGACAACAGCTTAAAGAAGTAAAGAAAAAGAACTGTAGAAATTGCTTGACGGTCCCAAATCTTTAAACGCTTTGGGTGTGTTGCGATGGATATTTGCGCCTGGATATTTCTTGTAACACCGCTGACACATGTCGCACAACATGAGGTGGACATGTACGTAACATATGAGGTAGAAGTAAATGCGAATGTCATCATTAGCCGGAAGATCTCGAAGGATAGTTCTGTCGCCGAGTGACGGAGTTTCGATTCGCCACGTATGCACCTTTCGCCGTGGCTACCCTAACCTATCTCGATGATCCTAGGGGGTAAAGGGGACCTACAGTATTACATGGAATCCAAACCAAGTGTCCTTGCAAACTTCATCCGAAAAAAGCAAGCTCCCACACAGGTGAAAGTAACTTCTATTAATGTCTCATTAATTACTAATCAATATGCTGATCTGCGCACCTTGGATCTATGCCTGCAGCAGAACACGGACGGTGACTGACATCGTTGAATAGGCTAAAATTCACACAAAAAAGAAACAGTATCTACAGACTGCATCTGACTTGTGACCAATCTCGCGTACGAATTTAAAACAAACTTCTCGTGCTTTATGATGATACAATAACATTTCTAATCACTACACTCTTAACTTATATTTTAATATTCTTTCTAAAGGCATCGGTCCTGCACCTCAACGCATTTTTCTCTATTTCTTTTACTAATACTGTAAATATTTTCCAGCATAAGTCACTTAACGCACATACACTGGCAGTTTTGTGGCTGATACTGAAATGGAATATTTACGCAATGGCTCCCTTACTTTCTCACATCCCGCGTAAAATTACCATTGCTCGCTCATTACTGCTGTCTTTCAGATCAACGATATTACACCATCACTCCACTGTAGCAGGCCTACCAACGCTTAAACACACACTACACTTGATATAGATTAACAACACAAATAACCTTTATTTTAAGCATGCAACTTTCAGTTAACTGCTAATATATATGTATCAAATATTACTTTCGTGTTTACGTTTAGTTTATTAGATGCTTTGCGGAAAGGGAACGGAATAAATTTGACAGTTAATTTTGACAGAACCATCCAGAATCTTACCTGGAGTGATTTCGGGGAAATAATGAAAAACCGAAATCTGGATGGTCGGATGGCGATTCGAACCAGCGTCCACCCGAATGTAGAGTTCGAGCGTTATCGCTCACCCACAAGTCTAAATCGAAATATGCTGTACACCTTAAAAACGGCACCGCTCGTGGGGATCTATAAGTTGGCGCTAGAACACAGTGTTATCATTGATCTATGAGGTTTACTGTGAAATATCAGCTGAAAAGTTTGTTCTTGACAAATTGATGCGGCATCTTGGGAAGATGTAGCAATAATACTAATTCGTTTGTTAATAGTGAATTTATGTGCCTATCCTGAAATACGGTTCTGAAACTTGGACAATCAAGAACCGGGACATCAACAGGACACAAGCAAGTGAGACTAAATTTCTGAGAAGTACAGTGGTGGAAATATTTATTGCATCACCATTTGTTACTTCTTAATTTTGTCTTTGACAGCTGTTTGCTTGACGTTATACTAGTCTATTGTAGTCCATTGTTGTTAAAGTTTTGGTGACGTATTCTTGCCTCTATAGTTTGACTTCCTATTGCATATTTCCCAACAAATACACACATATTTGCTGTCATTGTTGTCACTTTACAATTAAGCAGCGTTTATACAGTCATTCTTTGTTGAGACACTCCAGTGTAAAGATGGGCAGATCAGTGGAATTAACACCAGAGCAGAAAGCTGCAATACTTGCTTATTCGTCAGTTGGTTTAAGCACAAGAAAGATAGCCTCTAAGACTGGTTTCAATCAGTCTACGATTTTGAGGTTTCTGAAAAAGTACAGAGAGACAGAAAAAGTTGATCGTGAGATAGGAAGAGGTACAAAAAGGGCGTCTACTGCAAAACAGGATAGGATATTAAAAAGAATTTCTCTCGGTAATCGTCACCTGTCATCAGCTGAACTAAAGCGAGAGTGGGAAGAAATGTGTGACGTTTCAGTAACCAGTAGAACTGTACGAAGCAGACTACTGGAAGCTGAACTCGCTGCCCGTCGTCTTAGAAAGAAGCCTTTATTGACCAAAAAATGCGACAACAGCGGCTAAAGTGGGCAAAAGAATAAGTAAAATGGACCCCGGAGATGTGGAACAGAGTAATCTTTTCAGATGAGTCCAAATTTAATCTGCATGGTTCCGATGGAAAAGTGTCGTGCGTCGAAGAAAAAGGTGAAGAATTTTTACCTTCGTGTATAACACAAACCGTCAAACATCCACAAGGACAAATGGTCTGGGGATGCATTTCCAGCTATGGAGTAGGTCATGAAGTCTCCGGGGTCCATTTTACTTATTCTTTTGCCCACTTTAGCCGCTGTTGTCGCATTTTTTTGGTCAATAAAGGCTTCTTTCTAAGACGACGGGCAGCGAGTTCAGCTTCCAGTAGTCTGCTTCGTACAGTTCTACTGGTTACTGAAATGTCACACATTTCTTCCCACTCTCGCTTTAGTTCAGCTGATGACAGGTGACGATTACCGAGAGAAATTCTTTTTAATATCCTATCCTGTTTTGCAGTAGACGCCCTTTTTTGTACCTCTTCCTATCTCACGATCAACTTTTTCTGTCTCTCTGTACTTTTTCAGAAACCTCAAAATCGTAGACTGATTGAAACCAGTCTTAGAGGCTATCTTTCTTGTGCTTAAACCAACTGACGAATAAGCAAGTATTGCAGCTTTCTGCTCTGGTGTTAATTCCACTGATCTGCCCATCTTTACACTGGAGTGTCTCGACAAAGAATGACTGTATAAACGCTGCTTAATTGTAAAGTGACAACAATGACAACAAATATGTGTGTATTGTTGGGAAATATGCAATAGGAAGTCAAACTATAGAGGCAAGAATATGTCACCAACACTTTAACAACAATGGACTAGTATAACGTCAAGCAAACAGCTGTCAAAGACAAAATTAAGAAGTAACAAATGGTGATGCAATAAATATTTCCGCCACTGTAGAATGGATGTTACTAATATGGGCAGGACAATGAACGAAACGATTAGACACACCATAAAATAGGAACCACTACAGAAAATGATGGAGAAGGGCAGACTAGGATAATATCAGCATGTAAAGAGAATGGTGGAGCAGAGAATCCCAAGAAAAATCCACGAAATTAAGATAAATGATAAACGCCCTAGAGGCGAAAAGGAGTGGAAGAAAGTGTACTGAAGATAGGAGAGGACTGGATCAAAGTGATGACAGAGGGGTGGGTAGAAGAAAGAAGAAAATGGAGAGGTTTGTGGACAAAGCAGACCCAGCCAGTAGCTGGAAAATGTTTTTATCTCTGTAGTGGTATAACATATCTGTTATACACGGTGCAGATACCGTAGTTAATTATAATTCCCAATTGATTTCTTTGTGTGTGTGTTAATTTCGTAATGATAAATAATTTGTAAAAAGATGTAAATATTTAATTGTAACTGGCTTCCACAGACAGTAGTGTGTGTAATACTGTGGTAAATATAGAATAATATCGTTGCATTCAACAAGACTAGACTAGAATCTCTGGGGATTGTAACAAGTTAGCTGTGAATTTGGTTGTGTTATTTAATTTGATGAAATTAAATCAAGGCATTAAGAGTAGTAAAGTGTTATTATTTAATTTTAAAGTAATTTTTAAGAGAAGGGCCTAATTATTTCATAAATGGGGCTGACCTCCCATAATGCAAATTAAGCATTCAAAAAAATATCGGTCGGCACACCAAAAGGTTTATGTATACAGTTTGAGAAGTTTTGCATATGGCTCAAACTGCCAGAAGTAAGTACTAATACTATAAACAGGGGTGTTGCAGTGGTCGTTATCGATATTGTAGTTGATGTTGATGTTGATATTTCTATTGTTGTTGTTGTTGTTGTTGTCGTCGTCGTCGTCGTCGTCGTCGTCGTCGTCGTCGATGAATATGATGCTGCTGACATCATGGTGCTGATAATGTTGTTGTTGTTGATGATGATGATAAATTAAAGCGTAATTATATTACATCATTAGTTGAAGAGAGCCTGTTGTCACACAATTTTTCGTCTATTACGTTATCATCCCGGCGTATACCACCTGTAGCGTAGAAACTGAGGATCTCCGTGTCAGACAGAATGCTACGCTCGGCTGGATTCGAAAAAGAAGGAGAAGGAGCGTGACGCACGTGGGACGGGGCCTGAGAGCCAATCCCACGAGCCACTGCGAGCGCCCATTTTTGTGTGGTCACTCCCATTTGACGGGGCGACTGCAACATTAAGTACGCTGCTGCCATTTTGCGGCGAACCACAGCTCGCGGGCCGGTCACTACGTGAGGCACTGGCCCGGGATCAGTTCCCATATCGCCCGCCGCCAGCACCCGATAACATCCTCCTCACTACCTGTTAACAACTGCCGTTAGTTTTTTGTTGTTTTCAAGGGCTTCCAGTCGTCGGATCCACTTAATCAGGACCGTGACTTCAAGGTTTCTCACCGAGATTACCGGCGCTAAGTGAAAATCTCGCGGTGGACCGTACAACAACTCACAGAAAGATTTTATAATGCTTCAAGACGAACTATTACTCTGAACGCATGAATAAATTTAGTTATTATTTAACTTACAGAAGTGGTTAAACCGTCATTTTTCATCAAAACTCCTATTGCTTTACATCAAATTGTCATTTTGGTTTAATGTGAGAATTCGTAAGATATCGCAAAACTGATGATATCTCATAACGAACAGATCAACCACTCCCCAAAAGTTCTAATGCCAAGAGTAAAATAGTAGAATCGGAGACCTACTAGGAGAGTATTTATAATTCTCGGAGAGAAAATTACGTTGAACGGTTCTCTCACACACAGAGAGTGTAAGAGCCATTTTATGTGTGTGCTTGAAATGACTGAATTTGGTATTACGGTAATATGTGAAGAAAATAGAGGAATTTTGCTTCAGAATGGCACCTAACCCGTTTCTGTAAGTTACATGGATTAATTTCTATATTTTCTCAAAATTGTTATTTCTTATTTGAAGCACCATGTTATTTTTTGGGATATCCATTTATGACTAATGATCATGAGATACGAAACAGGACCATATCTTCTGCTTCCAATGTCTGCTGTCTAAATCAACTTTTTTCTTTTAGCTTCCGTGCGTTTTAAATGGATATAATATTTACAGTAATTATGGTTAGAACCGATCGGATGAGCTGTATGTTGTATGATTGTTGTGTGAGTTAGTAAGAGACTGGAAAGAAAATTTCAGAATTCACAAATGGATATAACGAGAAGAAGCTGTGAAGTGTCACATATAAAATATATCCGGAAGAGACAGAAAGTTTATGTAGGAAAACATCATTATCAGTAAATTCGTGCGATTCTTAAAGAATTCCTCAACCCAGGATCACGAACGAAATTAGAGAGCAAGCGCCTTAAACACTGAGCTACCGGAATGCGCAGAAGACGTCGACATAATAGAATAGAGGTTAGAATACTATGGACATCTGAGAAGAGTGGATGAAAGAAGATGAAAAATGACGACGTGGAATTGGCAACGTTATAGAAATAGGAAAAATTCAGGAGAATATGGGGACATGGAATTCTAGAAACTGTAGTCAAAAGATCACAAAAAAAGACGTCAAAATAAGGAATTTGTGGATTGGATGTGAGAAACGCCGAATGCGGTAACTACGAAATTTTCATTCTTTCTTTTTTTTTTAAATTTCTGTTGTACTTTTTTTATTTTTTATTTTTATTTTAAAAAAAGGAACTATGACTGTCTAAATTGGATCCCTTAACTATATCAGAATATTCCTACATTTCTGAATGACTTTCCTTGCTTATTTCAAATTTGTTCTAAATTAGTTCGTTGTATAAATTAATATTAATGAAGAGAATGTATTAATCAAATCCACGAGCAGTGGTTATGGCACTACTTTCATGTGTATAACGTCATCTTTATCCAGTGATTAAACATTTGTTTCTGACTCCTTCTTTTCGACTTCGGTTTGAATCAAGGAAAATAACTTCATATTTTCTTTTCTTTTATTCCAGTCATTGTGTTGCTTTCTTTTTTCTCCCGTCTAAACTGAAAAACATCAAATCCATTTTTTTTTTTGACATTAGATCCTGTTCAAGATTTTATCTTTAAGACCCATTTCTGCTGTCTGTTTTTACTAACTTCTAATTTGTGTATTGCAGTTTTCATAAAGATAAGTTAATAATCTTTTTGTCAGTCTTTCTAGACCGACAGGTACTAGGTGTCTATAATTTTTTTTTTTTTTGTGTTTTCTCATAGTATCCGAAGGTTTTTGATTTTTCATATATAACTCTATATTAATTCTTTCATTCCTTCATTTCCATTTTTCCTCGAACCCAGTATTTGCTCAAAATTTTTGTCTCCATTTTATATAATTCCTCAATTTCTTTTATTGTGTGTAACACAGACATTTTAGTTTTGTAATTTGTTTGTAATGTTGCATTTTTGCTTTTATTGACATTGTTTTGTTGTTGTTAAGTTCTTTTCCTAATTGGTATGCTAATTTTATTTTTCAAGATCCTGCTTTAATTGTATCTTTGTCTAGGCTGACTGTAATATATCCCCAAGGTATTAAAATATATTTACTTTATTGTTTTTTTTTTTAATATTTGTCGTATACATTGTTTATGAATAATCATTTGTTTCTAATTTCTCAGTTTCAGTTGTTTAACTTCGCTGCCTTTGGTCAATTGTCTTCAGTTTCTTTTGTTCTTTAATTTTTGCATTACCTCTCCTATTTTACTTTTATCGACTGGAGTGTTTTCACTTTTATTAAAATAAAACTTGTCCTTTTCACTTTCAATACTCTTAATAATTCTACTTTTTTACCGTGATTTCTGGCAGTTGTAAATCTATAACGCTTTTATATTTTTACCTTGTTTTGTTGTTTAAAAGTTTTTAATGAAAATTAAATACTGACACAGACAATAGTGAGCTAGAAACTAGCTGTCAGCAGTATTGCTATTTTGGTTTTTGTGGGTGTATTGACGACTTTATACGAGCTTGAGGACCTAGCGAAGCAGCAACATGCAAAATTTCATTCCGTTACCGGGATTCGAAGTTCGGACCCACCTCAAAGGATTGTCGCAGTGAACATCGGCTACAATGTTAGAACTACTTAGTATTCTCGAAGTATCAACTCTATGACGCTTTGTTTATCTACCTGCTTGTATTCACTGTGAACAAACTGCTATTAACCGGCTCTCGCTGATGGCATAGCTATAGA
Organism: Vandiemenella viatica; assembly: GCA_031002005.1. NCBI lineage: Eukaryota > Metazoa > Arthropoda > Insecta > Orthoptera > Morabidae > Vandiemenella > Vandiemenella viatica. The sequence goes on from JARYHS010013631.1 coordinate 92,079,405, forward strand.
AAGTAAAATATTTCAGTTATATGGAACCAAACTATTCTAATGCATAAGGAAAACTCACAAATGGTTAAAAAGCGCCATACATACAAATAGTTACGCAAGCAAGGTATTTTTATATTCTAAGTTCTAGTATTTGATATCCCGCGATGTAAAAATCTGAAATATTACTTTCCTCAAACTGGTAATTTGTTTCACAAACCACTCTCCCCCTTTCGTTCTTTGCAAACTGATACTCTCACTCCAGCCGTCCACAAAATAGCAGCAAGCAGCATTATTTCTCCAATAACGGAATATTTTCTTCCCGTCTTTCAGCCTTCCTGTGCATAATTTGCTTTGGATACTTCTTTTTGTTTACTGTCGAGAAACAAGTAATTGTTCAATATAGTAACTAAACTGCGGTAATAAAATCAGAGAATCATGAGATGTTAACACCAGTAAAGGAAAATAAGGTGGTGTACGCACAGTATAGAGCATCACTCCTGATATTCATATAATGAATTAAGTTAATTAAGAAAAAATTAAATGAAGACTAAATTTTCAAAATTTGACGATAACACTGTTGTTGAGTGTGGTGGTTGAGCGGTAACGCTCCGACATTGCCTTTCGGAAAACGCGGGTTCGAATACCAGTCCGTCCATCTAGATTTCGGTTTACCTTGGTTTCCCGAAATCATTCCAATTCCTTCAAAATTTCATGGCCGACTTCGTCTCCCTTCCTTGCCCCCAGACCTTTCCGTCTCTAACGATCTTGATGCTAACGACACACTGGATATTACTGTCATTTCAGCTCGTAACAATGGAAATACAGAAAAATTACAGAAAAAAGTATTTCACAAATAAATTCTAAATAAAGAAACGAAACAACAAAGAACGGTATAAAATAAGTCTGTCTAAACTGCAACAGTTGCTGTGAAAATAGTTTCATTATTCAGAAATTTCGTAGCATAAGTAACTCACTTATTACTGAGAAAGAATTTCCTAAAAAATATATGCACTGAGCACAAAATTTTATGGCAGTGGAACTATACAGATAGAATCAATGAAACGTTAAGTAATTAAATGATGGAATCGTATAATATCAATACATACGGCGGTGTAATACATTTTCAGTTACAGTGAATTCGTTATTCAGTAAAGTCATGGATGCTGAAGTAGAAAAAGACTATAGAAAAATCATAGTTAATTTATTTTGTGTCACGTAACAAATACGTGGCGAAGGATAATGACACAGGATAGAAGCAGTAGAGGAGTTAGTTACATTAGTTAATTATCCTTATTTAAAACAATTTCAATTATGTTTATCTTAAAACTTTTGCCCTTGATCTGATCCTCAAAAAAAAAAAAAAAACTGACATTGGGTGCTGATAGCCATTCAGAAAGTGGCGTTCGGCAATTATTAAAACAACGGGAAAAAAGCTGTGTTAGATGTATTATATCAGAGTTATCAGTGACAGTCATGTGCTGAACAGGTCATGGTAACAAATGAATGACGTTACTGCTATTATCTCATCGGACGGCATAAGGTCGTGTTTATGCCACCTTACGACCTTCCGATTTGATGATGCATTTTTTTACTTCACATTTTTCAATGTTACTATTATCATCTGGTGAAGAAGTAAAGGTCTAAGATAAGCTACTTTAAAAATGTGACTGCCAAACATTTATATCATGTAAACACTGCGGCATGTCTTTTTTGTTTTAGAAACCAAAAAGCAAGATACAGTATATACATGTTGTCGTAATTTTGCTAAAATAATAATACGAATCATTCTGCATTGACAGTTCACATATTACCCAGTTTTAGTGTATCATATTCTACCATATAATTTCTGATGGATTAAATTGACTCTTGAGCTGCAAAATGTCTAAATGTTAATGCCTGTTAACGAAGTTGACCATGTAACTAAAAGAGTGATTTAATAGTTATAATTATCTCGAATAAAATCCATTGGTGCACTGCTGAGGCAGAAATTTTAAATCCCTGTAAACAAAAATAGAAACCCACATTTTAAAAGCAAACTTGACCATATTTTGGTTGGCATGGTCATCACTTAATCAGATGTCTTACAGCTAATTGAATTAATAAGCCACTCTCCTGGCGTTTATTTCTCATCTAAATTATTATAAATCTTTCTAGTTTTGTTCCTTCCACTAGTAGACGGTACATACTAGAACTTACACTGCTGCCGCAAAAGTTTATGTTCAGTGGAAATTGGACATAATATGTGCATAGTAAGTGATTGTAGTATTACTGATTAAAGTGACGCATTCACCAGACGAACGAACATATTTAAAAGGCCAGTCTATGTGCCCACTGTATAGACTCTGTAGGGTATCCCTGTAGTGACAATAGAGAGGCATGTTTATGTGAGGCTACATCCTGGCCTCACGAGGCATACTTGCCCTGTACGCAACTACAGCAATTCAACGCAGACTCATTGTAGGTTTGCAAGAAGCTGGATGGATCTATCAACGAATTGCTACACATGTTGTCATCGCTGCTTTCAACAATGGTCTGTGGGAACTTCCCATACTCGTAGACCATCAGATGTCTTCCTTCTTGCCCGGTAGCCCAGGTATTTCAACAATTACAAAATTGCAATTTATTAGCCGGACTCGAGGATAAACTTGACTTCTTTTAATTTAACAAATCGTGATTCAAGTTAAAATCAAGTTAAAAGATTGATCAAAGAAACAGAAAATGATACTAATTTACAGCAAGATTTAAAAACTGTATCGAACAGCGTGTGAACAATCTTTTAAACCAGGACACGTGAGTAGTCATTCAAGATTGAATGATCTGTAAACTAAAGATATTACGCAATAAATGCATGTTCATAGCTGTTGATATTTGTTTCACGTGTTTCAAGTCTTTATTGTTGGATAAACGTATTACCAAAAATCGTATGGTAAATAGTATCTATAGCATAAATATGAATTGTTAGGTATACAATTTCAATACTGTTAGTGTAATCTTTTTTTTCTTAAGGCTTTACGCCTCGTCAATGTCAAATTTATGATAGACGGTAGAGGATTTTCGACACGGAACCGTAAAGAATTTGGTCATGGCCTTTTTAATGCTGTATACATAGAATATAACGTAAGCAAAGGGATTGAGCCTGAAGAATTTTGTCTTGTACCACTATCTACGATGATGTTACAACATCTGTCAAGGGCACCAGTGTAACTTACCACTGATTTCAACGGTTCTTAGATATTTGAAAGAGTAGAATTTTCTTAGTTACATTTTCTACGGATTTCATGCAATTGGTTTTAGTTTCAGATATATCGCACCGCAATGTTTCCATATAAGTTTAGCACCCACATCAAGCTACGTTGACACATGGATACTTTTGTCGGAAATTGTGTCGGGATTTGTATATTTGTCAAAAATCGGAACATCTCATTCAGATCCCTCATACAGTTTGTGTATGATTATTTTACCTCTGACTTCGTCAAGTCTCTCACACATTCTCATTCGTATTACAAAATACCCAATCATGTGAATTTTTAAATGAATTAAATGTAAAATGATTTACGATTTATTTATATTTTTGTTCGATTAAACTGAAATGACGGCTTCACACACTTTTCCTTCCATCGAACAGACAGAGCTTTTTGAAATTTTGTGCATTAATGAGGAAATTTAAGATGTAATATTTTATGTTAAGTCATTTCTGTGGGATTATATCACGGATGCTGGAGCAGTCTTGCTCACTACGTAATTTTTAGCACTCAGAAATTTGTCCATACGCACCTATCTAATAACAGCGCAACACTGGGTGCGCAGACTTCCGCGGTCGTTGTCAATGTAATCTTGGTTGTCCGGGTTGAACCGCGTCAATTTGTTGAAACCTAACGTTTCGGCCATCATTTTGTGGCAGTACTCTGAAGAAGGCCACAAAATGATGACCGAAACGTTAGGTTTCAACAAATTGACGCGGTTCAACCCGGACAACCAAGATTACAGCACAACACTGTTTACAAAATCCATATATTAACAGTAGTAATATAATGATCTTAAATATGTCAATGAACTAATAACTGATTGTGTCCTTATTTACAAAACTCAAATCAAATTAGAATTTAGCAAAACTATGTTGTGAAACAAAACACAAAATTTCTGTTTTCATACTTATGTAAAGCTAGAAGTTCTATAGCACAGGTAATGCTGAACTAAAACCATGATAATCCTGACAATGCCATAACTTCAAATTGAAATCAAAGTCAATAAAACACACTGAGACAAAAGAAAAAAAGATTCAGGATCCAAAAAAATAGAAAAAACTTTAAGAACAATTTATGTTGATCAACCACCTAGCTTAGTTACAAAGTATTCTGGGTCGAACCAGAATCATTCGCCTTGAAGTTCAAATGCAATGCCCATTTCATTATGTTACACGGTTGACAGGGTATGAAGAATAGCACTAGCTGATTTGCTATTATCGTTTTCTAGGTATCACTCATCTTCACGTCCATAATCAGAGAGCCTCATCTCAGTACGATTCAGTGGATGATCTGAGATCAGTTTATTTAACTATTTGCGTTTCAGTCGATGAGAATACCATTCATGTTTGGAGAAATTTTGCCCACGCCAGGCAAGAGGGTCCTACAAGAAACTGTCAGGGCAGTAGAAGGAATGTCTCCAGCCAGGGGCTCTGTTCTACAGGTATGTTTAGCATTGCTCTACACGAGTCTAACGAGTTACAGTAGTAGAAGATGGCCGTGAAAAGTAAGCAACAGATACTCCTTATACTGTCGTAGATTTCCTGAAATGCAGTTCTTATTAATTACCTACCTTTAAATTATTTGTGAAAAATAAATAATAAGCAAATTTCCGAGGAATGTTTAAACCTATTTCTGTAATATGTTGTGATTTGATTTAAATGCAGAGTAAAAATGTTCTGAATGAAGCTCAATGGACTTTGTCAGTGTGTTAAAAGTATTTTAATATCTGTTACACCAATTAAAAGTTAAAAACTTGGTGGTTTTGATGATTTTCAGAGCTTATTTTGAGTATTTATAAAGAGAACGTACATAGTTATTTATTCTGAGTAATTTCTACGTGAAAAAGTTGTAAATATTCTGTAATTTCGTTTAAATTGTTTTCATGTCTTATTAATTGATTTGGAACAAATACTTTGTTTTTAAGTGGTTTCTGTTATTTGCTAAATTGTTTAGGATCGATCAACTTTTGTCGCTGCCTATCAGGACCCAGAACTTTTGTTAACGTGTATTTAAGGTTACGATAGTCGCATCTGAGTGACATCGCTCAAAGTAATGCTAAGCAGAGCCTATCAGTTTTGCTCATCAATAAATCTTCGGAAGAAGTATGGTTGTATATTTTGTAAATGTGTCTTCTGCTTCAACTCGTAAAAGGTTGAATTTAAAGAGTGAACGACAGCTTTGCTATTTAAAGTTACCCATTTCATTGGGAAGTTTTTAAGTAAAACTTTAGTGAGGAGTCAAACATCTGCAATAACTAATTTGCAGTTCTTCTACCAAACATTACCTAAAGCATTATTTTTTTGAATGACACTTTATTCTGCTTGTGAATTCATGTCAGCCTAAGTGATTTAGGTCAAGAACGGGCTTCCCGTAAGGAACTAACTCTGACTGTTGACACAGAGACACGGGTTTAAAATATTATTGCCATTTGTTATGGTGTATCCCGTTGTTGCGGACCCTTATTAGAAAATTAATTGAATCATAAGACTGCATGTTAAATCGGTCGTCAGATGATTGATCTTCTTGGTTTTTCCATGTGATGGGCTGCAGCTTCACTATGTTAATAATTTATGAACAAATTTAATTTTAGTTTTTTTTATTCTTCGAACATCGGAATCCAGTCTCCAAAGATTTGCCTATGGCCAGTGAAATATTAACTTTAATCCACTGCAGATGTGAGACTTGACTATTGAACTGTTGCATTTCCAAAAGCTGATTGGCTAGTGCCATTTATTTCATACTAAAAATGGGCACTGGGGACTGAACTAGCACGACGTAAAACAAGATTAGAATCTACGAATGGAAATTGTCTGAAAATCGTGGAAGCGCTATCCAATAAGAAATCTAGAGCAGGATTAACAACACACCATTGTAATTTTATCTAACAGTCTGGCAATATGAATACTATTTTAAACACTACTGATGTGTTTATAAGCCTTTACAGATAATTATTTTAAACTTTTTCCATGCGATTTGACCGAAGTAAACATTTTATTTCAGTCGAAAATGAAGTGATGTATAGTTTTACTGTATTGGAATTCCGTCATAACTGATATAATAATTTATTTAGTACTTAGAAAGATAGACTGGTAGTTGTTATGTTAATAACGAAAAAAAAAAAATAAGTACGGTTGCTGGAGATTAGAGAAGATTTGGTAACTTAGTCACACTTCTTTCGCGAAGCTTGTAAGACACTCAACTGGCTGTATGAGAAAGTAAATATCATCCTTTTTAACTGGGTTTATTTCGACGTAGAAACCAGTTTGTGATTTTGGGCTGATTTAAAACTGAATTGCACCTACTATCCTGCAGACATCGCCTCCCGCTAGTTGCAAATTACGGACCGAGCGTGGTGGGTGAACGGTTAACGTTCTGGCCTCGCATTTGGGAGGACGCGGGTTCGAATCCCCGTCTGGGCATCCAGATTTGGGTTTTCCACGGTTTCCCCAAATCACTCCAGGTGAATGCCGGGTTGCTTCCTTCAAAAAGGCCATGGCCGAATTCCTTCCCGTTCCTTGCCCCAATCCCATCCCGCCTCTAATAACCTCGCTGTCGACGAGGCGTAAAGCCCAAGCAAAAATTCAAATTACGGTACAATCTGCACACAGGGCCGGCGCTACGATTCTCGGGTCCCGGGTAAGCGATCTTAGGCCCCCTCCCACCCCATATTTTTACTTTTTTTTTTGATAACTCGGAAAATTTTAATACAAAAATGTTTAAAATTATTGGTGCAGATTTTAAAATTTGTGTTTGATTTCTATTTATTTAGGCATCCAGGCCGGCGGGCCCCTCTTTGGTGGCCCGGGCCCCGGGTACTTTTGCCCTGCTTAACCCCCCCCCCCCCTAACGCCGGCCCTGTGTGCACCACAGAATAAAATAAGCTGCACGTAAATATGCCATAAAAGCTGTATGCGAATGATTCCAAGGTTGGTATCGCAATACGATGAACGGTAGCAGTCCAATGAAACGTTCTGCAGACTTGATGCACGCCGGCCCAATACGACCGCGTGGTTCTCACAGTCTGATGGGACGTGTCGCCGGTCACGCTCGAGGCGGCGTGAGCCGGAGCTCGTGCTGGCAGCGCGCGCCGCCTCGCTGACTGTTTTTGCTCATCTACTGTAGCTGCCTCGTCTCGGCTTAGCACGCGTGAGCGCAAGAAGTGGCGCGAGCTGTCTGCGGCCAGCCGCAATGCCCTCCTCTCGACACGGACTGCTGATCCGCCCTGGGAACCGACCGCCCCACCAGCTCCGCTTTTTGTCTCCACCCGGACAGCGAATGGCCGCCGTATCCGCCAGCCTGTCCCAGGACGCGAGCAGGAATGTCGTCGATGGAAACAACCAGTGCCACCGAGCTTGGAGGGTCAGTAGCAACATCCAGTTCGGCATTCGGGTTCTACCCCAGCCCACTCAAGTTTTGCTAGTCCTTGAATTTTCGAAATCGGTACATGGATATATTTTCGTAAGATACAACGGCTGATTTTCTTCACGTTCCTTGACCACAATACTCTTCAGGCTCTAAACCGCTAAACCCTACACCAAGCACAGACGTATCTTGGAGGAAACAGGCACAATACACGGAAAAGGAAATTTTCTGGAATTATTTACGTAGGAAGTATGATTGTAAACGTAATTAAATTACGAAAAGCAAAATAAGTGATCACGAAATGAGACCAGTCAAGGTCACTCTGGCGTAATACTGTTTCGAAAATAAGCAATAATTTTCGACTGAGCAGTTGGAAACACAATTGGCCAACACGCAGGGCGGGAGGGGAGGAAATTAACGGATGTAACCTTGAGTGGTCTGTTTTCGTGCCTTAAACTCCGGTTTAGTAAATGATGAAGGCCTTTTTGCGGGACATTACAAAGGTCAGTTGGCTTAAGTGTCGTTTTTAATCATCTCCGTAATATGCGTCTGTCCTAGCGATCTAACTAAATCTGATAGTGCTACCGATTCAACAGCGCCTGCAGATATAGCACTCCAGCCTACTTTCCATAAGGGAGCGTCCATAAACCACGTAGCTTCATTTTGGCCTCCTGTGAACCCCCCCTCCCACGTAGCCCTACGTGTCTTTTACCTCTACCCCTCCCACGTAGCACGTAGCTTTTTTCTCTTTTGATTCCAGAAGACATTTTGTACTGTTTTCTCCTGTCAGACTATTGTAAATTACATACGGGGATAATTAACTGAGGGGGATAAATATTGACATGCTGTTGTGTTTTCTGTTCCTCGTTTTAACTGTGAAAAATATTGTGAAAGGAAAGCTACGTGGCCTGGCTCGGAAACACACCTCCCCCCACGTAGCTCAGCGTAGCCTTCCAGCCAACCCCTCCCCCTCCCCCCGGAACCAGCCCAAAGTTTGTGCACGCTCCCTAAGAAGTTGGCCAAAAGAATATATATAGGGTCTTTGTCTTTTAGTGAAGTAATTTACGATTTAATCAACAAAATGCTTCTAAAATTTATGTTATAAGAGTAGAAGGTGTAATTAGTAACATTTTGTGGAATAAAACATCATCAAAAGGAAAAAAAAGCTGTTGTTACAGGAGTTGGACATTGCTATGCTGGCCAGAGGTAGAAAGAGGTACGTAGAGTTTGTCGCAATTAAGAGTAAGGATGGAAGAAATAGAAAAGTTATCTGTCAACAATGGCAAGAAAAGCAAAGAGGATAACAAAAAACAAAAGAGCGAAAAATATAGTTGGTGATAGGCTCTTTCCTGTTTGAAGTGTTTGGGGCAGACGAGAGAGAGATAGAAGGTTAAGCATGCTCAGGGTATACTCGTATTGGTATACAGACTCCTAATGTCTACAGAACTGGCATAATGACTGCTGCTTTGTTAAGACTTTATTTCCAGCTTGATTAAGTTGTGGCTGAGTTTTTTACAACCACGGGCTTGTCATTTTACCTCAGCATGTACCAAACTGATATCAAGTAATGACAGATTTTTTTCTACAGCAGCTGTATTGTCATGGAAATACTGAAAAGTTTCAGTAAGACATTGATAAATTTACATGTTTCTCCACCCATACAAGTGACTGAGTGGTGCTACAACAATTGTGTGCAGTAGAGAATCCTTTCTTCGTCTAATTGATGCTACCGAATGATAACACGACCTCATTTATAAGCATGTGTATGCTGCAATGGAATCGAGAAAAAGGATTAAATTTATCGACTTCTATTACAAATTTATTTTCCCTAACAAACTACACAAATATAACCTCGTAGAAATCGTATGGCAATATCAGTGCATTCAGACTTACTAAAAGATCTCTGAATTGTGCTGACATCGAATATCACTAGCAATATGAAATGTCTAATAGGAAAATAATGGCATCATTAATTTTCACAATGTGAATTTTCACTACGTTCACAATCGCGGCTGCAGTATACGATTCGTATCATATTATTTTATTCTAAATGAATAGTAATAAAAGTATATATTCATACTGGTTTCCGTATTTCATGGCTGGCGTCTAGTTTTAAATACCGACGTTTTCCTATTTGCTTCGCACCTCTTCTAAGGCGAATATGTACTGTTTCTCGCTCTCTCCAAAACGCAACTAACGATCTGTCGTCAGAACATTGAATATTAGATGTATGGAATAGCTAATTATTACTTTTCAACTAGTTTCCTGTTTGGTATTGAAAGTTATACGAAGATTAAAAACTCTGAGATCATTACAAAATCAGTTCTCCCACTACAGTTAAATAATTTCTTTGATTATTGGGGGGCACTTATGTTTCTACTGAACTGGCTGCTGATAAACTGAGAATAATAACTACTACTTCAGTATTCAGAAAATATATTGAACATACGTAAGGAAATAGAAAGCGTTTTTCTGCTACTTGTACACGAAGATAATTGTACGGTATGAAATTTTTAGACTTATGGAAGAAACTAAAGCTGCATTAACTACACACGACAAACTGTGAAAATAGATTAAAAAGGCTTTGCTCTTAATGAATACGGTTCCGATTCGCATGAGGTATGGCTTGGATCAGGCTTAAATTAGCTCCATGCAACTAACAGTATTACTTTTAAAAATTAGGAGCTGTCTGAAATAAGTGACATTAGTTGTAATTCAGATCAAAGATATAAACACCTATACAAATAAACACAATCATTTGTTGTTCTCTTGAACATTTTGCGATACCAATAGAATAATAATAATAATAAAACTATTTTAAAATGATGCGATATTGAACTTTTCCCAGAAAGTTACTATAGTCCATTCATTTTTAATTGACAGGTCAAAGTCATTCCTGTTTCCTCCATTCCCTCTCCGCCTAATTTTCGCTTACCTGCACAGAATAGAGGCCGTGTGACCTTGAACCGCCAGTTCGCAGTGAAAGGACTATAATAATTGCTACGCAACAGTGAAATGGCGAGTTCGTGTACTTGGAAATGAGATAAAACCTCTGGTAGCGAAGAAGCCAGAAACGAAAAGCGACATTACATGGCGCATAGTGCAATGGTAAAACATTGAATAATAACTCCAGGGAAGATAAGTCCTCTAAAATAACGCTATTATGTATTCTTCGTGGATAAAGTAGCCTACTTCCAAGATCCTGGTGGATTTGACGTGGAAATGAGTAATCAGAACGTAAACTACCGGAAAATATAGTACGAATTCTTCTGTGGACTGTCTAAATTTTCAAACAGGGTGGAGATTTTGAGCATGTAGATGTAGAAGCGTAGAAATATGTATAAAATTAAGCGAAGTACAAAGTTTTAATGAGTCATAGGGAAATCTATCTCGGTTGGTCAGAAATAACCAAAATGTTGTGGATCTGGGAAAATTAAAACCATTTGCACTTCGATTTTTATTTTTCGCGTCTGACTGACTATTCCGTTTGAGATTTCCCGACAGTAGCCTTCCTCAATTCGGACAAAGCACGGGCCTAAAGAACAAGTTTTTACTCTTACGCTTCCTGATATAAAGGTGATAAAAATATAATGAAGATCTATAAAAACCTACACAAACGAGTGAGACTTACCATTACTTCCACGGTTACTTTGCTGGCTACTTTCTTGAAATCAAGTAGTCCAACGAGGCATCCCTATTGGAATGTGCAATCTAGTGCACATGAAAAATTCTATAAATATTCCTTGGAGACAGCATTACATCAACGAAATAATTTAAGCACAGAAACAACAGAGAATGATGTGTACAAAAACATAAAACTTAGTTCCTTCGATTTATAATCTACAAGGAATGCTGAAAATATTGCAGGTAACGTAGCTAATGTTGATAAAAGTACCTACGCGTATTTAGAAGAAATATAAAAATTCTAATAACGTAAAATAATTGATATGTAAGAATGTAGATTAAAATTGTGATGTCCAAAACATCACTTTTAACAAAGATGACCAATCTAAATACAATTTTATTATGTTACAAATAATTCAGGTTGGGATGATTTAAAATGGTGTCATTTTAAATCATAAATGAATAATAATGAAAATATATAATTACACAATTTAACCGCTTATTTATACTACATGTCACAGAAGATTTAAAACAGGAAATAGGGTAAGGTAATACATTTGTAATAGACATACTACTGATTATGTGTATATTTTTTTTTATTTCTCCTCCCAATCAATATGAGATCATTTCTCAAGAATATATTTTCAAAATATGAGATCACTTTATAAAAAATATCCAGTTATTTACAAAAGACAAAAATATTCATTTATGTACAAAAGACCCTTTGTCACGGGAATATGACACGAGTAAAGGCACATTCGAAAGACACCAGCATTCATAGCAACATAATACTGCTGTGTGAGCAATTAGGCCATCTCATAAGACACATAGTGGAATAGGCAATAATACTGAGTTATCACTCGTGTTTCTTCAAGAACTCACACTCTGTGCTAAAAAAAATCTATAGACTTAAATAAGTCATACACACGTTAAAGGCACTCAAAATATTTACAACGAAGGAATAGACAGTGAGACTAGCATAGTTTTCAATTAACTTAGTTAACACTTTACTAGTGTTTCAGTAACAGGTACCATAGTTTGGTGATAGGATATTCTGCAGAACAACTCTCCTTTCTTCCATCAATTTACGCAGAACGAGAAGGAAATATTTGGCAAGGCTGCGAACAAATATTGTTTGCTGTTCAAGGTATAGCAGCCCCATGAAAGTATTTTAGTTTCTGAAAGCCCTTGGCATCGCTTGAAATATACTACCGTCATTACACGTATTGAACTGTAAATTCTAGCTTTTTTACATTACATCACAAAATAGAAGAGCTTTGTGACCAAAAATGATTTTTCGAAATGCTTGTGCGCTGACACGTAATGTGCCTCAAACGCCAGGTTTTTGCGAACATATATTGATTTACTAGGATTTTAATTTTATAACTGTTATATTTAATATGAAAATAATGTTTCCCTTATTTTTAATCAGTTCGCTAATAGCATCGTTAAAGGAGGCCATGAGTAACAGGTTTCATTAAAACAACAGAAAAATATTATTAGCGACTTTTAAAAGCAGTGACAAAAGTAATGCCCTTTAAGTTTACAAAGAAAGACAGTCCAAGGGGGAAAAAGGTAATATTATATTAACGAATAAAAAGTAGCACACCAGTTAAGCGATTCTTGGTACATGCGTGAGTAATTTGTCGTACTTCTGTATAAACGCAATGGTAATGAGCCTTTAAGTTACTGACTCAATTACGATAGATATTGTGGATTACTACTATCAAATTTTTCTCAGATTCATCTGACACTGACAGCCTAAAAACTACATTTCACAGTTTTGCAGGAAGCTTCATGTATCAAATACATTTTAAAGTTGGTAGATATTGGAACAGTGAGTTTTTCGAAACAAATAATAGAAACAGTGGAATGAAATTAAGTACTGGCTACGTAAAAGGCAACGAGGCGGGGTTGAAACATATTCGGTAAATTTCTTAGTGAACATGGTATCCCACAAAGAAGTTTGTTGAACGGCTTGTACAATGTGCTACAGGATGAAGTTTAAACGTCGTCCGTTACTACAAGTTCCTGACTTTGTAGCGCTCTGCGGGTCCATACTTAGTTGTTACTTCCAGCTGCCCAGGCTTGCCATTGCTGGCAATGAATGTTAGCCTAATATGCGACTTCGGCTCCCCACGGCCTGTACGGCTTGGCGCCGGCTGTGTTGAAGGGCGTTTGGTGGTGACCTCCACCAGCGCCCGCCGAGAAGGTATTGAGGCTCATGTGGTACTGAGGTGGCGCGGCGGCGTAACCCACCGACCCTGAACTGGAGGACGTGACGGGGTTGTTCTGCGAAGATGGCGCTGCGGACGAGGGTGGCGTGTGGCACTGCTGCTGCTGTTGGTGCTGCTGGTGTTGTTGATGGTGGTGATGTTGCTGCTGCTGCTGCTGCTGCTGCTGCTGCTGCGCAGAGCCTGCTGCGGCAGCGCCTACGTCGGCGGCGAACGAGTGGTCGCCGAAGGCAGACTGCGCATGCGCGGTAGTCTGCACAGGCGCGGGCGCAGGCGGGTACGGCCAGGCGGGCGGCGGCCCCGCCTGCTTGGCCGCCAGCTCCCGCTGCGCCGCGCAGCACTGCAGGTGGGACATGAGGCGTAGCCGCAGCGGGTCCTGCACGTCCAAACCCTCCACCGTCACCAGGTAGCGGGCTACCTCAGCGGCGCACTCGCGGAAACCCAGCCCGTGGTAGTCCATCGCGAACTTGTGCGGGTCGTACGCGAACGCGTCCACACCTGTAACAAACAACAACCGCTATTTACCTGACACGTTAATTAAAATAAGTTTTACACTAGACGACCCGTGCGAAAATTTCGCTAATAAAATGCGATGAATAGTGAGGTTGAATATGATGTCACCAATGCTGAGTAATTACTCTTCATACTCCTACTTCATTTATCGATTTTAATTAGAAATCCTTGGATATAAATGGCTCGAAACACAAGAAACATATTTTAGAAATATTGACATTTTGGCCTTTAAGGGTCGAATTACAAAAAATTCTTTTTTAAAATATAACGTTACCACGGTGGAAACCTTAGTCTTTAATATGATGTCTCATTTACCTATATCGGTTAGATATCAAGACAGATAAATAGCTCGTGACATAAAAATGCGTTGTAGAACCATTTATACTTTTTCCCTGTAAGGGTTGAATTCCAAAAACGTCTTTCATAAAATATGATGTCACCAAAGCTGAGGCATTATTCCTCATAATCTTATTCGATTTATCGATTTTTGATAGATATCCAGGGAGATAAGTGGCTCAAGACACAAAAAACGCATTTTAGAAAAATCGACATTTTTGCCCTTTAAGGGTTGAATTACAAAAAAATCCTTCCTAAAATATAATGTTACCACGGCGGAGACCTTATTCTTTAACATGATACCTCATTTATCTATATCGGTTAGATACTAATGGAGATAAATCGCTCGTGACACAAAAATACGTTATAGAAAAATTTATATTTTTTTCCCTTTAAGGGTTGAATTCCAATAACATTCTTTCTTAGTATATGATTTCACAAAGTTGAGACATTATTCCTCATAATTCTACTTCATTTATCGATTTTGGTTAGATATCCAGATACAAAAAACGCATTTTAGAAAAATTAACATTTTTGCCCTTTAAGGGTCGAATTACAAAAAATTCCTTTCTTAAAATATAATGTTATCAAGGTGGATACCTTAGTCTTTAATATGATACCTCATTTATCTATATCGGTTAGATATTAAGGGAGATAAATCACTCGTGACACAAAAACGAATTTCAAAAATATTGATACTTTTGCCCTTTAAGGGTCGAATCCCGAAAAATTTCTGTCTTAATATATGACGTCACTAAAGCGGAAATCTTAATCTTTAAAATGATACTCCATCAAACGATTTCAGATAGGTATCCAGGGAGATAAATGACTCGTAACACAGAAAACAGCATTTTAGAAATATTGACATTTTCGCCCTTTAAGAGTCGAATTCCGAAAACTTCATTTCCTAAAATATGATGTGAACAAAGTGAAGACCATAAGCTTTAAAATGACACCTCATTCATTGATTTCGGTTAAGTATGAAGACAGATACAGGCTTGTGACAAAAAAATACCTTATAGAAATAATATATATGAGATGTTGCGTTGCCATCTTCTGCTACTTCCTACCACACGCTTATCTATTAACCTACAAATAAAGATTACAATCTGTATTATTTATTTGCTTTAAATGTTTCTATTTCCACATAGGTTCCTTTCTACTATGCGCTGCAATATTTCACTCAAGCGACATTACTTTTAATGCTTATGAATGTAACTTTTGTAATCTCTCTGCTGGTAATATGGATCCCATGCAACACATTCTCTGTGAGTTATAACAGTCAGATGTTTATTCAGTTTCACCAAACCGAGCGTGGTGGTGTAACGGATAGTGTTCTGGCCTCGCATTCGGGGGGACGGCGGTTCGAATACCCGTCCGGGCATCCAGATTTTTGTTTTCCATGGTTTCCCAAAATCACTCCAGGCAAATGCCGGGATGCTTCCTTCAAAATGCCATGGCCGAATTTCTTCCCATTCCTTGCCCCCCATCCTTTCCCGTCTCTAAAGACCTCGATGTTAAAAAGAGACGTAAAGCAGTTTAAAAAAAAAAAAAAAAAGTTTCACCAATTCGTGGTAGACGATATTTGTATCTAGTGTTACTTTTGTAAGTCAATGAAATCATAAATAAAGGATTAATCAATCTCTTTTGAGATTTATTTCCTATCCACATCCCTGTCTTATCTTTCTGCCTGTTTAGGGAGTAGTATAAAAACACCATGTTCAGCAAAAGAAGCGACGGAATTAATGGTAAAAGGTAGAAGAGAAGGTTCCAAATTATACATACTGATAAAGATTCCAGAATTATGCTACCTTTTCGTGTTTTAATATTCTGCCATCCCTTTTTTTTCTTTAAGTACTGTTCCTAGAACCTCATTAGTGCACCCACCAAGTCAAAGGCGGCACTGCGTATCCTTTTCGTGAAGAGATTCGTACCATGTTTCTTGCTTAATATCTTCGCTCTAGATGATTCTACGTGCCATAAACTTCCATTACTCATATACTCATAAATATCGGCAATATTAGCAAACTCATTACATTTTATTTCGTTTTTGTTTCTGTTATTGAAGTTATTCGTATTCAACTCTAAAGTACTTCCGCAATCGTAAAAAGATGGAATTTTGTACACGGAGAAGGTTTTAACCCCAAATCGTAAAAAAAATCTAAAAGTGGTGAATTTCAGTGTATTTACCCAAACGTAAAGTAACCGATGCAGGTTAACACACGGAGTAAAAATCTATTCGTGAAGTACATGAGTTAACGCAATAAGCGGTATAAATAAATCGACAGCAAAAATTTCTATGTATCTGACTGTTGCGTGATAGTATATTCAGTTATTTAACAAAGAAATAGTTCAAGACGATTCGTTACATTTCGCTGCTGTGCTTCTTTTGTCTTCGTGAAGCTTATAACAAGCAGTTCATTTACTTCGAAAAAAGACAGTAATACGTCTAACGTGTTCCCAGCATTTTAAAATGTATAAACCTTTGAACATATGTTTATGTGTGCCAGAGGCAGGATAGAATTTGTTACCTCTATGAAGTTGCGTCCTCCATAGTATTGAAATGTGTTTTCATCTCATTGTAATGATAGAGTATTTAGGTCATATATGCCTAAAATATATAAATACAATTTATAAAACTGTGTAATAACACCATTTTAAACAGTGAGTCTCAAGTAGCATTACTGGTTACTCCATGACAACAGGTCTGTAGTGCGATCTCAGAAATCAGTATTATCTCTTATTTTCTCTGGTACATATAATAGCCGCGTGTCACAAGTGTACGGTAAACTAAATTCAGAATCAACACACCAATCCCTCATTGACTGATTTTGTTTAAACTACTTATAGTCAGTAGATTGGTATAAGTAATGTCCATAAAAGTTGATTTCTCAAAATCTTGATCGCTGTCAAGTATCGTCAAATGTACGGGTCATTTACTGTGGAACGAGAAGTTTTTGGCACTGAAAGCACTATTTCAAATACGATAATACTAAGGGCAAAGGGAAAGACATTTTACTCATCACGTTTACAGAATGCACTATATTGCTTTAGTAACATCTTCAAGATAATGGTTCCTTCAACAGGCCAGGTCGTCTCCTCAACTATCAAGCTACCTATTAGTTCAAACCTAGTTTATGATATAAATTGAGGTGAAAGCTTAAACTTTAATTTAAAAAAAAAGAAACTATTGCATCCTATTTGTATGGGCGAATTGGGGATCGAGTTCGCGTCTTCTCGAATATCAGATTATCACATTACCTGTCACGTACTAGTCTGTATATGCTTAACTGAAACAACAAAAATGACATGTCCACTACTACGAATCACTTTAGACGAAATGAACAATGAATTATAGTAACTTCCAGTAAATAAATTCACTTCAAAATACATGTTTAGATACGTGATACCATTTTGAAAATCGATGATATCTATGTTGACAACCCGACAAGTTTTAAAGTCTTCGATGAACCCCAGCAACAAAAGCCGGCACCAGCGGCTTGCATCATGTGGTGAAGGGTCAGGATCCCCCGCGATAACCGGATAGTAAGAGTGTGCGGAATTTTTCACAGGTCAGGCACGATAAGATGATGCAATATTGACCCCCCGCCAAGTACACGAGATAGCTGAACAAAGCCACGTGGTAAATACACCGCTTCTGGAATAGCCGCGTTCAGAACAAGGAGCCAGCATCGCATTACGGCTGAGTCCCTGGATGTACACACGCCAAGAAAGGTCTCTGAGTTTGTCTGCAACTCAGTACTCTGCAAGTCAGTATTCCAGTGATAACTTGATAAAAAATAACCATTACGTGAGGAAGTACAGATCTTCAAAATCTGCTTTATTTCGCTTTGTAAAATGAAAATGTATTTCATGCGATTCCTTCACATAGACACTACGTACACGGCCTGTTTTTTTACAGAGGGGAAATTTTTTTAATAATTACTGGAAAGCCTGAAACCTCATAGGAAATTTTTTTATCAAACTATTATTAACATAAAAATCCCACTTAATAAACTGAAGTTTGCTATGAAAATAAGGTCAACGTGTCTACAGCAGCGGTAACTTACATACTGTATTATCATTCCAAATGGTGTGATGTATATTATTTACTTGAACTATCAGCCAGGATACGATCGCACTGTAGTTATGTACAGATTCTCACACCGTAAAATCAATTAATGCAGTGATCAGTGCATAAGTAACACAGTTCTAATTTAACTGTAAATTTCTCAGAAAAACAATCTTCTATCGGTGGTTATATTATATAGGTTCTTAAGTTCTGTAGAAATAAAATTTGCCAGCACAGTACAATACCGAAGTCGAACGAATCGCAGCTTTTGGACCGAGGGGGGTGGGTGAGCGGTTAACACTCTGGCCTCGCATTCGGGAGGACGCCGGTTTGAATCCCCGTCCGGGCATCCAGATTTGGTTTTTACATGGTTTCCCTACTCCAGGCGAATACCAGGAAGCTTCCTTCAAAAGGTCATGGCTGAATTCCTTCCTGTTCCTTGTCCTCCGTCCCATCCCGCCTCTAATGACCTCAACGTCGACGAGGCGTAAAGCCATAAGTAAAAAAAAAAAAAGAACGGAGCTTTGGAGTGTATACCCCAGTAGGAATAGGAGTTTTCAATCGTAGCATAATGCAGAATTGTAAACGCTCACTATATGAATGTGAGATTGAGAAAGACACGTAGGAGTTCAATCTGCTTTCAAAAAGTGTTAATACATATGCATCAATATACGTCAGAATGTCAGACGTTTGGACTAAGCAGTTATGGCACTAGAACACTTGGAGAAGCACAGTTAGTAAGGTTTTGATCCCGCCAGGTGTATTGTACGTCATAATCTCGGTTTTAACAGATTTTCAGTAATCGGCACACACGTGCTGAAATGATCCTCAAAGTGCTTCTGTATAATGGTTATTTCAATACCGCAGTAAAGGAACGATTAATTTAACTCCCCGAAGCACTCTAAAATTACTTTCGAGAGTAGTGTTAAGACGACTATTAATTTGCTACAAGCAAGATAGCTACTCACTGGGTTTCGGGGTTCGGAAGGTATCCGCTTCAAATCTAAAGAATTTATATGGGCCCATAAACTTTATACGCACCGATTGTTGGGGGTAAGTGGTAACGCTCTCGCCTCGCATTTAGGAGGATGACGATTTGAATTCCCGTTCGTCAATACAGATTTCGGTTTACCATGGTTTCCCAAAATCACTCCAGCCCAATGCCGGTATGGTTCTTCTAAAAGGCTATAGCTGAATTCCTTCCTGTTCTTTCCCGCCTTAAATGACACTGACATCGACGAGGCGTAAATAAGATAGGAAGCATAACCTTTCGGATTCCACGTAAAACTGTAGAATTACATACCTGATTAGGCAAGGTTAGCTACGATAGAGGTGGATTGCTCAGCAACTCCGCCACAAGGAGGCCGAACAATTCTTCGGAATCTCCTATTCAATAACACCCTGAGTATTTACGCCAAGACAAGAACAAAATATATTTGCAGCAGGGTTGCAACATTATCCTTCTACAGCCTAAATCATTTTCTCTCCACTTCAGATTTAAAGTATTATGCAATCTGAAATTAAAGTTCCTCTCCGTACTAGTGAATACTGCAAACGATGTTTTATTGGGATGATTACTTTAATAAGAAGATGACGACTTAATATGAATAATGGCTGAAGTTAGGGAGGTATCTTATGGTAGCCATTTCCGGTAAAGATGTGGATGTTAGTACTCAGCACTAGAAATATTGTGGATTATTAAGAATCGAAATAGATTGCATCTGGGCACTTCTGTCTAACAGACAAACCGCCTAGGTCGCATAGAAAACAAAAACAAACCTGTACAAAAAACTGTATGAACTGAACGTTTCGTTTATAGATAAGTAAAGTAATTATTACGCCGACAAAATGTACATTTGTCCGGAATAATAACGGAGAAACTAATATCACACAACTAGGACGTATGAAACCTGCTGGAAAAATTACGTTTGCTGGAAATGGAGTAATATGAGAAGATGCTGCATAATCTAGTGGCAATACGTTCACATAACTGCTTCTGTTGTATTGTGTGTGTGTATAATCACTTCTTTACTACCGGGGGCGGTAGTGGGCAGAACTTAATGAGAAATTACTTCTGCCGGAAATGGAGTTATAAGATGGTGCTTAGCGAAGTGGCATTTTTTTCTTTTCATAATCTCTTTTTTCAACCCGAATCTGAAGGGACGATAATGATTGGATGTTTGAATCTGGCTGCTAATGGAGTGACTTACTCCCAGAAGTGTATTCGTTTTAGAGTCTATAAGGTGGAGACTCGGAAAAATTCCAGCCAGCATCCACTAGGTGGTTAAGGAAATGAATACTGCGGAGCCGAGGTTTGATATCGAACACTTCATGTTCAGTAACGCTTCAATGCGCTTGGCAAACTGTGGACGATATAAAGTAGAAAATAGATGTATAATGGAGCAATAGCAGGAAATGATGTCCATAATACCGAATTAAAGGAGTAATGGAGGTCAAGCTGCTGGGCTTGATAAGGGGTGATTACCACCAGATAACAACACAACATATCACGGAGAAATGCCTATACTATGCTTTCTAGAGTAATGACATTTCTGAATATTATTGTTTCTGTTACGGAAACAGTTGATCATTTGTAATTGTTTTGTTACGCTCAAAGACCGAAAAAGCTCACTGACCGGGGGGGGGGGGGGTAAACGAACACAGCTCGTTTTGATTTCTTGTAAACGGTCACAACACGCTGTGGCTTATCAGCATCTAACACTTTATGATAACGATGAATCGGCCCAGCGTGCATTTTATATATATGATTCTCCTTACCCATCGCGTTACAAGTCTCTAAAAAATATGAATTACCATGTGTGGGGAATGCGACCTGGTCTACGCGCGAATTTCGCGTTGTGACATTTTTGTTAGCCACAACGCGTTTTGTCTGTTCTCTGTAAGAGCCATAACGCGAATAACGTATTTTGACCGTTTTAAAGAAACCAGAACGCGTTGTGGTCATTGTTTTGGCTCAATGAGCGTTTTAGGTCTTTGAACGTTTTTTTTTTTTGTAACTGCTTTACGTCTCTTTTTAACATCGAGGTCTTTAGAGACGGGAAAGGATGGGGGGCAAGGATGGGGGCAAGGAATGGGAAGGAATTTCGCCATGGCCTTTTGAAGGAAGCATCCCGGCATTTGCCTGGAGTGATTTGGGGAAACCATGGAAAACCCAAATCTGGATGCCCGGACGGGGATTCGAACCGCCGTCCTCCCGAATGCGAGGCGAGAACGATAACCGTTACACCGCCCCGCTCGGTTCTTTGAACGTAACAGTTTCGTAAGATGTTGTATATGTTTTGCTACGTACGTATTTCAGTGACAAATAAACAATCGCAACAAATGATCAGGTTCTTCTTTTATCCTACTACAAACCTCCAACCTCGCTATTCATCGTAAGTTATTGGCGAAATTTTCGCCCGGGTCACCTAGCCCGTCATTAAAGCAGGCGTTGTTACACGTCCTTAATAGCAGAGCTGCCAATTCTACGGATTTATCCGCAGATCTACCGATTTTTATAAAAAGTTAGGATTTTCGGATTTTGTTAAAATATCTACGGATTTTTGATACTTTTTATTTTTTGTTGATTTTTCATTATAGTGGTGTTTTGCTAAACTTTGAGCGTACAGTGTTAATGCAGTACAGAATTGTTAATAATTGTGAATCGTTTCCTTGCAACCGTTCGTGTGAACCAGCCATTAAATAAAGCTCAAATTTTGTTTGATTACAGATTTTATAGATCTTAAAAGACCATAGTACAAAATTATCGGCGCATTCTTTATGCACGGTGACGCACTCGTTGGCTCGGCATACAAAGCAGTGCCTTCCGAGAAGGCCTAACCAATAGCAGAGAATCATAGGGATACCAATTTTTAACATTTCCTATTACAGAAGATATACTAAATTTAATGTCAACAAAGAAAATGTATGGACCCTGTTCAGGGATATTTCTTACTTTCATTGTAGAATATTATTCTGTATTTCGAATTTTAAAGACCTGGAAACAAAAAGTATTCTTAATTTTGAATCTGTCTTCAATTATTATTGTTTCAGTCTCCCAGTTAGCGAGTCTCCTGATTTTTGTACCCAATCTGCGGAAATTTTAGCGGCCATCTACGGATATTCAAAGCCAATTGGCTGGCAGCACTGCTTAATAGTTCGTGAGATTTTCGTTACTCATTAGAGGCAACATCATTTGGTGACTGAAAATCCAAAATACTTTAAGACGTCTCGCACTTATTCGACTTTTTCTCGTGTTAGACCAGTGTTTCCCAACGTGGGGCCCACGCCCCACAGGGGGGCAATTTGGTTTTTTTAGGGGGACAATTTAGAAATTGACTTGATACGACTTTACCGCTTTCTCTTCGGGTTATTTGAATGCAATGCTAGATATAGGTACAAAATATAGTAAAAAAGCAAATTATTAAAACAGTGCTGTAAATAATTATTAGTTTCGTTTGATGTTAGCAAAATAAATCATCTGGATGATTTGAGTCGTCAACTTGAACTTTTTGGGATTCACCGCGTAATGTTCCGCCTGTCTCGGGAACTCGGATCTTTTAAAACGCGCCAATATCGCCATTGTTAGTGATTTTTCCATCTTCATATTTAGACGAATCTGGATTTAGTGCAGTAAATGATTTACTGATTAAAAAAAGAAATCGACTGGATATAACACAATGTGGAGACTTGAGATTAAAGCTTACTAAATTGGAGCCTAATATAAAATTTCTATGTAGCAAGCATCAAGCGCAAGGATCACACTAAATTGCCATAATAAATCTTTATTAAAAATCTTTTGAATTTTAGTATTTCATTATATGTTTTTTAATTTTAGTTACTTTGTTTTATGACAATATTAAAGTGTTTTCTTTCAAAAACCATCCTATATGAGTTTCTTTAATAACAAATAATTTTTTATTAAAAATTATGTATGGGGGGCAAAAAAAAAATGTTAAAAGTGGGACATGACCCAAAAAAGGTTGGGAAACACTGTGTTAGACGCATAAGATAAAGGAGTAGTTCATAGCATTTGGAACAAAGCCTGGGACGGTACGAGTAGCCCACGGGAACGGCGGCTCCCGCGCATGCGCAGTCTACGTAATGAAACGGCCGGGTCTGTAATTTGAGGGCAAGGTAGGCGGGCAAGTGGCGCGTGAACCCCGCGGCAGCAACAGGTAGCTAGCCGGTGGCTTCCCCGCTCCCAGCCGTGTCTACTTTTTCCTTTTTGGCCTCGCTTCTCATCGCTCCCGCTGCGGTTTCCGATGTTCTGACCGACGGAAATTTGTCTGGTGGTCCGCCGATGAGACTGGTCCCGCAATGATGAACATTAATTTGACCAATTTTATGTGCTGTAAAGAAATACTACACGTTCCAAACAAGAGCATTACGTCGGACCGTGCTCTCCTCCTCATGTTCCGATTTATGTTTCACGTGTACTTCGCAATAATAAAAGCCCTCACCAATGACTGTTAATTCGTCCGAGATAAAAAGAAATACACGTTATGATCGTCCATTTAGCGAGTGAAGACACGAGGGTAGTTGCTTCTGATCCGGCTATATTTCGATGTTCGTTATCGGCAAATTTGGGACAGCTGCTTAAAGGACCGTACGTCATAACTTTTGTTTTACGCTGCTTGGATAATATTACCAATTGCGATAAGTAACAATGACAGCATTTTTTTAAAAAACTAAAGCCATTAAGCTAAGCTCGGTATTCAATCCGAAGATTGGTTAGACCCTCCCGAAGGAGGTATACTTTGACTAATATTGGAGGGGAAGGGGGGGGGGGGCGGTTGTTGCCAGTTCATTTTCTCATTATGTATTAACCTAATCCTATCTTGTAAAAGGGCCCACAGTTTAACGTGGAATCCGAAGCACGGAAGCGTTCTACCGTACTTCACATTACACACCAAGCTGTGCCAAAGTCCGGTTAGGAATTCGAATCGATGATCTTCCGATTTCCAATCAGACCCCTTAACCAGTGAACCACCAGAACGCTCACTAAAGACCTTGCTCTACTTAAAATCGAATGCAATTTGGACTAAAGAATTTATTAAAATATGTTTTTTTAAATAAAATATTTTGGATTAAAACTGTTCTCTACCGTCATTTTCTGAAAGATTGCCAGATAAACAGCAGGTGAATTAATGATGTGAAAACGACAGTGGCAAAACTACAATTACAAATTTATTTCATCGTAAGATCGTAGTAAGAACTAATGTATGATAAAAACTTTCAAGTTGTTTCCGCAGATTGTTAAGTAAGACTTTATTCATTATTTATCTCAACTGTAAGTACCTTAAGGTAGCTCAAATAACATTATTATTCTATAAAATTAATTGAAAGATACTGGCTGATATTTCAGTACACATAAGAACTTAAAATTAACGTTAGCTGATAATTGTTTCGAGAAAGTTTCCAGCTTAACACACTATTGACACATTTACTTATGTCGACAAGAGATACGATCGCAGTGCAGTCTTGTGATACCGTATGAGAAACTATTGCGTTATAAAGGTCAAGATGTCGAATAAATCGGTTAATATACTGGATTTCAGGCCCTTCAGACATAACCATTACCCTATTTTTGTTTGGTGAGTATGACTTTGATGATAACGGCTAATTACGATGATCGTTAACGTTAATATCTTTAAATTAATAAGAGAATAACGTGCAATGTGGTAGTCAATTACTTCGAGGGGTATACTCCTTTCTCTTCCGGAATTTCGACCTTGGCGTCTGATCTTTTTCAGGGCGCAAGCCACCTCCTGAAAGCATCTGCGACCAAAAGATTTAAAACCACCGGAACGATTGCAAGAAAAATAGAGAAGCGTGGAAACCAAATTGAAAAATAATTACATTTTTTTTTACTTTGTTCTGTTATTTTTAATTAATAATAAATTATATTTTATATCCTAACTGTGCTCATATAAAAAAAACCATACGGGAATATAGTTCCTTTCTTTCATGTATTTTTATTTTATTTTAATGGCATTTGGCTTCCTTAGGCCATACAGCCAGCTCAAGTATGTGTTTATTTCATCCAGTGTTTTTCAGTTTCTCTACGTTTATATATATACCTTTCAAGTAATTCTAGACACACGACAGGACGGACACGAGAAGCACACTAACACACAACAATTAAACACCCATGCCCTCGTCCGGACTAGAACGGGCGACCTTCGGTACGTGGGGCCAGTACTCTAGCCCCTACGCTACCGAGGCCGGCTTCTTTCATGTAACCGCAGCTATAACCGTTGCTTCCGTCTCACGGAGCTGACTATGCCGTTCTTGGTCTAATGGAGCCACCAGCTAGATGTAATCTGGGACCGGTGTCTTTAGCACCACACGATTCTCAGAACGTAAACAGCCCTACCTTCCAGCCTTCATTAGCCTATCTCTATCGTTAAAGGTCGAATCGTGCGCTATCCTTACATACAACATAATGCGATCGTTTTAGATAACACGGATGACGCAATGCGAAGAGGTCCCTGTTATGAATCGGATGATGCTAGCTAGAGTCATAACCGCCTCGTGATTACAATTAACAAAGTCATCATTAGATCACAGCTGCTCCATTAAATGATGATAGGCATTCCGAGTAATCAAGCGTTATAATGGCAGCTTTCTTGGAAGCAAGATATAGGTAGCTTCTTCTTGCTTTTCTCTGTATGAAACTGTAACTATTTTTTATGGGTTACTGTTCTTTGAGTTGTGAATGAATGAAAGGTTAAAGAGGGTGAAAATAGGTGCAGGCCCCTTGAGATATAATCTTCCTGAAGATACCAAATCGAGCGTCCGACAATCCAGATTTCGGTTTTCCATGGTTTCCTGATATCTCTCTACGTAAATGCAGAGATAGTTCCTTTAAAAAAAATAAAAAAATTCCCTAGCCGAATTCTATCCCGTTTCTTTCACCCAGTTATTTTGTGTCTATACTGACGCCAATGTAGAGGAGGTCTAAAGCTTGACAAAAAGAAGATCCTCTTACATGGACGAAACATCTTCAACAGTGTTTTATGCCATCAGTCTATATGCATTGCGTCAAGGTTCAGTTCACAATCTGGTAAATAGGAGTCGTGCACCATCAACCCTCCGACCTTAACGGTCAATTCCCCACGAGGAAAATTTCTTCCATCACCAGGACTTGAAACAGCTAACAATGGCAGTTTCAGACAGCATCATGGTGCCACAAAGACCTAAACCAAAATGGTGGACGGTACTCCTCTTAAATGTTTAAAATGGTGTAACAGCTGTTTATGTTCTAAGACACAAATAAGAAAATAGTGCTAAGAAAGCAAATATTAAAATTTAGGATTGTTTGTTTTGTGGCAATGACACACCTTTGGTGAGGTTTGATAAAGATTTTATTTATGTCAGAAGGATTAAAGTGTTCAAGATTGTTAAATCTAAAATATCGAAGCCAAATCAATTTATCATCTGTATATGAATCAGGTATAATAAAAGTGGAGAAGGGTGAGATAGGAGCATAAGTAAAAATTGACAATGTTTAACTTTTGTTATAGGACTGTATACCCACTAATAATCAACTTGTATGTAGAAGAAGCAATCAAGGAAGTGAAAGATAATCCTTGAGTAGAATACCGATAAGGGGAGAACTAATGAATACACTTCAATTTTGTGATAACTTTGCACTGTTAGTCTGACAAGAGTGGAGAATTTAATGAGCGATTAAAAAATATTTGTAGAGGAATTTCGATTTAGTATAGACCAAAGTAAGACAGAAGTGATGAATTCTATCAGGAATGATGACAATGATATTAAACTAAATATAAAAATAGAACGTTATATAGATCGAGTAAGAGAATTCTGTTATTTACGAAGTAAACTTACAACTGTTGGTTGAAGGAAGAAGAATGATCTCAAAAGAAGTTTACTTCAAAAATTGATCTATAACTCGAAAATAGCTATCTGAAATGTAATGTCTAAAGTGTAGTACATTATGAAAGTAAAGTTTGGAAGAAATTTTTTAGCTTTTTATGTGAGCTGTTGCCCAAGTATGTAGAAAATTAAATGAACAGGATAAATACGGATAGAAGATGATTGTAAATAATGGGTCAGGAACTAAGTTTGAGGTATTTTCCGGAAAGAAGAAATAACATGGGGAGTCACATTTTAAGACATAGTAGGTTAGTTGATTTCTTAGTAGGGGAAGCAGTGCAAGAAAGTACTGTAAGGGACACCAAATATTAAAAAACATGAAGCACATAATTGAGTTGGGGGGTTGTGATTGGCATGTTGAGATGAAGGTGTCAGGAAAGAAAAAGGAGGAGGAATGCGTCAAAACAGCCGAGAGGCTGATAACAAGGTAAAAAGTCTGGATTATAAACTAAATCACTTCTTTTATTTTTAGTTTATTGAATAATTATATCTTCTCTATTTACCGAGCGTGGTGGGTGAACGGTTAACGTTCTGGCCTCGCATTCGTGAGGACGCAGGTTCGAATCCCCGTCCGAGAATCCAGATTTGGGTTTTCCTTTTGGTTCCCCCGAATCATTCCAGGAGAATGCCGGGATGCTTCCTTCAAAAATGCCATGGCCGAATTCCTTCCCGTTCCTTGTCCTCAGTCCCATCCCGCCTCTAATGACCTTAGCCGTCGACGAGGCGTAAAGCATAAAAAAAAAATTGGGAATCAGACAGGCATCCACTGACAATTCTCTCTGTATACCTCCCAGGAGATCTTCAGTTCTTCCAAAGGCTTGTTCTAACTAACTATTCTTCGTCTTGAGTAATAGTGCTTTTTTTTTTTACTTATGGCTTTACGCCTCGTCGACGTCGAGGTCATTAGAGGTGGGATGAGACTAAGGACAAGGAACGGGAAGGAATTCGGCCATATTATTTTTTAAGGAAACTTCCCGGCATCCGCCTGGAGTGATTCGGGGAAACCAAAAGGAAAACCCAAATCTGGATTCCCGGACGGGGAATCGAACCGGCGTCCTACCGAATGCGAGGCTAGAGCGTTAACCGTTCACCCACGACGCTCGGTAGTTATAGTGCTGATGCTATGACTGTTTACAGCTTCTTAATCCCCTTTAATGCATCAGCAGCCACCTAGGGAGGAAAAAAATCTCCAATTTTTGTTATTAGAATGACAGCAGTGTGTGTGGCATTATTGGAAGACCTCTGAAAGCAGGGGTGCCAAATAACAGAATTTCAATTGGCCGCACAAACCTCTTGTAGCTTATCTAACATGGTAATGCTAGTGGGGAATCTCAAATATTAGAATATTTTAGATACACAGAGTAAGCGCTGTCAGTCTTAAACGAGATATCAAGTATCTCTGAAAATAAACAACGATTTAATTGCTTTTTTGTTAATGGCTTTGACGTCGAGGTCATTAGTGGCGAGAGAGAATTAGGGGCAAGGAACGGGAAGGAATTCGGCCATGGCCTTTTGAAGGGACCATCCCGGCATTCGCCTGGAGTGATTTGGAGAAAAATGATTTGAACCGGGGCTCTTTTGTTACTATTGTTCCTTATTTAAATAGCTTAGCACTTAGCAACCATACTATTCTCTAATTCATATGTTTCTTGTATCAGTGAAAACAAGTTATAACAAGGAATTACTGCAACAGCTACTATAAACTGAAGTGAGACAAAATCGAGTACTGGAGAATTTTTTCAAAGCGTTTTCTGTCTTTCTTTCTTTGTAGATAGAGGTTATGGAGCGTCCATAAACTACGTAGCTCGGTCTAGGAGGGGGAGAGGGGTTGGCTGAAAAGCTACGTTGGGCAACGTGTTGTCGCCTTTAATTTAGTGATGTAGTTGAAAAGTCTTTTTTCAACCTACTCTCACTCATTCGCATAAGATGTTCGTAAAATTTCAACCTTCTCTTGAGCACTGTGTCTTTAATCTTCTCTTCATAACTATACAGATCTTCACTTTTCCTCTTCCACCAGATATTGTCTTTTCTCTTTGCTGGTACTTGGATTTTCCTTAGAATTGTCATCTTTTCTCTAACTCCTCAATCTCTTTTTTTCAGTACCAGGCATTCTGAGCTGAACATTGCTTCGGTCTTGAGAACTGTAATAAAATGTCAAATCTTTGCTTTGTAGGAGATCGCTTTCTTGTTTTATCTGTTTTGTGTTAACCTATATACTAGTTCCATCTTTCTAGCTCTTGCTTTATTAACCGACTTCAAAAAAAGAAGGAGGTTCTCAATTCGTCTGTTTTTTTTTTTTTTTTTGGTATTCGCTTTCGATTCTAAACTTTAATTATATTGTAGCTATATACTAAATGCATAAGTCCCTGTAATGTTATATCGTTCGCTTTGTGAACAACTCCAGGTTTTGTTTCTCTCGCAGACATTTTATGAATGGTACAAAATAAATTTTACGTTTAGATACATTTATGCATTTATTAAAAATTACAATACTTACGAGATTATCCAACATATATGTAAACTTTGTGTGCACTGTGCAGCACAGATTTTCATTTATAGCTTGTCGACGATGAACTCATTGGAGGCGGAAAAGAATTGGGGGCAAGAAACGGGTAGGAATACAGCCATGACCATTAGTAAAAACCATCCTGGTGTTCGTCTGAAGTTATGTCGGGAAACAATGGAAAGCCGAAATTTGGATGCTCAGACGGGGAAACATTTTGAAATTGAAATGTTTAATATTTATATTTCTTTTTCAGCTATGACGGGCATGATATAATACCAGATTGAAACCAATAATTCTGGTTAAAATAAGTCGTAGCGTTAATTATTTCTAGTTTTAAACACATTCCGATCAGTCCGGTTTCGCTTAACACCGTGGAGATTAATGAGGTTTGAATATTGGAAATGTATTTTTCGAACACTGAAACTGCAGAAAATTTTTTATTGTACTTTTTTTTTGACTGCTTTACGTCTCTCAACAGCGAGGTCTTTAGAGACGGGAAAGGATGGGGGCAAGGAATGGGAAGGAATTCGACCATGGCCTTTTTAAGGAAGCATCCCGGCATTTGCCTGGAGTGATTGGGGAAACCATGGAAAACCCAAATCTGGATGCACGGACGGGGATTCAAACCGCCGTCCTCCCGAATGCGAGGCCAGAACGCTAGCCGTTACACCACCACGCTCGGTGTTATTGTACGTAAACTTATACTGGTAATGATTTTTATTTGCCTTAATATATATTGCATTAGATGAATATCACACTCTACGTTAAGGCCAGAGTGATCCAAAAGGTAATGACAAAATTCCTTCCCGTCCTCTGCCACCATGCTCACCCGTCTCTAATGATCTGGATGTCGACTAAACGAAAAGCACGAAGAAAAAAGAACCTATTGTTTTGACGAAATTAATTTTTATCGTGTTGTTGAATAGGGAGTATTAAGTAAGTCTGGACTCTGGCGGTGCACTGGCTGGTGCGGGTGGGTAGTGCCGTGGGAGCTGAACGCCGCTCTGTTATTACTGTGAGACCAGAGACCGCTCTCACGCCGCCGCCACCAGGTCACACTGACACGGCAACATGTCCAAAACATCCACTCGCTGACCAGGGCGCCACTACAGCCAATCTGAAAAATCTCACCTAGCTTCACGGGGCAATGGTGGTGTTCGGGGACTAGCATTAGGGCTTAATCCCCTGAAAGAGTACCAAGATTTCGGTTTTCCTTTATTTCCCGATACTAATATGCCAATATGGTTCCATGGCCACACTGCACGATGTAGCCTCTCTTGAGGAACACGTACCACAGGCAGTGAAGAAACTTGCCCGCAGTAATAAATTCATCATTACATGAATACTTCTCTGGAGCGACCATCCGATATCTGTACGCTATTCCGAACTTGAACCAATGACCCTCAATACGTAAAAGCAAGAGCATTGAAAAGTCAAGTTCCCGGTAACGAGATTTAACACGCAAATTTTTATATTTTTTATTTATTTATTTTTTCTTTTCTTTTTTGGGCTCTCTCCGATTCGGCCAGCAAAGACAACGTGGCCAGTATGAATCACGAGAGAGCGACAGGTGGGGGGGACTGAGTTGCTGCCTGTAACATGTTTGTCAAATTATTTTATCGTCTGCGGCATTGTTTGTCGCGTAAGTCAAACAATCTACGTGTTTGATGGAAATTTGGATTGACGGCATGTTTCATTTAATGCTTTAAGTTTGAATTGTAAGTTGATTCTGTACGAGGTGCAATGCAGGCTTGAAATTTCAAATCCTCAAAATCAGCGCCACTAGCTACATACCTAAAGGCTATTGATAATATTTGAATAACTGGTATAGATTTGGGCATAATGTCTGTACGTAGTAATGATAGTAATTCTTCAAAAGTTTTATGGTCCATCCGCAGGGGTTAGTGTAATAATCTGGTTCTGCGCATAATTTTTGTCGTAATAAATTTTCGTAGGTATATTTTTCTCTTAATTTCAACAATTCTCTGGCTCTAGACCAATGTCTACTCTTTTTTTTTCTGAATACACAGTGCTAGAGTCAACGTCAAAAATGTTTTTTCTTTATTACTCATGATGAAACTGCAGATAAGTTTGATAAATTTGTTTGATCTTTTGTTTGAACGTTTGCGCTATTATTTGATGAAAACGTGAAGTTTTCCCGATTAAGGGGCCTGTTAGGGGGCGTCCATTAATCACGTGAGGTGAAATGGGGGGTGGGTGGAGGGGGTCCGGCAAAATCTTATGATACCTCATCAAGGGGGAGAGGGGGTCAACGGAAATCTCACGTGAGGTATTTGTAATTTTTGTAGGATGGTAGAGCTAAAAAAAGTCTCAAAAAGATCTCTCGAAGTCTGACCAGAAAAGGAGGGGGGGGGGTTCGGAATTCCGGAAAAACACCTCACGTCATTAACGGGCAACCCCTTAGACCCGGCGTACCTAATCTATTGGAGGAAATTATTACATTGCCATCTGTTTGCGAAACGTGTAACTTTGTTTGTTCTGTATCGTAAGTGTAATTTTTATTTATGAAATGTGTACTTTAGAAGGCTGATATTGGGGACCGTCCCATCATTCACTTAGATTATTGCTGCAAACCGCCTAATATCCGCAATCAGGACAGCTGGTATGCGGGCGGGGGGTGATGCCCTGTCTCGTTGTCCCTCCTCATTCCATGATGCGGCGGCGCCCTGTTTCGAAATAAAAAAAATGGCGAACAGAGTCACATTGGAGGCTAATGTAATTTCTTTATAATATTCCGGAATTTTTGTCTGGTAGTAGCAGAATAAATGCTTTTTTGGTGCATGATTTTCGCATTTGTTCCAGCTTGCGAAACCAGTAATCCAATTGAGTATAAACTTTATTTTCTTATTTGGTCTTTCTATCTTAAATCCATTCCTATGCTCATGAGATCGTTTACTGACAGGTTACACAGTGTGATATCACAATCGATTTTAGCGGTAAAGCTATTTGACTTAGAGTAATTATGAGGAGGAGCTGGCAATAACATTACAGTCCCTGTTCAGAGCGCGTAGGTTATTCAAACCATTTTACTGTAACTTCACAAACTCGTATGTTTCTGAAAATAATATTTAACATGCACTGTTGTTTTCCATGGTTTCCCCACTCCAGGTGATTCTTCCTTTAAAAAGGCCATGGCCGAATTTCTTCCCGTTCCTTGCCCTTGCCCTTCATCCTTTGCCGCCTCTAATCACATCGACGTAGACGAGGCGTAAAGCGAAAAAAAAAGATGCACTGTTCCACAAATGCGTATATTTAAGGGTGACTGAAGTTGCAGTGTAAAATTTTCAGAAACTTAGCAGTGCTTTCAAGCAAGGAGATACCGGTATATTACCTTACGTTAAACTTTTGAGTTTTTACTTATCCTGAATCAAGAACTACCTGAGAAATTATGATATTGCTTAAACTGTGAGATCCTAAATTGTTTGGGATAAAACAGATTACAATGTTAAAAAAAAGAAACAAATATCCGAAAACCAAGTCTGCGTGGAAGTATTTTAATTTATTCTCTAACACCCTGAATTCGCCAATAACAACTGGTGCCAGTTTTTGTAGGGAGTAATGAGAAATAACTTCCAAAAAATGGCGTAACAAACTTCTATTTGTTTCTAGTTAGTTATTACGTCTAAATTTTCGTGAATTTTGCAGATAGAATAAAGAACGTCGAGAACACTTCAGAGCTCTTGTTTGCATTTTGTAAACCTTATCACAATTTCTGCAACCCTTAAGAAAATTGACACAAAATTTAATTAAATAAATACTTTTTGCCGGTATAAATTACGAAATAGTGATCTACTGTGTGTTTAATATGCCAGAGGACAATCTCTGTTTCTTTCGTTATTTTTTAAATTGCCTTGTCTAATCCTACTATTTAGTTAATTCTCAAAATTGTGCTAATCATTGTTTCTCGAAATTATAGTTTGTAACAGCAACTAGGATATTACTCGAATGAAAATTTTGTCATCAATGCCCGGACACCAATTGGAAACACAAAGTCTTACAAATATGAGGAAAACTTGCTAGCTACGAGGATGCCGGAGATAACGTTCGGACATGTTTACTACCGAGGTAAGTGTACCGGATATGCACCGTAACTCGCTGTTGCGATAACCTCACGCCTAATGCTCTAGTGGCGTCCACAAGCGGCAATTGTGTTCAGTTTAGTCATGGCTTCATGTGAGAGCAATAAATAAAAAATGATGGAAACTATGTCAGAAACAGGAGAGCAAAAATAAATACTCAATCCTCTTTCGAAAAAAATAGCTTATAATAATAATATATTTGTGAAATTACTGGTTTACAAAGAACAAAATGTAATTTTGGTGCCAAATTATTAATTTTATTTAGCCACGGAAACCGCTTTTATCACCTCCCCCCCCCCCCCCCAAAAAAAGAAAACTACATTCCAAATATATTGCAAAATAACTGCAGCGAAGAAATATTGATTGTTTGCTTTGAAGGTAGTAATACTAAGACTTTACAGTTTTTTATGTAGTAGTTTTCTCCTGCCAATTCAGATCTTTTTTTTTTTTTTTAAAAAAAAAAAAAAAAGAGCGGCCAGTAGAACATCAAATTATATGCAAAATTTTACGTGTTTGTCAAATTATTTGACCGTCTGCGGCATTGTTTGATGCGTTTGTCAAACAATTTACGTGTTTGATGGAAATTTGTATTAATGGCACGTTTCATTTAATGCTTCGCAAGTTTCAATTGTAATTTGACTCTGTACGAGGTGCAATTCTGGCTTGAAATTTTAAATCTTTAAAATTAGCGCCGCTAGCTAGATACCTAAAAGTAATCGATAATTTTTGAATAACTGGTATGGATTTGCGCATATTGGCGTCCATTTTTTCAATGCGAAGACGTAGTAATGATAGTAATTCTTCAGAAGTTTTATGGTCCATGTGCAGGAGTTAGTGGAATCATCTGGTTCTGTGCGTAATATTTCTCTTAATAAATTTTCGCGGGTATATTTTTCTCTAAATTTCAACAATTCTCTATAATTAAACCAACGTCTATGCTTTTTTATATATACACAGTGCTAGAATCTACGTCAAAAATGTTTTACCTCTGTCAGTAATAAGGGAGAGTCCATAAATTACGTGGCTCGGTATAGAAAGGGGGGGTGGGGTTGGCTGGAAAGCTACGCTAGGCTACGTGGGGCGAGGGGGGGGGGGTGTTCCGAGCCAGTCCACGCAGCTTTTCATTCATATTATTTGCCACAGTTAACATGACATACAGACCACACAACAACATGGGAATATTTCTTTCCGTCATTTAACTATTCTGTATGTGATTTACGATTGTCTGAAAAGAGAAAATGGTACAAACTGTCTTCTGGAATCAACACGAAAAACGCTACGTGCCACGTGGCGGGGGAAGGGGGGGGGGTTAAAGCAAATGTCACGTTGGGCCGCGTGAGGGGCAGGGGGGAGGGGTTCACAGGAGTCCAAAATGGAGCTACGTAGTTTATGGACGCTCCCTAAGGAAACTACAGGCAAGTCTGACAAATTTGTTTGGTCTTTAGTTTGAACATTTGCACTATTGCTTGATGAGAATGTGAAGTTTGACCAACAAATTTGTCAAATAAATTTGATCGTCTACAGATATAGCTATTATGTATAGAGATTGAAATGCTGTGAAAAAAGCAGGAAATGCATAATAATTCTATAAAAAATTTTGACATTAGTTACAGAAAATTGTACCGAAACTTGTATTCAAACCAGATGCCTTCATATACCCAGTCACAATCTATGTATGTAAGCTACCACACCACTATTTTGGTAGACAAATGTACACTATAATAACGAATACTCGATCATGGTGGAAGAGCGGTAAACGGACGAGCCTGGATTAGGTTTTGATCCCCGGTCCGGTTTTCCATTGTTTCCCGAAATCATTCCAGGCGAATGCCATGCCGGTGTGATTCCTGCAAAATAACAAGGACTAATTCCTTCTGGTTCGGAAGCCCTTGACGTCGGGTAGCCGTAAATCCCTAACAAAACTGACATCTATAACTAACATAACACAGAGCGTGGTGGGTGAGCGGTAGCGCTCTTGTCTCGCATTCGGGAAGACGCAGGTTCAAATCTCGGCTTTACGCCTCGTCGACGTCGAGGTCATTAGAGGCGGGATGGGATTGGAGACAAGGAACGGGAAGGAATTCGGCCATCGCCTTTTTTTGAAGGGAGCATCCCGGCATTCGCCAGGACTGATTTGGGAAAACCATGGGACCAAGCTTGGTGGTGTAACGGTTACAGTTCTGGCCTCGAATTCGGGAGGACGGCGGTTCGAATCCGCGTCCGGGCATCCAGATTAGGGTTTTCCGTGGTTTTCCCAAATCATTCCAGGCAAATGCCGGGATGCTTCCTTCAAAAGGCCATGGTGGAATTCCTTTTCCATTCCTTGCCCCCCATCCTTTCCCGTCTCTAAAGACCTCACTGTTAAGAGACGATAAGTAGTTTGAAAAAATAAAAAAAAATAAAACCATGGAAATCCAAATTTGGATGCCCGGACGGAGATTTGAATCGGCGTCCTCCCGAATGCGAGATCAGAGCATTAACCGCTCACCCACCACGCTCGGTTTCAAATCTCAGTCCGTCCATCCAGATTTGGGTTTCCTATGGTTCCCTCAAATCACTGCAGGTGGATGCAGGGATGCTTCATTCGAAATGCCATGGCCGAATTCTTTTCCCATCTCTATTGACCTATATGTCAACGAAACGTAAAGCTAACAAGCATAGCAGGCACCCGTTCATACTTCAGCTGGTATCCTGTATACTGCTAGCGCCGGCTTCTGATCTTTAATCAGGTTTCGGTGGTTGATGGGACCGGAGAGGCGAACAGGTGCCTGCCAGGCCGGAAGTTCGCCGGAAGCGCCATGTGGTGTGGCTAGTTCGCCATCACCAGCACCTGTGGCCTGGGTCACCAGACACCGTGAGAACGCCGGCCTCAGGAAACACACCCAAACACACTCATCTCGCGTATACAACAAGTCGCAAAGTAAAGGAAAAAATCTGATTCAACAATATAATAAATACTAGCGTTACGAAACACTATTGGAACAGAAACTCAGAGAAAGAGGACTCCATCGTGAGATAAGTTGGGTTCGAAGCAAAAAAGGTTTAACGTAAAGTGTTATGCCTTCTCTTATGATATAGAAGTACAGGATAATAACTGCATTCGGAAAAATCAACCATCTGAAAGAAACAGCAGGAAAAGTTGGACTTCCAATATCTTTTGCGAAGACTAAATTCATTGCAAATATTAGGGATTCACCCATAGTACCAAAAGCAGAATATCGAAAATTTAACAAGGTCAAAAAATTTAAATATCTAGATGAAGTAATTCAGATTAATGTCTTTGATATGGAAGCAAACAGATCAATAACGAGAAAACTAGAACTGGCAAACAAACTGACTAAAGATACGTAAGATAACAATTTTTTTTAAGGAAAATCAAAACCAAACAGTATAATATAGTAATCAAACCAGAGATTCTCTGCACACCAGAATACTCGTTCGCTATGAAAATTGAAGAAGTAGAACAGATAAAAGAAAGACAAAACTTTAGGAAAATCTGTGGACCATTGAAAACAGAAGAAGGATAGTTTAGGCACTGGAGGAATAAAATTTTTACACATAAAGTAGAATATGAGAGGATGTCAGACACGATCAGAAAGAGGAGAGTTTTTTGGTCACATAATCGGAATGGTTAACAGCAGACCTAAAAAAAGAATTTTAAACCACGTTTAGGGTGCGTCCATAAACTACGTGGCTCAGCCAAAAAAAAAAAAAAAAAAAAAAAAAAAAAAAAAAAAAAAAAAAAAAAAAAAAAAGGGGGGGTGTTGGCTGGAAAGCTACGCTAAGCTACGTGGGGGGGGGGAGGGCGGTGGGGGGGTTTCCGAATCAGGCCACGTAGCTTTCCATTCATATTATTTGTCACTGTTAAAATGAGGTACAGAACACACAACAGCATGTGAATATTTATTTCCGTCGTTTAATTATCTCCGTATGTAATTTGTGACAAGAGAAAACAGTACAAAATGTCTTCTGGAATCAATAGGAGAAAAAAACTTTGTGCTACGTGAGGTGAGGGTGGAGAGGGGTAGAAGCAAAAGCCACATCGGGCTACGTGGGGGATGGGGGGTTTCGCAGGAGGCCAAAATAGAGCTACGTGGTTAATGGACGATCCCTTACAAGAGTAAGAATCCCAACCATTGGATCCAAGGAGTAAAGAAAGTTGTGATAGGGAGAGGAATAACAGAAGATATAATAAAAGATAGAACAGTTTTCAGAATAGAGATCCAAAGTTTCAAGCGTTTCCAGGAAAAGAGGAAGGTAGTAAATAATATCTGGACCCAAGTAAGGAGGAAACTGCAAACTGAAAAGATGACGTACTACTGGCAGTCAAGAAAGGAAGCATCGAGATGAATGTACAGGATTACATTTCGTAATCCTTACCTGGTCGAAACTGAAGAGAACAAGAGGAAACATCAACGTGTTAGAGCGGATATTTAATCTGGTGTTTTTGGCATAAGCGTTTCGAAAGTGATTGAGAAAGTTACAAACTACAATTAAAATATCTATGTAGAAAACAAACCTTGAGAACTTAAAAGAAAAGAAAAAAAAAAACTACAATAACAGAACCAAAGAATAGAAGTGTCTCAGAGGGGTGGTTAATATACCTCTTACAAAACAATGGCGTAGGGATTAGTAAAGCACAATTATTAAAACACATATACCATCACGGATGTTGGGAATGAGATTTTAGAGCGTCAAAAATATGTTTTATTATCATTGTTCCCAGGTTGTTAAAATACTTGGCTGATAACTAATTAGAAGAGGTGGAAAGTTTTTTTATGTCATTATTAAATGAAACATATTCCAAATTTTTTCCAATACTCCTTAGTTTTTTTTATTTTAGTGTATTTTTATGCGTTATTGCCAGGTAATGTGAGATGCTGGAAAGATAATTACATGTGTGAATTACATCTTTAACACAACGAAAATGTCATATATCGAAAATAAATTATTATTAAATAATTCTACGGTATTACGACTTATGATTTAGAACATACTCTGACGTTGACTATAAAGGAAAAACCTGTGTGAATAAACATGATAATGCGTTGAGGTTAAGAAACCAGTTTGTTGATGGCGCTGTTATGACTTCGTTGTCGAATCATACGGCAGCGCGCGCACACGTGTGTTTGTGTGTGATCAGACAGTTAGTTGTCCATTAGAAAGTGGTTCACGTGTGCACGTGTACCAACAGCTCTGTACACACAAAGACAATTAGCAGCTGCTTCTTGCCACGTGGCACTCGTACACACGTGAGGCATCGAACTGTCCATTACGGTATCAAACTTATATTATACCGACCTTGGTAGCGTCGGGGCTATAACTTTGGTTTCGTGTACCGAGGGTCGCCAGTTTATCTTTCTTCATGTGGTCTGGACTATGCGGAACAATGATACAAGTGATAAAATGGTAAATACTGTAGTTTAGAACATACAACAAACAGTGTATGGCCGAAAATGCCAAATGCAACCTAAAAAAATGGTATCATCATCACAAAAATATCCTTCTTTCAAAAATTCTACCCTCATTAACTGTGTTTCAGAGAATGATATTTGAGACCACGCTTCTTTTCTTTGATTACGTAACAACACGAGGGAACAATACATATTACGCTACTGTAATTAAAACCAATATATACTAATATTGTGATAAAGTAAATTTTGTTAATCCCCAACTTTCCAGAGCGTTTATTAGATATTCCATTCTTTAAAAATCTTCGGTCGATAACTTTTTTTAAGAAGTTGTCTTTAGGGCTGATTGATGCTAAATCATTACAGACTTGAGAGAATCCAGGACAAGAGACGGGAAGGAATTCGGCAGTGGACTTTCCAAGAAACAATTCCTGTATTCTCCTAAAGTTATTTCAGGAAACAATAGGAAACTGAAATCTGGTTGGCCGGACTAGGGTTCGAACCCGTAATCCTCAGAAACTCCAGATATCCTGACAGGATTGCAGCAATAATAAAATTTCTATGTCTACAGTTGAGCATAGTCTGAAAGCTACAATTACGATAATACCTTGAAACTGGTTGCCATCTTCTTCCTTGTCAGTAAAATGTTTTAAAACCAGAAAATTACAGACCTAACATATCCAAGGTATCGCACAAGAAATCTTAAAGCATCAGCCGAAACGTCAGAACTTCTAACTCCTTTACTTAATGTGTATCAAATCTGCTTTTATCATATTGTTCCCTACGAACGTTTTGTTTCAACAAAACAATGAACATACCTTGCAGTAAAAGCAAGAGAGGTCCTGTTGGTCAGGCGATCTCATTTGGAAATTATATTTAAGTAAATGGGGTTTATCTGGTTTCTTAAAGTCATTGCAGGTAAATATAGCCATGAATCGTTACCAAAGTCTCCGCCAGATGTTATTTCTTCTGCCACATATATAATAATATGCCATGAGTATTCAAGAATATATCATTTATGTACGACTCTATGATATTAAACTTAGCTGTGACCCCCTGCTGAATATTCTTGAATACTTGAAGTATTATTTATGTGAGTTAAAATCGTTTCACTCCATGCCCAAATGTTACCTGTGTGTGACGCCGATTTTTTAAAAATCACTCTGTTCGTAACGATACCGTAGTCATTAGAGCCAAGCCAATTAGCGAAACAATCATATAAAACAATTAAATGGCATATATTAGTGTGTACACGCGCAAGAAGTGAAATTTTTCTGGTTTATACAAACTTTTTTCTGCGTATTTTCTCTATATATCTTTCTCTGCGTATTTTTTTATGCTTCTTTTGCCCTCAAGTGGATGAACGATACAATCTTTATTGCATTTAGACAGTGAATAGGAACTTTTTTTCAAAATATCCTCGTAAACGAATTAAAATTATAAAAATTAACCAATTTCGTTAGATTATATAGTATTACATGCAGCCTTAGTCTGTATTTTATGTTTAGAGTTTTTATATCAGAGACAAAATTGACTGATATCCGTTGTTGCAACCAATTCGATGTGAGAGACATCAGAAAAATATTTTGTTTTATTTGTGAGAAATAAAGACTATTTTACTATTTAGGCATTTACAGACAGTATGTTGATTATTATTGTTATTAATGTTAATTTATATTACTATTTATTACTGTAAAAAGTCTATTATTCTACTTCCGTTGTATTTCGTGAATTTGACTCATACACTTTTGTAATCTAAGTCTTATGGTAACTCAAACAGAAAATATATGTTTCATATTGTATATGATCCATTGTTTATCATGACCTTAATTGACAGCGGATACTGTGATTCTTTTTTTTTTATTTTGATTTTTTTGCTGTCGTCAGTCTTTCGACTGGTTTGATGCAATCCTCCATCCTTTCCTGTCTTGTGCTAACCTCTTCATTTCTACATACCCCATACAGCCCACGTCCTCAATTATCTGCTTCAAATATTCTAATCTCTGTCTTCCTCTACAGTTCTTACCTTCGACTGTTCCCTCCACTAACAAATTAACCAATCCTGCATGTCTCAAAATATGACCTACCAGCCTGTCTCTTCTTTCTGTAAGCTTCTTCCACAAACTTCTTTTTTCACCCACCATTTCCAAAACTCGTTCATTTCTTACTATGTCTGTCCACTTAATTTTCAGAATTCTACTGTAGCACCACATTTCAAATGCTTTAATTTTCTTTATTTCCGGTTTTCCTAAAGTCCATGTTTCGCTACCATAAAGTGCTGTGCTCCACACAAAGAGTTTTAAAAAGTTCTTTCTAATTCCTAGATCAATATTTGACACTAAAAGGTTTCTCTTTTTCATGAAGGCTCTTTTTGCTAATGCTATTCTGCTTTTAACATCATTCCTGCTTCGGCCATCGGTTGTAATTTTACTTCCCAAGAAAAAGAATTCTCTTACTTCTCCTATTGCATCCAATCCTATATTTATATTTAATCCACTAGTATTGGTATCATTTCTGCTACATTTCATCACTTTTGTCTTGCTCTGATTTATATTCAGTCCAAAAGATACTGTGATAGCTGCTTGCATAAAAAAGAATCGTTTAGTGTGCATGCCCAAAACGTTGCGGCTCATGCGCACTTCACGCGTAACGCTAACAAAAAACTTTCTTACCGTTCCCAAAGAAGTTTCACTACAGTAAATAAAAAAATTTTGGGAGCAAAAAGACGCCGTCGTGTTACTTATCAACCTAGTACTGTAAGTGAGAGCACTGACCTTTGGCATGGAGACTCTTGAGGTGGTCGACGGTGAGTTGCAGTATCTCTGCCTTCTCCAGCTTGGCGGAGCCCTGCTTTTCGAAGGCAGCAGGCACCAGCCTCCGCAACTCACTCAGCGAGGTGTTGATGCGGTCTCTCCGCCGCTTCTCTATGATACCTCGCCGTTTCTTGCGGCTCAACAGCTGACAGCTGTCTGCGTCGCTCGGAGACGAACACCTGACCAACAACAACAGCGTCTCAAACACTATCTATCGTACGTGCCGCTCCAACCTTATAGCTGTGGCCAGGTAGTCGGTGGCAGCCTGGTGACGAGCCGTCTGTGTAAACTGAACGGGATATAGTATGTTCCGCTAACTACTTCCGCATGAGCCTACGGGTGTGGATGAATGTGTGTGGGGTAGATGTTTGGATTTTCGAGCAGTAATATTAGCGGAGGTTAAGTTGATACGCGATTTGGACCAGACTTTTTTTCCATCTAGCTTTACGCCTCTTCGACGTCGATGTAATTAGAGGCGAGAAAGCACTGGGGGAAAATGATGGGAAGGAATTCGGCCATGCTTATTCTGAAGACATCATACTGGAATTCATGATTCAGGAAAACTAGGGAAAATCGAAATATGGATGACTGGATGGGATTCGAACCATCGTACTCCAGAATGCGAGACCAGAGAGTTACCGGTCACCCATCATGTTCGGTGGGACCAGAATTATTTGCTAAAAATTTCACATTTCGCAGATGTAAAAAAATAAAACTATTCTTTGAAGTGGTGCCCACCATCGGTCCGCGAATCGTGTACATTTTTTACTAACGTGATTTTTTTCTTTCTTTTTTGTTCTCTTCGTCAAATGTGTAAGTTTACTCTGTCACATCCGGACTTAGATGTTTTGCCTTTAAACGGTTGTAGGAATCTGAAACTATAAACTTCCAAGTAGGCTACATTCAAAATACAAAGAGCACAAGCTCAGTGATTGCATTTACAGAATTCATGCAGTAAAATCTAATGTCTGTCATCACACAAAAACAAAATATAATCTGTCAATCTTTTATAAAAAAAATTTGCTGTACCATAAACAACCGATAGCAGTATTAGAAAACATGCATAATATTTCTACGTGCGTTTACGTTAATTGTTGTATTAATCTTTGTTGTAGTGCGCAACCTCTAGATTATAATAAGAATTTTTTAGTGTGTATCTTGTGAAGTCAACAACAGATTGTCATTCACTTCTTCCACGAATGGTCACGTGCAATTATGAGACAGATTTTACGAAGATTTTAAGTTAGATTCTAAGATGAGTGAAATAATCCATTTAAAATCTCTTTTTGGGTGATATCATGTCAACGAAATTTCTGGGAGGAGACACACTACATATTCACAAAAGCCCCCAAATTTAGTTGAAAGTGAATTTGTAAAATGCCAAACGACGTAATCCGCCACTCTTTGGCATCAGAGACAGGGATAATATTGGAACTGATCATTCTGATCGTTCTACAGCTTCTTGGTACCTGAACAT
This sequence comes from Vandiemenella viatica, assembly GCA_031002005.1. NCBI lineage: Eukaryota > Metazoa > Arthropoda > Insecta > Orthoptera > Morabidae > Vandiemenella > Vandiemenella viatica. Next base: position 92,122,981 of record JARYHS010013631.1, read on the forward strand.
GGTGCAATGTCATCAAGACTGATTAATAAAGCTTGAAGGTGCCTTATCCCAATCACAATGCAATGTGACGGTACAACAGTGATCTGGTTGCAAAGACGCATTTGTCGTATCTTAGCAATAGCAATGGAAGACGTGTCTATTAATCTTACACAGAGTCTGAGTTTGAGAGCTCTGAGTAATTATAATATTTATTCTGCTATAGTGTTCTACAATTTTTGAACAGTGACACATGGCGCAGTTTTTAAAAGTGTAATAGGTACGTAGTTTAGTACTGGTGACTGCAATACCTACAGTTGAGTTTAAATTACAACAAAAAATAATTAAATTAACCATAAGGATTTTAATAATATAAACAAGTCGGGCTGATAAAATGAATCTGATTAGTCTCTCCGTAGACAATTACTCCTTAAGCATTAATAATAGAAGTTCTGAAAGTGAGATGCGTTCATGTATGACGCCTAATCGCAATTATTTATTTAATTCAAGTGAATCGTAGAAGTTATTACAACAGTAGTATTACATTTCCTGAAGACAGACTATTTACGTATTTACAAGACATTGGAAATACTTTTTTGTTGCTTATGGCTTTACGTCTCATCAATGTCGAAGTCATTAGAGGCAGAAAAGGACTGAGAGCGAGGAACAGGAAGGAATTCGTCCATGGCCTTTTGAAGGAACCATTACGGCGAATCAAAACTTTTGGATAGGGGCTACGAATATTGAAACTTTAAAAATAACAGCAACGTGTGAAGTAATGAGCGACAGACATATATTAATTACTTGGAGAGAGTACAGAGTAACAAAATAAAAACTACCTCGAGAGGACGCGGGTTCGAATCCCTGTCCGGGCATCCCAAAATCACTCCAGGCGAATGCCGGGATGCTTCGTTCAAAAATGAGATGGCCGAATTCCTTCCCGTTCCTTGTCCCCAGTCCCATCCCTCCTCTAATGACCTTAGCCGTCGACGAGGCGTAAAAAAAAAAAAAAAAAAAAAAACTACCATCGAGATTTCTTGTGGACAACGCGTTACAGTGTTTTGCCTAAAGTTTGTAAATAGCTTTGTCCACACCTGTTCAACTTTCGGTCGTCAAAGGCATGCGTCATGTTGAACGGGGGAGAGGCTCGGAAGGCATGCGTCAAGGGCATGCCCGAGATCCTCATTCCGTTCAACAAACCGGGAGGCACGGCGTATTGAAAGCGTTTCCAGGTGAAGTGGATTCTCGTGCGTCTCCGCTTTCAATATGTCGCTCTCCAACGCCGAAACGCTTTCATTTTTCGAAGAATAACGTTCGTTTTCATTGTTATGGGACGACAAAAATAAAGATTATATTCATTTAAGTGACAGTACATATAATAAATATTTAGTATAAACTGCTCTCGGGTGACTAGCCGAGTCAAGAGTGCGTTGTCACACGATATTTCGTCGACTAGATTCATTGCCGCCACCTTCTGGTGATGGCGGCAATGTATCTAGTCGCCGAAATATCGTGTGACAACGCACTCTTGACTCGGCTAGTCACCCGAGGGCAGTTTATACATTCTCAACGCCGAGAAAGACTTCGTTCTTAAATATTTAGTAGTTTTCCCACATCATTTATAATTAATTCATGCTCATTTTAATTAACATTTTGCACTGGTTGATTTTTGTGAAGAGTTTTGACAATGTAGGATTGTGTGTTTTGCGAAGTTATTGTACAAACATTCGGTGCAGGATGCGTAAAATTCAAAGTGCAGTATACAGTACTTTCACGTAGGAAATATTTAATCTCGTTTAACGAATGGTGGGAAGGCTCAAGCTTCATCATGTACTTAGTATATCAATAGGCATATTTAAAGAGCATTAAATGTCGTATTATTCAGTAAACAACATTTGTTGTAATAAGCAGTCAGATGCATTTACGTGAATTTGTGAAAGTAACAACGAATGTTGTGAATAAACAAAAATCATTTTTACAGTTGCATAATGTCTTCTAGTTAAAAGTTTCAAATTATTCTTTGGAAGGGAATGCTTTCTATGTTAGTCGATGTCAGTCAGCTTATATGTTGTAAATAACTTCGCGAGATTTACGCTCGCGAAGTTATTTACAACATAACTACGGCAAAAACCGCAACTTTTTTATGATGTCAAATGCAGAGTTCGGCATAGCGCTGTAACATCAAGAGGCTTACACAATGGACAACTATTTAACTTAATCAACACCTTTTAATCTTAACTTACATATTGCTATGCTATTTTTCTCGGATCAAGAGCAATTCGTTCTAATATATTAGATAAAAAGCGGGTAGGTAATGTGCAGGTTTCTTTCTTACAGAAACTAAATTTATTGAAAGTATGTTACTCAGCTACATTTTCCAGATACATCTCCAGTTGAAAATTTTTGTTATATTATTAGAATTGAAGATGAAACTTCCTTACAAGTAGTTATCTTGCCATGGTATGCTGCCTATCGGTGACATAAAATATTCTACGAATTCATCCCGCAATTCGGAAGCTTTCAGAGAGTCTTAGAGGAATTCTCCGAAGTGGGGCAAAGCCAGAGTCTTTTGCGGTAGTTCCGCGCTAAGTTCCGGGAATAGTAGTTCCTTTGCTGGCATCTTCAATGTCCAAAGATCCCACTGGACAGTAAAACCTTGTACAATCTGGCTTTATACGAAGGAAATTGTGCAGATATACGCAACATAAGACTATGTCCACAATCGTAATTTTAACTTTGAACTTAATTGGCCTTAGGAAAATTCGGAACACGGAAGCAAGCAGGCCGAAGGCATTTTCAACGGTACGTCTTCGGCAGGTATTGCGTCTCTGAATTTGGTGTCTCGTTTGAATGGCGGGTTTCACCATTGTTAGAAGAGTATAAAAATTTTGCTTCGATATTCGCATTAGGTTTTTAAACAGCGCATTGTCATTGAACTGCAGTTCTTGGAGAATTTGCACATTTCGAGTTTTCAAATAATTCTTTACCCACAGTTTCCTCCGCGATTTTATCCCCCGGGATTTCGCTGATATAAGAATGGCAGCTGTAATGCCCGCCAGACAAATTGAATCATCAATTTCGCTGCGGCTACACCGGAACACTGAGGGCATGCCTCAAGAGGCGTGAATGTGGACACTAAAGGGCATGCCTTCTGATGCGTGCCTCTAGCGCATACCTCGAGATGAACATATTGCAAGAGGAACGGGCAAGAGGAAAAGGCAAGTTGAAAGGGAAGAGGCACAAGTGTGGACATAGCTAATAACGGATATTTTTATGTAATAGAAATCCAAATAGTAAATGCGAAAATATGATTTGTAACATCTGCCAGATAATCAAATAAAAATGGAAGACTTTCATTCGCAACTAAGCCCAACGCCTGATTCACAGTGATAATTAAGCTTATAATAAAAATTTAAATACACATAAAATGAAAATACTTGAAAAATAATCACAACCATTAAAATTAATGGCTAATGCTTAATGTACACACAATTTCAGTTTATTTACATTTTTATCACCTACAAAACGTACAACAAAACACAGACTATTTTGCTAAAAGATAAAATCTGTTCCCCGTTGGGAAAGAAGACAGGCAAGACGTGGTATGTGTGGGGGCAGAGGTGTGGTGATAAAAATAACGAAAGCAATTCTCCGGGCACGTGCGTAGAGGTGAGCGGGCGGAAGGAAGCGTCGAAGACAAAACATAGTCCCGCTTGGAGCGACCTAAATATGGACACAGCGGGGGAAGTAGCTGAGATTGTAAACAGAGAAGGAAAAGTCTCATTCTACACAAACATTGTGTCTGTCTTGGGCGGTTTTAACATCTGCAGAGTGATTGCTAAAAAATATCCAAATTTTTAAAGATTATGTTTAAAGGTAAAGATTATGGGGTTCTTTACGGATAATAATACTTCCTGCAAGATTCACGAAGGCAGAGCTCTGCATTATAACTTTTCGACACTAGAAGGAATGTCATGGTGTTTGCGCCAAGCTCTGGCCAAGTTTACTCGGACTGAGTGTGCCTAGGTAGCTGTTTAGCTTCAAATAAAAATCTTCAACTTCAGCGGGGATCGAACCTCGGTAATCCGGGCAGTAGTCAGACGTTCAACCGCCTGAGCTGCCCGGCAAAAAACACAAGCTGCACAAAACAAAAAACTTTTCAATCACAGTTGATCAATCACGTCAAAAATAACATTATGAAGTCATAAATGGCATAAATTCATGAATGTTTGATTTGACCGCTGGGAGAAACGCAATATCTACTCTGTTTACCTTCATCCCACACTTTATGTATCTACCATATCCGGTGCAGCAGTTTAGATATATTCTCGTTAGGGAGCGTGCATAAACCACGTAGCTCCATTTAGGCCTTGTGTGAACCCCCCCTCCCCCTCACGTAGCCCTAAGTGGCTTTTGCCTCTACCCCCCCCCCCCCCCACGTAGCACGTAGCTTTTTTACCTTTTGATTCCAGAAGACATTTTGTACTGTTTTCTCTTGTCAGACTATTGTAAATTACATATGGAGATAATTAACTGAGGGAAATAAATATTCACATGCTGTTGTGAGTTCTGTTCCCCATTTTAACTGTGAAAAATGTTATGAAAGGAAAGCTACGTGGCCTGGCTCGAAACCCCCCCCCTCCCCCCACGTAGCCCAACGTAGCCTTCCAGCCAACCCCTCTCCCCCTGGACCGAGCCACGTAGTTTGTGCATGGTCCCTTATCAGTTCAGTTGTGTAAAACGTCAGTGGCAGAAAGAAGCAATATATCTTCTTTCATGTGTTAAAAAAAAATGCGATCTGTCCTGTGAACAGTCAAAGTATTCGCGAACAGATAGGTGTCAATGGGATGGAACTCCATTCTGTAGACAGAAGTTACCGATTGCTTCTTCTAGCTGAGGACACAACCAAACCATTAGTTTAAACAAGTACGAATTTCTATTAACAAGAGGCTCTTGTCATCTCGAAGCCACTGATAACAAACATCAAACTCGCGTAGTAGGATGAAGATATCTCGTCAAGCAAATGAAACTCCAGTACGTCCCCTGTTTAATGCTTTCGGAGATGTAACCCCTAAAAGCTGGGGTATTCTTCCGCAATCGCCAGCTTGAGCCCGGCATTCTGTAGGACGGAAGTTCTAATCCCCGTCCAACCATTCAGACTTTGGTCATCCGTGGTTTCCTGAAATCACTTAAGTCGAATGCTAGGATGGTTCCTTCAAAATGCCATGGCCAAATTCCTTCCTGTTCCTCTTGTCCTCATTCCTTTCCACCTCCTATAACCTCGACGTTGACGAGGCGAAAATCCGTAACAAAACAAATATGGAATGTTATTTGTAAGGAAGATTCGAATTAAGAGGTAGCGCGTTTAGAAGTGGAACCACGAATTTTTATTAAATTTGTCATATTAAAGAACTGAAACGATGGTAAATCTGAAAAGTACTTAAAAGACAATTTAGTGAGGAAATGATGTCACATATAAACTGCTGAAAGCTCTCTATGATCGCTGAGAAGATAGTGCCTACTAACCGCATCCGAAAACTTCAACGGATTTTTTTATATTTAAATAAATACGTAAAATATTTGAAAGATTACGCCTGTGTACGATAAGGAAAAGACTACATTGAACAACAACAGTATGTAAATTGTTTTATGCTGTTTTTCGCATAAATATTAAATCTGAATTCGAAACCCAGCATGAAGAGTGCGCATTCGGAAGGACAAAGGTTTCAATTCCAGTTCAGCCATCCAGTTTTCAGTTTTCCATGGTTTCCCGAAATTAATCCTGGAAAATACTGGGATAGTTCCTCCAAAAAGGACATGGCTGAATTCCTTCCTATTCCCAACCAACTCCTTTTTCGCCTGTAATGACTTCGTCGTTAACGAGGCGTAATTCCGTAAGGGGAAAAAATGAATTTGAAATCATTGCACATTTGCCATATAACAGAAATGTTTTTACTAACTGAAAAGAATAATTAAATTCGTGGGATCGAGGATGAACGTTGAGGACTTTTTAAATACTTTATTAAAATATAATAGCATTACTCTATTTAGACATAAATATCAGTTTAAAAACGCAATTTACTGTCTGCAAATTAGTTTCCATACGCACTGGTCACTGTTATAATGAAGCTTATGTTGTTATTATACCGCAGGCGAGACGCCAGTGGAAGCCGAGAAGTCTATTGTGGATCGGGTATCCACTGTGCGTGCCGGCGGAAGTCAATACACGCTCGCACACAGACAGAATGCTATAAACCATTGCTGTAACTCTAGAAATCAATAAAAGTGTACCAACGTAATAACTTTTCATTTAATTTTAACCTCCATCTGTACCGGTCAACATAAAAAAAAAAAGCTTTTTACGTAATTTATGAATAACCATCATTGGTGGGTCAGAGGTCTGTTTTTTTCCTGAGATAACAATAGTTTATTATTTTAATTTTTTCTTATGGCTTTACGCCTTGTCGATGTAGACGTCATTGGAGGCGAAAGAGGACTGGGGACATAAAAGGAGAAACGAGCGGGGCGGTGTAACGGTTAGCGTTCTCGCCTCACATTCGGGAGGACGGCGGTTCGAATCCCCGTCCGGGCATCCAGATTTGGGTTTTCCATGGTTTCCCCAAATCACTCCAGGCAAATGCCGGGATGCTTCCTTCAAAAGGCCATGGCCGAATTCCTTCCCATTCCTTGCCCCCATCCTTTCCCGTCTCTAAAGACTTCGATGTTAAAAAGAGACGTAAAGCAGTTACAAAAAAAAAAAAAAAAAAAAAAAAAAAAAAAAAAAAAAAAAAAAAAAAAAAGGAGAAGATACCATCCCGGCATTCGCATGGCGTGATTTTTGATAACCACTGAATACCGAAGGCCAGACGGGGATTTGAACCCGCGTCAGCCTAATTACCAGACTCAAGCTTTATCACCCACCCAACGAGCTCGGTAACTAACCACGGAGCGATTCCAGAATACTTTACGTAAACAAAGCTCGTTAAGTTAACAAACAGTAAGAACTGCCGTATCTACTTTGTTTGACATCGCACATTTTCTGGAAATGATTATCTGTTAGAATCTCACATGATGATAGGTCGCATATAAGATCCGTTAGAGGACAACAGAGTTTGCGATGTATGCAACAGATTATTACAGATGTAGTTTCTACTTGGTATGTTGGGTGAAAAGATTAGCTGAAGATGAGGCAGAGAATTGAATCAGTTCAGTCGAGATGCTGACAGAGAAGAAAACACATTGTTTAAAACATATAGAGGAATTTCTATACTGGGTGCGTTTTAGGAATAGTTGCGCCAATCTGGAAATTTAGTTTAAATTCCAATTACTTATATACTGTGCTCTGCCGAAACTTCCAAGCCGAAAAAACAAAAACTGAATTAATTTATTTAGCCAGAAGATCTGTGAAAATTTTGTAATAAACGTAATTATGAAAATCTGTTTATTCGGGAGGCAGCGGGTTTTAATCCCCGTCAGGTCATCCAGATTTCTGTTTTCCATTCTTTCCACAAATCACTAAGGGTGAATGCTCGGATGGATCTTTCAATAAGGCCGAGGCCGAAGTCTTTCCCGTTCCTTGCCATGCCCTCATTCTTTTCTCGCCTCTAATTACCTTGATGTTAATTTAACGTACAGCTACAAAAAAAAAAAAAAAAAAAAAAAAAAAAAAAAAAGATTTGTTGTAATTTAAGATGTTTAACCAGCTCGTATTGCGATTTATATAATTATTGCACTCTCCCTGTTACATATATAGATTACATGTGTATCACAACAAGTAATAAAAAAATAGGTCGTCTTGTGTTATTAGCCGAGAAACGCTGAAGAGTAGTTCGACATTACAGTGAAGAAGTTTAGATTCGCCAAGCATTCCATTTAAAATAAAATCCGATGTACGCACTGTTCATAGCGTATTTAACATAGAAAGAGCATGCATTAAGATTATGCTTACTGACCGTCAAATTTTTAAGCCCCACCTGGAGCTTGAGTTTCAACTTTGTAATCGCAGAAACGAACTACCTGATCGCCCCCTTATCAAACGATGCATGTAGTATAGCAGATCTAACTCTTCTATCTGACATCATCAGTTCCTCAAATTGGCAAACCAACATCGAAAACTCTTTGTCACCCCTGCACCGCAATTCCAGATTTGGTCTTCGGGCGCTGTAGAAAAAGTATGCGCAGTGGTTTTGTTTAAAACTGGTGTGAAAGACTGCTGTTGCTGTAGGAGAAACATTCAATAGTTGTCATTTGGAATTCTTTACCCGTCCATTTGAGGTGGCAAGCGTTTCATTCATCAGAAATTCGTGGCTACAGAAATCAGCCGTTTAAAATCTGTACAGTTTTCTTCGAAAGTGCTGCTTCGAGACGAGTTGGGAAACAAGCATTTCAGCTGACTACGTGCGTGCTAAAGGCCGTAACGCCTCGGAACAGACAACAGCCATTATGTGCGGAGTAGAGGAGTAGCGATTCCCACGGCCCCGTGGCGGGGAGTCATTCACAACAGGTTGGCGCATTCAACTGGCCACCGCAGCTGCTGCTGCACCCCATGCTCTCAATGAGCGCTCTCCACACTGACTCCATAACTCGATACTCGAAAAGCAACAACAAAAAAAAATTATTTCTTTTCTCATTAGTCTCATTGATGCAATAACTTACCTACTCATATCCATATCCCTTTAACTAATCTACATACTGTGTAATCATGTATTTCGGATACTTTAATACATAGTTCTTCCGTTCATTCAGACCATTCAAAATAAATAAAAAATTCGGAGATATCTAAAACCGAGCACTATCGACCACATTCGTTTAGAAAGATTCTTCAAGAAATTCCGTTTTCTAAACTGCTTATTTGGAATAATTTTAGGGTTTTAAGGCTCGTTTAGGTCGATGTCTGAAGTCTGTAGGGGAATGGAACTGGAAGGAATTCGGTCATATGCTTTAGAAATGAACATCCCGGTATTTGTTATGAAAGATTTAAAAATCTAATTTGAATGGGTGGAACGTGGATCAAAGCTATACTATTCAAAATTCCAACATCTACGGTGCAGAAATGATAAATTATTCTTTCTGAGAACAGATAAGTGTCTTAGATCGCATTGCGCGCTCATGCTAACACTCCTTTACGGGATACCCACCAAAGATCACGTAAAAATAAGATAAACACTCCACCTTTTTTAGTATTTAACTTTGTTTAGATTTTTTTTTTTTTTAGTTATCTGAAATATAGTAAGCTAGAATACACAGAAAACATTAGTCAAATCACTAAATCAAAGATTAAGATTGCAATAGGCGTAACGAAACTGTGGAATTTAACGTATGACAAAGATACTACTGTGTATTATGCTCATCGGTTTGCTGACATATCGGCGTCATAAAATTTTAAACTACAATACACTATGTCAATTACTGACAATCTAGTTGCAAATCATCCTGTGATAGGCTATATAAATTTTTCGATAGACAATTTAAAAGAATTTTAAAGATGACAGATTTGTAACAATATTTTAAATAATTCACCCAAAGTTTCAAGAAAACAAAAAAATAAATAAAAATAGCGGTATCCATTTATTTTATTTTATTCTTACTATTTAAAATTGGCATTTGATCTTCTGCAGCCATACAGCCAGAATTTCCTGTCATTTATTGTTAAACAATTCTATACGATGTTCTAGAATATAACGCAGAACATATAATAAATATCAAGAAGTGCGTTAGACACGTCGTTGCAGTGGTTACTCTACAGCAAGTAAAATGTTACACAAACATACAACGGAATATAATATTGTTGCTTTAGTTTTTAAACAATCCGATATAACAATACACGTGGGAAAATAATTTCGAGATTTGTAGTTTTACCTGCCGATGTAATTTTTCCCGCGCTTTTCTCTTAGTTACAGTCGCCTTGTTAGAGCCAATAGTTTTCTTATTCGTGAAAACGTTATACATTTATAATTAGCTTCCTTCAGTAGCAGTTTCACTAGAGATATCGTAAAGTAAGCCACTATTCGAATATTTTGGTAGAAAATTATAACCTAATGTGGTGACTGAATAACTAGGTAAGTCTTAAATCCTATATTTGTTTTTGAGTCCTGTGTGTTTTCGTTAAGGGAAGTAGATGTCGTAGATATCACAATGTCTCCAAAATTATTAAATACCTCATTAATATGAATATGGATTTTGAAAAAGAAAAATGAATTATTAACTCGATTGTTAGGCATCATAAGCAAACCAAAACATCTATCAACTCATAATTAGTACAACAGTTATTCAGGCCTGTTAACTGTAATGCCAATTTTTTTTTAAATACGTTTCACGTGCACTATGTTATTTCATGTTATTGTTATGGTCAGGTGATAAAAATTTATTTCCTACTGCACAATCCGCCTCTACAGTAGCTAGCTGTATGTTCTAGGTTATCGGAAGTGGATGACATGACTTAACACGAAAGCATTTTGCATAACTCACCTGCACAAAGAAAACCTTGTCAGAGGTGAAAGACAATTTAAAGGCCTTTGATAATTCCAACTGAGACCTGGGCTCGAATCGCGTACCTTCAATCTCCAGTCAGACGATCTAACACCTGAGCTACCAAACCGCTCTTCTCTATGCCCTACAAAGTAGTAACGTAAACCAAGGTATGGAGAATCTATTCAAACCGTAGACTTGTTACTACAAATCCTCAGATTGGTGATTGAAATTCAAGTGAGAATGTAAATAGACGTCTAGGAAAAATTGTTATTATTGCGATATTGGAATTCTTTAAGATCACTATACTTCTACATATTAGAAATGCACAACGTAGAAAAATCAAGACATACAAACTTTCGCATACATGTGCAACAATTTCTTAGTTCACTGATCCATGAAAAATGTAGATCCTATTCATAAAGAAATGACAATATCACATTACTACAAGGAATTACTCTTGCTGTTAATTTACCATCGTTCTAATGATGGAATGAGATGCACGATTCTGTTTCGACTAATGCAAGTTTGTCTAGACCGTACCCATTAAATTTGACATTACCTACGTGGTCGTACAATCCGTATTGTGAACCAAAATGATTTGTTAAAATTCTCTGAAGCTATGAATTTTCAGAACAAAATTCTGAATATGGAGAGCTATTCTTGATAATGTAAATAGCAAATTACGAGGACAACACAAGAAAAGTTAGAATTAGACTACTTCACCTTTACTCCACTAGGCATTATCGTTCAGATCTGTTATGTATTCCCTATGCCGTAGAAAATAGTAATGTAGACATCGTGGACCTTTAAAGAATCAGAACTCGAATTGATGGGAAAAAATCCTCTAATTTCAGGATGGGTCTAACGAAGATTGCGATTCCACTTTAACATTTACTAATGACGTTATAATACTGCGATAACCAATCGCAAGATTCAAGCAATAATTCGGTTGCAGTACACCCTGGACCAGCACGACGCCACTAAATACACTTCGGAATATTATGAGGCCAACTTTCTCGTGGAATCGCGATGCCCAGTAATCCCAGTAAATGAAATGTTAATTAAATTTTCTCATTTTAATCCCACAGACCATATCTGTAACGTTATTGCCTCCACGGAATAAAATAATATCGCCTATATCATGAATCACTAGATATACCACTATCCTTGTTACAAAAATATGAGCTACCACACTTCGAGAAAGCGTGCACTCAACTCACCGGTCTTTAGAGGACTCCTCTGAGAAGACGTCATCACAGTCGTCGCTTTCACTTAGCGACCTCTTGAGGCCGGACGACGGAGGATGCGAAGGCGGCTGGTGGCGACCCGGGGGCTGCTGGGGGGCGGCGTGGTGCGGCTGGGGGCCCGGCCAGCCCCCGTACCCCCCACGGCACTGGAGGCTCCAGGTCGGGACCGCGCGGAACAACCACGCGCCACACGCTCGGACTCTCCAGCTCTGGACTCTACTGCGCACCACCCAGGAAAATCAGTCTACAAAAACTTTGGCTGGCAAAAGGTGGATCTTGCTACGATATTCGGTTTCAGTGTTAGAGTTCAGTCACTTCCCAAAAATTGTGCAAAGATACTATTATCATTGTCATATAAACTGTCTGAAGATCCAAAGATAATCTGCATGTTGCTGTAGAAAAATATTGTCTTAAAGTACAACACAATTTTTCACACGAATTAATTGTTAAGGTGTCACAGTGTAAGGCAGGGTGGAGAGGGGCGTCGGCAAATTCCTGAATAACCTGTTGCGGAGTCTGCCAATCTGCGATAAAAGTCTTAGCAGGGGGGTGGATCCCCCTTAATCGGCGTCCGGTGGCTAACGACGGGGGTGGCTGACAAAGGCCAGCCACTTGTCTTGGTCCGGCGCGGCGGCCGCCGTCTTGTGCGTCAGTCAATTAGACCGGCACGCTTCCTGCCGCTGTAGCTGGCGTGCGCACGCGTGCTCGTCCGGCGCACTACTGACTCAGCCGCCCGCCGGTCGTGTGCAGTGAGCGACGCTCGGACACGCGGCGCGCTCCCCCCTCCACGCCGCCCCGGTCGGCCCGCCGAATTAATTACGGGGAGCCGACCAGCTGATCCCATCTCTTTCCCACAGTCGGAGCCGCCGCCCTACCCTGCCGGTGCGGCGTGTGCCGCCTTCAATTGCAGACACTGTTATCCCGGCTCCTTTATCGGAGCACACACAGGACGGGGTAGCTGGCATTTATGGTATTAACACCAGCGATCAGGTTGTTGGTCCGTCGCCTATCTACACACGCGACAGCAGGAATTTAAGAAAATAAATATATCGAACAGAGATATATTCTTAACATGGCCGTAGGCGTTGTAAGTCTAACATTAAATGCTTCAAAATTATTGACCAGGGTAAAGTACAGAAGATTATAAAGAATAGTAGACGAGATAGTAGGTGATGATCAGTTTGAGTTCAGGAAAAAACGGCTGTGGTAGAAGGCGAAGTAAGATTAATAATTGAACGGCGGATGGAAAAAAAAACTTTTATGGCATTAATTGATTTAGAAAAACTTTTGATAATCTTGTGTGGAATAATATGTTCAAAATTCTAAACAAATCAGGGCTAAGCTGATAATTGAGGACATAGGGTGTAAAGCTTATGTAGAAAAAAAAAAATGCATTGTAAGCTCTGCCCAAATACTTCGCGATTGCAAACTCTTTGTCATAATGTATCCATATACTTACTATTGTGTCTAAAGGTTTGAAATTGCGTCAAACAAAAACTACAGCAGCTATTGGTTGATGTTTGAATATTTTGAGAGCTTATACATACATAATGTCACATGACTATGTGGCCGAGGGTGGAACAAGAAAGTGTAATCATTTCGAGATGGTACAGATACACCCCTCAGATCACTCTTTATTTGAGATGAGCTCTCATTTCAAAAAATAACAACAAAAGATCTCTGGATTCTGTCTTATTTGATTATTGGTTTCTTCAGTTTTCTGAAATGTAGTAAATTAAAATAAACGGAAAACGTGAATCATACTTAATAATCATAAGTAATATTTAATTTATTGCAAAAATCTTTGTGCTTTAAAACATACTCATCAAAGATGATTCTGCTTTTATTTGGATTGTGTTTACATTGTTTTTTGAATTCGGTAATTTGTTTCTTCAATTTTCCGAATCGTAGTAAATTAAAATAAACTGAATAGATTTTTATATTATTTGAAGCACACAATTCTTCACGAACATCGTGATTTTTAATTTTTCTTTAAACATCTTTGTACTTAATACTAATTGTGTTTTGCTGTTTTGTTCCGTATCAGCAATCAAAAAAGTGATGTTTTAGTTAACTGTTAGAGAAATAATATTTTCCATTGTGACCACAGATGTAGTCCTAAACAAAGTTTGTACTTGGTGACATAATTCTATACTTCTCGTGGTTTACGCTAGTTCGATTATATAATAATCATCTCTACATATTAATATGAATAATTTTTGAAGCAGATCTAATTTCTTATATTATATCACGTTAAAATATAAGTAAATTTACAAAACATCTCACGGAAATTGTATATATTTGTGGAGAATTATCGCCACAGAAATTCGGGATTCCCGTCTATGGCCCAGTTGAGAACTTTTAACCGAACGTGATGGGTAACGTTCAAACCCGGTATTCGGGAGGACACAGCATCAAATGCTCGTTCGGCAATCCAGATATCCCTTTTCCATGGTTTCTCGAAAACATTCAGGCCGTATGTGGTGATGGTTTCTTCATGAGCCCGTGGCCAAATTCCATCTCGTCTCTTGCCCTCCCCTTCTCCTCATCATATCTTTGACGTCGACTTGTTGTAAAGTCACAAAAAAAAAAGAACTTATGGGATAATATAAAACGTAAACAGGCTTTTTCCCGCCACGTGGAATTAAAAACTTTTTCCGAATGCACGCGTTGTTTTTGCATGAACTAGCCTTTAGAGTGTGCAGATAATATTCAGGCCAGGCGTCACGAAGGAATCTGGTACGATTCTTGGTATCATCATTCAATTTTTTTTATTTTCCCAGTATCACTCCGTGCGAAAGTCGGAAAAGTCAAGGCCCAATTTCTTTCCTTTTATGGCCCCTATCCTCTCCCGAATATAACATCCTACAGGTTGACATAGACAAGGCTTTAGGACATAACAAGAGGGCTATGAAATCAAACGTTACGAATATTGGATGCTACTGGAATATAATCTTTCCGCCGGGTGCGTGATATATAGTACGAGTTTCTCTTTCCAGAGGCGCTAGTAACATCGTTTATGACCTGTATTCTTTGACTGTTTGATGAGACATACCTGAATCGGGCAGCCAAATGAATACGCCGCTATTCTTTAAAGCCGCGTGCTCATTAGCGAGCTGTAACTATAACCGTTGCACGTTACTGTTACCAAATACGATAGTGTGTACGTGGCTCGCGAGCCTGCCGCGAGCGGAACGTGTTGCATTCGCAGCGAGCCGACAAGAAACACGTCCACATTCTGTAACTGTAAGGCAAGGCGCAAATTGAGACGCGTATAGCGCGTGTGACGTGACGCAGCACAGCATGCTTTTTTTTTTCTTTTTTTTTTTTAAGTAAAGAATCAAATACAACAGCGCACATTGGGAACACGACGCAACGTGGCGCGACTCGCGTCTGCTCACATTCGCGCGGCGCTGTGGTCGAGGCATAGTTTCTCGCGCCACGCTTGTGAACAAGTGGTATTGTTAACTCTGTAATCATTGCCTTAATTGTACTAAGACAAAAATGAAAAATCTGACTTGGACTTGGGGTGTCACTGCAAATAGTTGTAATCTGACGGACGATCAATATTGCCCATATTTCCACAAATAGCCATTTCACAATTTTTCGTTAATACAGATCGTACATACTAAGGAAAGGATTTTTCTAATTAGTACATCAGAAACTAACGTTCGCTCTAACATGTCCATACATAACCTATAGAATTTAAAACTTACACAAATGAAGTGTGGAATTTTGTAAATATTTTCCAATCATAACGGATTGACCTCGCCACAGAACTGCTCCTCAATTGTGGAAATACTCAGTGAAATTCTTTCTCATTTTTAAAACAGCTGATGAAGTTTCTTGTTCATGCAATGATTGAGTTTGCTGCAACATTTTGATATCGTTCACATCTTCTGCTACACTACTAACTTGGTTCAACTCCCCATACTGCCAAGTACTTTTATTTCTTTTTTTATATTCAAAAATCATCGAGCATTGATTTTATTTCATTTAAAATTCATTTACGTATTTTCATTATGCGAAATATTGTTTAAAACATCAAATGTTACATAATATACAGACTCAATTTTTTAGAAAATCTTTATTTTGTTGTTTATTGTTAATAAGTTTATTTCTTATGTGTTTTCTAATGAAAGTTTCATCTTCATCTTATATACTTCTATCTCACCAGTTAATATTTTAAAGTAAGTGTAGTAAGTAGTTGTTCAAAATGGGAGCCGATTTCACAATATCTTTCACCGTATCCTCTTTATTATCAAATGGTTTCCCCAACACACGAAACCATGAAGACAGTATACCGAAGGCGCTTTGCGTGGTTTGTTGAGCTCGAAAAATTCAGGCGTTGAACACTTGGTGTTCATAATTTCCAGTTACATGCCTCCTTGTATATGGTACCATTATATTTTCTGTTAAAAGAAAGACCTTATCTCCCAAGAAAACGTGCGGCATTGGCTTAGAAATCCTTTCAGCAGACAGAAGTAGTAACATGTGTTTCATCTTTTTCATCCCCGATACACTACGAGAAAATACATTTCCATTGACGAATCTGCCCATATCTGCCATACTAACGGTGATGAATTTGTAATCCGCATCCGATTTTCCTTTTCGATAAAATATACTCATTAGGCTATTTAAATTTCTTATTCAGCAAGAAATAAAACATAACTCCATGTTCGGCATCATCTGATTCTAAATAATGACAAATGTTAATAATAATAACAAGTGTTCTCTTCGCGTGTCGTATATTTTCAGACGCGAGTGGTACGCGCGCCATAATATGCTGTGGTGAGTCATAGAACCACATTAACATGAGGTATGTGGGTAACGAAACAAAACACGCATTACGCTGGCTTAGAAGGACATTCTGCAGGACAGGGGTCAGCGAATTCAAGTGCATTACGGCGAATTTTCCATTCAGGCTGGAAGAAAGACGAAACACAATGGGACTTGCCAGTTTGTAAAGGCAGATTTACGACCTTTCACTGCTCAGAATGGGGTCGGCCGCAGTTCTATGCATGGACAGTTTTGACGTGTGAGATGTATATCGCGTGACCCATTGTAGATACGTGATAACGTCAAGACACGCCAAATTAGAGATTCTGTGAGTGCTCACTGCGTGAAAATAATAAAACCGAGTGGACACGAAAGAAATACGACAGTTTCCGAAAAAATCCTCCAACCCAGTCAAATGAATGGTGTATTGAACCTGAGAGTGCTTGGAGGGGCGAATGTTTTGCCAATAGTATTGTAGTATATAGAATAGTTCTTTTTTTTTTGTATAATCTTGTTTCATGTCCGCCAATGAGGAGAGAGACAGGAACGTCTACATCGACGATAGGAACAGAGAAAATCGACGAAGGAGGAGAAGAGCATCCCGAGGTTTTAAAAGGTGGTGCAAGATGCTCTTCGTAGTCTTTTTTGGGTCTCACTGGTTCCTGTTCACTTGTGCTTCCGCACAAGAACGTCCTGAAAGCCGACAGCATATCATGCGATCGGTAGTGTTCTCATTTTGAGTCACAAGGTGACAGATAATTTCAGTGTGGGGTCGGAGTTTGCTGACTACGTCAATGCTGGACAGACGGTAAAAGACAAACATTGCACCAGTTAATAATATTGTGTTTGCACTTTAAACCTCCGTGGTCACCCAACATAACGCTCTGAGCGGAGAAGTCCGACCGATAAGAATTCTCTCACTCCGATATATAAACTGAGAGATTAGCCGTGGCATTTTGTAAATTGAATTTAGTAGTTTCTGTCATTGAAACGAAGGACATTAGCTTTTTTTTTTTTTTTTTTTTTTTTTTTTTTTTTTTTTTTGTAACTGCTTTACGTCTCTTTTTAACATCGAGGTCTTTAGAGACGGGAAAGGATGGGGGGCAAGGAATGGGAAGGAATTCGGCCATGGCCTTTTGAAGGAAGCATCCCGGCATTTGCCTGGAGTGATTTGGGGAAACCATGGAAAACCCAAATCTGGATGCCCGGACGGGGATTCGAACCGCCGTCCTCCCGAATGCGAGGCGAGAACGCTAACCGTTACACCGCCCCACTCGGTAACATTAGCTTTTAACAAATAATCTCATTACGTGTCCTGCCGAAAACTGTAAACTGTTAAACTGTTAGTGTGTTTATAAAATCTGGACGGATATTTTGTTGTGTTGTATTACTTAATTTTAATGGCCATTAATGTAGGGCAAAGGTGTTGTTTGTGAATAATTTTGATTGTTTATCATTATTAAATTTAAATCACCTTATGCCTGTTGGCCATCATTCAAAGAATATATTGTCAGATTACAACTTTTCATTCTTATTAGTGATCAATAAATCATTTTGAGAACCCTTTTCAATCCACAATATAAATAATCATTTGCATTTTTGGTAAATTTAAATAATAATTAATTACCATTTATAATGGCGGTATACCGTACCCGCTTCAATGCGGACACTACGCTACGCGTGTCTCACGCGCGCGTCATGCCACTCGTGTCACGTCATGTCACACGCGCTATACGCGTCTCAATTTGCGCCTTGCCTAACCGTTGCACGTTACTGTTACCGTGAACCATAGTGTGTATGTGGCTCGCGAGCCTGCCGCGAGCGGAACTCTTTGCATTCGCAACGAGCCGACGATTGTCGGTTTTTGGTGCGAATCAAAGGGCGCTCGCAGTGCGTTCGTGGACGTCTAGAGTGAAGAGTGTTGCACGCTGCGAACCTATCAGTATGCTCAAGCGTCATAAGTGAATGGACAGAAGATAAATGTCTTAAGTTGATAGACGCCTATAAAGAATATGAGTTTAGAAAATTATGTATTAATTTTCTGAAATAAATTAGATTATTATTGAATAAAGGATTAACTTGATTTGTTCTTTCAATGGTCCTATCAGCGCCTGGCACACTTCAGGAACAATTGAGCTTATGGCGTGTTTGGAAATGCGAAACAGGTATTGTAAACTTGTAAAAAAAAATTCGCCAGTAGCTAAGTATGAGCGTCACAGCTAATCTGTCCTCAACTGACACTGCTTCTCGGAACGAAGTGTTTCTTCGTTCTATCTTGAGCCCAACATGTTCATTAGACATTAAAAATCAATTGGAGAGATTCTCGTGAAATTTTTGTAATGACCACTTGTTTGATGAGTTCTTAAAAGAAGAATTAGATCACTTCTTTCTAGTTACTTTCTATGAATATGCCATCTTCGTGGCCGTTTATAGTCATCCAGTAAAGCATCTACAAGTATGTATGCTGCACAAGCGAGAGACACTTTGACCGAGTTGGCTTGTCGTTACGGTTACAGTGATGTGGATTAGCGTACAAAGTAGAATCTCGTTACTGTATCCGTTCGGTTACAGTTACAGCTTGCTAGTAAGTACCCGGCTTAACACGCACCATCGCAGCTACGAACAACAGTGGAGCCAAATATTTTTACAGGCTTTGTGTTGTACATATTGTAGTGCTTATACGTCAGGCCTACATGTTATTAATTATAAATATAAAATAATGTGTTTATTTAGTTGTTTTATAAATTGTAAATGTATGGTGCTGATATTTTATGATTATCTCTGAAAGCAAAGTTGCGTTGGAGCCGAAACGGGGGAATGAATATAAAGACAAGAAGGAAGACAGATTATGAAAAGACTAGGATTGTGTGAGAGTACGGCTGCAGCCCGAGAAGCTGCATAAATCAATTAGTTGGACTGCTAGCTGGAAAGGCAACTGAATCATATAAAGTTTATTATTGCGGCGGACAATTACTCGCGCATAAGTGAAACTTGTAATTTGTTTCTAATGCAGTAGTGAAAATTAGCGGAATAAATATGGTGTTAGCTTAATTTGCAAAGTTATTAATGAAAGCGTGGAAGTAAGAGAATAATAAAGGCTTGACAAAGTTGCATAAACTTTCTCTCTCAGATAATATAGGTAGAAGAAGGGTGAACTTTTTGAATTGTAATCTGAGAGTTATCACCGTACGTCATATAGGATAAAAGATACTTAACACTTTGCAAGAAATATCCTTCACTCACTTGAATTTGTTTTTAGTTCTTTTCGTTTTAACCTATAGTTAAACTAGAGCATAGATTAACACTTCTTTGAGAATATCGTATAACACACACGTTCACAAGGACAATATTAAGTTGCTCATAAACCATTTCAGGTGCATCACTGCTGTTGAGATTTCCTGTGTTTTTCATGTGTATAATCCCTTATTTTTGGACTAACATTTATTTTCATCCATTCTCTTTTTTTTTCTTATTTTTTTTATGGCTTTACGCCTCGTATATCATTAGAGGCGGGAAAGAACTGGGGACAAGTAACGGGAAGGAATTCGGCTATGCCCTGTTGAAGGAAGTATCCCGTCATTCGCCTGGAGTGATTTACGGAAATCATGGAAAACCCAAATCTGGATGCCCGAACAGGGATTCGAACCCGCGTCGTTCTGAATTTGAGGCTAGAACGTTACCGCTCATCCGCCAAGCTCGATAGTCAGTTCCATTGAGCTTCACCTTAACCACTCAACACTATTATTCTCTACATGGAATCAACAGATTGTGACAGAAAATTTCAGTTGAGGTGTATCTTCAAAGAGTCAAAAATTATAGTGAATGGAAATTCTGGGAGTGAATAAATGAAACAAAAATCACAACACTCTGGATAACAGGAATAATCAATAATATGCATAAATTGGGAAATAATGAGAATGATTTCATCCAGGTCATTAGGGGTAGGAAAGGACGGGGTCAAGGAACGGGAAGGAATTCTGCCACGGCCTTTTGAAAGAAGCATCCCGTCATTCACGTGAAGAGATTTGGGGGAAACAATGGAAAACCCAAATGCCTGGACGAGGATTCGAACCCATGCCTCTCGAATGCGAGGCCAGAGCGTTATCCACTCACCCGCCATGCTCGGTAAGACGACTATGAGATAAAATTACTTCCCGAACGAAGCAGTTGGCAAGAAGACGAGTGGTCTAGGGACGAAGAAAGAGAACAACATCGCAAGAAAATAAGTTTCACTTAAGCACCAAGGTGCTCTATTGTAAAAATTTTGTGATCGTATTTCTTACTTGCCTGTATGGAAAAAATCTAATATAATGAAAATGCCAGTTGTGTCATGAAGTTGCCCCTGGTGGAACGGTGATGGAATTTGCAGTAGAAAGGTGTAGATTATACATTAACCGTGTTGAGACCTGTACCGATTATATTCGAATTTCACTGAAGTGACCTCATCTTTCACTTCTGTGGCTATATGTTGCAGGATACAATGATTCGTTTCACAGTGACTTTGATATTATCTCCAAAATCTGCTGACTGGCATCGGTGGCTGCCATTGAATGTTAACGCCTTCACCATTTTCACCTCTGGGCTGGCTGAAATCTAAATCCAGTTTTCTGATATAGTTCGCGGTAGGACTGTTATGATTTTAAATTTACACGACATCAAGGCGGTGTCAGTTTGAACTATTGTTACATTCCGCCGTTGTCGTTGACGAATTTCTCGTTTTCGGTGTCGGATTTACGTCCTTACATTCACCACTGTATATAAAACTTGGGCCATACAAGGTAGCTTTTGCATTCTTCACCGCGCATAGAAGTAAAGCCGCTGCAATCAGAAGATTGCAAGAAGTCCTCCAACAGACTGAAGCCTGGGCCAGACGTTGGAGAATAACCTTAAACTCAACAAAGACACAAGCTATTATGCTGACCAGGCGCCTGGGGAAGCGTGACTGCCGGCAAAACCGTATCCGCAACTTGCACCTAAATGGTGAAGACATCGAGTGGTCGACCACAGCTAAATACCTCCGCCTGATTCTGGACACTCGTCTAACCTGGAAACATCAAATTGAGGAGATACGACGAAAAGTTGCAGCTAGGCTACAAGAATTATACCCAATACTCAACAGGGATAGCTCTTTGTCAGCCAGCACGGGCGTCAGTGTTTACTGCAGCCTAATACGTCCGGTGATTGAATATGCGTGCCCTGTGTGGAGGTATGCATCCAAGGCCCAAATAAACCGTCTGCAAACGATGCAGAACAGATCACTCCGGCGAGCACTACATGTGCCGAACCGATTTCCCACAGCAGACCTTCATGAAGCAGCAGGTATCCCACTGCTCCAGGAAAGAATTGTGGAAATAACCAAATCTTTCTATAGGACATCACGAAAGTCAACTAACACACTGATAGGTAACCTCGGCCAGTATTATACTAATTTTGACAAACACAAAAGACCATTGTCAATCCTAACTAATAACTTAACAAACAAAGAGCAACCAAAAGACAAACCAACAGTAAAGGGACTTAATCTGAAAGATTGAAGGAAATGTCTAAAGACAAAACCTTCACCACAACTGCTTACAACATACGAGCAGAAATTGCTCACGGGCGCGGTAGCTTTGGTCGAGCGAACTGGCTTTGTTTTTAGAGGTTCTCTGTATCACCTAAATCATGGGTAGTTGTGCTTGCATTTTTTTTAATGTAGTAAATGTTTTGAGATAAATAATATAAACCTGCTGTTAACGTGAATTATAGCAATGAACCTCGTCTAATGACTTAATCACGAATGTGTTAACCTCTGATGCCTACGCAAACTCAGCCATATGTTTCTACTTTCATTTAGAAGTTCATAACCTAAAACATTGTGTTTTTTGAGTTTGGGAACTGTTTTTTGTTGTTGCTGCCCTCTTTCCGTTTAACTTTGGTGATTAATAGGTATTTTTTATCTTATTTCATGTATATAACGACTGATTAAACCATACAGCCAGCTTCTCCGTTATAGTTCATTTTAACAACGTATATGTGTGGAGCAGATTTTGCATGATTATTTCTTTCAAACTATGAAAGATACAAATACATGGCACACATTAATGGATTGAGAAAAGTTCAAAGTTTTGCTGTACACATTCGACATGAACACCATGTGATGCGTGACAAACATCAAAACAGTAGCCTCTTTCTTGCCACACACGCATT
Source organism: Vandiemenella viatica (assembly GCA_031002005.1). Taxonomy (NCBI): domain Eukaryota; kingdom Metazoa; phylum Arthropoda; class Insecta; order Orthoptera; family Morabidae; genus Vandiemenella; species Vandiemenella viatica. The sequence goes on from JARYHS010013631.1 coordinate 92,145,642, forward strand.
AACTATTCACAGTGCTTATCCCTTTGCATATGAACCTATCTTCTGCGATTTTTTTTATGCCAATCGTAAATCTGTTTAAGATGAAGTGGAACTATTCAACTTACTACAGAATACAGTTTACACATCAACAATGGATTTAATTTTTCCAAACTGTAGCACACAAAACGACTTCTCCTGTGGCGTTGCCATTTTTACGCAGACAGACAACAGCGCTGTTGACGGCAGCAAATGGAACTACTAGGCGGGGTTACAATCTTTGAACTTTCCCTCTACCCAGTGATGTGTCGCATGCATTTGTATCTTTTATATCTTTTTAGTTTGTGAAAAAAAATTAAAATCTGCTCCTTCTTTTTAGATGTATGTATAACTACGTGAAAATCTGAAAACTGCGAAATGTCGGAACACTACCTTAATATAAAGATACCAGTATAAGATGATACTATACGAAATATTAGCAGAAATATTACATCGGAACGAAATCAGATCCACTATAAGACATATAAGAAATATTACTTAAAAGACACAGTATTTTGTAATCGCTGTTTGCACATCCATTTTTTAAACATAAATCACCACTATTTTTTTATTTCACTTATTTGTATAATTTTGATCAGTTTTTATACTATGTACGACATGGTCATTGATTTCAATATATTAAATACAATATAGACAACACCTAATCAAAACGCGCATACCGAACGTGGTGGGTTAGCGGCAACGCTCTGGCTTTGCATTCGGGAAGACGCGGTTCGAATCCTCATCCGAGCTTCCAGATTTTTTTTTTTATGGTTTCCCCAAATCACTGCAGGCGAATACCAGGATCCTTCCTTCAAAAGGACATGGTCGAATTCCTACCCGTTCCTTGTTCCCAGTCCCATCCCGCTTATAATAAACTCGACGTCGACGAGGCGTAAAGCTATACTCATAGACATCGTCACTTCTTAGCTGCATCTAAACCGCTCGCAGCATGGGGAGAAAACAGCGGCGAGCAGCTATGAGTCACTCACCGCCGCATAGCGACGGAGAAAGGACACCCGTGCAGCAACGCCAGTTGGAGTTCCAAGTATCAGAGATGCTCCGTCAAGTAGAGGACTTGAGGAGAAAAACTCAGGACCCAAACTCGCTTGCTAACGAAGTGAAGAAGGGTCTTCTCGGTGCTCAAGATGAAGAGAAGTTACAAGACTCTTCAGTAACGACTCAGCCTTCGTTGCCAGCAGTACCTGACTCTCCAGTTGGGAGCAAGAACATCCTGTCCCCTACGAAGGCAGTTATACAATTCTAGCTAGCGAACTCATCCTCTGCTTCCCTGCGAAGGAGGGGTTGCGGCTCTTACCGGAGCATCCTTCACAGTTGCGACGCCTAACGGCCTATTTGAATGGGCGTGGCATCCACCACAACCCACAGATCCCTCGACGACCAACCAAGATGGTCGTTCGGGGTCTGCCTGCAGATGTGCCGGAGGAGGTGGTAGCTGCCGAGCTCTCCAGTGGCGGCATCGTCGCCTTTGCAGTTCATCAAATGCGCTGCCCAGGCACCGATGAGCGCCTCCCACTGTAAACGTTCCAGCCTGTGAATCGCGTACCGCGGGGGCAACGCACAAGAACTATGCTCGGACGGAAGGTCTGCCATGAACTCAAGAAGAGACCTCCTCTAGCCCTGGCGCAGTGTTTTCGCTGCCAGGGTCATGGATACATGGCCCGCGACTGCACCGCTGAAGAGTGCTGTGTCAGATGTGCCGGATATCACAGAGTCGCCGAGTGCAGCGTCCCACGAGATGGGGTGCCCACCTGCTCCAACTGTTCCGGCCCCCACCCAGCATGCTACAGCGGCTGCCCCATTAAGAAGAGCCTGCGCGCCAACACGAAGGCGTCTCGCACCAACGAGTTGGTGCCTTCATCTACCAAAGATCAGCCCGGCCGACATCCAGCAGCAACCGGATCTGAGCGACCCGCGATGGCGAAAAAAGCAGTCCACTACCCACCATCTGCATCACCAGGCGGATTGCAACCACCACGACACTCTCAACGTCATCATCCAGCTGCTACAATAGCAATCCCTGCTAATGACGCAAGTCTTAGCAAATGCAGCCAACCCGGGAACGTCACACCCGAAGACGCCACATAAAAAATGATAACAACCCAAATGATATGGAAGGAGATGCGCTCCACGCGCAAGAACTTCCCCACACTCTGGGGGCAATGTTGTCCCAGATGATATAGTGTCAGTCAGGCGTAAAGCCATAAATACAAAAACGCGCATCCCATAGGCACGATTCGAACTAGTGAGCCTACAATTCATGTTTCGCATCACCCTATATATGGTTGGCGTGGGAAAGGGAAGAAACCATGGGAACCAAATTAACATTCCACAGCTCTAAATTAGCCAATATCTTTTTTCCCAGAGCAAGTCTAACGACTAACCTGTTGAACAGATTATCTTCGCCTGTTAGAATCAAGTTACAGATTATTTTGTTGCTTATCACAATATACGAGTATGCTTTCATCGCATACGTTTCCCCATTTTAGATTAAATAATGACAGTGGTTTCATTTCTAAAGATTTCCGTATTTCTCTTGCTGCATAAGTTTCTGGTAGGCCCTATATGGGCATCTTGATGGTGATTTAGCAGCTATGAATAAAATAATGGACACGCAAACAGTCATAAAGTTTCATTTTCAAACTTAGCTGCCATCTATTGGCAGAACACATTGGTTGAGACCCTAATTCGGATGCCTGGGGTACCTCGCCAAACCAGGTAGCTACATTTTGGCCTATGTGAACACCTCCTTCCCCCCACGTAGCCCGACGTGGCTTTTTTCTCTACCCCCCTCACCCCTCCCCGCATAGCATGTAGCATTTTTCCATATTGACTCCAGAAGACGTTTTGTATTGTTTTATCGTGTCAGACTATCGTAAATTACATACGGATATAATTGAATGACGGAAATAAATATTTAAAGACTGTTGAGTGTTCTGTACCTCATTTTAACTGTGACAAGTAATATGAACGAAAAGCTACGTGGCCTGGCTCGGAGCCCCTCTTCCCCCTCCCCCACGTAACCCAGCGTAGCTTTCCAGCCAACCCCTCCTCCCCAAGACTGTGCCACGTAGTTTATGGACGCTCCCTTGGAGTACAGGTCAATTGCGATGAGTACATATTTTAAAATTACTATTATATTATTGAATAAAACATGCTCAATGTTGTTTTTATTTCATCAAATTCCTTCAATCAATAGGAGTTTTAACTCCCTGCTTCCTTGATTACTTGCACCTTTGGTATTAACTTTTACTGCAGTTCTGAATAATTAATTATTTCAGCTTGTTAAATCCAAGACCGTTCGAGGGAGATTCTGTCTTCTAGAAAATAATTATTTTCGCTGGCGTACAGTAAATAATACTGAAGATTCTTTTCCTCGTCTGTGGCCAGATTACAGCCAAATAGAACATCAATGATTCAGATTGGTTTTTGCGAGACACATTGATAGACGCTGTCTTCCGAAACCATCCAACCAGGCTGGAAGAACCTTGAATCATCATTGATCTGTGTGGCTACTGAACCCATTTCCGTTGAAACATTGCAGCATGTAATGGCAAATTTCATTCTGCGTTTGCGGCGCCTCTGTACTTCGAGCAGAGTACATTTTAAAAACATTGTGATGCCATTCATTCATTGCAAAGACTGCATGCAGAGGACGAGTTTATTTGTGCTAGTGATGTGCCGGATCGTTAAAAATGTATATCCGCGGATACGGATACAGATACGGATCATTATTGTCTAGAACCGCGAATACGGATACGGATACGGGTCTCAACTTTCTCAACTTGGACCGACAGTGAAAAAGTCGTCAACTACGATCTATTATCGACGAACGTCTGGCTTACGTGACGTGTTTTGACCTTGAACTGTGCGTATTTACCTTTATTTTTTAGGATGACATAGGATTGCGAAGATGATATACGTTTCTGTTTTTTTTGGAAGTTGTAAGTAAAATTAAAATAAAAACAATTTATACAAAAAAGTATAGTAGTGTAACATGGAAATATTTTACGATAGTAAATGATGAATCTGCTAAATACAAACTCTGTGAAGGTATGTATTTCCATGAATGTACAACTTTCTTAAAAATTCATCTTCAGACGAAATACTCAAAAAAATATGAGTTATTCTTAAAAGAAGACTCCGCTAAGAAGATTGCCGACGAACACATTCAGCAGGGAACGTCTTTAAAAAACGGTAAAAAGAGAATTTAGAAAAAAAACCATTTTTTAACGAATACAATGAAAAAGTCAAAATGTGGGATAATAAAAAATATATATATATTTTAAAAAAAACTATTTAATTGCAGAAATGATAGCTTTATCTGGATTACCTTTTCAACACGTAGAAGATTTTGAGTTCCGATGATTGCTGGATATTGTTATTGCTAATTATGTTCTAAAAGGCAGGAAATATTTTACCGAATGTATCTGCAGTGAACTTTAGGATCGAAAATAAAGACGTGTTGAAGGATTTTGAGAGAGTTTCCTTCACATCCTATATCTGGTAGGCTTTTTTGGTAGGGTGTTTCATTAGTATCCAGAACATTACAAAAGATTTATAAGGGAAAATATCGTTTTAAAAAGCGATGATACTTGAAGAACGCCAAACGGGAGATTACATTTCGTAAATATTTCAAAATATGTTTGAAGGATGGGGAATCCCAAACAGAATGTGCACTGCAGGGTAAGAGATGGATGATCCAGCATGAAGAGTTCCTGTACTTTATCTGAAGTAGATAATATTGATTGTGCTGCACATCAGCTGCACCTGATTGTTAAAAAAACTGTTAACAATAACAGTAAATAAATGGGTCGCACATATTTATCATCACCTGTAACAAGCGTTCCAAGTGAGCAGTTTTTCAGTGCAGCAGGAATAAGTTATGATGCTCATCGTAATAGACTTTTGGGTGACAAAACTGCCAATTTACTCTTTTTGAAGTAAAATTTACCAAACTTAATGTTAAATATAACATTTTTTTTTTTTAGTTTGTGTAAAAGTGATTATTTGATTTGATGTAAACACTTAATCAGTATCTTAAACATAATTTCAGCTAGAAAATCACAAAGAATAGAGGCCTGATCTCACTGCAAAGATAGTTAAAGTAATACCTTAAAACTTACTACAGTGGTAAGTTACCAGTTAACTTTGGTAAACTAGTAAAATAAATGTAAGAACGAAGATTTCTCCGGCGTACGACTGCAATGAAGTCTTCACGGGTGTACCGCCGGATGTGTTGTGAAAATACGATATTTCGACGACTAGCTCCGCCATCTTCACAGATAGGGTATCTGTGAGTCAGCCGACCAGTGCAGATGTCTCCACACCTGAAGAAGACGGCGGAGCTAGCCGTCGAAATATCGTGTTTTCACAACACAATCAGGCAGTACAGCCGTGAAGACTTCATTGTAGTGAAATATATGATTAAATAATTAATTTTTGAAATATAAAAGTGCCAGATGTGAGAATTTAAGAAATATGAAGTAATTGGAACTGAAGTTAATAGTATTTCATTGCTAGATATCTTTAAGAATTTACATACCTGCTTAATAAAATTCTTTACAAAAGATCCGTTAAAGATCCGCTAAAAAGTAACGGATACGGATACAGATCTTTTTTCCCCCTCGGATACCCGCGGATACGGATACGGATATCCGGCACATCACTAATTTGTGCATTCTGATACGAGCTGTACAATGTACAACGCCATCTATTAACAGTTTTTATAACTTTTCTTTAAAAAAAACTTCTGTATGAAATTCTGACGGCTTTCACAGTAAAAATACCGTTTGATGCACTCTTCTGTCGAGCTTTGTTTTCGATATTTTACATTTTGAAATAAGGGGCTCCTTTTGTGAAACCCTGTATGTTTGTTTTTAAATTCTCATTTACAGTTTTCGAAAGTTGAAGAACCACGATGGCGCATTTAGAATTGCGATAAAATAAAATTCATCATATTCTTATCTCAGAATTTTTCTATCCATTAAGTTGTAAATATAGCTTACGTGAAGCTAACATTTATGAAAATGTCATACATTCTCCGTAGCAAAATAATGTGAAAGAGATCTAGAAACGATAATGATATCGCTTGTTTGCACATAGCTAAGGAAAAAGGTCTGGAAGGAAAATTCTAAATGAACAATGTCTGCAAATTATTACTGGTTGTCTCGGATTCACATCATTTGAAAAACAACATGGTCTGTCTATTACACGACTGGAGTTAGCTGCAAAATATGAACGGAGTAAGGTTAAAAAGAGTGCTCCTCAATAATTTCGACATCAACTTCTCAGATAAAGGCTTACATTTAGGAACGGTTTCCTAAGGACGGCGGATGAATTCGGTGTCCCGCCGAATGTTGTCCGGCTCAATCTATATCAAGCGTAACTGGTTCACGTAGGAGAATTGTTATCCACTGGAGAAGTCAGGTACCAATGTTAACTGGAAAGCGTTAAACTGGCTCAGAAATGGTTTAAGCTGGACCAACAATAATTAATTTAAGACGATCGCCTTATCTCAAGGATACAATAACTCCATATAGATACAAGGCACAACGGAAAACCCAGCATCTATACGGCTGCCACCAGTGCCTAACTACCTGCACTTAAAATCTCGATATATTCCTATCAGAAATACTGGCTAGCTCGATATTGATTGTTGTACTTCTTTTCTCTTTTAGTTTATTGCTAATAACTGATTGCGTTTCTCCTTACTATTGCAATAGAAAAGCTTCAGAAACTAAATAAGTAATAAATGTATCCACTACGTTACGCATCTTACCAAATATTCAGTTCTATGTAACTGTTGGGTCATAGCGCGGGTGACTGACCTGCGGTTTATGGGAGGAGTAGGGGGAGTGTGAGACTAAATATAAATAAGCGCCGATAAAATAAGTACCTTTTACCTGACATGACGATAGAATCGTGCACTCTGACAGCAGCATAAAGTTTCCATGGCAAGATTTGAGACTGCTCAGATAGAGACTAAGTATATCTGTGTTGCATGAGTAGATGATACTTCAACAGCAATCAATACCTGATTAAATAAAAAAGCTACGTGTTTGAACAACTCGTTTGGTATATTCCTGAGAGGAATAGATTCAGTCCTAGTTACGACGTCTTTGTCAACAATCCTGGGTTTAGAAATACTTAAATCAGGTAATATGATTTTTTTTGTTATTATAGATGGAAAAAAATAAGTAATATTGAAAAGCTGGAAATGTTTCCTGAGAGGAGGAAACTATTGCAAGTCATAACAGAAAGAATGAAGAACAGGATGGAACACTTGTTGAGAGGGGAGTGCTTGTTAATAGACGCCTTGGAAGGATTACTTTGTTGGAGGAGAGTGAGAGGAAGAAAGAGATAAAACATCGTAGATAAAATCAAGGGATTCTGAAACTACAAGGACATGAAGAGGAATGCAGAAGACAGTAAAGTATGGAGACCAGCCATGTTAAAACCTGCTTAATGCGGAACACTAATGATGATGACGATTTCAGGGTATGCCTAACTTCATGGAACAAAACTCTGAATAGTTGTAACATTTGGAACTGATAAACATAACAATAATTTCAAGGTGTCTTTACAATTTAAACCTTTACAACATTTAAAATCATTTTGAAAATGTGTACTGTTTGTAAAGTCTCGACCTATGACTACAAAATACTTAATATATATAAGGAAAAGGAAAGTATGTGCAGATAAGCTGGTAAGTTTCTTTGGTCAGTACCTGCAGCAATTTTGCCACCTTTTGTCTCTAACTTGGTTTTCTCATGACAGGCATTTTAAGTTGCTTATCAAGACGTTCCGTATCGATTATCAAGATACTGGTGTATGTTGATACTATTATAAAGACGTAACTACAATGTTACAACGGAACGACATCAAATATTTTATTTAAAAAAAAAATTAATTTTGGTGACTACGTCACACAGTAGACACGAAAGTTTTATTGATTTATTCTTATTTGTATGACTTCATTCGTTTCGCAAATTGTTGACAACTATTGCGTTTACCTAGACCCATTAATCAGATCGTGTCAGAGTTAACGCATTGTCACCGTGGAAAAAAGTAACTTTTTTTATCCGAATAACACCATGCCATTCGTGCGCTGAAATCATTAAGCTTTACGACGCGACAGCAAGAATTAACTAATCCCGGTCGATAGCTCAAGTAGAAATCTCATTCAACGAAAAATGGATACCAAACTCTACACTCTTTACATTTCTCAGATTTTCGACTTCACATCAAAATAAATAATATTTTCACCCCACTGGGCCACGGGCTGTACATTATTGGTTATTCCATCAAAGTCCAACTAACTGTTTTTTTCGCAAATTCCGTCACCCATACGGACAGACAGTTACGAATTTTTATAGCTGTTGATTCCTTTTCTATATACAGTGAGCGTAGTGGGTGGGCGGTAATGCTATGGCCTCGCATTCGGGAGAACGCGGGATTGAATCCCTTCTGGCCATCCAGATTTGGCTTTTTTATGGTTCCCCAAATCACTCCAAATGAATACCGGGATCATTCCTTCAAAAATGCTACGGACGATTTCCTTCACTTTCCTTTACAACAGTACATCCTGTCTCTAATGACCTCGACGTTGACGACGTAAAGCCATAAAAATAATACTTTTCTATATTTTACTAAGATTGCCTGAACGCCTTTTTCCAAAATTTCTTAAATGCATGGATTTTCTTCTTCTTACAGTCTAATCATATGCATATATATGAAATTACTTTCATTATATACAATTAGGACAACACTTAATCAAAACGAACTTGACCTAGTGACTTTGCTTTTGAAATCACGCCTTAGCCCATCTATGTTTGGCGTCGAAAAGAGAAGAAAAGATGGAAAATCAAATTAACATACCACAGCACTAATGTAAACATTCATTTTTCATCTGCTGTCGCCTACGACAAGTTTAAATAATAATTGTCTTATTTCTGAAAATTTTTCCTGTTTCTCTTGCTGAATGAATTTCTGATATAATGTATTGGCAATTCAGCAGTTATGTATTAATTACTGTACTTCTAAACAGATAAGCTAAGTTTTATTTTTAAACTTTACTGCCATCTATTGATAGAGCACGTAAATTGAGACTCTGCCGGTGGTTTGGGGATCGGTGAAATGTGATATATACATAATTTAAAGTAGCTATTATGTTACTGAAGCTGTTTTCGTTTCATCTAATTTGTTCGATCAACTTCCGCTTACCTAAACACATCCACTTTTAATAACTTTTGCTGGACTTGTTCATAACATAAACCATACAAAATACGTTCGCTCAGTACATTTCAGAAAAAAATTATTATTTCTGTCTGTTAAATCAGATACCGTCCGAATCTGTTTGTAATGTTACCAAACATTTATTTTCACTAGCGTGAAGCAGTTAATATTGAAGATTCGTTTCCTCATATATGCCCAGATTAGAAACAAATTGAACTTGAAGGTTATTTTTCAGAAATGGAACCGCTTTTTCCCAGAATAACAACGATTAACCACACCTTCGACTACGGATTAGGGATGGCGATCTGAGATCGATTAATCGAAGAATCGATTTTTAAATCGATATATAGTACTGAATCGATTCAGTGAATCAATATTTCACCGGTGAAAATCGAATGTGTAAAGGCACTTTGCACTAGCACATGAAAGTCAAGGTTTTATACGAAGAATTGAAACACTATTTACCGCTAGCAGTTGTGCACCTCAAGTATGATCCTATACTTTACTGGCAAAAAAAACAACAACAACAACAATTTATCATCACATTTATTCAACAGCCAAGAAGTATACCTGTATAGTGGGAATATCAGTACCCTGCGAACGCCTTTTTTATTGCCGGCAACGTCGCAAGTGATGAGCGGAACCGCTTGGATCCTAGTAGATCGGACAGACTGTTGTTCCTGAAAAGCTTGGACATTAAGCACTGGGAACTGTAAACTATATCATTTCAAAACTGTTTTCTGTAACCAACAAATTTGTGAAATAAATGTCTTATTGTATACCTGATACTTTGATTTAGTTGTAAAAAAAAAAAAAAAAACCACTTGAATTAGTTTAAAAATTATAAAAGATCGATATTAGGGTCTCCTTTTTGTTTTCCATGACTGGAATTATATTGAAAATAGGAACACGAAAAACCAAATAGAAAAAAGATGTTTTTTTTTAGAAAATCGATCTTTTGGGCTTCGACTTTTTTGTGAATCTATTTATCAAATTTCGATTGGAATCGATCTTTTTCTGGAAGAATCGCCATCCCTACTACGGATACATACGCAAACGAGAACAATCATCGCAAGTTTGCTTCGCGCTTTGTTTTTGTAATGTACGTGAACTAGAAATAACATATTTTTTTTTACAATTTATTGGTATACTACATACCAATTTTTGAAAAATATGAGGATGAAAGTTATACAGCTTCAATAATTATTCAGAATAAACCTGTACTACTGGTGATAATATACATAGAAGAAAATTCTTTAACTGCGAGAAGTTGACCGTTATTCACTCAAGTATCCAGTCCATGGAGTTTCATAGATTATTTGAACAGTGTGCTGCTCAGGGTTTCAGGAATAAATTAATATATATAGTAGTTCGTATTATGCGAACTCAAGCAGTTGACAATTAAAGTAACAGTGTTCGGTTATTAGTTTATATTCTTTGCTGGACGCAGTTCACAAAAAAACTATTGCTATATTTTAATGGCGTTGTGATAATTTTCAGCCCAAGTCCCCGAAGAATAAAATGTGGTATGTTTATTTTGGTGTGGAGCCCTAAAGCTGAAGAATAAAGGCAAAAGTATTCCTAAGGTACCCACTTCAAGACAACATTCTTTTCGCATTAGAAATGATTAGCAAGCTACGGCATCGTATTTTTGGAATTAAAATGAAATTATTTGAAATTAAAACCTATATTCAATTGAACCTGGAGTTATTTAGAGTGCGAATACTATTGAACAAGGCTGCGCATGTCGGAATGACCATTCTTTAGATATCTAAACTGAGGACGCATAGGTTTGCCTACTAATTTGCTATTCCTTAGTTTAGAATTCCCACGCTGTGTTACATAGACACCGACAGTTTAATCTGTATGGTGGAATAACTGGTCCATATAAAATAATCAAACACAATAGGAATGAATTTGATATCAGTATCGGTGAGACAGCGGGATAGTACACTACGACGAGAATCTTGTCGTTGTTATGAAGGACGAGGAGAATGAATACTTGGTTTGTGGAGTTTCCGATCTGTGGTATGAAATGTAGTACGCTTTTCGTCTAGATTCCAACCTTTCAGACGGGCTAAAGTTTTGGCTCGAACAGACACCAACAACTTACAGATTGAGGATTATAGAGATTGCATTTGCCCGGTCCATTGTTCAATTGGTGGTGACGGAGTTAGCTGTTCGAGTCTTAAAGGCGTACGATTGTGCGCGGAAGTCCTGGGTTAAATCCCAAACCTCTCCGCAGTGTGTATGCAATGAGGGCATTCAACACTGTTGATGTAGATTTGTTTGTCGGATGGTGATATTAATCCTGGCGGCCCATTGGTGACATCCAGAAGAGGATGCCTGAATGGTGTGGCACCGGGTTTCATCCTCTTCGTTATTCATCTCATATCCACAACACAAACAATACATTGAACACACACACTAACACTGATATCCACACTACAATAACGCTTACATACACTGTAACACTGGGGAAAGCAACAGGAAACTATCCCAGTCACCTAGTCAGACGTTCCCATCGAGGGGTAAACACCCTTTGGTAAACCACCTACGCGCGGGCACGGAAAAGGCGTTCATCAAAGAAAAAAAAAGAAGATGTATCAGAGTTGCATCAACGCATTCCCACCTGCAATATCGCTTTCAGTCAGACTTCCATCGCATCAGACAATTAAATTACCCAATCTAAATGTTTCTACGTTGGATTATAAGCAATATATTTTTACCGATGGCCAAGAGACCGTATCGTCGAGGTACAAATTCTGTAAATAAATCAGTGTTAATGAATAAATGTAAATAGGCTATATGTTTGATATGAAGTGAAATATATCGCTTAGTATCTTTAGTATATACAGTTCATCGCATGTTTTATATAGATATATAGTTATTGTTGACAGATAAACAATAATTACGAGGTTTAAAGGGTACTTTAAATTTGTAAAGCAAGATTGTTATTTCAGTGTGTCTGAAATTTTGTTTATATAGATGTTAGTTATTCGCATTGTATCGTTCCACGAGGCTTACAAATGAATTGTTAATTTAATATTTATCTAGTTAAGTTATTTTGTATATTGAGACAAGAGTTCTCCCGTACAGGCAGCTTTGATTCCAAGAGAGGCCTTCGGTGATCACACTGTGTTCATGTAGCGTAGTTACACGACAAAATGGCACTACTCTAAAATCTTAAGAGGATTAGCATGCGATTAATAGCTCTAAGGCAAGGGCAGTTTTGTTAAACACAACAAGTGAGGACGATCTCCTGAAAAGTTTTAACTCGCAGGAATAATAATAGCCGTTGACTTCGAAAGGAGAGTTAAGGACAGAATAACTTACCATGGACGCTGAAGCGAAAATTTCGTAGAGTGGGAAAAGGACAACGTGGTTTCTTCAAAGGAATGCCTGGGTCACCCGCTAAAGAGAGAATGTGACGAGTGGAATCGATATTGTCCTATAACAAGCAGAAAACTTGATTATTTATAATGTTTGCTTAATTTTAATTTGTTCTCGGTTAATCACAGAGGTGAAATAAAATTTTCTGGCTGGTAAAATGGGACGTGCCTCACAAACCAGAAGGAAAGACATTAGGACAGCGATATTGGGTTCGTCATTTTGAGCGATATTTAATCAGAAAGAGTCGACATGATAAATATAGTCCGTTAGCATAGATTGGAAGGATGAACTCTTAAGTTGGAGAGTCAATCCCCAATCATCGTCATCCGGCGGACTTGAAGTGTTCATTGTTTGTACAAGAGATAGTGAGGCTATTTGTTGAGCCTGATATCTACTGATGCCACGGTATACGACGATATGTATAGTTAATTGATCGCTGTGCAAACAGTGGAAAAATTGTCACATTTCCTTCTAGGAATGTGAGTGCGGTGAACAAGGCACAACGTGTGTCTTCTACAGCCGACCAAGACTTCAAACAGTAAAGCCCACAAACTAATCACATATAAAAATTCATGCACACACAATTCTGGCGATACGAATCGCACAGCTAGAATGTTATATTATGATTAAATTTTGCTGAGATGGCAACAATGAGAATGAGCTGCCTAAAATTTCATGTTAAATGGTTAATGCCATTTGGTGTACTGAATTTTAACGTGAGTTCTACTTGTTTTGTTAATGTAAAGAAGAGGTAAATAAATTGCTTTAATTTTTATAAATATTATTAATCATTTGATATTGTGTAGCAAATTACGTTAAAATACCATTCCCATCCCAGGAGTATTTTTCAACCTCCAGTGTGTGTAATGAAAATTTTATACACATGGTTCTTATGCACTATGACAATTCTATGTTATATCAAACTTTTTTGTCTGGGATACATTCATACAAATCAATATAAATTCTAATTATTTACTATTTGATTGTGCGTAGACTATTTAAGTAACTACTTCGTTGACAGTGTCAATTCCACCATTTACAAATTATTCGAAATAAACACACATTTCATAGAATATAATTTTTTTTTTTTTTTTAACGCACATTTTAAAATTTAAATAAACCTTTAACATGTATCCACGTATTATGTGATTTACGAAACCAAGCCAATTCATCAACACCATAAATTTTCTTTAATGACTGGTTCTTCCAGAAATGAACTTGTATGTTTTGTTAATTGTACTTCTTGCTGGTAAAATTGTCCTGCAATGTCTTTACCTTACTAATATTTTGTCTAATAAGTTATATGAATCGTCAATTTCTTTTATTTGATGGTAAACACTTTTGTCGACCAGATTGGCCGAGGGCGTTTCTCAAACTGTTCCTGTCAATTCTAACTTTGAACTCGATTGAATATGATTGATAGCCGTGATTCCTAAACAGTTTCTTCTTGACAGCACTTTGCCACTTTATATTACAATTGAAAATTAACTCACCTTAATAAAGTGATCCGCATAATCGACATTGCATTCTTTTCAGCTCTGTTGAACCGTTCAGTTATTGACGCCTCAAGATGAGTAAATGCTGAGTAATGACTAATACCATCAGTTGTGCTGAACTCGCTTTAGACAAGGACATGTGTATCTGCGTCCCTCTTTGTGCATTTAAGCAAAATTCTTCAACTGTCCTTATCTACCTACTACCATCGTTAGTCATGTGGCTCTTGAACGTTGAATTGTAAAATTCCTTTCGTTGTCAGCCATTAGATTGCTAGGAAAATGACTTTGAATTAGTGTTCTCTTCATAGCGCCTACAACCACACTGCCAGCCATATTCTTGAGCGGTCGAGTCGACTCAGACTTTGAATACGTATCAATCAGCATGAATAGGTACTTTTACTATTACAATGAACTTTAGGAAGACATTCAACACGGCAACCGTCTAGTGTCTATATTATATATATCAACTGGGTTAAACAGAGACTTTCGTTGTAAACAATAGTTATTTTACCTAAAACAAAGCTCGAACCGAGGAATCCAGTGCTACCTACGGTATGCCAATCTTTATTTAGTTAATGCTGAAATTGACTAATTTGCCTCTCGCCAGCATCGACATAGCTATCCACTTTGGGGGTAGTCAAAGGGAAGGGTTAATAGGGGGAGGGGGTGGAAAGGGGGATAATAAACTTAATTCACCAGTTGAGGGGGGACATGTTACAGTACGTAAGTAGAATAAATTTTAATGTCCTTTATTTTATTATGCAGGAGCATTGGAAATATCTTCCTTGTGTTATATGACAGAAAAAATTTCAGAGGATAAAGTTGTTAGCTCTGAAGAGGCAAATATCGTGAAAGGTCAAAAAGATATATTTTTCGAGATTTAACACTTATAGACTTATTAATAAATAAATTACGCCAAAGCCATTGACTTTTTTGTATTTTATTGATCTCCCGTACGCGTTTCACTTCTTTTGCAGAAGCATCTTCAGCGGTTTTTTTCTGTTAATTACGTTCAAAAGTTGTAAGCAGGTTATGTTGTGTTGATACAGTGGAATGAATTATTATCTAACTTATAATCTACTTACATTTTGTGGTCTATTGCATTTCTTTTATCTCCATTCTCAGCATCAGTGCTTTTGCATTTTTGGTGAGAAGTGTCTTCTTATTCAGATTCACAACACTACACTTTATTGCACTGCACTATGTGTTTTTACTTGCGAATGGTCGTTCTGTTTTGTTTACTAAGCATCGAGTTTGTGTAGTTATGCGGTGCTGTTTTGTTTTGTCAGTCTTCCATTATGTGGTTTTTTTTTTTTTTAAAAATATAAATGATTTCAGTAGTTGTGGTTTTGTATGTCCATATTTACTGCTGTTTTTCTATGTCGAAGTTTCTATTTTATTTTAGCTTCAGTGTTTTGTATAGTGTTGGGTGTGTGAGGTTTGTGTATTCATTTATTATTCGTTTTTCTTCTGTTAGTGCTTTTTGTATATGATAGTTTTCTTGGAACCACAAATACTAACATTTCTGCACTCGAGTAGCTAATAAATGATTTTCTGACTATTTCTATGACTGTCTCGCTAATATTACATCCGTTCTGTCATGTCAGAATGACGTTGTAAACTTCTTGCTTGACTGGACACAAAAGAACAAAATTGGCTGATGCAAGGTCCAGTGAACACAAAGGAATATGAATATCCGACATACGACCGACAAAGTGTTGCGTCACGTTGTGAAATTGATATACTTCTTTGTGGCAATGTACTGTTATTCAGCAAAACAGGTGGCTCATTACTAAAAAAAAACTGAATATTTTCTGCCATTTAAAACGATAGCGACGAAAAATGGACTAATAATTATACTATCAATAATTCTAAACCACGCATATACGGCCCGTGTACGTTGATATTCGATTTTTCCAAAGTAAAATGGGATTTTTAGCTGGCCTTGTTGCATGTTGTTGAAAGTCTATTTGTTTTTTATTATTTTTTTATTTTCTATAATACCCATCTAGAAAAAGCAACACTATTTTCGAAGTCAAAGCGATTGATTTAAGGAAATGTTAAAGGAAAAAAAAATTAATAGCGTGGCAGCTTTAAGCGTACAACTGATTTAGAAATGTTCCAAGAACGTGCAATTTTTTGACAAGTTGTAACGGAATCGACACTCACTGTAATTAATATAACGGTTTCGATACCTTCATCGTTAGCTCTTCAGAAGTTTAATATTTCCAGTATTGCGAAATAATTGAACTATGCGGTCAAACTTTGTCAAGAAGGATGATAATATTTCTTAGGGTATTATTCAGCGTGAAACTGAGATGTTTGTACTCAGTTCCTTCCAGCCTAATAAAAAATTAAAATGGTTCTATGTTTTCTACATTATCTTTCCCAAAAATAACTCGAAATCTTTCAGAATTACGAATTTGAATAAATCACAACGATCGTCCAGAGCATTCTGATTGTATTAAAGGAATTAAGAAGAAATTTTACCAACGCAAGATGTATTGATGTTAAGACCCCATAAACCATGACCGGAATTTCATTGTGTACCTTACGGCAATATCAAATCGTTGTATTGTTCGTGATTTCGGCTACCTATCAGTGGTGTAAACCTATTCGTACCGTTTATAAAAGCTGCCATGACGTTGAAATCTCGAAGAAACGTAACTTTCAACGATAATTTTGTCAGATTAAAATATTTGCTCCCACGAAACCTCCAAATTCGTCCTTTAGAGGAAATTTCTGTCATAAAAAGTACGTGAGATATTTCAGAAGCTCATATTAGGAGTGAAAGCCTGTATAGTTGACGTTTGGCCACTCTTTTATTGCAGTAGGGCAAGGAGGAAAACATAGATGAAGTAAAAATCTGTGAATTAAAAAAAAAGTATAAAAACTAAATTGTACCTCGAGTTTTACAAAATCACTTTATTAAATTATTTTCAACTAAAAGAAAACTAACTTAGCCCAGAAACCTAAGAACCGAAGAAGGCATACTAAGCCTTTGTATCAGAGGTACGACGGCTAATTCCTTTGCTGTGGGACCTTCAATTTAACGTGGAATCAGGACATCCTGTAGTAAGATCCAAGTCTCGTTTCCCGAAATGATAATACAGATTTCGGTTTCCCATGATTTTACAAAATCATTCTAGGTGAATGTGTCCATCATACAAAGCACAGCAAATTTTCATCCTTATCAACAGTCTTCTCCCTATTCTAATTACCACGAGCTCTACTAGGTATGGAGTCCTGAATAAAATTAAAAAAAAAAAAACGGATTTACTGAGTATTGTAAGTAGCAAGCCTTCATTTCTGTGTACAGAGTGGTTCAGAACACCACAACCGATCACGCTTAGAATGTTGTGAAGGGCGGCTAACTGATCAATATAGTACATGAGGGAGCCTACATCTGGAAAACCATTCTTTGTGTGCAGTGGTGTGATATAAATTGTTCCGAAAATACGCGCACACCAGTGATGCAAGGTCACAGGTACAGTGTTAACGTGTAGGCTGGAATAACTGTTGACCAGATCATTGGACTGGATCAGCAGTCTATCAGATTAACAGGACAGAACTTCTGCACATTTATGAGAGACATTTTGCTTAGGGGGCGTTACGTTAGGTGTTTTATGTTAAATTTGGACCCCTCTTCCCCATAGTGAGATGAGATCTTGTGAGGACCTGCTCTCCTCCTAACGTGAGATTGAACTCGTAATTTTGAGACCTTTGTTTTAGCTGTACTGTTCTTTGAAGGGTGGCAATGTGAAATGAAACGACGAGGAGAGATTTCTATCAAACCGCATTCCCCCTTGTTTAGATTTGGCCGAGAACCCCCTTTCCCATATTTTGAACTCACCCTGATCCTATTGGATGTGACACTGCTACAAATTCCTTAGGTAGGTGACTGCAACACAATGCAGCTCCAGCACGCTTTGATGCAAATGTTTGGCACCAACTGAACGCCGCACATCCAAATCAAGGGATTGGTAGAGGAGGACATTGCCCATGGCCCACACGATCACCAGATCTTACACTCTCAACTATATTCTGGGTGTAGTTTGAAGAATGTGGTATATGATACTCCTGCAGAAAACCGCTTAGAGGCTTGGGTCTCTGTAGCACAGATTTAGGTTCTGTACAGTGCTAACAGGTCAACGTTTGTAATTTACAACACGATGAGATGCTCCTGCTGGGTTTATTGACGAAATGCGAAACGCACACACATCCCAACCGTTCTCAAATGTCGACCGAAATTTTTCTTTCCCGAACATGGGCTGGAATTGCCTGGCTGACAAACGATGTAGGTTTCGTTTAATTTATTGAAGAATATGCGAAAATCTTCTTTCATTTAAGAGTGCGATGTAATACTTCGTCCACCAATCTATTTGTGTCACAATGACAGGAGAGATAAGATTAGAGAGGCAAAATACCATAGCCTACTGATGATTATATGTATGAATTTTTTTTTTTCCTTGGAGCTATTCGGGATTGGAAAGCACAAATTAAAGAGTAGATTTTGTGCAAAGCAGCCTCTGCCATCGCACAATTTTGTGAATTGCAGAACATATATGTAAATGTAGGTTTCGTTTGAATTTACTGATGAATATCTTCTTTTATTCGGGGTGCGATGTAGCACTTTTTCCACCAATTTATTTAGGAGAGATAACAGTAGAGAGATTAGATGAAACACTGATGCGTATAAGTATTTTTTTCCCTCTTGCTTTTCAGAATTGGAATGCAATGAGTAATAATTAAGTTTGGTGCAAGGTTCCATCTGCCCGCCACAATATTTGTGAACTGTAGAAGCATGATCAGTTGCCGTTCCGCTCAACATATTAAGCGTTTTCATAGATGGCACGACTGGTTCATCCTTAACGTCCAATAGTCACAGTGTTAGAGCGTGTCAAGTGTAGAGAAGTTATGTAAAATAGTACCTTCATTCACCTGCTTCCTAGCTATTTTATTGGCAAATAAGTCTTTAGTATGTCTTGAAGAAGAAAGGTTAATCAGAGCGGTATGACCGAGTGGTAATGTTCGCGCCTTGCATTCGGGAGGACTTCGGTTCGAATCCCCGCCCGTGTATCCAGATTTGGATTATCCACGGTTTCCAATCAATAGGTCATGATCGAATTCCTTCCCGTTCCTTATCCCCAGTCCTTTTCCGCATCTAATGACCTCGACGTCGACGAGGCGTAAAATCATTTTTTTTTAAAAAAAAGCAGAGCAGCCTGGTGGCTTGCCCTTCCACTCTGGCAAAGCGTTGCTACGTTAATGTCAAGATGTTAGGACTACTATGCGTGCTTGAATTTTGAGCAGGTGAAGACACAGTGTTTGCAGTGCACTGAGCAGGTGTTGGGGCT